>OX104067.1:88784141-88892760 GCA_944474145.2 Dicrocoelium dendriticum
AATGGCCAAAGGATGTTTGTATCAAGTTAATGGCACATTTTGAACATAAAATTGGATAAGAAAAGCTAGTTTTTGAGGAATCTGAACCCGCTCACCATGGAGTTGCACATCACCATTCCTTGACTGCTCTGTTTGCAAGAATGATTAGCTTCCAAACCGATATCTCGTCACCCGGTGGACATAGATGGGACACAGCACTATAATTCCGATCTCTGTGTTTCACAGACAAGGCCATGTGCACAGAAAAGGAAGTTGGGAACGCCGCTTGCAAGTAGACGGTAATGCAATTTCTGGCAAAAAGGTAGAGGACACTTATTTTAATTATTAATATTATTATTATTGTTATTATTATAATCCATGCCAAAAATTCGGTGCGCACACATGCAACGTTCCGCTCAAACAATTTCTCTACCAACTTCTAATACAATTCCTGGAGTGGAAACCGTGGTTGTGAGATACAGTGTGATAATTGAAGGCACCTTCTGCGGCGGCTAAACCGGCTTCTGTGCTTCCAAACGTTTTTCATCACAAATAATTAGTTCAGGGGCGAATGCTGCCGCAGACACCGCTGCCTTTAAACTATCCGATTTTAAATGCTTCATGATATCTGATCTGCCACCGTGGGCCATAGAAAATTCCGATTTGAATTTGTCGCACCGAACTTGCGAGTCGTTGTCGCGTGTTGCCTTCTTAATGAATGGAAAATCGCTGTCCAATTATATAGTCATGTTACACGTTCGTTTAGACATGGTTTTCCTGCATTTACCTCCAAAGTTTCAAAACGCTCATCATCGCTTTACTTCTCTCTTTGCATATGGTAGTAAAATGTTTCCTTGCCGCTTTGTCCACCCACGCAGTCGATTATCCCGCAAAACGCATGCCTGCCCAGTTATTTCGGTCTTATATTAACAAGAACGGCGCAGCAATGAAAGACAAATTTTATTGGCGCCAGGACAAGCTTTATCAACACCCACGCAGACGTACATTAATAAGTCACCTTTTCTGCCTACGACACACCATTTCTCCGGGGTTTCCGCTCGCGACAACTTCAGGCAGTTTGGGGCCTCGTGACGGGGTATTCTCCGCTTCTACATGTCCCATTCTGACCGGCCCGGGTGTCTTTCGATAGCTCTTAATTTACGTGAGTGTGGATGCAACACACAGTGCTTGGGGTTGGTCCGGGATGTTATAATAACGACGGTCTTGTATTATTTATTGCTTTCTCGAACAATACCCTCTCCGTTCTGCATGGTTCAGGTTCACTAACGGACGTCACTCATGTCCAGTTCTGGTCTCGTTCCGTTAAGCCATTGTTGCTCCGTCTGCTCTCCCTCATTGCGCCAGTTCCCGTTTCCGTTCTCCCCCATTTTAGTGGTCTTTTTGTCTTCCGGGCAATCACTGCTTTCTGCCTCACCTACATTATGGTGTGCCCGCACCGCCACTGTTTATTTCTGGTTTTTCCATTTACATCCTACATGCTTAAAGCGGGACATTCTGAGGTGTAAGACCTCAAATTAGTACATTAGTATATCGCGCCCATCATTTCTAAAAAAGCGGGACAGCAGCTTTAAATGCGGGAGTGTTTCGCCTAAATCGGGACGTACGGCTACCTCGAGTGTGTGTGATTTCATCATCATCATCATACAGGTTAGCTAGAGGTGGGGAACACCTCAGCTACTGTGCTGCAATACAGGAAAAAAGGAGAAAAAAAGAATTCAACTGGGTTAAGCCGGCTGAGCTACCGGTAACGGATGAGCATCGTTCCGGTAAGCTACCAGCCAGCTATTGTGCATCAAAAAAATTATTTTGCAAAATTATATAAGGTTAAATAATGAGATCGTGGTTGGAGGGGGAGGCTAAGATGAATGGGGTAGGACAAAGAAACCCACAGCACGAGCTCCACTGAGGTCGGCTCCTAGTCATGTCAGCAATTGTGTCCAACCAAACGTGTTCATCGTCTTTCGAACCCCAACCAGGAAGCTGACACACTCCAACCGAGGCCAGCTCAGAAGTGAGGGCCTTCATTCCTCTCGACCAAGTCATCGCTTTGCCACCCCACCTCTTCTTCCATCCACACACCCGACGCGCAAACAAAGCACGTCGCGGGAGTCGGTGGTCTGGTATGCGTAACACGTGGCCGAGCCATCGGAGCCTGGTGCGTGAAATAACTGTGCTGAGCGGTTCAGTTCCTTTTCCTGTGCCGTAAACAAGGCGTCGAACACGCTCGTTGCTCACGCGGTGTTCCCACCAAATGTGAGTTAAATTACGAAGGCACTGGTGGTCGAACGTAACTAGCCTCTTCAGGTCCGCTGCTTTAAGCGGCCAGGTTTCACAACCGTACAGTAGGGTCGAACGTACTGCTGCATTGTACACTCTACCCTTCAGGGCAAGAGTGACGTCGCGCCGGTGCCATAAGTGGCGAAGGTTAACAAAAGCGCCCCGAGCTTTTGCTATACGGTTCGTGGTCTCGTCTTCGAACCCAATGGCGCTGATACAACTTCCCAGGTAGTTGAATTTTTGAACGACTTCTAGCTGATCCCCACCAACGGTCAGCACAGGGGGCGATCCCTGCCAATCTTGGAGAAACGCTTTGCACTTCGAGGGGGCGAAGCAAAGCCCGAAGTGACGGACAGCTAGTGCTACTCTGTCCAGTGCCGCTTGGCACATTCGTGAGCTGCCACAGATTAGGGCAATATCAACAGCATACTCTAAATCAAGAAGTCGTTCTTCTGGGAGTAGCTCCACACCTTCTAAGTCGTGTCCTGTGAACGCGATTTGTATGACTTCGTCAACAGCGATGTTGAAGATGAAAGGTGACAGCGAGCATCCTTGTCTCACGCCGCTGGAGATATTAAAGGGCGACGACAGCTTGTCGTAAGCCCTCACCTTGCCCGAGCTACGAGCATATAATGCTCGGATAATATTCACATATTTCTTGGGCGCACCTTTCCTGAGTAGACAGTCCCAAAGTGCATGTCTATCCACCGAATCGAATGCACTTTTGATATCGAGGAACACCACAACGGTGGGCCGCAAATATATGGGACAGTGCTCCAACAACTGACGCAAGGTGCAGATGTGGTCAATGCAGCCACGACCTCGACGAAATCCAGCTTACTCTTCACGAATCTGGCTTTCACGAGTGCCAGTCAGTCTGTGAAGGATGACAGAGGCAAGCAATGTTGAGGCGATGGAGATCAGACTGATTCCTCTATGGCTGCCGCTTTACGAGCGTGAGCCCTCCTTGAAAATTGGAAGTATGGCGAAGCGGCTCCAATTGGTTGGGACAGTTTCCTGCTCCCACAGTTTGACTAGTAACTCGTGTAAATCATCCACAAGAGCAGGTCCCCCGAATTTGAAGAGGGCTGAATGGAGACCATCAGGTCCCGCGGCTTTATATAACCTCAACAGTACGATCTCACGTTCGACTTCTGAGCGAGAGGATGGATGCATAGAGACAGCCCAGGAAGTTGGGCGATCAGTGACCGGCGAGAAATCTAACCATTCCGACCGATTAAATTGCTCTTTAAAGTGCTCAGCCCAACGCTCTAAGCGTTTGGATAAGTTGTGGATAGGCTGTCCACTCTCGTCACGTATAGTTTTACTAACACCAGGTCTCCTGCTGCCCGTTTCCCGTATCAGACGGAATAACTTACGATGGTTACCAAGGGCAGCGGCCATTTCCATTTCTGTTGCACGATTAGACCACCACGATTCGCGGTCTCTCTTCAAGCTAGCACGGAATTTTGCCCGGAGCTCTTTGCGAGTTTCACTGTGTTCGCTTCCAGCCGTGATATGCCGGCGAGCATCGATAAGTTCCAGAGACCGCGAAGAGACCCAATGTCCATGTTGGCGAATACACAAACCACATGAGGATTTTCCTGCTGCTAGTAAGGTCTGAAGAATATGAGACCAGTGAGCTTCAATTGCATCCAGTGAGCATTTATCCAACTCGCATGACAGCGTACTTTGATAGGCAATCAGAACAGCTGGCTTCGCCAGTTGGCTGGTGTCAATGCGCTCACAACGTCGTCGTGAGCGTCCGCCAAAACGCATCCGAATGTCAGCACATACAAGTGCATGGTCGGTGTCCACACCTGTGCTCCAAATCGAGTGACAGTTCTGGACACAGCCTCTCCATCGGTAACTTATCGTAATGTGATCGATTTGCGTCCAAGGCTGGTTCAAGGCTGGTGGGCGCCAAGTCACCCTTCGGCGAGTACTGTGTTGGAAATTAGTGCTCGCAAGAAATAAGCGGGCATTCTGACTCAAATGAACTAACCGCTCACTGTACTCATTACGGGAGCCTACATCATGTTGGCCGCCCAGATGCAGCTCATCTGTGGATAATTTTCCAACTTGAGCGTTCAAATCCCCGGCCAGCACCCCAGTGTCCGATCTTCTTCTGCGGTGAATGAGCTCGTTCAGTTGACGATAGAAGTCGTCTTTTACCGAGTCATCACCACAGTTTGTCAGTGCATAGGCAGCTATGACGAATAGACACCTGTTAGTCTTGTGCGACTTCGAAGCTTTGAACGAGCCAGCCAATCGGACAGCACGCATCCGGCTACTGATTGGAATCCAATCAACCAGAGTAGCTTCAGCCCGGGGACTCAGGGCAATACCAACACCGGCTTGGCCGGTGCTCGAAGCTGCATCGTCATCGGATAGGCTCAACGAGAAAGTGCTGCTAGTGTCACCTAAAGGGATCGTAGAGTGAGCACAGAGCTCGAGTCTTGCAGGCGGGTCTCCGATAAGCAGCAGATGGTCTCCGATAAGCAGATTTACCCGGATATTGTTGTGGAAAGTAGGCGGGAGTTGCGGTCAACCCTCGAAGTTTTGATCGCTGATCCAGTGTGCATCGCCATAGCCAATGGTTATATGAACAGACTGGATGAGATGTAGTTCTCGAAGGTGAGGCGGGTTGATCTAACCTGCCGGCAGGTCATGCAAGCAAGCATCCTACTCCGCGGCCGCAGACCGGACGTACCTGCGGGGTCAGCAATGGTTGACTGCGCAGTCACGGTGGCGACAGGCACCTGATCCATCGCTCGACTGAAGCAGGGGCTAAGCAGCGAAAAGAGTTAGTGGCCATGTGTGCAACTGAATGGACACTTGCTACAAGCGCTGAGAGCCAGTCCTTACGTACCATAGCGTACCGTGGCCACAGGTGAACACGTGCCAGCGATGTAACTATGGCATTACGTGTTGCTAAAGTTGGTCACACAGTATAACACGTGTGAATGGATGCACACAATCGGTCCGCATACTGCGCCTAACTACGGTTTGCTTCAGTGGGACACTACAATTGCATATGTGACTGGTCTGAGGACACTCATTTATGTCAGCATTGATTTGTCACTATGCAGTTACAGTCTCACGCAGCGCCGAGAAATAAACTATTTGTTTTTATTTAACAGTTAGTTCCCTTCAATATTTTGAATAACACAATGCGAATACGATCACTGATAAATGCGTGCATTTCGTATTATCTCATCAGTACCAATACAATAAGTAGTAATTAACTTATACAGTCCCAAGATTGTTCCCATCAGTCAAATGCTATGAGATGAACGGCGACAATCGTCCTAGGGCCGGGGTATCCGTAGGTCACAAACTGTCTGTTTCTGCACTCACAGAGCAGGTCTTAGCTGGCTTGTCGTCACGGCTTAGGTGAACTGTAATAAGCGTGCATTGGGATTACGTAATGGTAACCGAAATGCGGAGCCAGTGTCAAGCCGATAACGGGTCAATAAAACAGGTTTGCGTTTGCGTGCACACGGAATATTGAGCGAGAGATGGCTGACCTCACCTTGAAACCATTTTGTCCGGTGTTCATTCGTTCTGGAATCCGGAACACCCTCATTCTTGCTTATCTAACTAACGCCGTAGTGATAATCAAATTAGTGAATATTATGTGATTTAGCGCTGATGGGGTCAACTTCCTATACTGAAAGTAACGACAGTTTCCGGATTCCGTTGATCACCACAGCATCTGCAGCGTATTAGATTATCTGAGTGGCGGATGAAGCACTTGGTTGCCTTCGTTGAAGCGCCATTACCCTTAAATGGGAGCTCGAGGTATACATTTTCCTTAGGCGTCGTCAACACCGTTTCTTTCGGCGGTCTGACTTGGTTATGCTTCGTGATCAGGCTCTTAGGGTAAAAGACTTCCATGGGTGTTCCGGTTATCGTTTCTATAACCTCAGTCAGGCAATCACGCGAGCAGATACGCCTGGCACGAGTTAAAAAGGTTTTCACGAGTGCACGCTTGTGGCCCATCAGTATGAGACTGGTAAAGCATAGATATTGAGCGAATCATTTTACTTTCCGTAGACTGACCGCAAAATGAGCCCGGTATACCTTCGGCTGCAACCACCCAGTTGTGTGAAGCAACGTAATTACGACGCAGCCGACATTGTTTCAGAAGTGAACAGCCCCTGAGAAGACACGTTTCACGCGACCGTGAGCGAAATCCTAGCTCTGTTATGAATAGTCGCTCCCATAAACCAGACCCTAGCGCAGTCAAAAACAAACGGCTTACGCCTGACCTAGATCATGGTTGACATCGATGCGCACGATGATGCTTACGACAAACACTGCGGAAAAAGTAACATTTAATGAAATATTAGCACACAATACCAACTTTAAACCAATTATCGTTAAGGCTGACCACGCGCCCAGGAAAGTTGGCTTGGTACGTTCGTAAAAACGATAGTGAAGCACCGCTTTAGCAAACCGCTCGCCTAGCTTTCACCAGAACCATGCGGTAACCATGCGTCTAACACCTGAAACCTGATACCAAACGCTTCGTCCTCCTCTTTGATTACTCCACGTATAAAGGTTTCGCGTCAGTTACCCTATCGTGTCAACCACACTGTTTCCATGCCTTACTGTAATCTAATTGACCATCGTTGTAAACTAAAAGCAGGTTCTTGACTGTTCAGTTTACCGTCGCTCGTCTGTTGCCAGCGATCGTTTTCGCAATGAAACGGTTCCACAAGATGTAGTGTGGCAGATATTTTACACTCTTGACTGACCACAAGCCATTTCTGTTGCTAGTCGGGTCAAAGAAAGGATTTCCAATTTTTACGGCAAACCGATCGAGACGATGGACAAACATACTACTGGTGTACGAATTCCTTATACATTATTAACCTGCGCAACAAATCAGTCAAACGGATGCCCTGTCTCGTCTTATCAATTCACACCCAAAGGAGTATAATGATTTTGTGATTGCAGCCATCAGTTTCGAATCAGAAGTTCAAAGAATTCTGGCTGATAATGTGAAAAGACTCCAAGTAATAACCGACAACATTCGTATGGAGATATCGTGGGACAGTATCTTGGAGAAAGCGATGCAGTGTGCACGAATATGTTGGCCAAATGGAGGCATACCTATGGAGTTACCGCCGTTATACAATCGACGTCCCTGTCAGTCGTGGACAACTGCTTGCTGATTGGAGATCTAGTGCTAGTGCCAAAGTAATTACAGACTCAAATATGGCAACATTTAGACACGGGACACCCTGGTACCAGCTGCACGAAAGCCTTGGCACGTAGTTCTGTTTACTGGCCAGAAGTGGATTCGGAAATTGAAAAATTTTGCCAACAGTGTGAGTCTTGTCAACTTGCAAAGTGTGCATGGCTACCATGGCCTAAAGCAGAGAGAGCTGTGGCCCTTCTTTATACACAACATCTGTCATTTTCCAAGCTACTGTACTATTGAGGAACAAAATCTTTCAGCACTGGAAATGTCGTCTGCAACGCCCGAACCCTTGCAGAAGCGCAGGAACAAGAGCAGAAACAGCTTGGTTCCAAACGAGGTAAAGATTCTAATTGGCCAACTCTAGCAAGCGGGTCTCGTCAGCAAAGCAGTTTGATGAATATTATCATCAGTTTCTACGACAATTGTGTCGATTATCTACCGGAAAGAATGAACCGATTTCCGGAACTGAGTGGCTTTAATTGCATGGCATTGGACCAACCACCATGCTGGGATAATATTGAAGCAAGCGTCAGCCTTTTTGGATTTGCACTCCCAGACCTGGAAATCAAGGACAACGAGCTGATTGAGGAAGATCAAAACGTGTGTAGGCTTGCACTAGCGGACAAATGTTTGATTAGAACTGTAAACAAACATAGGTTGATGTACTGTGGGTAAAAGTGTTTTCCCATTGCCAGACCAACTCGGTCCCATAGGAAGAAGTATGAAAAGTATTTAATTTATTTTCCGTCTCCTCGGGACTAATACACTTACTGGAGGCATCACGTCACAAATAATCTCTGTATGGCCAATGGAACAATGGTTCTATACGGGTAAAAAAAGCTTATGCTAAACAGGTCCCGTAGGAGGGTTATGGTGAAAATACGGGATATAAAAGGTTAGTTAGCGAAACAGGGTTTTCAGCAAATTATCCATACCCATGACGTTTTTGGTTGCCCGGGGTTGGGTATCTCCCAGGCCGTGAAATCTCTCCTCAACCACGGCTCCTAACCCTGTACTGCGCATTCCACATGTGGCCGTATGTATGAGCCGAGAAGTTGTGGAAAAATCGAAGGGTCGAAACGTCCGACTTTATGCTTCAGGAAGACCACGTGCTGGATTCCCTCCTTGACGTCGTTTCAGTCCGATTCGAACATCCAAGATCAACCTGGACAAAACTCCCAGATCCTTCTCGACAGAATATGTTTGATGCTCCTGGTTGCCGAGTTTGTAGGAATAAACTAATTTGTACCGCAGACGCAGCACTCTACATTTGTCCAAATTGAATCGAAGTAAATTCTGGACAACGCAGCTTAGCTTTTAAACACTGAAAGCGGTACTTATAGTGAAATGTTGTTCTGAAGACAAGAGTGTCGTCTATCCTTGTGAACGATTTCACGATGTGCTGATGCAGCTCCCAGATTTACTACGAAATATGCATTCATCTAGCTGGGCGAACAATCTCTTCGTGGTGTCAGCTTGTTGGTTTGGGTTTACCCACTCCCAGCAAATAGTTCGGAGGCAGTGTTTCAGGACATGGTGGGTTTTAGCCTGGCAAGCGTTTTTCTATAAAACGCCACAACTATCCGTTTAAAAACACTGTGAAGAGCCTGAGGTGACTCGCCGCTCACTAAACGCACTGCTTCTTACATATCTGCATGATTTAACCCAATCCACGGACGTGGGTCATCCAATACGAAGATTTCATTTCTCTTCTTCTTACACCTGACCGAAAACAATCAAAAATACGGCGTAACATTCACAAATTCAGGCAACACAACAACAGTCGTTCTTACCTACATGCATTAATGCACACTTAACACATAGCTCCATATGTTACTTATAAACTTGTCGTTCTTACATAAACCAGTCGTTATTGTTTCGCCATGATCATGCCTATGCAGGCATGTCTCGCACTGTCGAGAATAAAACATTTATTTCCTTCTTTATTTCAGTATTGCTCGATGACGGTGGTTCCAGATAACATTATGTCAGGCAGCACATCAACTTTTAATCGGAAACACATGTGCCGACATTTTACTTTGGCTCCTGTGCTCATGAATCCATGGATTACAACATGGCGAAATCACGCCGAACGTTGGCTATCGCCACCATAGTAGTAATCTTGATTATTGCGCGGACCAGAGCCATAATGTTCCTGGACCCCACTGTTATCCGGAGAACTTCCCAGGTGTATAAACTACGAAAATTTTTTTGTATTTTATTTTAACAACACGTTTTACTGTTCCAAAGCGGCTATGCTTGTAGGTATTTTTCGTCATGCCTTCACTTGTGTGCTTCCTTCTACCGAGAATATATCATTTATTTATTTATATAAAACCTCAGTGGCGCAGTCATTGTACTGACTAATAACGCAAGTAACTTTTGTTATTGCATTAAAGCAAATGATGTAGATATTTATTTTTTTCAATTTGTTGTGCGGTCAGCATATGCAGAAACAAATGGTGGTAGGCTGTGTCCAGATTTGGAGCGCAAGAAATCTGGAAGAGCCTCGCTTTGGCTCATGAATAATCTGGCCACCTTACATGCATTATACCTAACAGGTGCGTCGCCACCGTTGAATCTCACAGTAGAGCATTATACTTATACATCGACATAACTTGCACCTCAGGTGTTCTAGCAGCGTTGTGTGCAGTTTGCTTACGGTATGTCCTATACACACATATTCACAGTTGTTGTGAATACGTTTGTCAACGCAGTTAGTCATCTTATCTACGAGAATTGTGTATTTCAGATACACCATTGTTGAACAGATACTGAATCTTATTCCTTGGTTAGTGCCGTCGAAAAGGAAAAGGAAGTTTCCTCTACTTATAATATTCTTATCGTTCCAATCCATTCTGTCGTACATTTTCAATGTATTTTAGATTATTGTGAAACGATGTTTCACTTCCAGTTTCGCTTGTCCACTATTCAGAAATTACATTACCGTCTACTTGCAAGCGGCGTTCCCAACTTCCTTTTCTGTGCACATGGCCTTGTCTGTGAAACACAGAGATCGGAATCATAGTGCTGTGTCCCTTCTGTGTCCGCCGGTTGACGAGATATCGGTTTGGAAGCTAATCATTCTTGCAAACAGAGCAGTCAAGGAATGGCGATGTGCAACTCCATGGTGAGGGTGTTCAGATTCCACAAAAACTAGCTTTTCTTATCCAATTTTATGTTCAAAATGTGCCATTAACTTGATACAAACATCCTTTGGCCATTTATTGGAGTTTGCCAGTATTATGTATAAAATAGTGGACATCGAGGATCTAATGATAACGCCATGTTCTTGAGTGCCTACTTCGGACTGAAACCCGAGCTAGAACGATATACGGCGCCATGTCGGTTGTGTCAACCAACTTAAGCTTCGGCCACTCCGTAAGTTATTCTCTTCGGTCAAACAGCGTTTCACCATACCCAATGCGTCGCATTTCGGCACCTTGGTGAGGAGTTCGCTAACGTTACCTCAGATCATCGTTTCATCTTCGTTTCACATGAACGCATGACGCTTATTTACAAACCTATTCGTTCATCATCTTAATAGCTGCAATATACTAACGACTGCATATAGACCAGTAAATGCAAGCTGTTGCCAACCCGGTAACGTTATCACAATTTATGCGTTACACTTCGCAAAGCTCACTGAAGTACATCATGCATTGCTGTGCAAATGCTAACCTCATCAGTAAGGCCGATCAACTGCATTTGCCTGGTAATTCGTCAACACCCACCGATTACTAACGCATTGTTCCATGATAACACGTAGTTAAACACCGCACGCATTATTTCACCTAGGCAATATCATCCACAATCAATCACACGTAGCCACCGCTAAGCCTAGGTCAAACTACGTGAGGTTGACGGATATGTCTGGTAGCTTGAATGCAGCTACTTTCAGTGAAGGCAATCGATACTGTCTCATTGTGGAGCACATTTCATGTCCGGTAGTCTGCGCGCAACAATGAGCACTATGAACGCGGATGGAATATCTCCGGCCCCCCAGTTCTGTGTTGTGTGTCTTGATGTCGCATAAGTGTGTGGGTGGGCGTTACAGTACTTTCTCAACCATTCATAGATGCTGCGTGCTAGTCCGCATCGCATCCTACCGTGACTGAGCTCACGTGTTGTTTTCACGTCCGCGTGCGCGTCGCGTGGTTTGTTGGCTGAACGCAGTCTAACCGCTACACCAACCGATGCAGATGTTCTGAGTACTCATGCACTGATTTGCAATTGGCATAGACGATGGGCATGTATTTGTGCGTGTGCGCCACCTTAGGTTCAGCTTGATGTGCTTTTGGATTCAGTAGAATATCCTTAAGGAGGAGCTTGATTTCATTGTGGATTCAATTGAGTCGTGAAAGGTATTGTCCGTGTGATTATTAAATTTGTCGTGCATGATTGTTGTCTTCGGAAGCTGTGCTGTTTGAGAGTAATGATTTCGCCGTTTAACGGACAGCTCCTCAGCGTATTGACAGTGATAGGCTCTTTGTGTATGACCGTAAGGAAGAGTAGATATTGAGCATTAATTTAATATCTCAGCACCACTTTCATTTTGCTGAATCGGTTATTTTTCAATTATTTACATGGCAAAACTTGGTCCTGTTCTAGGCCGCACCGGGTAACGTAAGCCCAAGTTTCTTATAGTTGTCGTGCTGCCGAACCCCTTGCCTCTTTAGAACTGGTATTGACACCCCGTATGCTACGGTTGGGGAGAAAGGTTGGCTCTTGCAATAGAGCTTTAGCAGTAAAAGAGATGTAGATGAGTCCTGGCGGCTGACCAACAAAAGCCAGCAGACCACCTGACATGGGGTTATAATGCGTCCGCAAATTATTTGTACCTTCTGTTGCCATTCCTTTTTGTGTCTGCAGACGTTCGGAGCCATACGTCTATCCGACCTAACATGCAAAGGCCATTTACATGTTCGTACGGTAGTTTTGGTTGTCTGTGAAGGTTTTGCGATGTTCTACAGAAATGACACTTTGTCTTTGCTTAGCAGTTGGGTTCAACGGTTACGTTGGGCATTGGAGCTCATCTATACTTTGCCACGCTGAGTTGAGTACTGCTATCAGTTTTCGATTTCTGATTCTTAAGAAAGCAACTGTTTAAGCCACTTGCGAACTTTTGTCTTTGAGGCATCTGTAATCAGTCGATTGAATTTTCTGACGAACTAAAGTCAGGCGATTTTCCATAGGGTCTCCGGCGAAGAAGGATCAGTTCATAGCGCTGGCGAGCTTTGTTAAGCAGTCATAATGTGTGATAGTGCGCACCGTCTCATGGTTTCCAGTTTTATATTCCGTACAGCAGATGAAGTTGAAACTAATAACAGCATGATCACTGTGGCTAGACGGTGAGTCCACAAAAACACATCAATAATAGGTTCCTCGTTGGTGTGTGGAAAATCCTGAACAAAGTGTGTTGCGTCCTTAGGGGTTCGACTTAGCAGCTTCTTAGATTGCGAAACGCGAGTCAGAAGACAACCCACCAGAGGAGAAGTATATTTGCGAAACACAGAGACTGTTCTGACACAAGGCACACGATTACTTGTGGGAAATTGCGCACTTACTTACTCGAACAAGTCAATTTGTTTCGTTGCTGTGCGCCTTTGACTTTGGTCTGTGTGAAATGCTGTTTTTCCAAGCAAGTTACAAGTTTTGGTCTGAATCAGTGGCGCCAACTCGACTTGATTCTCAGGCAGCGCAATTTTCCTCCGAGCAGGTCGTTCAAAACCTAACACACCCCTTGTTAAAATAGTTAGACCGTTAGTTTTATAGGTCTTCGTTCGGGGATCGACCAGCAATTGTTGCGCGCATCTTCTTACCCGTTGCGACCTTAGTCGGTGTTCAATTTCAGTCCGTTTCACGAGTTGCGTATCCTGTCCCGTGGAGGTGCTTGGTTTTGAATTGCGTAACAACTCATTGATATCAAATCTTTTGGGCTAGCGTTTCTGTGGTATCCTTACAAACCGCGTTAGTAATTGGTTAGCGTGCAGAACCCACACATTCCTGTTAACGCGAACATCGCATATTATTTTTCCACTTCCTCCCACGACTTGACCCTGTCTCCAGCTTATTCGACACCCTCGATTTGAGGCGGCAAACAATGAGTTTCCAACTCTGAAATTTTTGCGCCGTGCTCCATACCGTCTGTTGTACTGGGCTTCCATATCCGAATTTGTACGACGTATGGATGGACGTTTTAAAGCCATCCGATCTAAGGTGTTCTCAGCCTTCGACCCATGAGGGCCACAGCGAGTGACTTCCCACCTAGTGCATTGGGATTCGCAGCTACTTGCTAAATTGACAGGAATCCTACCAATCTTTCATCCAGCGTTTCTTTTCCCTTCGATTTTAAAATGCAAGTTTTAGGATGTCGACGTACCTTTCTGCTCGCCCATTTGGTTGAGGATGTTACGGTACAGTACTCATGTGTTGGGTTCCATTGTGTGCGCAAAACTCAGTGGATTGTTCGGATGTGAACTGTGATTCGTTAACCAATACGATTGTTTCCGCCAGACCGTACTGACTGAAAACACGCTTCAGAGCAAGGAAAGTGCTGTTTGCGGATGTGTTTCGCATCATAATAATGTCAGGCCACATAAGGTATGCGTCAACAAGTGTGAAAAAGTAAGCCCCCTCAACTAGTCCTACAAAATCTACATGGATCCGCGACCAGGGTGATTCGGGATTTGGCCAAGATTGCAATGTTGTCTTCACCGGGAACTTGAAAGAACTGCAGCATTTAGGACAGGATCGTCCAATGTCTTCTATTTGGATTCCTATCATGGGCCAAAACACATAACTACGCGCGTGCTTTCACGTGGGCGATTCCTGGGTGGCCCTTATGCAACTGCCACAGCAAGCTTTGCCTGAGTACTTCGGGAATGGCAAGGCGATCCACAGAAAACAGACAGACATCGACTTTGGACAAATCGTCGCGTCGCGTGAAAAACTGAAAGGATTCATCAGGTCTTTGCTTTGAACAGCGTTGTCTCGTATAAGTCCATACTTCCTGTAGCAGTGCGTCTTGGTTCTTGGCTTGCTAAACCATTCCTGCGTTTACCGGTAAGGGAATCACGGCATCACGTATCATATGAATGGTATCCGTGTCGGTCGTGATTGAAGCAATAACGGCGTCATCAGGCGCACGTAGACTAGCATCGATTAATCTGAACAGGGCGTCCGCTGACCAAATAGAGTCAGTTAACGAATAGCAGCAGTAGTGGTAGTAGTAGTAGTAGCAGTAGTAGTAGTAGCAGTAAGCACAACACTCTATAAACTAGACACAGAGCCAAACTAAAACCATGGAGATCAGTGGGTTAAGCAAGTGTCATTGCGTCATAATCATCGTGGCATGCTAGTTGAAGGTGAGCAACACACTTCAGCTAATATGCCGCGAGAAGAAAAGAAAATTTTGACAAAAAGTATAAGAAAACATTTTGCGTTTGTTTTTCACACGCCGATATTTCTCTTTTTTGTCATTTTCAATGTGTGTAGTATTAAACATGTGAATCAATACAATACTATACACAATTCATCCACTGATGCCGGTTGCGGGCCATGTCTTCAAGAGTGCTAAGCCACTGACACTCCTCGTATTTGGGTCCCCATCATGGAAAAGTACGGATCCAACAGTGGCTAGACACGACGTCAGCGATTTCATGTGCTTCTGCCAAGTGGAAGGCTGACCACCATGCGGTCGCGTCCAGCCAGGTCCTTGACGAGCGAATAGAGCGCGACCCGTTAGACGCTCAGTTGCCATGTGTTGGACGTGACCGACCGATCTCAGCTGGCGCAACAAAACCAGTTTGTTGAACGGAATACTCGCATCCCCAAGATGCGACGTTGAACGTCATTACTATTAAATTGATGTTGCCACCAAATGCGAGCATTTCTCCTTAAGCAACCGTTATCGAAGGTAGAAAGACGACGCATGTCTTCCACACGAATCGGCCAGGACTCGCACCCATATAACAATACTGAGCGAACTGATGCGCTGTAAACGCAGCCCTTTAGTGAGAATGGTACGTCGCGACGACGCCACAAGTGTCTCAGATTGACAAATGCTGGCCGAGCTTTAGCGATACGAAGAGAAAATTCTTCGTTGATAGTGCCGTCAGCAGAAACACGCTCCCAAGTTAGACGAAACTATCTAGCTGTTCAAGTTGTGCACCTTCGAGAGTAAGCACTGGAGCAGGTGGAAGCCAATGCTTGATCAGTACTTTACACTTCGATGGGGCAAAGCTCATGCCATACTCAGATGCTTCAACCGCCAAACGATCCAGAATGAGTTGCATACTCTGAGGATCGTCACCACGTAAGGCGATATCATCAGTATAATCTAAGTCGGTCGCGCGCTCACCCGGTAGAAGCTCTAAGCCAAAACGTTGGAAACCTTCTAGCGTATTCGACAGAATGTCTTCGATTTTGAAGTTAAAGAGGAATGGGGACATAGAGCAGCCCTGTCGCACACCGCTATTGACAGCGAATTGCGAGGAAAGATTGCCATAGACTCTCAATCTGTCGCATGTATGAAGGTAAAGTGCTCGTAAGATGGCGGTATATTTCTCTCGAACCCCGTTCTTTAGTAAGCAACGCCATAATGAAGGGCAATCAACAGTCTAAAGCAGCAGGTATGTCCAGGAAAGCAACGATAGTGGGCCTGTGATACATGTGGCGATGTGCGAGGAGTTGGCGAAGCGTGAAGATTTGATCCATGCATCCGCGGCCAGGACGGAAACCAGCTTGTTCTTCACGGTAGTATGATTCACGTACTGGGGATAGTCTGCGAAGCAGAATGGATACCAATAGCTTGGAGGCAACCGAAATAAGACTAATCCCGCGATGATTTACACATGAAGTGCGAGCGCATTTCTTAAAAATCGGGACAATAACTTATTTGCCCCAAGAGGAAGGCACTTTCTCTTCATGCTAAATTTTGCAAACAGCGCGGTTAGCTGCTTAATGATCGCCACACCGCCCAACTTGAACAGCTCCGGAGGAAGTCCGTCTGACCCGGCAACCTTGAAGCGCTTCAAGCGTCGAATCTCGAGGCAGACTTCCGCATTGCTGGCTGGATTCAATGGGACGAGCCAGAGTAGACAACAGGGTGTACTGCATGTACTGATGGATGATGGAGGCCAGTTGAATTGCGAGTGAAAGTGCTCGGCCCAGTGGTCCATACGCCTCAGTTGGTTGGTAATCGGAGACACATCCGCCTCACAGATAACCTCACTGACACCAGGCTTCCTGAGGTCATTGGACCGAATGAGATGGAAAAGCCTGCGACTGTTCCCAGAGACAACAGTGTTCTCCATCTGTAAAGCACGCAAATCCACCATGTCAGACTTTGCTTGAGCAGCCGGTTGGCAGAACGGCTCCGCTCGTTGCAATCTGATTCCGCGGGGAATTATTTGCGGCATTCGAACAGCTCCAGAGAACGAGCAGAGAGGAGGCGCCAAGTTAGGTTGCAGCTTGACTGTTGAGAAATGGTCATAGCTTTACGTATACAAGTCCAGTGTTGCTCCACGTCTTGCGGTGGATTGCAACTGAGTGCGTATGACAGTGAGGACTGATGGCTCTCCTGGACGTAGGAATCAGTTAATCTGTCTACATTAATCTTGCGGTGCTTCGTGTTTCGGGATCGTCCAAAACACACACAGATTTTCGCGCAGACCATAAAATGATCTGAATCAACGAAAGTGGACCAAAAGACCTGCAGTCCAGTACGCTGCCGCGCCATCTGAAGCTACTTACAGTGTGATCAATTTGAGACTACGGTTGTGTTGAAGAAGGGGGACGCTACTTTGCGGTACGCTTCCTCGTACGCCCGAAGCTAGTGTTCGAAAGAAACAGACGGTTGTCCTCACACAATGTGAGAAGTCTGTCTTCGTTATCAGAGCGGTTCTCATCGAGCGCGTGCTGACCACCAAGGTGGCGTTCATATGGTAACAGGCGGCCAACCCGTGCATTAAAACCCCCAGCAGGGATAACAAGATCCAACTTTTCAGCATTAGTCAAGAGCTGATGTAGATTCAGGTAGAATTCGTCCTTGACCGAGTCGCCACAGTAGTTTGTTGGAGTGTACACGGAGATCACAAACAAGTTGTCTCTCTTCGCGGTGCCTGTTGATTCTACATGAACACCGAAGCCGAACTGCACGTAGTCGGCTGTTAATCGGGAACCAGTCCTGTACTGCCGCGTCGGCCTTACCACTCAATGCTATACCTACGCCAGCCAAAACCGCTGAGGCTGCTTCCGGATTTCCAGAAAGAAGCAGGTGATATCTGGCTTCGTGGTCAGTGGGGGATGTCAATGTAAGCACAGTGCTGGGATCTTGCAATCTGGTTCCTGAAAGGCAGCAGACATCAATGTCTAGGGAATATAGAGAACGCGCTAGACCGGCTTGCTGTCCAATCTGTATGAATGTCTGAATGTTGAAGCACGCCAGACGGAACGAGGATTGGGGACGAAGGAGAGCCATAGAATGAACTCCTCGGTCCGCGGCGCAACCGGAATCGCAGCCAGATTGTTGAACACATGAATCGGGTAACGGAAAGTGACGATTGTTAGCAAACAAACAATTGGCGTGTGATGAAATCGCATGAAAGTGCGAAACAGAAATAGTAGTTAGTGAGCACGTTGTAGTACAGTCCATGGTTTTGCGAGAGGGCGTGATACTGCCCGGTTGCCCAAGCCGAAGTAGGGAGTTGACTTAGGGGAGTCCACCCCGAGCCTTTGGCTAAATAACCTACCCGCAAGGCAGCGAGGAGCATTTAGGGAATCGCGTCTATTGGGAGGCGTTGGCTGAATGTTCAGTTCATGCGTCTTTGTTTGGTAGATCACCAAACAGGGGCCCAATACACCCCATGAAAGCAACACAATTGCTGGAATACAATGCCTTACCGTGGTGGAACATTGTCACTGAACACTTTGCTGAAACGGAGTACACCCTAACTACCCAGCTGACACCACGAGGAGATAGTTCGGCAAGCCAGCCCATTTGACGAATACCTCGTGTTGACATTGTATCCCAAGAGCAAGGTAACACATCTCTGAAGTCGACTGGCCGTGTAAGCCGGAATGCCTTTTGAATCCAAAGATAGCGGGTAAGGGTTTGTGATCCATCGCCAATGTGAAACGCCGACCTTAAGTCATTTTGTGGAATTTATGAACAGCAAAGACAATAGCGACAGCTTTTTTTTCTCGATTTGGCTGTAGTTCTTCTTAGCCGTGGTCGGGGCTCATGCCGCATACGCCACAGACTTTTCTGAACCGTCTTGAAAGCGGTGTTAGATGACTGTACCAATTCCCTAGCTCGAAGCGTCTGTAGCCAGGAGGATCTCCAGTTTCGGATTGTAATGAGTAAGCAAAAGGTCTGAGTTCAGCAGAGATTTCAATTTCTCGAGTGCATGTTGACACTGCCTGGACCATTTCCATTCGACATCTTTCATCAGCAGATGATTCAAGGGTTGGCGTAGATGATGCATATCTGACAGAAACTCGTTATAATGACTCACCCTTCCGAGGAACGGTCTCACAGTTGTGACATCTGTTGGTGTAGGCAGTCGAGCTATTACCTCAATGTTCTCGGGGTCGGGATCTCGGCCTCGTTCTCTAATCACAAATCCCATGAACTTAATGGATTTCAGGAAGATTTTGCATTTGTCTGCGCGTAAACGGAATCCATAATCTTTGATTCGCAGCAACACGTCATCCAGCCGTTGAAATAATTCGTCATATGTGGTGCCCATTATGACGATGTCATCCAGAAAGACCGCAGCTCCACTTATCCCAATCAACATGGCATCTATGACTTGCTGAAAAATTGCGGGTGCGGTTTTAACTCCAAATGGCAGACGATTGTATTGGTACAGACCACGATGAGAGTTGATCTTGAGAAACTTTCTGTTTTCAGGTTCAACTTCTAGTTGTAAGTAATCATCCGCCAGATCCAAGGTCGCAAAATATTTACCACCATTCAGCTTCGCAAACAGGTCGTCAGGAAGTGGAAGTGAATACTGATGGGGTTGCAATGCATCATTCAGACCAGTTGAAAAATCTGCAAACAAGAGAAAAGAACCGTTCGACTTCTTAATCACGATGATCGGGGCCGTCCATGGTGAGAAATTTATTGGCTGAATCACGCCAATTTGCTGCAATCGGTCAAGCTGATGTTCAACAAGTACTTGTGAAGCATACGGGACCGGGCGCCTGGGTCGACACACTGGTGTAGCACCAGAACAAGCTTTGACGGCATCTTGTTACAATATCAAAGTTCAGGTTGGAAAACACAAGCATACTTCGCCTGAAACTGTTCAGCAATGGTTTGCCTTGGAATAGGTGGTATTGCTGTATGACACACCATGACGTTCGTTTCAGAACACACATTATTCATTGGTACATTGAGCAAATCCAATCTATCAATGTCAAGAAGATTAATGTTGACAAAAGAAACTAACTAGATGATTCCACGGAGGCTCAGATCTTTGAATTTTATATCACATGTGAACTCACAACCTAACATCAGTGGTTCGCCGGACGCATTTTGGGTAGTCAGATTGGTTTGCCTCAGTAGAGGTTTGCGAAGTCTCGTCCATGGTGATCGATTAATGGTGGTAATGTCCGATGTCGTATCTATTTGCAAGGATATAGGGACATCGTTAATTTTGACGGTGAGGTACTTTTGTTTGCCCGCAAATCCTGTGCTACAGGTCGCGAGAACAACTTTTGTCTTTGCTCCCCGAAACGACGTCTTTTTGGAGTCAGAGATCATGTACAAGTTTGGGAGAGAGACAGGCTTGGAATTGTACGTTTTGCGACAGTGTGATTCTTTGTGACCAAGACGTTTGTACTTCTGAGAGATGCTTCATGTAAGTAAAGAATCGCACAAAATTCCATCCACCACAGTTCCAGCTTGATTGCGAGGGTTTCTGGTTAGGTAATCTATGGCTGACATTTTTCCTCGAACAGCCGTGCGGTGAATCTGTGGTTCACTCCTGGGGTCAGTATTTTCAATCATTTTGGTAGCATGCTCTAAGTTAATCAGTCTTTGGCATTCAGCAGCAATGTCCTGTAATGTTAAATGGGGTTCCTGCTCTAACTTGTGTAGGATGCGTGTGAGCACATCAGCATCGGCATGAGACTGAAGACTACAAACGAATATGCGACTCTTGAACTCATCAGGTGTCATCGTACCGAGTTTAAAACGTTCGCAGTCTCGGTTCACAACTCCAGCGTGTGTTATAAAATCATGGCTATCACGTTTGAGTAACCTTAAAATGTTAGGAAGGATATTGAACAAAGATGCCTGCTAACCGAAAATGGAAGTCAGAATTTGCACAGGCTCACCGAAGCGGAAAATCCCTTGGATTCTTTGGCAACAAAAAATTAGTATAGCGTTCATGCTCAACTGCACCGAGTTTACGCAGCAACAACCGAACTTTTCATGCATCCCCTTGCGCCGCCAACACACCAGGGAAAATACTTCATATTTCTTGAAACAAGAATCAAAAGTTACTCCGGTTCATCTGGTTCATCGAACACGAACTCTGTGATTGCTGTCGTGATCGCGTCTACTGAAGACCGTGTGCCAGCAGCTTTGGGCTCAGATTAAACGTTCCGTTTCTGCGCAACTAACTCGAACAATAGCCGCAGGGATTTCTCGAATTGGAGCTGCTGTTGCTGGAGCAGCTGCTGCATCTGCTCAAATGAAATGGACATTATTATGCAACACCTCTGTCGCCAGAATCTGTTGTGTCCTCAGGGGATCGACTTAGCAGCTTCTTAGATTGCGCCAGGCGAGTCAAAAGACAACCCACCAGCCGAGAAGTATATATGCGAAACACAGAACAGGCAGACGTGAAAGGAATACACACCGATACAGTACAAATCACGGCTGTGTGCTAGTTTGGATTTACAGATCTCAAGAATCACGGGACGTGGGAGTGGTGTGAAACAAGTGATAGTAACAAATGTTCTGTAACACAGAAAAACACTAGCCTGCTTGTAACTGAGACTGTTCTGATACAAGGCACACGATTACTTGTGGGAAATTGCGCACTTACCTACCCGAACAAGTCAATTTGTTTCGTTTCTGTGCGCATTTGACTTTAGTCTGTGTGAAATGCTGTTTTTCCAAGCAAGTTACAAGTTTTGGTCTGAATCAGTGGCGCCAACTCGACTTGATTCTCAGACAGCGCAATTTTCCTCCGAGCAGGTCGTTCGAGACCTAACTGCTTGCATGTTTTTTGTGCTAAACCGAGTAGACAAATGAAGTGCTTGTAAATTGGAACACCGCTAGCGAGCTTCTGCGGATTTCTAAATAAGACAATAAGAAGACTGGTATTGCGAGATGGTACCATTTCGTGTTATCTGTTCACTCGCAAACTAACAACAGATAGATGAATCACGTGACAGAAAAAAATCGAAGATTTGAAACTGGTCACAAGGGAAAAATTACGTAGACACAACAATGACAGATTAGCATCCTAATCTTAGGGTCATGAGCCCCAAGGAAGCTTCAGGGAGACTGTTAATTGTTTTCACGCATAGGATAGGACGATGCCGGTTAAGTGCCACGGCTTCGGCAAACCTCAACAGTTTGGGGTTGTCATTACGATAGATAACTGTAAATGTTGACCTGGGGTCAACCTGATGGCCTGATTCCAGTAGGTGTTTGGCGATCGATGAGGCCGGCATCTTAGATACATTTTCTCGTTCGCCTGCTTCTTGTGTCGACAGTTTGGCAATCCATTTTGGGATATGCTCTCCAATGCGCTTACCCAACGATCGATCTGTTCTGCCAATGTAACTACTACCGCAGTTACAAACGAATTGGTAAATGCAATGAGTTGTGGCGGAGATCGGTTGAGTAGGCTTCACTGGAGGCGAAGGTAACTTTCTGGTCTCCCAAATGGGGCAGATTTGGCTGCGTTGAATGCCCGCCGAATCGCTGTATGCACACGACTTCCAAGCTGGGCAGCCACGATATCACTTTTGAAAGGTAATTGAAGGTAGACAGACAATTTGGGCACAGTAAGTACCGTCGGCCTGTTTTCCTTCAATTGACCGTGGAATCGAATAAACGCTTCTGGATATCCGTTGGCTCGTAGCGTCTGTGTGATAAACAGCAATTCCGATCCCAAACAGTCGTCAGTGCATATTCTGCGGGCTCGATTAAACAGCGTCTTGACTAAGCACCGCTTGTATTGTATAGGGGCGAAGCTGTTGAAGTGTTCATACAATCCTGTCCATGTAGCTTTCCTGTGTACAGAACGCTTAATGGAGCCATCTTCTCCTCTGGTCAACAACACATCCAAAAACGGAAGGCAATTGTTATCCTCCAGTTCGCAGGTAAAACGGGCGTTTGGATGTGTGTTATCAAGCACGTTGAGGAAAGGTAGAACAGCGTCTCCACTTGGGGCGATCACTAATGTGTCATCTACGTATCGCTTGTATAAAAACATTTGATTGATGTGCTGCTCACATCTCATTTCAACCATCGTCATGAAGATGTCAGCCAATACCGGACCTAGCGGACTTCCCATAGCTACACCATCCACCTGTCGATACGGCTTGTCTTCAAATAAGAAATGCACATTTTCAGTACATAGTAGCAGCAAATCCCTAAGATATTCCACGGGAATCGGTAACACTACTTTATTACTCATTATAAACACACATAAGAAATCCACCGTTTCTCTTAATGGGATGTTAGTGAACAAAGACTGTACGTCCATTGAACACATTACCTTGTCAGCGATATTCATGTTTTGCACACAGTCAATCAGGTCGAATGTATCCTTCACTGTGTACTGCGGATTTGCTGTGAGATGTTTGTCTATCTTGGCAGGGGTTGCTAAACAGTGTACCCTAAATTTCCTATTGGCATTATAAAAGTACATTCAGTTATAGTGCATCTAATAGCAGTCGCGAATTGGCAGGCAATATTGTGGGTAGCTTTTGAAGGGCGGTAAAACCAGGCTATAAGGCAGGTGTCTGTACATTTAAACTGCAGGCAACACCAAAGAGCATTTGGGAAATGCAAGGCTGAATCCTCCGTGGCCTCGCAATCTAAGCAGCTACGGTAATACACAATTACGACGCTTCCTTCGCTAGCTATTGTTTTCAATAAATGACATGTCAAATACAGCAATCGCTGCGTCCCTAAATCTGGCTTGTAATCACCTCTCATTTATGTCGATCATACCACATTGGTTAGAAACTTGGCGATTTTTAATTTGGGCAAGTATATTGAAAATAACCTAGGTATTTGCATACAAGCTGGCTATTTGCTCAGTCACTCGGAGCTCACAGAAGGTAAAGAGAGCCAGGTGTGGGAGAATGTCGAGCAGTATGAAGTTGACCCTTATGCTTTTATGATAGGACACTGTTATTTCGCTTGTAACTTGATTTGGCGAAAGTATGTTCCAATCATCGCCTAGGACTACACTAAAATCCAGTAAATGAGCGGTCGAGTAAAGCTCCTGTGTCATTACCGGTAGGTTTATTTTCAGATACTTTCTTATACCATCTTCGCAAAGATTCTGCCGCCTTTAACCAATAATTTTGTCAACAACCTAAACAAATCCCTTACTGTTTCCTCTGATTGAAACACACATTTTATCAGTGTTAGTCTTCATTCGCTTAGAGTTGATGGAAGAGCACACCGTTCGAGCCATATTGGCACAACTTTGTATAAGAAGTAATTTAGGATTGAAACACCACTGTTCCACATCCCGATTTCCGTCATCTTGACTATCATTGAAAGGTAGCTCTTGGCACGCCATGGATGAAGATTGTGTTTAGACAATGCTGTCTGCTTTGTCCGTTTGAGCTCTTTAAATACAATTTTGCACGCTTCATGGGAAAACAAACTAGATGCGTATCCTACAGGATTTGTGTCATAGCTACCTAACAAAGAATAAAACTTTTTCTACATCAACAACAGATTCCAGTGTCACTTCAGTAAGCTGCGGTTTGTCCGAGTGCAGTGTTTGTGCAACGAATAACTCGCACTAGGTTTATGGGTCGGGTTTTGACGTCTATCAAAATGCACAGTGAGCTGCATCAGTCTAGGCCGACAAACGACTTACACCGCAATGTAGCGACGGTGGATTCATGGACATTTGTGAACACAACAACCAGAGGCTATTGTTGGAACACTTTTGTTTTGACCTGCATCATCGAGTTCATGCTGATCCTGACTTTCTCTCAAATGATGAATTTTCACTGTTTACATTCGCGATTTCTGTACTTGTAACAGAAGAGATCGCAGGGTTGGCATCTCGGGTGACCTTTGCAGCAATCTCTGCGTATATCTCTGATGTACCGATACACTTGGGCTCTGCAAGAGACTTTTGAGCTGCAGATGCAGAGCCGGAATATTTGGCTGCTCCATTCTTGTTACTGAGAGGCGTTGCTAAGATCGACGAAAGTTTCTCGAGCGCCGTTTGAATCTCAGGGCAACGGTCTATTTTTGCCTGTCGTTCAGCCAAATTTGTAGGAGACAAAGGGAAGAAGAGGTTGCCGGTCGTGCTGCAGGAAAGCAACTTGTGCACCATTTCTTTTGCTTAGAGGCCAATAGGTTTCCCTATTCAGACTCGCTTACGATGAAGTTTTCTTAGCTTTTTCTCTTTGTTTGTTTTCTGCTGCTAACACGACATCAGTTTGCTTTAAGTGAGAACTACACTTGACGAATTGGATGGTCAGAAATGAATAACAAAACAAAAGACGTATAGGGAATATTTCTGCGCCTGCACTTGTTGTTGGGATAAATCCGCACACTATGGATGATGCCAGTCGTAAAGTGCAGGCAGACAAACCGTAATATAGCCGATAGAGTACATTCCCCTGACCCACAAGCACCCTTTGCCTGGAACCATCCTTGGTTCGTATTCACTTGATTACTGCCATTCAGAGTGGTGTAGTTAGGTGACTCAGTGAGCTGGTTGGTATCCTGCGACTTACCGACTGCGGTTGCTGCGCACATTGGACCGACCAGCGTTATGGGCATAAAGGTCAAGTGGGGGCGGACTATCGCTCCGTGTGGCTGAACGATCGGTGTGATTGGTTACGCATACACACAGCCTAATAAGGTCACAAGGGAAGCTTACTGAATTTGGGCTATCGATCAATTCCGACTGAAATATGGGGAAGCACAAATTAGGGTAAAATGCGAGACAGCAACCGCAAACACTATTGGGAAAGCACCACTTCCAGTTAACTTGATCATTTCAAGAAATCACTTCCGAATAAGTTTACAAATCGAAGCTTCCTTTGAAATCTGTGTTAGTTGCACGCGTGTGTTTTAGCGACAAATCCGTCAGAAACAGACATGAATAAGAAGTTGGGACGATAATAATAGTTCAAAATTAATCGACTACTTTGAACAGATGATAAATCCTAATCCATTGAACGTAAGCCCAATCGTGCGTAGATAAATTGTGAGAAATGCTCACGAAAACCAAATGAAGAATCACTGGGAATTTGGGCACGCTTGGGCATAGGGACCGATTGAACTTTTTTCGATGATGTGGCGCAAACTTCGAGAAGAATCCTACTTAGCACAGTATACACAATAAAAATGTATTTCCGCGTCAATAATTATTGAGTTACAATCAATCACACTGCCGTTGAGAAGTTAATCGCTCATTATATCTGGTTGACGCTCGCTGCTGTTGTGACTGAACTTATGGCATTAATACTCAAAACTATCGCTAATGGTCAAAAGCTTTTGAGATCCACGCTAGTATATTTGGTTGCAATACTTATTTGATGTGAATTTGTGTAAGGTCCGTCTAAGTATGCGCTTTACGTCTGCGTTTTTCCTTTGCAAGATTAACAGATACTCGCGAGGCATTCAAAAACAAGTATATGCTTTTCATCATAGTTCTTTTATTAACAGAAATATGAGGGGTTTATACGACAAAAGTAATTGGGAAAGCCCTTTAAATTAGCATATTAGTGCATCGCATTAAGATGTGTAATAAACGAGGAGTTACTTCTAACCAGTCTGTATTAAATCACAAATAAATGCATCTTTCATCAAGTTGTTTTTGTTCAGTATGTTAGTCAACTGTGTCGACAAATTGAGCAGGGTTCAACAGACAATTGAAAGAATTATTATAGTGAATAACGAAATCAACGGATCGTCGAGAAAATATTTATCTAAAAAGACTTACAATCGCTTAATTTCGTCAAAACAACTATAACCAGTTTGTCGACTACGGTATATAATTATGCACAGGTCCCAGTGCGATCCGTTGAATTCATTTACAGATATGACAATAAACCTCTTGCATTCTAAGCAAATTAGGTGTTTCTTATTGACGCATGAATTCCCCTTGGTACGTGAAACTCTGGCACGTAACATATTGGTGTAGCTTTTTGAAAATGCAAGCCAGTTTCCATGCGAAAATCTTACTGTAGTTGTAACTGGCCCCAACTTTTGACCCGCTCTTACTATCACTCGTACACTTCAGTTCCCATTCTAGTTTGCGTCTTACTGTTAATATCGTATGGTATCCTTGTTATGTAAGGTTTAACCATAGGGATTGTTGAGTGATTCTTTTACTCAGCAAGCGCTTCTAAGTTCTGGCAAGTTGTAGCCATATAACTGCATTATCTATTCTTAACCTAACCAAGGTTAGCACTTTAGATTTTGACGACAGGCAATAAAGCAACATGACGCACATGAAACTAATACTGCTAAAAGCTATATATCATCTTTATCTTTCGCTTCGACTTGAATGCACTAGGTAACGTGCGTGCATATTTTAGGTATAGAAACTTTACCGTATGCTAATTAGGCTGGGTTCTGCCAATAAGTCATTGAGAGTCTGGGGTACTTTTTCGTGGCTTGTATTAAAAGCTGACAGCAAAAGTTTTGCGATGCAATGAAGTAACCCCGAGCAAAGTTGAACGGCCAGTCTGGTAAAATTCGAAGACTCTTAAGTCTAAACAAATAAATACCAATTGTATATTCCGAATTCTCTGAGGAAGTAGAGGCCATAACAGGTATTTCATTCTGAATACTATAGAAACACACGCAATTCTGCTTAGGTTCATTATATCAGAATTAGCAAGTTTTATTATTGACTTTGATTTTGTCTCACTTTTACAAGAAAACCTATGAAATTGATTTCATAGTTTCATGACAAGCGACGGTCTGGACAACTGGTTAAAACATAATGTTAACCAAAAGTTTTTTCGGTAATGGCCGAGGAAACAAAAGTAGACTCACCTGAATACTGAGGCGAAATTTGCTCCTTTAGCTTATCAATCATAACAATAGTGTGGTTGTTACGAATCCACTTGAGTGCTAGGGGAACATAGTTTTGTCGTTTTTCGAATCGACATGGGAGAAAAACGGTTGAATCAATCATCGGTTTCTGAACTTGAATGTTTGTCATTCCATCTGAAAAAGCATAATGGAAATAATGGACAGCGCCTTATTTTTCACGAATATTTGTACTTCACTAACAAAAATAGGGACATTCTCTTTAGAGACAACAACTCCCTGTGTTTTAAAATTAGCAATACTAGGTGTTGGTTTTGGGTCCTTCTGTTTACTACTGACTATTTCAGTCTGAAGCGACAAGCCTGATTTCAAATCGATTTCACATCACTACACCAAAGGAACATTTTAAGAAATGACAGCTAGGTATTTAAAAAATCCAGTGCTTGCAGTTTTAACTGCAAAATAATCAAACTTCCTGGTATGGATGGTTGACAAACCTTCACAGGCGCACTACTTGGAGCCACTTAAAAAGAAATTGCATACAACTCTTAAAACATTTTCCATAACCACCAAACTCGCAAATACACTGGATCACAAATTGTCTTCTAGTCGTACCCAAACGCCTCAAGTGTATATTATTTGTTTCTATATATTCTGTTGTAGAATGGCATCCTGCATTTAAAACCACTTACCTTCTTGGATATCAGCAGACCAAAGCTTGCTTTTTGTACTGGGTTAACTTCAGTGAGCACGGTTGATGGAACCAGCCGAATTTTTCTCAGTCAATAATAAACCGAAAACACACATTGATGATAGTGTATGAATTGAACGGAGATACAGACAACCGAATGGTTTGTTTTACCATGGAAAATCAACTTTCGAAATTAAGACGGGAAAAGCATGAGGACGAATCTGATTGGTAATCAGAGATTGTTAAGGTATCTTGTGAGAAAACATGTTGTCACTGAAAAATCTTTTATGTCTAGCTTTTGCGCACCGGTCTGGCTTCATTTAAACCTGATTTGTGATCTTTCTATTCTAAACCATATCATGAACAGGATTTCTATCGCAGATGTGGACTGTCTTGCCAATGGAACAAGGGCCAACTGCTACTATTTATAACACATCCAGATGCTATGTGGTACGATAGAAACAATGTTACTTCAAAGCGGCCTTAAATATGTACCAGTACATGATTTCTATGTTCCAAGTTGCACCGGTAAATGCATTAAAAAACCAGTAGATTCTAAAATACTCAGTCTTGTCACAATGTTTAACCGAAATCACTATTATTACCGGTTAAATCCTTATGAAGTAAATGTCGTAACTAACCTGACTCGTAACAGCGATGAACACCATCTGGTGCTGCTGGTTAAGGGGTCACTGATCAGTTGCAGAATGACGTGTGGGAACTTCGCTTCTTTCGTAGAAGCATTTCTACTAAGCATAATAATGTCACACATATTTTGAACAGAACTCTTAATCACTTCAATTTACGTGTCCCTCTAAACGAGTTTCATGCGTCTAAACGCAACGCAGAACCAGACGACACATGATGTCACCAGTGTCAGTAAAATAGCAGCTTTTCCTTGTGCTTTTGTCTTCATGGAGATGGGCGCCATTGAATGGCAAATGGAATTTGCTTGAATAAGACAGTTTAAATCTGGCATGTTTCGTATTTATGAAGCAACGTACTAACAGGTATATTTAACTGCCAATTGCACACTGTCAGACAATATAGTTAATGGTACAAATCTGGTTTATCTGAAGCATGCTTTAACCCGAGGCTTCCTGTAATTTATTCACATACTCATAACCGTGTTTTACAGTAAGGAAGATGAGTAACGCAAACCTACCTCTATTATCAACTTCGACCCTCAAATCTAAATAGGTTTTTTTAGCTTTACCGCTTAAAGAATGGTATCATTTTTCTACAGTTTACATGGCTTTAAATTGTCCATCTGGCAGGTTGTATTACGCTTTCAGCAACTCTTCATCACACCTTTCGTTAATAATCAACGTTTGTGATTAAGAAGCTTCTAGTCCACGAGTTAACTATCCGCAAAACAAGATCCGTCCTTCAGTAATGGATTAACATTGATCCTGAATTTTTCCCCCACAAAAGACGATGTGTAGTGAGTAGACCAATATCTTTTCACTCATCTGATAATAAATCATTAGTGTTGATGTTGTCTTCTCGACCATCACCGAACTACGTTCTCTATACACTTAGAAGAATTGGGTAAGCATTGTGCGTAACAATACAGCGCTCCTGTTGTTCTTCTTTCTCGAGCTAAATCCGGCGAGACAGACGCATCAACGGATTTTGCGCAGTAGCAACAACATAACGCGAATCTATCACCAAAGTGATTAGTGAATAACTTATTTTCACACAGACCCAGTGGTTTCACCAACAGTTATCTGTGATGCTGGCCGATAACTCGGGTGCGAAAGACGGTGGCGTTACCACAGGACGAAATGTCAAGCATGTAGCAAGTTCATACTCCTCAATGAGTAAAACTGTCCACAACTAGGGTATGGACTAAGTGAGAAATGCGGAAGTGGGTCTACTTATCTTGAATGAGGTGCATCGTTGCATTAACCATACAGGTAAGAGCACCATTTGGACAATGAATTCGAATTTTCCGCAACAAGCACTAAAGTAGGGGAAGCTATTTAACACGTGTAACAAATCTACAGCGATTCATTTTAAGTACCCAGAACTGTTCATTCTTCCCATAAATGGTGGTCGGTTGACAGCTGTCCTGACAAGCATGTCAAAGCCTGTCAACAGTGACGTGACACAAGATAGTGTACTGAGACCCTTTTTATTCCTACTGTATGTAAACGAATTGTTGACCTCTTTACCTCCGGCAAAACTTTGCTATTTGCCGATGGCTTAAAATTGTTTACACTTCTAATCCAACTGAGGTTAGTATAATACTAAGCGAAATCTAGCCTGACTTAAGAGCGCTCGACTCATGGAGCTACAAATGGATGACGACATTTGTTGCTGATAAATGTCATGTAGTATCCTACAGATGTGACGTCATACCAGCTTCGCTTACAATTGTTGGTGAACCGTTGTCTCACTGCCACGCTATCCGTGACCTAGGGATTCACTACGCAAACACGCTTAACTTTGCTGAACACGCCGCACACGCTGAAGCTGAAGCCCATAGAAGAACTGGGCTTTTATTTTAAAACATTCAACTTGAAAGAATCAGTTAACACTATGTATAAAATAAAAACGTCCATCGCTTGAGTATGGCTCTATCAGCTACTGTGATTCTAGTATGGGTGATCGTATGGCATCGGAACGTGTACAATGGTAATGTAGCAAGCGTCTACTAGGCTAATCCACCACTCTTTCTTATATGGATCGTTGCGACGACTAAAAACTTGATTCACTGTGGCTGTGAAGAATAAAAATTAAATTTCTTAGCTTCTTTGATACAATTACCCAAAAGTTGCACTCCTCACAACCACAGTACAACGAGCAGAATTGTCAATGAATCACATTTCCAATAATGCCTGCAACAAAGTAAAAGTGAATACCTTACGAACAAAACTGTCCGACAACTTTTTCTTTAACCCATATTCCATACTGTGGAACAGATTTTCTTCTGGGATATGTAAAATCCAGCCAGGGACTAAGTTCCGACACGCTATGTATACAACACTAAACGTAGAAATAGTGATTGGTATACTACGAGCTACCATGACAAATGATTCCTTGTAAGAAATTGATGCAAGATGAATATAGCCTCAATACTTCGTTACTTTTGTTTTCTGTTGTTACCATACCTTGCTACCCTGGCTATGTCCATCTGTAGATGAACACTGTTTCCCAAAGAAAAAAAACCTTGGTTACCCTGATGTTTATGCTTATGCTGGAGTTCCTCTATAACAAACTGCTTCACATTCGTCCTGCCATATTGATCATATTTACTTTTTCCTTGAGTACACCCCTTAGGCACGTGCTGCAATTCTCCGTGCTCCGCTTTTTGACTGCATTCATCTAAGGGCAGCATCATCCATGTTTGCAATCTATCTGAACGCTTGCCTCATTCAAACAACTTTTTTCTCTTACTGAACGCGGCTAAACTGTTGGAACGACAGTAATCTTGCTCTACACCGTATAGAGTTTTCCCTCCCTCCCTGGAGAAAGTATTTTGTGCACCTACGGCATTTTTATGGACCATAAAAATTGATTTCAAGTCAGTAATCTCCCAAGTTTGATATTCTACAACTGTTGGAGCCTTCTCAATTATTTCCTCTGAAATTACCTTTTAATAAACATGTACATTTTTAAGTGTTTCTGTCTCCAGTGAAAATTTGTACAATCTCTATAAAAGAGCTTCGGACAAAAGCCCAGTATCTTCTCATTACTGCCACTTCATTGCTTTTCTGCTTGTTTATTTATCTCCTACAAATTTTGGTCACGACTAAGCCGATCTCCCGGGGTAATGGATAAATTCTACTAAAATGCAGTGCGTACATGAAACGCGAGTTGTCACATCACTGGCAAATAATAAAAGTGCTAGACTCGGATTAGCTATATGATGGCTAAATGATGATGGGGAGAGCTTAAGATATTACACAGGTCCGACATAAATTTATACATATGTATAATGTGTCACTATGATGATGACAAAATTGCGCATGATAACAGCTAACAAGAAAAACGAGTCAAGTAAAACATTTGCTACTTGCCTTAAGCCACCACAGCACATAGCCAGATGAGATGTGTAACTGAAGTATGAAAGCAGCTCTCCGGGAGGCGGTTAAACGAAGGGTGGTATTACTTTACTTGACCTGACGGCTATAATAACTTTTATTCCTACTCTCAACTTTTCCACATTTACTAGTTTTAAATGATTGAGTACCACAAGCCCGCTGATGATAACATAAAAGATCTTGAAAAATCCCTCCACTATCCAACTTTATTTTACCAATTGATTAGGCTGGTAATTTGCCTGCGTCTCGTATGCCGAGAAATATACCGTTTATTTATTTATCTGTTTGTTCCAGTGTTTGGTTTAGAGTTTAGCGGAAATGCAATGGCAATATGCTGGCTGATGTAAAAGCAATGAAGATCACAGCAAGTTCAGGTGAAACAGACTTGATGCAGGCCAACGACCTGACCCACTCCGGTGAGCAAACAAGTTGCTGCAACAAGCAGCCCCACGAAACCGGTGATAAAGCATTCAGCACTGTATGCACGGTGACAATGAGATACTCTTGTAATCCGAGAGCTGGATATCACAGCAACGTACATATACAGGAAGATATTACCGTTCCGTTAGGCCAGGTGCATTTTCAACTTGTTAGTGGATTGCTGAGTGATATAACAATAACCGATAAACCTGAATGCGAGCACGTAACACCCAGAGCGACAACTTTGTTCTTTCAGTTGATCCACAACTACCGTGAGTTCTAGTATTACTCTAGGAGGTCACTGTGCTAAAAAAGTCGCGGGCTTGTGGATTTTTGTGAGCAAATTCGATAAAAAATATTGGCGCAAATTCTTTAGCGGTATTGTCTGTAGGAATACGTTGCTAGAATAGGAGAACTCTACATTGTTCTTTTGATTGAATCCTAGTTTCAACAGAAACAAAGGCTGAAATATACCTAATACTACAACAGTGCGATGCAATTACTATTTCAGATCACGTTTGACGTTTTATAATTCCTTAATTACTTTTGGATGGGAGCTCAGCCATCCATATTTAGCATAATTAAGCGCTGAGAAAACATTAGTATGTAAAATAAGAGCCTGAAAATGGATTTACTCAGCTCTTGTTTGTCAATCAACTTGCTTTGCGAATTGTAAAATTTGCTCTTCCCATCGCGTGATATGAGTTGACTAGTAAGAATTTCTTCTGCAATATAACTTATTTTGCAATTCATTTGAACCGCAATTCCTCACTTTCACTGGAAAAATGTGATACAACAAAATGTTCGCACGCTAATCGTGACGGTCTGTCCCTTCCTTGTTACAACTACTTACGGCAGAAACAAAATACCATTAAATAAGTCGCCTATGCACGAGGGAGCATTCCACAAAGTACAACTTAGTTTTCTTAGTTTTTAATTTTTTTTCAAATTTCAGAAACCTAGGTTGACTGACAAGAAAAGTTGCAAAAATACGGGTTGAGTGTTGTTCATCGTCCGTTTGATTTAACTTAAACACGGCTAACTTGATAGGATGAGATACGGTGCAAATGGCAGTGTTAACAGCGTGCAAAGTTTGACTATTTTATAATTGTTAACCAATGTGAATTAAACCAAGGTGAAATATCTTTCATCCGAAGAAACGTCACAAGCCTTCAACGCAACTGGCCAAAGCTACTCAAATAATTTCTATGGCTGGATGTTAATAACTTGATATATATATCATTATGTAAACTAGGCAAATGAGCTGTAGTCAAATTCAAGGATGGAGAGTAAACAGTTTGGATTTTTCAAGGAATTATATAACTTGTATACCAATTCACATCAAGCGCGTATAATTGGTGGCATTAATTCATTACATCCCCTATCAGTGTCAAAAGCTATGATGCCCCGATTTCTACAGATGCAGGTTTTCTAACTTTGACTCATGTGTCATACGTTCCCCTCACTATAAAAGAGTAAAAAAGCATATACTAACATGGAGCTTAAAAAGTAATAAGTAAAAGTAGCTGTTACAAACATGAAAATTACTGTAGCAACTGAAATATTAATTGGATAAGTGGATGGCAAGGCGAATAACTAACAAGATGGACACATGCATGCTGCACGTCAGCATCTGAATTTCTTGCATTTCTCTTCAAACAGTTTCCTGATGCTCTGTCTAACCTAGAGGATAATCACCGGCGCCCAATCCGTTGCGTCGAGCAGATACTACTGCTTAAGCCTTCGCGTTTTACGCATTTTCACTCTTATCGTCCCGTCTCAAATTCACCTTTTTCCTCCAGTTGTCAACCCCTGATTCTTTATCCACCCCCAACCTTCTTTTCCAGGCGTTTATCTTCTAGTTTCCACTCACGTGCAAACACGGGTTGTCACTCTTATCGTGTCGACAAGCCTATGACCAACCAAGCGGTCCACCCCAGTCCATCGGCTTCCATTTGGAGCCCTCGATTCTTCTTCAGATTAGTATGCCTCAATGTACACATGTTGCTGCATATGGGTCAACAGGCAGCACTTTCCCGAACCTTAGAAAACATCTCGATCGATATATGTTGCTTATCCGAGGCCCTCCTGCAAGACTCGAGCTCTTTGTTCACTCTGTGATCCCCTTCAGATTACATTAGCTGTGTTGCTTCATTGCGTCTTTCCGGTGACTATGCAGCTTCGAGCACCGGCCAAGTTGATGTTGGCATTGCTCTGAGTCCCGGGGCTGAAGGTACTCTGGTTGACAAGAACTTATCAGGAGCCGGGTGTTTGCGGTCCGAATGGCCCGTTCGTTCAAAGCTTTGAAGTCGCGCGGGTCTGATAGGTGTATATTAGTCATCGTTACCTAGGCGCCCAGATTCTTAACGACAATTCGGTAAAATCTGGCTTCTACCGACATCTGACCCACTGTTGCATTTATTTTCTTTCTTTTAGGTATTGCGGTGCAGTATTCAAGGTGTTTTACACCTCTAGCTAACGTGTGTAATGATTATGATGATATGATACCCATCAGTATTTATTGATGTGGCTTATTTGGCAAATCAGATCAAAGTCGAGGACACGAAGCTGATTTACGGTTAATTCCTTCTGGCGCCTTAGGCTTATCACCAACTAATCGTATTCGACTATTCAAGCTGCCTTGTTGCTAGCAGATAATACATGTAGTGAGTGACACGTAATTGTTCGAAATGCTTGGCACGAAAAATGCATCCTTTCAGATGAAACGAAGTGATATTTTGATGTTCAAAATGACCATGTTTTCGTAGACATGAGCAAAACCACAAAGACAACGGCATTTTATTAAGACAAGTCCTATTCTATTCTATTCTGTCGTTTCCATTCCAACTACATTTTTACTGTACTTAATAAATTCGTAATTGTCGTTCACTTACATTTAAACTCATTTTAGTGGTTCGATGGAATAGCAATTACATGTCCATCAGAAAGCACAACACTGGATCAACGTAACAGAATTTTCGTCACAGCAGTGAGAAGACATAAGTTGAGATATGTCAACACTTCTTTTGTTCTCATATTTCGCAAAGACCATATAAGCGGAATTTGTAGACAGATACATACAGGGGAAAATTAGCACCCCAATTAAAAGGTCAAAATCAAGACCGCGGTAACCTAATTGATTGTCTCCAAAGTTTCTGTGCACACAACACAGGCTGATATGCCCTAATTAGCAAAGCCTTACCCGTTGCCAAAATTATCGGATTGTTGTTGCGTAATAATACCATGCACCTAGTCTCCGCGTTCACTTGATGCCGAGTTGCCAAAAGATGCTTGTGGATAGATAATGCTGGGCTCCGGTGCATCCTCGGATCCACTCCGTTTTGTTGCATCATCAGTTGTTACAACCATTTTCATGGATGTGCCAATTTTCCCCTTGTATTGTGTTTGCGACTGATGAGAACAATCGTAATGTTGACATATCGCAACTTATGTCTTCTCACTGCTATGACGAAATGGCTGAAGGAGAACCTCTGTTTTAACAGTATTGTATCGAGTCAACATAGTAAGTGTATCGACAGGCTGAAAACAATCTCTTCCTTAATTATAACATCCCAATGGGTTCCAAGATTATTTCATGATATCCTGTATAGCTGGGTGTCGAATTGTAACGCATGAGGAACAAAACTTATGCTCGTTCGTAGGTGATAATAAGGTGGTCTAAACGCAAGGGTCGCGATTTTTGTTAATTCTCACCTAAATCACCAAGATTCGTTTCTCACCCTATTACACAGCACTTTGCATCGGTCAAACAAACGAATTTCTGTCTTAGGATATCAGTGGTTAAATTCGTAATGCACTTCATCAACCGGCTTAAGATACCAACCATAGGTGGGACACAACACTACTACTGCACAAGATGATCACTTGTAAATTAGATTTTGAAAGACCCATCAATCAATATTCTGGAACATCTGGCTACTGAATACTGAATTAGAAACTGAACCACTTATCATTGCAAAAATATATTTTAGTGAGTAAATCGGCTGCCTAAAACGTTGCTAAAGATTTTCTATTTTCCCCCACATCAAGGAACTGCAACGTAAAACGCGTGTATTCAAAGGGGCCAAATTTTCAACAGTACTTAACAACTATTATTTGGCCTGCCACTTATTCCTAAGCAAAAAAACGATACACAAGCTCAACCAGAGCGAAAGTCATGTCCGAATGTTTAAACACCGACAAGTCATTCTTTGTTGAAAAGCAACTGTTTGTGGTTTATTTCCTTGGTTATCTTTTCAACGGCGAGAATACTTATGGTGCGCTGATGCTGATGGTGGCTAGATCCTGACCGATGGTCTACTCTCTACTGCTACTGTTATGACATGGGCTCTTGTTCTGGACGCCTCCCCGTGGCGACCGCTGGATGGGACCTGGGTTACGCCGTTCTCCTAGCTAAGAGCCAGGACACCTATACACATTAGTCAGTAAACTAACCATGTGCTATAACCGCTGTATTCCCGATGTACATTTAATAGAAGGCTTTGGCTGAGGACCCGAGTCGTTCTGCTGTCAGATGTGGGCGCCCTGCCAGTATCCTAGTCCATCCTCTTCGGAGGTTAGGAAGTGGTTGATGGCCCTCTTACCGTAAAACCTAGCCATGAGGGACAATTGGTCTACGGGTTATAAGCTCCCAGCTCGATTAGTGTAGAGCACGAGCGCCACGCACTGTCTCTGACGGTGGGAGGGCATCTCCGGCTGTTCAGTGGTTTGCTACCGCCCGCCTCAAGCCAACAAGTGCAAACCCGCCAAAACCCACCTGCGTGTGATCGTGGTCGCAGGTGTATACTACAAGGGTCGCAAAACATATATGAATCGTTCCAGTAAATAAAATGTTGCTTGCGAAAGCCGTTAAGCAGATTCCGATCTGTATATGCAATCACAATTCTGAGCTGGATCTGCTCCCCACTGCCTGCTGGGTCAGGCTATCGAGCCAATGGCTCCGGGCGGAGTCCCTCAAGCAAACTTCCGAACCACAATCGCCACTATGCGTGGGATTGTCTACCAAAACAATCGTATGCCTGCGCGCAAAGCACTCAGCATCAGGTGCTGGAACCTGCACACACTACTGGACCGGAACTCGCTTAAACACCCGAGTGACATACTGCACTGGTCGCGCTGGAACTGGCTCGGTTCAACATTGCTATTGCAGCGCGAAGTGAGACTGTGCTAGTTGAGCAAAGTAACTTGCATGAAGCGGGTGCTAGCTACGCTTTCTGCTAGGTGGGTATGCTGCCTCAGCGCCACGCGAACACGATGTCAGATTCGTAATCGTTGTGATGGTTGAACCAAGGCGTCTCCGCGCGCCCGATGACTGTTTGCCTACGACTCGGAAGTTTGCCACTTTTATAAGCCCACACGGTCCGACCATGTGTTAACCTGATGGCACGCGTAATCAATTCTACATTCAGCTGTCCTCCATGATGCGGTCTGTGCCCAGGAGCTACTGACTAATTCTGCTGGGTGATTTCAACGCGCGCTTTGGTCATGATGCATCTGTGTGAACAGATGTTATCGGTCCGCATGCCATTGGTTCAGCGAATGCGAAAGGTGTCAGGCTGGTCTCACTGTGTGCCACATACGGCCTGGTAATCGCGAACACTCGGTTTGCACCGAGTGCGAGTGATATAGCAATTTGGACGCACCCATGAAATGGTCAAGCTCACCTGCTCGACTATGTCATCGTACATCAGGGTGATATGCATGAAGTGCACCTGACATGTGCACATACAGAGTAGAGCTGAGTATGGCAGTGAGCACAAATTGGTATAGACCAAACTGTAGATCTATTTTCGCAAATCTATTTATTGTACTTCCGCTGAGAATTGGCATAAATTTAACGTTATGTCCCTCGGTAGTGTGGAAAAAGGTATTTAGCTGAAGAAAGCGATCATCCTCATTATATTCTTATATACGTCAGCTAAAGGTGGGAAAAATCTCAGCTACTGTGCCGCAATACATAAAGGAAAGGAAAATAAATACAACTGTTGCATGCCAGCTGAGCTACCAGCAACGGATGGGCATCATTCCGGTAAGCAATCCAGCCGGCTACTGGGAAAAAGAAAAATTGTTATGTTTTACGCTACGAAATTAGATCGTGGGTGGAGGGGGAGGCTAAAACGGATGAGGAGGGACAAAGAAACTCACAGCAGGAACGCCACTGAGGTCGGCTCCTTGTCATGTCAGCAAGTGTATCCAGCCAAACGTGTTCACCGTCTTTTGGACCCCAACCAGGGAGCCGTGATGATCCAACCGAGGCCAGCTCCGAAGTGAGGGCATTCATTCCTCTGGTGCAAGTCATCACTTGGCCACCCTTCCCCTTCTTCCATCCACATCCTGGTACGAAAACAACGCACGTCGTGGAAGTCGGAGGGCTGGCATGCGCATCACATGGCCCAGCCATCGGAGTCTGATGCGCGAAATGACGGCAGTGAACGGTCCATTTCCTTTACCTGCCTAAACATGGCATCGAACACGCTCGTTACTCAAGCTGTGTTCCCACCAAATGTGAGCCAAACTGCGAAGGCACCGATGGTCGAACATAACTAGCCTCTTTCTGTCCGCTGATCTAAGGGGCCAGGTGTCGCAACCGTACGGTAGGGTCGGAGAAAGAGATGGCTGCACGACTGGGTCATGTGGAATTCATAACCACCGTGGACGACCTGTGGCGCGTCATTCGCGACTAGGTAACAGCTACTGCCGAGGAGACCATCGGGTGCACAAACTGTAAGCGACCTGATTGGTTTCATGAGAACAATGTGACGACTGGCGGCCTGGTGTGTGAGAATAATGCAACGTGTGCTGCATATGTCGCAGAACCCAGTGTCTTGGGGAATGATAGTAAGTTTCGGAAACTTGGACGGCGACTGATCCGAGAGCTCCGTCACATAAAAATGCATGGTGGACGGAAAAGGAAATGCAGATGGAATGCTACACTGAATGTCACCAACACAAGGAATTCTTTGACTCCTTGAAGCCAGTGTATGGACGGAGATTGGAGCCGCTGTGGACGCTGATCGATGGTTGTTCAGGCGCTACCTGCACACAGACTACAGACTTAATGTAGATCTGGCACAAACACTTTGACTGTTTCTTGAACAAACATTTAGAGGTCGACTGGCCTGCTTTGAACAGTCTGAAGCAGCAGGATGTGAAGGTTAGTCTGGCGGACACGCCGACCATGGATGAGACGCAGAGAGCACCTGCTCGGCTGCGAAACGGCAATTGTGCCGGTGCCGACGCGATCCCGCCTGAAGTATTGAGATATGGCGGGCCTGCGTTGGTGACTGCGCTGCACCACATGCTGCAACGCGTGTGGATTGAGGAGGAGGTACCCTTGCGCTACCACTGTACAAGGGCAAAGGGAGCAAGTAATGTTGCACGAATTATCGCGGCATCAACTTGTTGAGTTGTGTGAGCAAGGTGATTGCCCCGAATCTTGCTCAACCGCCTCGTCAGTCAGGTTGTGGAACCGAGAGTGGCGGAAAAGCAGTGCGGATTCCGTTCGGGTCGCACCACCATAGATATGATGTTTGCGACTAGTCCATTGCAGTGGAAGTAGAGAAAACGACACCACCCGTTGTACTCGCTTTTTGTTGCTTTCACCAAGCCGTTTGATGCGGTGAACTGCGAGGCATTGTGGCTGGTGTTGGGTAAGTTTGGTTACCCGCGTAAGTTGGTATGGTTAATTGAATGTCTGCAAAGTGGTATGCGGACGAGGGTGCAGCTGAGTAGAGAGACCTCGGATGACTTTGCAGTTGTCTCTGGTGTGAAGCAAGGCCGTGTTTTACCTCCTGCCCTGTTTAATATTTTTCTTCATGCAGGGATATCTTGTGCTTTCGATGCGGTTTGTGCTTACTGTGTTCGTGTGGAGCACCGTATTGATGGTGGCTTGCCGAACATCCGTCGTTTTGCTGCGTGAACCCTAGTCTGTGAGGCAACTATTCGTAGGTTGCTGTTTACGGACGACTGTGCATTGTTTGCACACATCGTGGATAGATTGCAACTCATGAGTCATAATCCGACTGCGACAGCGGCCAAATTCGGGCTCACCATCAACACAATCAAGACCGTCTGTCTCTTTCAGCATTCATCGAAAGTGCTATCTTCATTATTGCCGAAAATTAGCATTGGTGCTGAAGTCTTGGAAATCACCTCTCGCTTCTGCTATCTTAAGAGTGGGATGTCGACTGACCAACAGATGAATAGTGATCTGTGTATCCGCGTTTCTAAGGCTGCGGCGGCATTCGGTAAGCTAGAGTACCGAGTGGGGAACATCCATCAAGTTACCGTTGGCACAAAGCTGATGTTGTACAAATGCATGGTGCTTTCTGTTCTTCTATACGGCAGTGAACGTTGGACGATGTACCGGCAGGATATGCGATAACTCCAGCCTCTCCATCAACAGTGTTTGCGACGGATTCTGCGCCTCAGTTGATGTAGCACAGTTGTGGACACGGAAATGTTGTGCCGAAATGGATTCTACGTAATGGACTGCATAGATTTTCTGAGACACCTTAGGTGGCTCGGTCATTAGAGCCATATGTATTCGACGCGGATACCGAAACAAATATTATATGGTCAGCTGAGTATTGGTAAGCGGCATGTAAGGAAACCAAAGTTACATTACCAGAACATGACCAAAGTGAGCCTCACACTTTCTAATCTTGATTGCAGATCTTGGGAATCGATGGCGGTTGATCGGCGTGCATGGCGCGATCTACTCACGAAGACATTTGCCGAGGTGCGGGAAAAAGCACTCGTGCATGTGGAGTAGAAGCGGCAGGTGCGGAATAGACAGGAGCCGTGGGGTTGTACTCCATCGAAAGCGATCGCATGGTGCTGTAGCACATGCAGTCGCTAGTGCCTGAGTCAGGCAGGTCTAGTAAGCCATGAGTGAGGCCACTCGGTACAACCACAGAAGCGACTACAGGTCCTGTAGAGGATGTAGGCAGAACGGTGCATCGTTGGTAGGTACGCTTCAGTCGATTTACTAACCGCGTGCTTGCATGCTGAGTCTCTTTATTTCAGGTAGTGGGTTGGCTATATGGCCCTTCTAGCTTTTTAACTTGTTTTAATGTCTAAATGAATTGTACAAGTCGCTTAAGCTAATTGTAGTTAACTTTGAAAACATATTCGCGGTTGTGGCATTTTCTTAAAATACATTTCCTGACATATTGAACCTTTCGTGCAATTTTGCGACAATTTATTTCATAGGCTCACTAACTGAAGAGTTATGTCACCGTACCTGTGTGCATTATTCGATTTATTGTATTTAATCTCGTCGCTTCAGGTGATTGGCTGTTGTTTGATATCCCCGGTTTGGCTGCGCTTGATGTGCACCTTGACAGGGTGCCTATCAGTGTATTACCCACGACCTCATCCCTACTGGTTCCAGGCGACAGGTGGTCGTTGCTGGAGGGGACGGAGTGCACGGTTCTTTGGGCCGTGTTAGGCTTGAAAAGTGGTTCCATACACTCAGTATGGGGCGGACTTCGGTCTAACCACCGCCTTGTGTCGCTTGATTCCCCAAATACAGCGTGCTTTTGCTTGCCTGTGAAGGAGTGTGGGTCGGCTCCGTTGATGAAACGTGGCTCCCATTTACATGCCTCCCGGTTTTGTTCCGTGGGATTTACGCTATACATGGGATGTGTAGATGGAGCTGTGGGTGATGCAGTGCAAGCCACCCATGGTACCTTTGTAAGCGCAGGCGTCCTGTGGTTGGCAACAGTGACTTTCAAATCGAAAACCCGATGCTACCAAGCATATATCTTTTCAGTTCTGCCTGCGATGATTTGCGAACACAGTATGCTAGATTTTAACAGCATTAGCACTTCAATCGCCAACGCTCTAGCGATGGTAGGGCCGGTAAAATAGAAATTTTTGCGGAAAAATAAAGTTTCGCGGCTACAGTTACCCTTTGTGCTTGTTACCAATAATAACGTGAAGGTTCCATTACTCTGTGTTTGAGGATATTACTAATAGAAACTTTTGTACTCCTCAGTAGCTATATTTAATCAGCGTAATTGTACCAACACTTAATGAAAGTTTACCATGATGTAATGCTGCTCCAGACTAAGGTACTGTCCTACCAACATCATGCATGGGTTAATGTTACAAATAAAAGTCAGTGAATTATAAATGAACACAAGATAGGGTACATTGTTATCATGAAAATAAGATAATGTTCGCAGCATTGTTTCGGTATATTTTGAAGGCGACACAAGTAACCATGAAAATTGTAGCCCTTCTAACCTGGAGAAGACATGACGTCGTTTCTTCACATACAATTTTGTGACCAAGCCAAGCATAGTCGCGACATAAATGCTCTCAGGTCAGATCGATCTCCTGGGGCAAAATATGCCTTCGCCCGAAGAGCGTCCCCTTACTTGTGAATGTTACCAAGTCAGGCACACCAGCACAGTGACGTTCAAAAGTACACTTTTTTGCAGAGACACGAAGTGCGAGCAATCTATCATAACTTCGAGCCATTCTGTCGACCACAGGCCTTTTGGCACACACACCCACTAATCTCTTTACTTGACCGGTAACAGAATCGACCAATTCATATATAAGCCTCATTTAAAGGTTCAAGCCGTTTTACATTATAATATGGCAGAGAAAACTAAAATCCATTAAGGTACCATGCATTTCGTGAAAATTTGGCCCCACGTAGAGTTTGGATCTGTGCTTCATGATCTTAAGAGGATGTCCCCATAGGTGGTCCGACGTAGATCGTTCAAACAGATCTGTGGACTGAATGCTACTGAGACCCCATATAATTTAAAACGAACCTAGCATGTATTCTGCTAACCTGCGTCGATCTACAGAGAAAAATCTTAAACAAGCTAGTTGGTCAACATAAGAAGTTCACACTATCCTTCAGTCATGCTGTTGGCCAGTGTAGCTATATTCCCTAAACAATCAGCATCCTTTCAAAGATCCGTTGTCTAAGCCACGACAGAATAATCTGGTTGCGGCCGAAACACCGCTTTGTAAAAGTGGAGAGATACCTCAGGTCTGTTATTGCAAAAGGCTCTCTGGATGCAAATACTTTTTTGCCGCACCTTGTTAGCATCAAGTTTACACTACACCCAAGGCCTGCCACTATCCGCCATGATAAAGCTCATTGCCTCGCTTTATCTACACACCGCAACGCTACGGTCCCAGTGGAAGTTTGCACCGTATTCCCACGGTTGGTTGAGGTTAAATGTTAACACATTTTTGCTTTTAGTGGCAGATCCCACAATTCCGACCACTTTGTTACTGTGCCCAAGTCTTAGGAAAACGTGTTTCCATTTCCCAAAGACCGGCTTTAAATTGTCCGCAAAAGCATACCAAGGACCCACAACTTGTGAAGCAAGGTCGCTTACAAACATAAGGAACAGCACATAACCCTGGGAACTCTGATACCAGAAGTGTACATACTAGATCTGTCCTCGCCTATCATGACATGGAAGGTACCACCACAGGGAAAATCCAAAAATGGAGTCAACATTTAAGGGACACAGTTAAAAGCAATTCAGTTATTCTAGTTACAATCGATGATTAACCGAGTCAAATACTTCACTAATGTCCAGTTAACAGATATCTAATGGAATCCAGACATCAAAGCTTCGGGTAATTTCATCCAAAATACATGCTCTCCAGCTCCGATTAGGTAGTTACTAAATAAGTGTTGGAAATTTGGTGTCTAATATGCTTACCAGGTATTAGGCAAAAATGATGTGAGACTTACAGGCCTGTGATTGTGGGACTGTGCTACACTAATGCTAGTGCTTTGACAAAGGTTGAACAGCAAGGGACCCACAAAGTTGCAGCTTAAAAGCCGCAAATATTTGACGCAAAAATGTCTTTAGTTGGATAAGTTTGACATCGTAACCGATTGTCTGTTTCATAACTTCCAGTAGTATAACCTCTATAACAATCGGAGTATCCAAGGTCGATCAGTCAACTATTCTCTTGCTTCATCATCCGGAAAGGACTAAGATATTGTTGTACTTCACCTACACCATGTAAAATAATACAGCAAAACCTAAACAAATTTGTTTACGATTTGGTCTTATCAACTACGCGCAAATTTGCGAAGATGGGGACCCTGCAGTAAAATGTTACGGTATTCTACGTCTCAATCAGTTTATGCCGTAACACACAACAGCAGTTGCTGCATTTCTTCGACGAAGCAAGTAGCCTAGTATTTTTTCTGATATTGTGGCTCACATGAACATCTTAATTTGAAGAATGGAAACTATCTGTCGACTCTTTGGAACGGCTTCCTGATCTGTGTTTTGGTACAGCGGAAAATGTTTTCTATCTACTCAGTTAGTACATACTAAAAAATACGTACGGTACCCTAAAACAGCGACGGTATTCCATTGAATATAGCGAGTGCACATGGCACTTTCTAGCGGAGCTGCAGCTAGTCTCGCTTTTAATCGAACTGCAACTGCTAAGGACATCATCACTGTGGCAAATTGGTCAAGCCAATGGGACCTACCTCTAAATGCCTGTACTTGTCAACTATTGACTAGTAGTGGTAGCGGAATTGCAGTTCAGTCTTCTGTGGGATCTCTATCATTGCGGTGTACTGACGAAGCCCGTGATCTAGGTGTCATCGTAACGAACAATTTTAAACCTTCGGCACAGTGTCGCCATGCTGCCAATAAAGCACGACACGAGTTATTTCGTCTTAGGAGGGCGCTGAGTAACACTAAAGCAGAAGTATTCTTGCCCTTATATAAAGCAGTGGTCAGGCCACATCTGGAGTATAGTGTTCAGGCCTGGTCACCGTACCTCCGGAGTGACATCATTTGTATAGAAAAGATTCAGAAACTTGCGACCAGGATGATTGAACGTCAACGAGGGAAGTCTTAGGAAGATCGTCTAAGTAGCTTAGGATTATTTTCTTTGGAACGACGCAGGTTGAGAGGGGATTTGATAGAGACGTTTAAGATCATTAAGGGACTTAGTGGTATTAGTTCCACCCATCTGTTTGAGTTGGCTACGTCAGACCATCTGCGCGGGCATCGCCTGAAGCTCAAACATCATAGAGCTCGTTTGGACATCAGGGCAAAGTTTTTTTACGAACCGAGTAGTTAACTACTGGAATAAACTTCCTTCTGATTTAGTGGAGTCTGAGACCGTAGTAGCCTTCAAAAGGGGCTTAGACAATTGTTGGCAGATCCTTTTTCCAAAGCTATTTGTAGTTGTACTGGTATATATAGTGTATTTGGACGCTGGCATATGAAAATGCCGAGATTGCTCTTGTTCTTGCTTCATTTCATTGCAGAAGCAAGAAGAGACAATTCAACGTCGAAGTGCCGGGGCCGCTTCACAAGAACTGGACGCTCGTTAGGCGGAAGCCTCTATCGTCCATCTGACCTGATCTGAACAGAGGCATACAACGTAGGTGTATTTCTATGTGATTACGACAACCAGACAAGCAAGCCACAATACTTAGTTCCGGTTCACAAATCCCTGCTATAGCTTATTCATATCAGACTAGGTTTAATACAGAACTTATATATCAGTAGCGTTGGACTGGACTTCGGTAGCTTTTTAATGGCGGTGTAAACACTTTAAGCATCAATATAAGACAAAGCTTAAATGAGGACTTTACATCAAATATATTGTGGTGTGTCAGCTGTACGCCGTAACGGCGCTTCGCTGCCGTACAATTAGCGCTAGTCACACGCGGACTGATTGTACTGCGATGACGCCCACACATACGCGGATTCGAATTCGCGCCGCAAGATTACCTGACAAGTTCGTTACCACTAGGCTACGGGCCGAATTATTCAAGAATGATCTGTTTACCATCTCACTGTATGAGGCTGCAAAATAAGTATGGAATACGTTTTACCCAGTATCCACAATCATTCTCGATAATTAGAGGATAGATAGACGGCAAGGAGCTATCAAAGTTTTGCTGACACGGAATCATAACATTCGTAGTAATCAAAGATTTCCTTCCAACATATCCATCTCGATTTCGGTGCTATGGTTAGTAACGCAACAGTGAAAAATGATCCCCTGGAAAAGAACTTTCGAACATTGTGGGTGACTACTGCTGGATACTCTACGGAAATGCTGTTAAATTGCTGCACAGTGGGCAGGCGAAGGTATCTAAAAGTAATTTTAGGAGAATAGTCCTGTTAGAATGAGGTCCATGAAATAAAAGCAAATCGGTTCCAGCTCAGCAGAAGTTGTAGCTAACTTTGTAATTCGAATGTCACTTTAGAATTTAATCCATAAACTTTGATGAGGAATGTCTAGTATAATGTCATTAACATGGTTATGTAGAAATGTGTTGCCCAGTGAGTTTATCTGTTCAGGAACTGGTAAACTGTTGCAGGTTCACGACGGTTTGACCGAATAGTTCCCCACAAATACCTTTGTTGAAAGCATATGCTTGCAGGATATCTTCTAAGTCACCTAGTGCAAAGGTTCCGGGAACGAGATACCAAAAGCTAACAGACACGGCAGTCATTAAACTTGTGACACAGTTTTGGTATTTAATGGACACCTCAGTGCATAGGTTATGAAACGGTGTACATTACAGCGAGCATAGGGGAGTGAGGAATAATTTTGACAAAATGAGTGAAATCAGCAAGATGTTAGCAACTAAAATGACTTCATATGTGTCTGGACCCTGAGCCCCTGCTGCACTTAGTCGGATTTCGGTTGGCTACCTGGCACGGAACTATAACCAGTTATCCAATAAAACTTGCGTCATTTCCTCGTAGTGTGCTAAAGCTTTACTTAACCTTGGACCTTAGTACTTGTAGTTACTTGTTGACGGAACTCTTACCAAAAACATTGCACTGTAAGTGCTTACCGGATGTAGCACCACTGCTCTTAGTCATGTGTTTGCGATCCCAGATCATGAGATTCCGGTAGCTCGGGAACGCCAACGACAAATATGGTTTTCCCGCTATCGCGATTAGGAATGCCTCCTTGGTTACCCGATATTTTGGCCGATATTTCCAAGAAATTTCGGATAATAGACGCATCCCGCTCGGTGAGTTTCGAAGGTGGACTGTTGAGAACAGAGCAGCTTCTGTCTCATCTAGTGACTTCAGTGTTACTGGAAGAATTCGAGGCTCAATAGAGAGCATTTACGTTGGGTGGCGCGTTACCGTCTTAGCAAAGTCGGGTTTAACCCGAACACAAATCGCTCTGCACATGGAACTCTGATGGTTGCGATCATCTATCATTATGCCTTTTATTGCGCCAGATTTTGACTCGAGAACGTTAGGGCACATGTAAATCAAAGCAAAGTGGTTTAATCTGGTGAGTGTCGCATTTAGCTTAGTTGCTGGTAAACAGAGCAGTTTAGAAGGGGCCGCCTGAGGTGACGGTGAAAGCTGCTTCGCGCCACAGGTGTTCGGTGCAGAATATGAATCTATGTATGTCGCCTCCCGTGCGTTTATTGTGGCGACTGATGTGTATGTTACGCGCTTGTTTTCCGCACCGGATTGTCTGTCGGTGTCGTGGCTGTTTCACTAAGTGATAGGTCCATAAACGGGGTAACAGCAGTTATGTCGATTGTGAATTGCTCGAGTAAAGGGTTAGGATGCGTCCGCATAAGTGACGCAGATACTGTAGCGTACCATGCAAGACCGACTTTACTGCTTGATCTAGGGACGGAAAGCAGTGGGAGTTGCTGGTGCACCTACTCGAATTTCTTCGGCTCCATTGGAAACGCACTGAGACTCGCTAACTGCGCAAATATTATGCTTAACCTTTGGTATATTTTCATAAGAACAAATACACAACTGACAGCTGGAATAGCTCTACATACCTAACAAAACCAAAGCGCATCCCTCACATTTCGAGGCCCTTTAATACTACATGCCTTGCGCCACCAAACTTAGCTTGGAATGTGAAGCCGGCGTTCCTGCAGCTCAGAGCAGACCTGATAAAGCGGATGCACTTCGGTTTTGCGCATTTGCCACTAAGTGGGACCATTTTATCTAGCAGCCTAAGTTCAATGTCGGCCAGAATGCAAATGCTGTCTGTCAAGTTGGTGTTTGTGCTGCACGCGTTTGCTTACTGTTCCAAGGGCGTAACCTAATATAGTTACGTCCGTGCGTTTGTCATAGTCAAAGGGTGAACGTGGGACGATGTCTCTAGGCTTTCGCTCTCGTGTCCATAAACTGCAACTGCGTATGTTGCAGTACACGGTGACTGGTCAACGGGCCTATGTGACTTGATCTGTTGAACGCAAGGTCAATTTTCTATAGCATTTCCGAGTCAAGTTAGTTAATAGAGGAAGCAAATTGGTTCGTAAGCATTTTCAACTTGGTTCATAAGCATTTTCAACTTGGTTCATAAGCAGTTTCAAGTTGGTGCGTTTCAAAGCTTGGCTAAGATGCACACACGCACCGACGAGTAGCTTCCTCATTGGTTAGACACCGTCAGCCAACAGGATGCCGTGTGTCACCATGGAGCAAGTGTTCTCAAACTTTTCGGCACGTGCAACCATTTTTAGTGTAACCTAGCACGACGGACCCCTGAGCTTTCCTTCTCCAAAGAACTAGGCTTTAATAACATAAGAATGAGGTGGAGTTCATCGCTGTACACTGAATTCGCACAGTTGTTCCTTTATGTTGGCAAAAGTGAAGGCTGTTGAACTTACATGCAAATGCAACTATATTAAGGCCTAATACCTTGGATAAAATTCGTTCCGACATGCAGCGCTGACTTGTTTGATACTATGTGTTATTGAGGAAAGCTAAAACCTTGGATCTCTTTACGCTTCAGGTCTGCTTCGGCACTTTGTTTTGGATAGATATAATGCGAGAATGCAATCTCACACAGATAAGTTGTAGCAAATGGGAGAATCACAGCGATAGCTGTCTACCATGACAAGGTACACATCGTTCGCTTTGCATCAGAAATCACACAGAGACAGTCTGTGAAAAGCTTTTTGAAAGGAAGAGTCTTAGGTCATCTCCATGCATTTTGTATGCATGACCGGATACGTTTCTCGGTTCTGCTGACAGCGCATTACGATAACTAACGATGCAAGATGCTTCCGTAGGTTTTCTTTACAGTCTGCGACGCTTTAAGCATGTACGTTTGGGTGTTCAGTATTTCATCTCGCATGCGCTGTAAGCACCTTTTTCCGTCTTTACAGTCCGTACGAATTTTTCAAAATGCCGCTGCATTTTAATAGGCACCATGTTCAGAAGAACTTTGTTACACAAGTCATCTTGTGGACAATTATTGGACTTTATAAGTCCAAAACGAAGAGAAAAGTTGTTGTATTTTCGCATTTTACCCACTGGTACAGGGGATCCGGTTGGCACAGACTTATATTGCATCACATCAGGTAGTACAGAAATATCGCACGTCTTAGTTGCTGCATGCTCAGAAGGCACATTGGATGGCCCAACTACTACTACATCTGAATTCGATGATGAATATTCCTGGGAAACATTTAGCAGTATTCCATTCTTCATTTCATGGTCTCTGTTGATGTTACATGTCTAACTACCACAATGGAGATAAATAATTAAACACAAGAGTCCAAAACACACCAGGAATTTCGTTACTATGATAAGTTGTACTTTGCACGAAGTATCGTAGTGAACGAAAGTGCCACCCTTTTGTAACGTCGCTGATGTAGTTTCCCTCGAGTTCGCATAACCAGCTGAGCACATTCGTTAAACACAGAAATATCCACGCTTTCCTGCTGAGCTTCCATTGAAGCGATCCCGCAAACGGGTCTCCCTTCCGGTTTGCTGATTTTTTCGGAGAATAGTAACACTTGAAATGACCGCAAACTTGAGCCCCATCATATGACATACTTCTCGCTGCCCCTCCAGGGACAGAAACTGAGGTATGTGAGCTTGAGCGGACGTAGTATGACCCATCTAGTCACTGCCTATGGCATCATAGTGAAATTAACACCCGAACTTTCTGAACTTGGAATGCCTCGTTCGCTCACATTTTAACTCCCAGCCAAGGCAACCTTCCTCCTTGGAATAGGTATGTTTGTATGGGCAATGCACAAGGCTATAATGTAAACCGTTAGGTTTGATTTAAAAATTTTTACAGCACGTTCGTCATAAATTTGTGACATAGAGTGATCGCGTCCATAAAATTTCCTAATAGAAGTATAACACTGGGAGATCATGCGGATTCCCTGAACGTAGCCCACGTACCCCCTGGGCATCCGCGGGCCACCATTTTGAGAAACAGTACTATAGAGATTGTTATACTCATAAGTTATGCGCATTCAGACATGAAGAGAACAATTGCGAAGAAATTTCTTTTCCATAAATATCGACAGGCGCTACAATTATGAAGCAGATAACTGAAAGTTGCCAAAAGCTATTGCTAGCTATGTACACGTACAAGGACGTCGGATGATAAAGGAAACGGTTTAACTGGGAACTTATTATGTACAGCAATCAATGACAGATTCAAAGGAGTCACGAGGGACCGGTGACCTTGAGGCCTGCTAACTTCGTGAGGACCAGTTCAGAAATAGCGCTTGCACGAGAGCTTGCTACTTGCATAATTCCGGCTGAAGGCGTCCGATAGCAATAGTTTCAGCTATAGTCAGGAAGCGTCTTTTGAGCCCCTATGAGCATCGCTATGGGGCAACTAGGAGAACCCTAAATGAGTATTTAACACGACATTGATGCGCAGTGTTGATCAGGTGCTCACAGATGCGATGACCGCAGAGCAGTAATTCTTCTGACTAAAGAACAGTGTGATTGCGTAACTGTGAAAATGCACAATGATAACTGCACACGGTCAATAATATGACAGTCTTAGTGCAAATGCCACGATTGAACAGGTTGCAGTTCGAGTTAGAGGGACGCTTACAGGGAATAATATAATAGCACGGGCAATGAAAAGAGGTGTGTCTGTGTACTTTGCTGCTCTGGCCGCTGCGCCAAGGTTTAGTCCATTGACGGATATCGGTGCGCATACTAGACCAAATGAAACGATCAGTAATCTACTTCACAGTGGATCGAGTGATAGGATGCAATAGTCCAAGAAATTGGTCAAAGACTTTTCGCCGGAAAGACTGGGGAAAAAGCGGCTATGTTTTACTGGTAGGGACAGCGCAGCCAATCCTTGCGTCTGAGTTTAAAATAGCTACTTGCAAAAATTTCGATGTGGTATTCGATCAAAGCTGAGCGATTTACGGATCGCTGTTCTGGACAACTGACATGTCCTCTAGGTCTACTGGAGAAGACGAGAGCTGCATATATGAACACGTGATAGTGCTTCAGAAGCAACAGTATTTGGACCGTCGAGGTAGCCATCAACGACACAGAAATGTGGGAGGTATTCAAGGTGTCGTATCTCTCTCGGGGAATAGCGGTCGGAGCGACACAAAAGGCCTATACCAAAGTCTGGTGGCACGTCAGCAGTATAAAACGTCGTCCTCCAAGAACGTGACGCAAGTGTTTGACGACCAAGTAGATCGCGAGAATTGCGCGACCGAAATATTGTATCTGCTTTGTACTGGCTGTGGCTTCCGAGCAAAGAAAGACAGCAGCGGTACCTCACTGCCGCTTAGTTGTTGTAGTACAACACCGACAGCGGATTGTGAGGCACCAGCATTGAGAACGAAAATAGCTTTCTCCTTGGTGTCCAAGTAGTTCAGGGAAGGTACCTGTCTCAAGTTCTGTTTGATGGCAACAAACGCTGTTTCGGGTTCTGGCGTATTGGTGGACTTTGTTGGATTGCCTTTAAGTAACTCAGTCAAAGGCGGAAGGACGGCGGCACAATTGTCCATAAATCTCCCGTACTAAGTAACCATGCCAAAGAATCGGCGCAGGCTTATAAAGGACTAAGGCATTGGATAGTCCAAGATTGCCTGAGTCTTCTCAGAGAAGGAACTGATGCCTCTGACAGTAATTCTGTGACCAAGAAAACCGACTCTAGAGTGTCCAGCTGGACATGTATCAGAATTACTGGTTATCCCGTAATGATCGAAGCGTTCGAATAGTTGTCGAAGTTGCTTCAAGTGCTCTTCTGACGTGGCACTGGTTATTAGGACACTGTCGAGGTAGAGAAAATCAAAGTCTAGACCACGGAGGAGCTGGTTCATGAAGCGCTGAAAGGACGGTTCTGTATTGTGAAGGCCAAAAGGCGTACGAATGCACTCGTACAAACCGAATGTTGTGATAACGGACGTTATAGCAACGTCTTCAGTTGCTATTGGCGTGTGATGGTACACTCGCACAAGGTCAATCTTGGAAAAGACAGTATTTCCCGGACAATCACAACGAAACATCATGCACATAAGGGATAGGGTATCTGACAGGGATGGTAAGGGCTTTGATTGCCCGGTAATCATGACATGGAGCCAATCGTTGGATATATTTTGTACAAGATGAAGAGGGGAAGTCCAACAAATGTTGGATGGACGAATGATGCTGAGGTTGCTCATGTGCTCAAATTCATGTTTAGCCGCTTGGAGCATGTCAGGTGGATGACTTCTCGGGTTGTCTGAAACGATTGGACCTGTGGCGACGATATGAGGACGAACATCGTGTTTAGGCTCGGTAGAGTCAGTAATAGTACGGACCAAAGACGGGAATTGTTAAAACGCTGATAACTACTGCGTAGTATCCGGCATGAGTACGCGAAGTTCCACGGAGGTGACTGGGGCGAGATGGCAAGGGACAGTGCGCAAAGTGCTGTGGTCCCGTAACTTCGCGCAACAAAGCTCGACGACGAGGCCGAACTTGCTAAGGAAGTCAATGCCAATTATGGGTATTGGACATCTACGATGGTAAAGATAAAAGGAAATATGTCGTAAACCAAGGCTTAGGTGCAATAGCTTCTGGTCGTATGTCGCGAGCTTAGTCTGGTTAGCCGCCTGTAACAAAGTCCGGCTTGTTGCAGAGCGCGTTTTCCTAATGATCGAAGTACAACCAATATTTCTGCGCCCGTATCAACCACAAAGTGAAGTTTAGTCGTGCAGTCGAACACATACAGAAGGCAACTGGGGATTTGGCTAGCCACAGCCGTGACTTTGCTGGCTGGCCTTGGCGTTTCCTTGTTGCGAAATCGGAGTTCCTTTCGGATAATTACATCCCGGGCGACAGTTACGTCCTGCTTTACCGAAGTGACGGTGGGAGTAGCAGCACGACTGCTGGCGTAAGCGTGATGTGCTGTTCCGCGGACAACTAGGACTTCTTCGGTTAGTGGTGCGTTCACGTCGATTAGCGCACATGCTGAGTTCTAGACAGGAGCTTCTATCGTTACTCGGACCAAGAGTTGTGCTATGAGATGAGCAGGCTGTGGTGAACGCAGCTACGTTATTAAGAGTATTAATTAAGTAACATTCATGCTTTTTGTCCGCAGCTTCTGCGAGCTATTCCAGAGTGATATCGTCGCTAAGAACTGACAAAATCGCTGTGATGGTTGCCAGAAAACATTTCGTTCATATTTGGCGTAGTATAGGGTCGTCGAGTTTCGACGAACCAACTAGGGCCCGCATGTGTCTAAGGAGCTGAGATGGGGTGCGAATGACAAGCTCGACGCAGGAAAGTCACTGTTGTAGACCAGCCCATCGGATGCAGTTTTGCCTTTAAGGATAGCAGATTTAAGTTAATCATACGACGCTTCTAAAAGCATTGGATCAGGGATATCAATGACTTCAGAGGCAATGTAGAGAGGTAAGCGTCAGACAACGTAGGAAAACATGGAATATTGTGAAGTGATCTTACGATCTCAGAAAGTAGCTTCTATCTGAACAAATCATACACAGGGTTAGAAATCTCAAATGTAGGAAGCGAGAGTTCCACCGGATCGTCCTTAAAACACGTAAGGTCTGATCAGACTCGAGTAAAAAAGATTAATACGTGTTCACAAAAGGTAAGGCGACCTCACCAAGTTATGTTGTGGTCGAAAGATTGCTAGGCGGGTGTCAGTCGCTTAGTAAAGGCAAAAGTTGGAGAGAGTCAACTCATAGTATAAGCACAGTTGCGTTCTAATCGTAGGTTGCGCTATACATGTGGCACACTTGAGCACAATGGAAATAGACGTTCGGAAGTAATTCCGAGTCTGCTATCCGATTCGCAGACAGACTGGACGGCACGGTACGCAAGCAGAAGAAGCACTGGCTAAAAGAAGCACGTCGGAAAGCGGGGCAAGGAGAAGTATATTGCAATCATTAATGCAAACAAACCGTGCAAATGATGTCACGAAAAAATTGATGACAGAAAAGACAAAATGTGAAAGTTTAACAACCACTACAACTTCTCCATCTCCCGAACCGGCTAAGGATCAAGAGCCCAACATATTCCTTTCATGTTAAGGTGCGACTGCATTTATTTCACGTGGCGGATTCCCTGATTTCCCTGTTGCGGCAAATGATATTTCATAAGGTATCATCACCAAAGAACGATCACGGCACACGTGCGAGGTAAGCCTGAATTATACATTGACCATAACGTTTTAATATATTTCCATTCATAGGATACTTGAACTAAGCTTGCATTTGTTAGACGACTAAGATATTTCACAGTTCAACGAACCCTTTTTGATTATCTTTCCTACTGTGGCCCTCACTCTTAAACATTTTTGACTAGTCCGGCCACTCAGGCTCCAAATGCCTATAGGTCTAGAGCCAAGGCGTCTCTTCTTTTGAGGATCTGCTGCCATCGATAAAGGTTCTAAATGGTATAAGTAACGGCTTCATGATTTTCGTCTCCTTCCGATTCATTATCTGCACGCCTAATCCCAGATGTCGCTATATGTTCTTGCTACCGTGGCTCTCACTCCTAAACCATTTGGACTAGTCCGGCCTCTGAGGCTCCAAATGCCTATGGGACTCAAACCAAGGCTTATCTTCCTTTGAGCATCGATTAAAGTTCTCATTGGCATAAGAAACAGCCTCATGATACTGGCCTCCGTCTGGCTCATTACCTGTATGCTTGGTCCCCTGCAAAGATGCAATTTCAGGTCTCTGATTGACTTTTGCCTCTCGGCTCCACCATCATGTTCTTGGCCTCTCAGGCTCCAAATGCCTATAGGTCTCAAGCCAAGGCCTCTCTTCCTCTGAGGATCGGCTGCCATCGATTAAGATTCTCAATGGTATAAGTAACGGCTTCATGATTCTCGTCTCCGTCCGATTCATTCTTCTCAGCTCACAACTATCGTCTCTCTCTTGTTTGGCCTCTCTTTTGGTCCATAGCGCATCGGTTCAGTGACGGTACAGGTACCTCTAACGCCAGCGCAAATTACTAGCCCCCGTTTGGTTCTCTTTGCTACTGTGACACTCATTATTAAACCTACTGGACTTGTCCGGCATCTCAGGCTCCTAATACCCATCGGTCTCAAAACAAGGCCTCTCTCATTCGAGCATCAGCTGCCGTCGGCATATGTTCTCATTTATATAATTAACTGCCTCATGTACTCTCCTCCGTCTAGTACATTACCTGCATGCTTTGTCCTTCTACCGAAATTGAAATTTCAGGTCCTTGGCTGAGTTTTGCCTCTCGGCTCCACTCTCATGCTTCTCAGCTCAACATTACGTCCCCCACTCTTGTTTGGCCTCTTCTCTTGTCCATATCGCATCGATTCAATGGTGATTTAGGTTCCCATAGTGTCAGCACAACATACTAGGCCACATTTGATTCGCTTTCCTACTGCGCCACGCACTCTTAAACCTCCTGGACCGCCCCGGCCTCCGGCTCCAAATGCCTATAGGACTCAAACAAAGGCTTCTCTTCCTTTGAGCATCGATTAAAGTTCTCATTGGCATAAGAAACAGCCTCATGATACTGGCCTCCGTCTGGCTCATTACCTGTACGCTTGGTCCCCTGCAAAGTTGCAATTTCAGGTCTCTGATTGACTTTTGCCTCTCGGCTCCACCATCATGAATCTCAGCTCACAATTACGTTCCCCTCTCTTGTTTTGCCTCTCTTTTGTTCTATATCGCAACAGTTCAATAGCGGTATAGTTATCGCTAGCGTCAGCGCAACATCCCAGTTCTCTTTTGGTTACCTTTCTTTCTGTGCGTCTCAATCCAAAACATTTTGGCCAAGTCAGTCCTCTGAGGCTCCAAATGCCTATAGGTCTCAAGCCAAGGCCTCTCTTATTTTGAGCACCGGCTGCCATTGACTCAAGTTCTCATTGGTTTAAGTTACAACCTTATGATACTCTTCTTTGTCTGAATCATTATCTCCATGCTTGGTAACGCCTACCGAAATCCGAATTTCCGGTCTCTGATTGAGTTTGGCTCTCGGCTCCACTATCATGTATCTCAGCTCACCTTAATGTCTTCCTCTCATGTTTGGCGTCTCTCTTCGTTCATATCGCAACTATTCATTGGCGGTATAGGTACCACTAGCCTCAGCTCATCGGTCACTCCATTGATTTCAGCCAGCACGACTTTACCATAAGTTTTATATTTATACAATAACATAGTCCTGTTCAATTTTGTTGGCAGTTTGCTCTGTCCGTTTTTCTTCTCACCCTTGTTCTACAGGATAACATTACCTGCACCGAACACCGTTGAATACGTACCTGCGACGCTCCCATGGGCGCGGATTCAATAAGGAACAAAGAAAAAACCCGCACTTCATAATCATGACACACTAAAGAACCTAGGAAACTGATAAATTCAATACAAGTCACCTGAGTCATCCTACTTCAGCAGCTCCGACCACTTGTACTGGACTCCGAAGGCGACTACACAGTCATAGGAAACAAATTGGCGTTACGTGATGCGAATATCCGCGAGGGTAATCGGCCAGATACAATCTTGCCAATGTTATGCCAACAGCCGGCAGTGTTCCAGGACGTGATGGGTCTTCGCCTGGCAAGCGTTTTCCCTACAGAAAGCCACAAATGTCTGTTTAACAACACTGCGACGTGGCGGATGTGACTCGCCACTCAATAAAGTCACCGCCCCTAACACATTGGCAATTTGACCGACACCACAGTTACAAGTTCTGTGCATATATCGGCTCTCGCACGAACACGCCTACATATCTGATTAGTGACATACCACTATTCTTAAGTATTTTTCACCCGTTTCCTCATACTTAACTCTCTGACTTACATTGCTTACGGGACCTCATGGACTAGTTCCTCATCAACATACCATATAAGTGATCTGATTACTATCTTTACCTCTCGCATTCTGTGTACATAGACTACATACAACATTTGGGCTCTATGGGCCCACACTACTGTTTCCAACTGTACTACTCCCACTGTTGGTGCTGCGTATTTCGCTATCATGTACAATAATGCAATATGCTGATCATGCCCAAAAGGCGTGTCTCGCTTTGTCGAGAATAAAATATTTATTTATTTATTTATCAGTATTTCTCTGCAGTTACTCGTCTTGGAATTTTTGGGACATGTTACCATGGTTACAGTAAAATACTTTAAGACAAAACTTGCCTTACTGTAGCACTTTATAACATAATCAGTGCACTGCTTTTTATTATTGAAACTTTAATAATTCCTTCCTAAGCCTCGTAATTCCCCCTTACTGCCTGCTGTTCCATTTCACCCTGGCCCGTAACAAAATTCCACCATTGGTTAGAGTCCAACTCCCAATTACTACGTTATAGCATGTCATTTTGTTGCCACAGTTTACAAACAGGTACAACCGTATTGGTACGTTCAAAAGAGCGAGTTAAAGGTAAGCCGAACTAGAATGGTACAACCTTCACGCTATTATGCATCTGTCCATTCAGTCAGTCGGATAACTTGACCAGGTTGAATCCACACGGTTTTCTGTCAATATTGATCAACTTGTTTTCTTTAAGACAATACTGGTCGTGTGGTACGAACAGTGTCGGCGATTGGTCTCCATTATTCCTTGTGCGTTGGTACCCGATAACATGTTTGATTAAAGCGGTTTGGTGAGAGGTAGAGGTTTTGTTCATCTGCAGTTTTGCTAACTAATTTGAGCTGTCACGAGTATTACTATTGTTTAGAAACGAGCAGTGGTTTTGTTTTTGGGTCGACTCACATCCGTCATGTTGCAGGGTTGTAAACCGGACCTTTGTGGCTTTTTATAGGCAGAACGCTATCAAGACGAAAACCCACTGCGTCCGCGAATGCTGCCGTTGACCGCAAGTTGAATTGCAATGAACTCCTGGCAAAACCACTTTAGGGCCAATTTGTCTCCTAGCTAATAGTATCCCTGGTGTACCCAATTTGCCGTTAACTGAGCAAGAGCATTAGCTTGGGTTCTCCAGTAACGTTTGGAACCGGACTTAAGAGAGAGGTTAATTGAGACGACCTCTGTGCAAGAGAGAAATTAAAATGGTAATTTGTGTAGATGGATGTAAGCAGACAAGAATCGTTGCGGGATAAAACGCAGCTGTTGTTAAGTGATTGCGTACAGCAAACATAAGGAGTAAGATGAGAGAGCAATGGTGGGTTGAGGCCACAGTACTCTGCGAACTTATTAAGCACTGGACTGAATGAAGTCGCTGAGCCCATGTTGAGCACTTTATAGAAAGTAAGAATAGGAAGTAGTAAGAAAAAGTACAGAAAAACTTAAATATATTTTGTGCATTACTATGAAACGCATTCGTATGAAGGCATGATGAGGTAGCTTCAACCGTACAGACTTTTAGTGACAATTGTAACAGCGACCGCAGAATCTCGTTCAGTCGTTCAGGACTGGAAATGTACAATGTGGGCAAATGTGAAATGAATAATTGGACTGTGTTGAGATCGGGACCCGTTTGTATAGACATAGTCAGCGTGTCATATATTACCGTCATATATCATCCAATAATGACGCAAGAATGCTGGTAACTGCTAAGCAGATAATTACAGAGCAAAGTCGAGAGATGTGGCGATATAGCAAGTTCGTGTGTAGGTAACGTAAATATCAGTAATGAAACCGTAGGGGAACAGCGGTGACAGTATATGCAGTTGTAGAATTGTCATTGTAACGAACGTTCCAAGAATGGGGAAATGTGACGCTTGTTGACTTGCCAGTGTGAAGTCATAGACTATGAGAGGAAAACAGACAAGCAGGCAAGTAAAGCATGAGGATAAATAATTTACCTTTGGCGTGAAGTTGCATTGTGTGGTAGATTTGCTGCTCTCGGTTAGAATAGGTTACAGAGTGTGATAGCTGTCAGGAAGCACGATAAACAAAAGTGAGCTGATGGTAAGAAATCCGAATAATTGTGAATGAGCTCGGAAGTGAGCAAGCAGTTAAATATAGGTTTGGACGGAAACTACGCTAAAGCTAAAGTGTGACGAAGAGCAACTTTCAAGAGCGGTCAGGTAATCATGGTGCCCGATATGCCTAAACAGATGTGTTAAGGTCCCAGTATCTTGATAAGCTTTAGGAAGCGGGGGTAAGAGTACCTACAAGGTTGGATCAAAATAGTTAACTAAGTTAAAGGGTTCAAGTAAAGCAGTGCTTAGATGAGTTTTATAACATTTATTTTGAACTTATGCTTTGCTATTTTTCCCTTTTAGCAATGTTGCAAATAAACTAGTAGGAACTAGCATTAACAGCAGGTGTGTTTAGTAATATGTCGCTTTTGGCCAGGTTACCTTGTGGTGAACTACCATGATGCGTAATGAGGTGTTTGGTTTCAGAGATTAGAAAATGCTTTTTTGCAGCCGTAGTTAAATTTGGAGGAATGTGCTTTGCAAAGTACTGGGTCTTAGCACACATATTATGCTCACACATTTACATATAAGATATTACATGCTAAATGTGACGAATTGGGCGCATATTGCTTAGTATGTTTACTTCATCCACCGAATCGATAACGCATGCTGTCAATGAAGCTTGTGGCATACGTCAAGTGGCATGGCATTTAGGTCCATCTTTTCCTAAACAAACCGCATTTGGACGTACAGCTCCGGCTTAGTGTAGACACTTTATGTTGCTACAATAATACATAGATAATGTTTCTGCCATCATAACGAGAGTCAAGCAGGAATGGAGGATATGCCTGTAACCGCTTTTCGTATACTGGTGGTAACTGTTGCATTGGAACAACATCATGCAGCCACAATGAACCCAAATTTTACCGCTTTATAGCAACCTCAATAATGTGCGAATGCTATGCAGTGGGCGCCGGAAAGCACGTAGCATCGTGCACCGCAGAAGCAAAGCTTCTGTTAGACAAGTATTGACGGTTTCAACGAGGTTGTAGGTAATTCATAGACGTCACAAGGAAGCGCTGGCTATATGTTTGGCTTGCTGGATTATGTGCGCAAGAAAGCTAAAACGTAGGTATCCTTAGCTCATTTTCAGTAGTGGTCACTAACCGTCTTTCACTAGGTAAGGATAATATTACGCGGATGCCTATCCGCTTTTATCGCTACGCCGATACTCTGCCTTTCCTTGCTAATGGTGTTAGCTATGTAAATACAAAGCGCACTGCAGCTTATGTCGTGGAGTGTGTTACGGCAGAGAGAATGAGGCTAATCGTATCACCTAACTAACGCACGGTCTGGGCAGTTATAATGCAGGGCAGTGGGCGAAATGAGTATACTGAATAACCGTGGTTCTACAATAGCAGTAATAAACAAAAAAGGAATACAAGTAACTCACGAATAGGTAATGCGACTGGCTAATTCGGGCAGCAATTATTCCACGTCAGCAGTTAAGTCTGCGCAAATGGCGAATAATCCGTAAAATTGACACAGTAAAACAAATTACAACCGAGGAGACGCAAACCGTAAGTTCACAACAATTAAGCAAAGAAAAAGAAAGATAATAAATGTAGAAAAATTGCAGGGTTTTATCAGTTTGTTAAAGCCGAACATTTGTGCATGAACATGTAAACTCGAGTACCACACCGTCCAACGGGAAAAATATAAAGAAATTGAACTACTGGCAAATGTGCAGTAGTGTAGTTCAGAATCGAGAATTTAGAATTCACAGAGTGTATGCTTCAATACCGAAATAGGCGTGTTTTATACACGGTTGCCTACAGCGCACACAGCTAACGTTCCATGTGATATTTACTTATATAAACGATGGGCAGGTGAATGGCTCGTTCAGAATTAGAGTGCAGTCTCTGATGTGCAGTATTACTAATAATACCTTGCGTCAGTACCAGCACTTTTGACTGTCGGAGGTTATAGATGGTATCACTAAAACTAACATATCCTTTAGGTCGTTGCTTTGAAAGCATAAGCAATTAAGCTATAACTTTGTCCTGAATACATCTGTTGCTGGGCCTCCTAAAGGGCCGTTCATTGGCGACCTACTTAATGTAACAATGTAATTCACCGTTGAAGTTAACTTGAAAATTTTGCTTACACCCGATGTCCTCTAAATTGGCGAGCTGAACAGTAAAATGCTAATGCAAAACCATTTGTATCCCCTACTCCCACATGTGTTAATGTATTGTCAATGATTTGTACGTACTAAAATTTCTTTGCCAGTTTAACTGATGGTGGTAGGTTTACTAATACTTGACCAGCTTGCAATGCGCAGTGACCGTAAGAGGTGTAAAGGCAGATCTGGTGTGATTGTAAAAAAAGAGAAGTAAGCCTCGGCTTTGTAAGATAACACAGTTCAGTAGAGCAAACTGGCATGGCTAGGGGAGAGCAGAATGGGGACTTGTTGAAGATGGTGCGCTTTTTCTGATACTTAAAAGGCCTCTAGTGCGTCGGAGAATCTGTCAACGGGAGAAGAACGTGGAAACAAAGTGTGAAAGACATAAATCCCTAATCAGCAAGCTAAACCTAATGAAATGACTGTAATCCCATTGTGCCAAAACGGTTCAAGACAGGAAACTACGGTAGTATAATATATTCAATGATATTCAATAATATATTAAATGCAATAAAACTTAAAATATATTAAATTGAGCACATAATCCCAACTATGTTATCACTAAAATTTCTTAAGCCTGACTAGCAGCATTATTTATTCTCTCAGTTTCTCACACTTGTTAAGCAATATTAACCTTACTTGTTAAAAACACTTTGTCCTTTATATATTGAGACCTTGGTAAAGCCGCGATATTTTAAAACAACAACGTGCAATTTGGGGTCTGAACGGCTCACAAGACGCGCGAATTATAAATGTATGTAATGCTTTGCCATACACTCAAAAGCTGGCGCGGAAAAATAAAAATAACGTAAATTGCATACTTACAGTTAAAATAAACGCGTGCGTAGAAAATTAAAAAAGGTAGGCTAAGCTAGCAACTACTCATTCGATATGTAATCACTAGACATATCCTTTCTTACGCAGTTTCAGAATGTTTGATAAATAAACTACTGCAATGATTGTCAATGTGTGTATACATAAACGTTGCGACTAGTAGGCTTCTGTACCCAACAACGAAAGCGTTTTCTTACAGTGATGCGTCTTGAGAGGATTGAACGGCGGATATTAAGATGTATGTGAAGGATGTAGCATCAATCTACGCTGTTCTACTGGTGTCTATTACTCATGGGATTCTGCATGCAAATAGGATAACCGGTAAGAAATTGTTCTCCTTTAAACTGGTATGCCATTTCGTGCGTAAAGATGTTAAAAGTGCATTGGCAGCATCAGCTCTGTACATTTTATATGCAATGGAATATTTCAAGTCTATTCAATAATAAATAGCAAGCAATTTTTGGTATAAGTGTGCTTTTCGAGCATTTGTGTAGAACGCTATCACTAGTGCTGATAACCTTAACATTTCAATTTATTTTTATATGTCCATAAATATATTTTGCAAATAATAATGCGAAAAGGAAGCAACTGTGCTTTGCATTTTATTAATGTTATTATTAATTAACTAATAATTAATAATTTTTTATGGTATGTACCGAAACAATTATGCATTTTATCTGATCCTTAGCTTTTTCATTTGCAATGTTTCATCTGATGCTATGCTGTCTCACATATATGTTTTACAACCTGACGTAATCCGCGACTTCCCCCATATTTATTTACCATTTTGCTTTTAAGCTACCCCGGAATTTATTTTCTAATTAAGGCTATGGCATAATGTGCTGAAGTAAAAATATTTCGGTTTCATTATAGTGAATGCGCAAATAGTTGCTGCTGATATACCTGTCGCAATTAACACAGAGAAACAGACTTCCTACAACTTATATAGGCTTTGAATAATGTGTATTACTTATAAATGCAAACCTGTAATTAATCCTTAGTTTGATGTAGCTCACAAATTCGTTCAAAGCACCTTCTAGTTGCAATTTGCAAATGAATAGAAAAACAAACATATCAACGTCTTCACAAAAGGATCCTGTTTCAGTCCCTTGAAGTTAATGGTAATGGGAATCAGCGTAACCATGCTCTAATTTAATCCTACAAGTATCTTTACCAAAATACGTCCCTTTTATACCATGAATTCATATCTTGAAATTTCATGTAATATTGCACAGCTGTCATTTAATAGACCGGTAAAGCTTTTCAAAGATAAAAAGGAAGTGTTGAAAGGTGATTGCAATTCTTCGAGGCAAAATTAACGTACATGATGCCAGCACCTTACTTGTATTGCGTAATAGTAGTCATATGAAAACCATGGAAAATGGGTTATTTTGCGTATTTAACATCCAAATTTAATGCTTACACACAATCTATGAGACGCGCATATATATATATATATATTAGTATTGATTTCACTTAGACCTAACTACCTTTTCATGGTAATATCCGCCTGTATAGGTATATGATCTAAACGTAGTAAACAGAAATGTTTCGAAAATCACCGTTAAATAGTTACGTATTTTACTTGCTGAGGTCCATTGTGCGTCGGCTGATCCTGTAAGGAACAGCAAACCATGCAGAGAAAAATTAAGTTGGACAGATTGTTGTCATGGTATGCAAAGAGAATTTTACGTTGGCTTGTACTTACTGGGGGATAGATGAATTTTATTTCTAAAGAATTTGAAAAACAGAAAACCGTATGTTAATTTCCGGCAAGCCACACAAGTTTTTAGTTCACAGCCCTAAATGTTGAAAGGTCTTGTGATTATAAAAATACTGACTTAGCAGTTAAAGTCTGTTTAACCAGACACTAGGTAGCGTTTAGGTTTATAAAATACTTAAATTATAGTATAGTTAAGCGCTACTTGGTCCATGGCATACATGATATTAATTAACATTACGTTATTCAATATTATCTCAACAATTACTTAAATTTAAATTTAGATGTGTTTTATTTTTTTTAAACAAAGGGTAACAAATTACTTGCGAAGTTTACAGAGAATTAATGAACGTACCCAAATTAATTTCAAGTGTAAGGTTACTGGCTAGGTTAACGGCTACAAATAGGATATAAGGGCGCGTATAAATAGAGAAAAAGCGGCCTTCTGATTGCATCATAAATTTAGTTCAATCCATGTAAGGGCAAAGCATATTAGTTTATAATGATGCACCAATTGTCTTTCTCTGTATTTCCCTGCTTTATATATATCAAGATAACCTATCATGCTATAGCGCTTGAAATCTTGAGTTTGTAAAACATGCTGTTAACGAACGCAGTTATTTAGGCGCAATAATTAGAGTCAAAAAATTAATCACAAATTTCAGTTTACATTCATGTTGGCTTTACCTTTTTCCTTAGATCTTAGCAATGGTTTTACCTACGTTAGGTTAACGACAGCATACTAACCTTGACATAGTCGTAGTTGTTTTGCGAGGTGCTACTTCGCAAATGCACAAAATCATGTAAGACGTTTTTACGCCTTAGTACCGGTTACTAAATCATTATTAGATATGATGACTTGTAGCTGGCGTGATTTGCGTTTATTAACCTTGTTTATTGCTAACATTCTCTTTAACATACGGGACAGAAGTAATTCTAAAGTCAAGGCTGAACAGCCATTATGCAACTTGTACGCTTTGTGGCCTTAAGTCGGTTTACTTAAAAGCAGCAAACCTCTGTTAGCGTTGACTGGTTTCTCGCGGTTTCTGTGCATTCCATTAAATTAAATTAAATAATTAAATAAATAATTAAATTAAATTAAATAGGAAAAATGATGTCAAGTCAACAAATCAAATTCGACCTGGCACAAAATTGGGGTTGAGTTTATACAATTATGCTTTAACTTTATCTAAGAAATAAAAGGCTTTTCCAGAGTGAATTATGCGTTTGCCGTTGAATTCTGCTTGAAGATAAGCATCATTGCAGCAAAAGGTTTACATAGTTACTCAGATAAGATTTTAATTTTACATGAACCATAAATGCAGCAAAGCATTCAGCACTGCTTTTAGTTGTAGCTAATACGAGAGTAAGTGCAACTGCTGGTTGTTTTATTTTATTACCGCTTGACTAGAAAAATGCCTATCAATATGTGCGCTGTCAAACAGGGCTTAACCTAACAGTGCGCTTTTACAGTGTCAGCAAAAGCGGCTAATTAACCCGGAAACCAAGCGCAAGGAAACTACTACATTTAATTAAAAATGCTTACCTTGATGAGTAAAAATTTGTCACGTACAAACAGTTGTTACTATTTCTTAATTGTTTAGGTTTGCGGGTAGGAACATAGGCCGACAAATGGTACCTATTTGAATGATAAAATCACCACCTGTGACTAAAAGTGGTGGCGTCCGGTACATGAGCTCACAGCACAACGTGAGCCAGGATTACTTTGTTACAATTCTCAGAGCACACTTTGTTCACAGTTCCAAATATATACACCGCAGCATATGAAAATATCTCAAAAATATCATAACAAATAAAAGTAGCAGACAAAAGGAGTAGAGGCGTAAAGTGAAAAAAATATGAACTGAAATTTTTCATGAAATAGAGAATGCACTTAGCTTTTTCGCAAAAATATGCCAATTATTAGTCGTAAACTTCTAAAGTGCCTGTCCCTGCATCTAAGCAATACAAAAGCTGCTGCGTAGTGGGCCCTATTTAAGTTATATCCTTACTGTAGCCTATTTTTCTGTAGGTTGCATAATTTAGAGCTTTGTTATACGTTTCAATCTGGACTTATTGAACCACTGGTATCCTGGACTCCGCTTCAGGTACATCTTATGGGAATCGAACACTTTATACGGGATCGAGAGCATCAAAAGAATGCCCGTGAATGAGCTAAGAAAGCGATGGTTATATGCACTGAAGCATAACGTAGCAGGACACTTGTACTCAAGTGTATGTAGGTACCGAAGCATTATCTGGTGAAAATTCACCAATTTAAACCTACTGTTCAATTTATTTTGAAATTGCTCTACGTTTTACCACCGTTGGTAGTTACTAGTGAATAGTCTGTATTACCTAATAATATATAACAAATCCTATTAGTCGGTTAACTCACCAGTACTGGTTTAAGTAAGTTAATATCTGGTTAGGGTACAAAATGCTTAAACAGTGATTAATTTACTGAAGTTTAGCGCCATACTTCAACTTACATTTTTATTAAAACGTTCTGAGTAGACTTCTCCCAATTTTTCTTAATTATGTATTTACTATTTAAAATATATTACTTAGTTTGTTCGTGCAGCAAGGCTTACCAGACAGACTGTAGTTTAAACCTGGAGTAGCACTCAACAAGGGAAACTTGAAGTCAATATTTACGTTGATCATCCGGTGGAAAAAGCGTTATCCCGTTATATATTAACTTAATTTTCAGGTTGTGGAACCCCTACTGCGCGTTTGTTCCTCGGCATCCTTTTGGTTATATAGCAGAGCAACCAACATTTATACGAACACCACGGTGGAGTAATTACCATATGGTATAAGTATTAAGTACTTTAGCTTATCTACGCTGACAACTACGTTTAGGATTGTTGTGGAGTATTAGCTAACTGCAAGGGCGTGTTTAGTACCTGAAGCATATATGCGCAAAGCTGCCTTGCTTTTACCAAATTTTTAGTTTATGGAGATAAAAACAAATGGATTTACCTTAACCGGCCTGATGATCAGTTATTTTCCAAAATATTCGCTCAATCCAATCCAAGGACCATGACAGGGGTTCTCTATAACTGCTGTACAAATTGAAGAACACTTAAGGTAATCAGCGAAATGTCTCCCAGCCCTGGCACTAACCAGTCATTCACAAGCCCCTCCAAAATGATGTATTCTTCATCGGCTCTTTGCGCGTTCTAGAAAAAAGGTCATAAACTGACATTTTGCGAAAACAAATCACGTTGTTGTCTCTAAAAGTCTATAACTGTTTATCTTTGGAAAGTTTGCACGACCACCTAGTTTAATTATGAAGCCCCAATGCTATCGTTTACTAACTGAAATTATTTGTTAATTTGTCTTTGAAATTTCATTGATCAGTCATGAAACGGTCAAATGCTAAGCACACAAACCAAGCCTACGAACGAAGCTGATTTATTTACTTTATTAGATGATTCGCACAAGTACAAGCCATCGTATGAGGCCAAAAAGCAAATTATTGACCAAAGTAGTTTAGCGGCAATCTTGGTTGCTGTTTTATAAAAGAGACCCGTAAAATAAATTAACAAGTTAAAAGATCGGCTGCGAGTTAACTAGATAAGAAATCAAAGAAGAATATGAAACCAGAGGTCAGAAGTTCAGTCTGTTAAGAGCACATTTGGACGCGTCATACAGGTTAACGCGCGTAACAGCTTTACACACAGCAGTAATTCGTTGGTACGTGTTTATGAGTTCGTTAAAGCATACAAATTATGTGGGCAGGTCTGGCTAACTGTTTGAATTAATTGGCTACCGGTATGCCAGCCATGCAACCAACAAGCACAATCGTGGATCCGCGTCTACCATTTCAGCGAGTTTTGAGCTCAGTGGAGGCGATAGCAAACCATACATCTGAGTCATGTTTTGCAACATAACATCGACCGTGTCTGCAAACCGTAGGCAGACAGGGTACTTGCAGTTTCTGCCGGCCGCTTTGTCTGAACTCTATCATGTTGATTAAGCGCCGACTATTTTCTATAACATGCATTGGGTTAACACTACAGAAACCGCTTGATCGGTTTATGCTAAGGTTTTACATAGTTATGCTTAATAAAATATTCTCTGTATAATAAAGGTGTTAAAATCTGATACATAAGCATAATATATAAGATTTTGGCAGTCGCATGCAATGGTAAAACAAACAGAAATCCGTTTGAGTTGCTAAGAAAAGACCATCAATATTTCTTTGCAAATAATGACTGTTTGTTACCTTACTCTGGTGCTGCACAAACCAACCTTTGTAACGAGTTGGTTTAATCACCTATTTTTAAATTGTTATGGTAATTATCCGACCATTGGAAAGACGAATGGCACTGTTGCCCTTTCACTGGGTAGATACGATATGAAGCCACTTGATTTTATTAGTTACCGATAGTGTAGAAAATCCCGGTGCCCTTGGTGTGCAAAAACCAGTTTCTCGTTAAGTAATCTATCAATTGCAATTCCAGCAGGTTTGACGGACGAAAGAGTTAATATGTTTAGGTTAATTAGCCAACAGAGCTGTTTCCCGTAACCAGTGCCAGCTGTGACAACTCTCCTAAACCTGCTGACCCCTCCACTTGAGATCAAGGAGGCTCTCAGTATGTCAATTTTTAAGCATGTTTTATTAATAATATAAAGCTTGTGAAACACAAGGCTAAGTAATAAATGGTCTAACATTGCCTGTTAAAAGTAAAACGTCACAAGCTTTTGTTCATAGCACTCATTTAATATCCATAGTTGGAAATGTTATTAACTGATAGTAAACAAAACTAACAACTCAGAAATTGCCACCTGAAATTAATTTCAATATTCAACTTACGTCAAATATTCCGTGTTACTATCGAAATTTTTGCCAGTAATCGGGTTGTATTAGTGTTGCGAACACAATAAAATATTTGTAATCTCAGGTTCCATTAGGACCTTTGCATCTAATTGTAGCTAACATTCGTTATCACACTAAAGTAGCCATCCTTACTGATGATGGATGGATGACATAGATACATGCGCCTGTGTACTCTGTTAGTGCTTTTAAATAAAGGTGAACTGTCAGTAGGAACTCAAGAATAGTATGTTGAACAGAAATAAGATCATTTTTGTTGTAAAAGAACAATGGATCAACGTTGCATTAATGATAAAAATGTAATGCTTAGAAAGTTTCGTGAGATGAGACTTATGGCGAAAATGCAGATTTATGATAAAGCAAAGCAGTTTTGGAGGATTCAACATAGGTTTTTTGGAAGAAATATGATATTCGTGTCGTACAATTAAAACTCCATAAAGCTATGCAGGACATTATGTTTTCTTTGGGCCACTTCACTTTTGACTTGCAGTAAATTAGTTGTTGTAGTTCCGGGAACACAATGTCACCCTGAATGCGAAAGTAAAACCGTTTTATGATGGTCTTATGCGGACAACAAAGTGAAGGAATGGGGAATTCTTCCATACTTGTGAGCTGTGTTCGGATGGCTTTTGTGTTTGTATATGGAGTTGACCTAATATTGGCTTGTCGGATTGACGGCTATTCTTTGCAGCACTTTACATTCAATATTGTGAACTGATGAGTGAGTTTTGGAAAGTGATATTCGGGCTTGGTCAAGATTCACATGAGAGTTTATGGTCTGTACTGCAGTCACTCGGTCAAAACAGACAAGTATATAGGACGAAGTGCCAGAGACAAATTTGATGAAGGGTGAAATAAAAATTAGTCGACTTTTCTAAACTAACTTCTTAGCAGTGTTTGCGTGAATTTATTTCAAGCCATTAGCTAATGATATCACATTAAACCAACCGCTTACCTTTGCCGGTCTAGGAGAGTGTGCCTAAAGCTGATTGCTAAAAGTTTGCTACAATCGCTAGTTTACTCAGAATAAAGGCATTAAGACACTCATGGTGAAAATGGTCAACTTTCTCGTGGACCACACTGGGGACCGTTCACCGTCTACACGTCTGCTGAGCTCATCTAATACTGTGTGCAGCTACTACAACACGGCCCATACCACTTGGTAAGCTTTTATCTTAACAATTGAGTAGTTAGTAATTAGTGTTCAGCTAGCAGTATGCATTTGCACATCTAATTAGACCCTCTAATACTGTTATAATAAAAAATACGGTGGTTATTAAGCATGCCACTATCAAACAGAAATGTATCGTTAGGCTGTGTTATTCTCTGCTACTGGTATTGGTATACAGCGACTGATTCCTGTAATTATGCTTGGAGAGAAAGGCCACTTTGGATGGGTATTTAGGAAAGTTCGCTTTCAAACGGCGAGACAAATTTATAATCTAGCACCTAGCCTTTGGATAGTTTACTATGAATCACTATCTATTAAATGTATACTAAAACTGGGGTTTGAAACTTAGGTAATTTGGAACAAAGGATAAAGACCGGGATAAATTTGTTGTGTTGGGTATGTCATTGCCATAAGTAGACTAAACTGAGTTACCAAGTGAGACAATTTCATCCAGATATGCTTCTTAGCTAACTGGTTATGATCTAATTGAATAAGTTTTTGTGACTTCGTTGAAAATACAAAGGATGTAACCGATAGTTACCACTATCACTTTTACTATATATAATCCGCATGAGTAGGGAGTTACTGAGTCGAAGTTATTCGCAGCATCCTAGTAGTGAAAGCAAATTCTGATTGTCTATCTATGAAGCAACTTTACCGCAATGAAATAAGCTTGATCAAGTTTACGTAAGATTTATACCATGGCAGCAGTACAGCACTCGGAGTAGTGGCGCACAGGTGACAGCATGTGCTGGCCTGATGACCAGTTGACTAACAACCGAAGCTTTAAACTACAGCAACAGCTTAAGCAGAGTGCAATGTAGACGCTTATCTTTAACTGTGTTGTAGTCTTCTGTGGGTGCTCGTCTATCTTGACACTTGGTAAATCTCCTTGAAGAGATCAACAAGATGCCGTAATGTCTAATTAGAAGAGATTTTGGTCACGTATTAATTTTTAGACGGACTTAACTAGACGACTTCCTTCGCGTCACATTCAGAGTTACACACTTGGCTAAAGCGAGAGTTACACAACTTTCCGGATGCTACTAAAATTTCAAGGTTATCATGTGGCTTACCAATGCTCCCCACTCGTGTCAGGAGTATTCTAAATTACATTCTCATGTTCCAGCTCGGATCTATGTTTTATTAAATTAAAAGAGCAAATTACGCTGAGAGCGGGGCTAACCATACGTGAACGATGTCAGGTAGTCTTAAGATGGGAATTACAGGTGATTAATATAATGTGTCCAAGAGACCCTCCAAGAATCCTGAAGACACACAGACTCCAAGCGTTTTCGGTTGGCATTCTGATCCACAGCTTCACACATCAAACCAGAAGAAGCGTGAAGTTAGGGAAGAATCATTTTAACCTTGCTTTTCTCCCCTCTTCATATAAGGTCATTTTGGCTGGCACCAATAATGTGATTGTAATATAAACTATTTTATTACACTGAACACAGCCTTTGGTTTAACTTGCATTGTTATTCGTCCCCCTTCGTTGCCCACTTGCTTGTATCTGATGAACGCACGTCAGTCAAAGACCTACGGATATGGACTTAATGTAAGTCCTAACTGACTTACAGTTTTTTTTATTGAGGACTGTAGTTCCAGTTGCATTTAATCATAACCATGGCACTACTAGTCGTCTTGTATTACTGTTCTTCAATGCCGCATTAAGGTTGGAACATTTGTGAGCTGTGCAAGGATTTTGAAACAGGGGTTGTAGGTTGGAATGTGCTACGTAAATAAATATTGTAGTCTGGGTAATTGACAACAGGAAGTGAAGTGTTCACAGCTCAAACACGCAAGCATATATCTGATCATTACTTGAGTCCTTATTAGCATATTTAAAGTATTAACTATTTTACTATCCTTAATATCATTATTGGTATGTTGATATCCCCGCCAACTATCCAATGGGACTTGTAAAGCAACGCTTCTTAACCCGTGTAAATTCATTGTTCATTGTTCATTGAGAGTTCGTCGCACCAGGTTTCAAATCAGATAGTCGGACAAATTCCCGGAAAAGCACTAGACTGCAGTACTACTTTGTAGGCATCATCGGTTGTGAACATCCATTGGATCCAAATGGATTCGAATCCAAAACCCCTAACGGCAAGCACTGCCAAGCAGCAGCGCATTCCACTAGACCATGGGGGATAGCTTCGTGCTGCCATGATTTGCAAGCTAACTGCGATATAGCCCTGCATATCCTCAACCGACCTACAAGTTACGAAAGTTAAAGAAGAAAGGGTTGGCCCCGTATGACATCAGGTTCCCTGATAGCAGCTACGTACGATATGACATTTCGGAAGTGTTGTGCCGAATATTTTGGTATACTCATGAGCAGAGGATTGTTGATGTAATTAGTTACGAGTTCGTCCCACCATTTTCAAAATCAGATAGTCATTCACATGCCCGCAAAAGCACTCGGCTGCATTTTCAGCTTCATAAACATTATTAATTGTACGTATCTATCGTATCCATCAGGATTAGAAACTATGATCACCAGCAGCTAACACCATCAGTCTGCAGCTTATACTGCTGGACCACGCGGTACAGCTTAGCACCGTCATGAATTACCAACTAAATGCGATATGGTGCCTCGTATCCTCTACTGCGATGTAAGTTCTGAACGTTGCGAAAGACAGGTTTGACCCGGAAAAGCAAAACTTTAACTGAGCTCAGCTTGGTACGACATGGCATTTAGAGACTGTTAGGGCGGATATTTTGATATACTTATTGGAATGATAGACATTCGGTTAGTTGAAATTTATCTTAACAAAATCCTACGATTTTGCATCTTTTGGTATCTACAACATTACCAGAAATAAAATTAAACAGAACGCAGATGGTTTATGAAGATATTTTTTATCAAACGTAGGCACTTTTGCTTGGTTTGTGCAGTCTTCTTTTCATGCAGTTTCCAAGATAGCAGTAATTGCTCTGTTTTGGTTGGATCGAAAACTGTCCCGCACCCAACAATTTGCACAAGACTTCGGCAAAATATCCTAACGCATCAGGGCATTAAAGCGATTTCCTGTTCAAAGGAAACGGACGCCATCAACGTTTTGAGATTTAGCTTACTTGGTAGGCATTAAGACAGATCTCAGTATGTAAGCAAACCTACAAATATGGATTTTAACCGGGGATTGCTTTTCATGCATTCATTATTGTTAATAATCTATCCTTGAAATAGTACACACCGTGTCTATTTGAGAAATACTGTTACCGAATATGCTCTGGTTGCGTTGTTACACGATATAACCATGATGTCCGCTTTTCCCAACCATCCAGGTGTATAATTAATTTGGTAAGTTTCAGTGACATTCAGGTTGAGGAAAACACGAATGAGTCCCAGGAAAATCTTTATCTCTATGCTGTTGTCTCTTGTCTTATATGCTTTATTTTGCCTCAATTGCGCACAAAGTAACATGGGGGTTGGCGATAAGTTTAATTCCATTCATTCGCACATACTGTATAATCGATAACTGTCACTATTATATGAAACTAGGTGGCTATCACCGTGTGGAAGTTAAGCTGACATATTTATGAAATCCATTTTCATTCAAGACCCAAACTACACACCTACGCTTTCGTAGGTTTTCTATTGACTCGAGGGTTCAAATGACCTCCGCGTATCCGTATTGTGAAAAAGCAGTATTCAACCGCACTTAATACGTAAGCATAATTAAGGCAGGGTAAAAGCGGTAAGGATGTAAACTTTCGGATTTCGCCTGAACCTCACAAGACAGTCAAAATTTAACTGTATTTTTGCTAAAAGACCTAACCGCATTTATCTTGAAAATGTGCACCAGGCACTTAGGCCTAATATCAGTATTATTATCTTACTCTGTATAACATTTCACATCTTGTAGGGTTGTTGAGGTTAAAAGATAAGGAGTGATGAGCAAAACATTCATAGTCCTTGTTTGCAAGTGCTTCCGCGGACTACCCGTTGAGGGAATTGTTGGCATGTACGTAGCACAGCTTATCACCACTTTGTTTTGAAATGAACCCCACGCATATCGACCAATAGACAGGTGGATGAAAAACCATGTGGACTCCAAAGCATGTGGCAACGAGCATCTAAGTGTTAGTAAAGTTTCTTTCTTTGGAGCTCCTGGGTAAGCGGCGAAACAGTCTGCTATCATTTCCCTGCCTCCGGTTAGACTACCGATTTGGCAAATTCTACCTAAGAATTCAGATAAACAGAAAACACATAATGAAAGGTACTGCGTGGAAAAAGAAACACATGACATTCACTGCTGCTGCTTTTGGTTTACAGGTAAGTTGTTCCAATTAGTGGCCAAATACTTGACTTCACCTGGGTAAGGAAACAGATATAACTCCGCTTGAATTCTCTAATCATACTATTGCGAATATCGGTCCCCGTCTTCCGGAATAGGCCTTTGGAGCAGGCGACTAAATCATGTTCTTGGCAGATGCCCATAATCTGCATCACTTCTATTATTACTTTGCCAACACAGGGAGAAACTTAAATTTTTCCTTACAAGTTTCGTTTCCTATCAGGACGGCTCTACCGCTTGGTTTACCAGGCATCTTATGGTACAACCTTAAATGTTTCAAATTCAGCATTGATGTAAACCAGGAAAGTGGTAGATGCAGCACACTGTTTCGAATAGCGTAGTATATATATATATATATATATATATATATATCGACAGCAAGCGCTAATAGCGGTAGGCCAAGAAAAAATAACCGGTTTCGAGCATTTTTGGTTTACGTGTAAGTGTTGAAGTTGCTCGTTCTAGCATTATTTTGTTGAGCGATTCTGTTCAGAAAACTGTTTTTCGAGGACGTCATTCCGATAAAAAGCTCTAAAATATCTGTCAGTTGTACTTATCTTTCACGCAATCGGTCAATGTAATATATTTTTCCTGCTTTGTTCCTGTATATGTCTTTAATTATTTTATAACCATGTTTGACTAATTTTCAAGCACTACAAGACATAGGACTGGGCGATAGTTAAAGTTGGTTTATTTTGCATGTATCTTGTGCAGTGGATGGATCTAACAGTATTTTTTACATTTGTGCTAACTAAATTAAGCAGCGGTAATACGAACATAAAAGATTGTGCAGTGTGGAAACGTACGCTAAGGTTTTATTAATAGAAGAGAAAAGGTCAACAACTTTAGTATGATATGTAAGTCTTTGCTGCAGCAAATTTATTTTCGTAAGAACTCAAGCCCACGAACTGACGTCCGTTACACCATGGAACGGTGTTTAATCAGAGTCAGCGTCCAGTTTGCTGTTTACTAGTGACCTCGTCTTAGTTATTTTAGTGCAACTAATTGATTGATAGTTTTCTCATCTGTTAAAATTTATTCGTTTCAGACACATTATTTAATTGCAATCTATAATCCTTGCCTTGCGCTGCTTTTAATTCTGCCTGGAGGATCTCTCTAGGTATTCACTTAAATTCTTACTTTTCACCGTAAATATACACTAACCAACGATCAGTGCATTAAAGTAATAAAATTCCGATGTCACCAAGAAAGCCATAGATAAAGAATGACCCCTTCATACAAAATTACCACGGCATAAACTACTAAATTAGTCCCTGTTACCGAGTGTATCAAGAATCCGAAACCTGCTTTGAAATTTCCCATCGTTATCACCGGTGGGTGTTAGAGGGCCGAAATTATTGCCATGCAGGTTGCGGCATAGACTATCTCTTTCATCATGGCCAGGACCAACCACTGTTTTATCAATCGTCAACTACCGTAGTACCAGGTATCGGCTAAGTGTAGTCAAATGAATCATGATTATATATGCCCTTAGTTTAAGTGCGTCGATCTTAACGAAAACACGCATTTGGTCGGCAAGCATTGAGAACCCTCAGTTTTGCTCTCGGAGTAAAACGTTCCCTTCAGAAGTGCATCGGTTGGATCTAACACTGGTGAAGCGATTTTCGCTGCTCTCATGAAAAAGCAATGAGAGTGTAGCACGTTACTTCGACTGCCCTCACTCAGACACAGTCGATGGATTCTCCATAATACCTAGTGATTCGAAATATGACCACAAATGATAACAAAATGTCACCTTGACACTCTACTACATTCGGTTAAACTGCCGGCATTGCTTACAACGTTTCAAACTTGACAACGTCAAAAGTTGTTCCTTATCGCCAGGTGAAGGTGCCGCACTTTATTTTAGTAAAAGGTAACAGAATTTTATATACCCAAAGGTACAAAATGCTTTGGACAATTTATCATACTAACAGCCTACATAGTGAATTATTGCTCGAAATGTTGACCAATTGTTAATTGAAAAGAAAACAGTCAATCCACTGTAGACGAAAAGATAACTTTTTTCCAGTATGGCAAATGAAGTAATTGGTAGAATGCTGGTAGTGTATTGAGGTGGAATAGACGGTTGATTAGCCAGTCTGTCGGTCGTACCTGCGGGAACGATTTATCTCATGTTGAAGCGTAGTGAGCCAGGGGATGATTCACTCGAACCAGTCAGGCGCATTAAAACAGCAGTGAGTACGGGGTAAGACAAATGCTCTTTTGTCAGGCGAAACAAGTACGCGTGTTGTGCGCCAGCGGTACGACTCGGCTAAATCGTCGATCTGAGCGGACTTAATGGTCACATAGCTTTATGTGCATTTTGATAGAACATTAAAACGGTATTCATATAGTATGTGCAGGGAGGTTACCTGTAGCAGGGATCCATCTCTCTTGAACAAGTAATCCTGCATTAGCTTGTTCTCTCTGCAATCTTGATTGAGTAAGTGTTTGTGTCAGATCTAGCCGCGCATGTCAGCATCTATCGTATGGGTGCGTATCACCCGGATGACGAGATCTGACAAGATCATGGTGACGTGAGAATAACTAGTTGGTACTGTAAGCGTGCTGTGAATTGACTTGTAGCTTAAATGAGTACGATTGGATTTAGATCAGTATCTTTGGGGGATAGCATGTGCTTAAATGTAAAACATGTGCGTTATCAACTGAAACTGTCATGTGCTAGTAAACGTCTAAGCGATGGCTAATTTCTTTTGAAGGGGTTTTAAACACGATAAGACTAGGCTGGTTGAAACATTTGCTAGTATATGGCAGATGGTAAAAATTTGGTTAGATGGTCATAATCCACAGAAAATCGCTTCATGAAACAATATACGTTTTGACAAATTCGTCTTATGGGTGTTAAGTAAGTTAAGCACAAAGCCTAACATTGTGTAATCGTAATCGCATCAACTATTGATCATTACCGCTGTAATAAGATGCACACTGTCATTTTACCAGAAAATGCAGGGTGTTGTATTAAAACTTCATTTAGTTAGTTTGCAAAAAATGCCAGTAGAATAGTGGTTAAGGGGTTGCAAATGCCATATAAATTCATCAACTTAAGGTAACATTCGGAAAAAGCTGCTCACTGCGTGTCTTTGTATCCAATATTTGCATGTTATAAGGTAATATTTGTACTTATGAGAGTTAGCATTGTGTTAAAAGAGGGCGAAAACTTATGTGCATAAAGCTTGTTGTTACTGAGTCGTTTACATTGCCGGTTGCAATCCTGTTGAGCACTCATTGGTAGCAGGTCGCTCTACTATCTGGTAAACATTGCGTATCTGATCGGTTGGATAGGGATTGGATGCACGTGTGGATAACCGGTAGCCTTGCGATGTTAACAACAAACAGATTTTCTACTTTTACAAAGCACTGAGGGTTCTCGCAAGAGATAATGTGGATGTCTGTGGTTGCAAAGCACAGTATTGAGTCAATACTTGTGGTGTTTGGTTATAGGTTATTGGAATCCGGATAAGTATGTTATGGCTTTTGTCTACAGTTTACCATACATCATTGATTGTTCCTTCTAATAAGGCACTCCTAGTGCTTATAATCGAATTATTAGAGGTCAGATATTCGACCATTTAAAATGAGCCGTGTACTCAAGCTGCCAAAGCAACAAAGAAAGCACAGTTCTAGGTTGGTTCTCTGCGTTGATAATAAAATCAAATGAACGAAAATTATGAAGGCGACTCGCTGTCCAGGTAAGGACATGCATGCCACTAGTAATCCGCTCGGTTAGGCAAAACTGAAGTGGACCACCGAATTAGGTGGACACTAGGCTATGAATGCCTTATCCGATAACAGAAAGAACCAGTGGTGACCACTCTTTAACTTCTGAAAATCATGTTATGTCAACATACAAGTGCATCCAAATCCGATATCATGACGTTGACTGCTATCATTAATCCCATTACTAGCCACCGTACTCGTAGTTTTGCTTGCGACGCATTCGCGTCGTGTGTATGTATGTAGCAGCTGTGTGTATGCAAGTCTAATACATGACTTACGATTTCATTACTTAGAGCCACGGAAGCAGAATAGCATAGATGACAAAAAGCATCACATCATGGTTTAACAATGGTCTGCTTGAAAATCTAAGGTTAACAACATAGATATGTTTGTTTGATGCCCGAGAAATATATTTGGTTTGTGGGTCAAGAGTCTTCGGATTCCTCAAGGTCTATAACCACTTACTCACTAATCAGTTACAGCCATCGTAATGCTCTGTTTAACTTAACGGTATACTGTCACACATTTATAAAGTGATTGATACAAATGTATTATTAATGACATAGCCGATTTTTGAGAAAGTCGCAAGTATCAGCTAACATTGCAAGGTCGTGAACCCAACTTGTTAATAAAATATGAGCAGGAAGCATTGCATCGGGCAACATTATGTTTTCCGAATTCTACGCTTAATGTCACGGGAAGCTTACGTTACAAAAAGTTACTTGGCTCTCTCTTTGGAGGAAGCAAAACATTCTATTTATTAAAGTATATTACTATGATTTATGCATACATGCGTTTGTTTTCTGACACACAGCAGTGGACAGAGCATTTGTCAGATAGCTATGGTTAAAAGTGTACCTTGTTTATCTTGGAAGCTTGTTCATCTTGCAGTTTTGTAAATTCACAATGTGTGTGCAAAAGTTGCTCAAAAATCCAACCACAAGATATGGCCGAAGCACGGGTAACCAGACTGCATGGTTTGTTTTAATAGTCTAATTCACAGTTAAGTCTAAGCTGCAAATTGATTGCGCCATATGCGTTTACCATTAGCTTGAGATGATGCAAGAGTAAGCAGTTTATTTATCCATACACATGCAGGTTTCTTAGTCGATATTGTTTTGAGTCTCAGACGTAAAACATTGCGTCTAAAATGTAGAAACACAGCTTTCCCTTATCCATTTTACGACTCAACCAGTCGATTTATTGGTATGCGCACACTGGCCAAATAAATGACATTGAACAACCTTTTACTCAATGTGCAACCTGTGATGGTGGTTGAAACAGGGGCATCGATCGACCAGGCGACCGATGGAGTGGACGAGTGAGTTTTTAAACACCCATTTAGTTGTGCTTTGCCTCAGTTGAGAATACAGAGTTTGTGAGCAGAGCCGTTGCGTGTTCTTGCTGCTGACGCGGCTGGGTGAACAAGACACGCAACATGGTGACAGAGGTGATTCCACTGCCGACGGGTATAGTGATGATGGAAGGCAAGCATCCGGACAATTGGAAAGCATAAAAAGCGAATTGGATGGAATTCGCAGCTTTGATCCAGTTAGATGAATATCCGAAGCCATACCAGATGGCCATGTTCCGATACGTTGTCGGCCACAAAGTGGGCCGTATAATGGAGGCTTGGAATTGCTGTGACCATGATGGAGTGAGAGATGTTCCTCAAATAATTGCGAGATTTGCGAACTATTGTAATGGTCGATTAACCTTTCTGGCTAGTTCCGACCGGTTGGTCGATACCTGCTCAGTGGGATGTGAATGTCAGCAAGCTACGAGGGATCCAACAATAAAGTACTCAGACGGCCTTAGCGGACAAGAGTGCCTCTCTCCAAACGCCTTTGACTTAACAACGCTCAGCATTATCACAGCCTGATCTAAGAACCACTGACAGCATGCTACCCTCGGAAAGCTGCATGGGAATAGAGTGCAGTACAACACACGGTCGCTTCAGTGGGTCGAACGTGCGGACGCTGCAACCGGAAAGAAACTTTGTCATAAAAACTGAAAATAAAGTAAAACGATTTGTCTGTGTCAAAGCGACGAATGAGGATCCTCGCCTGATGATACTGGAAGGAAGAAAAGCGCTATTTATCGAGATCGGGGTAAATTTCATTCAGCATTTCTTCAGTCGGAGGTGAAGGAAGTTGATGACAGTGGCTAACGTTCTAGTGCAGTCTAACCTTACTACGGCTATTATTCCTTTAGACCGAAAGCTCGCCTGCAACGAATGAGGATGTGGCAAATGCAAGACAACAGTTGTGAAACAAATGAAAAAGAAATGTATGTGATAGTGGCTGAAACAGGGGCGAGGGCTATCGGCTGCTTCAGTAAGACCGATCAGGCGATCGATCGAGAGGAAGAATGAGTTTTTAAACACCCAGTTAGTTGTACTTTGCCTCAGAGTTGTGAGGACAGCGCTTGTGTTCACAGCCGTTGTGTTTTCTTTCTCTTGACGTGGCTGGAAAAACAACGCAAACGGTACAACTTGCACTGTGTTCGCGCTGTGGTTCTGTCAACAGTATAGGCACCTTCGCTAAGCCGGTCGCCAAAACCTAAATTGCACGGACAACATAAGTTTGTCTAATTAAATCTGTGTAGTCGAGCAAAAATGTTTACTGAGGTAAGTCCTTCTATACGGACATCATAAAAAATGTTATGAGGAAAACATTTAATACCAGAGGGAATTTAACGGAACGGCGATAAGCTTGGGGTGTAGCATGTTGCATTTATCCATTTATCCATTTCCTTCTGGTTAAATTCTATATCGATACACTGCAGTATGCAGTACGGAGATTCACCCCTAGGGTAATAAGCGTAAAAAGCGCAGGTATGTAGTTCCAGTAGCAAGGTCTGCGTGCTACATGTGAGTTTAACATAACAATTGCCCCAACAATGTAAACTGTGCATCCATAGACTCACCACAGTAGGCATAGTAACACATATGCAAATCCGCCTACCATGAGTTCGTCGACGCTGGTGAACACAGTGGTTGTGTTTCATCGTTACCCAGTAAACGGGATTATTTTCACTTGCAACAAGTCGTGTTATGCATCTTCGAGACAATTTAAAAACTGCATAACATAAGCGCCAGAGTGACATTAGTCGGAAAAACCTTCAACGTCTGACAAAGCTGTGGGCAGAAAAATTCGGTCAACACTCCAACCGACTGCGTCGCGCGACCAACGTCACCTGGTGACTCAGTAGTTTAACATTATGGCTATGCTTCTGGATGTGGCAATAAAAATGACCGGGTTATTGACTCCAAGAATGAGGTTATTTGGTAGTCATCTTCCACTGGAGAAAGCACGATTTAACAAAAGCAAGACAAGATGCAAAATTAACCAAAATGAAGTAGACCTTTGTAGCGCATTGGAAATTGTGTTGCGGAGCTCGCAAAGTTCGTCTGGGCTCGTCTCAGCAATGCAGTGCGTCAAACTGCAACGGTAAAAGCCGAGCTGTCCCATTCAAACAGTAGGCAATTGTCAACGCCTTTGCACAGACCTCACTTAAGCTCTCTCCAATACCGCCACTGTATGTACTGTCGTAACTCTCAACGACCTAAAGGAGCTCTCAACAGGGCCCTGATATATCCACCATCTGAAGCCAAACTTAAATAACCTATATTGTCATCAGGACACCGTCCCTACGTAAAAACCCATATGCCGTATTAACATCACGTTACTTCATAGTTTAAGTGTTGCGCGGCGACACTATTAGGCTATAAAACGAAGATGTATGGGGCATGTTATGCCTACCGTCAAGTCAGTGAACTAAATCTTGCAATCAGTCACTCTTCCTATTCTGGTTACCAGTGCAGTGGTGAGAAGATATCAATTTCGTCTCCACTTTTAGTTTGCGTGCTCATCTTCTGTCGTCTAAGTCATATAGGCTTTACCGATCCGAATTCAGTTGCCTGCCCTGCGCGTTGGGAATTATCAATAATGAAGAACATCTCGTCCGTTCCGACTTACCGTACAATGGAACAATAGTTTATAACCGGTATTAAAGCAAATGCTTGCCAAATCCAGTAGGATGCTTATGGTGGAAATCACAACATAAAAAGAAATGCGGATGAAAGAAGGCACAAGTTACACGACTCACCGATAGGTTTTATTTAGCACAAGTGTGTGCTTCTGTCTGAATTTTAAGAAGTTTGTGATGCTGTGACTACCTGTTCTGCACAAACGCCATCGTCTGATGTTCTTGAGAGTCTTTGTATAGAGATAAACAGGAGGCATTAGTTATATTCGCTTGGATAGTTCCAGAACTATGACACTCGGAGGGAGGAAACGTTTCGTCGACATTCTAGTCGGCTGCATTGCGTGGCTAACATAAACTGATCGCTCCTAAAAGGTGTATTTTGGATGTGGCTTAAAAGATGGTGGCAAGTGCGATTGGGATATTAGGACATGCATCACTTTATGAGATCGCCCCGTAAATGCCGATAATGTCCAGTGTACACTTTTAGGAATCTATTCTGACTGGTTAGGGAGGGCGGGACGTACCAATAAAATACTTCTTCGTACTGCGTTGTGCAGTATAGAGAGCGGTCAGGCAGAGCTTCCGTTTAGTTTTCCACGCTTGGATAGCATATTCTGCATGCGGCCTGGCGTACGTGCCAAACATTCTCGAAAGTACTAAGGCTTCATACCTCCCAAACACCCTACGCAGAAAGCCCAAGAGCTGATTGAATTTTTAAGCTTCATCTATTAGTCTGCTTCAAACACCCAATGTTATCTTGCACGGGTACCCTGAGGTTGCAGTCATGAGATGCTCGGAGTAGCATTTGTGGCCATAGCCGGTAGCCGTGAGAACTTTGATGTTGTATGCTCAGAATTTTGGAATTGGTGCCGTTGAACTGCCGCGTTTTCTCGAAGGGCCATACGCAATTCATAAGCAGAACACTGCATGGCTTTGTGATTATCCATTGTATTGGTAACATGACTTATCCTTATATCTGCAGCTAATCGTCAACAAGTTGAATGTAACAAAACAACTGATCATTCATGAAGACCAGTAACTAGACGGGCTTCAAGTACCCTGCACTGAGACACGGCGCACTGGAATCCAGTTGGTTTCCATTGGGCGCTGTGAACCCTCACATTAATTTGACGGTAAACTAGAAAGTCGTCTATCCATCCCCGTACGGGGTTATTGATTCCATATGTTTGAAGCTTATGAAGCAGTATTCGATCGCCCGGACGGTAGACTGCCTTTGAGAAATTCAGGTAGGCGGCATCTATTCCTGCACTTGCGTCCACAGATTTCGTCCAGAATACACGAGCAATCAGTGAACTGGTAACACAAGACTGATTTTGATGAAGACCATGCTGTTTCTGGGCGAAAATTTTATTAGTCATCAGGTACACCATCAGGACTTCTGCGAAAAAGAAGTCCATGCTCTTGGCGATAAATGAAATCCTTGTTTTTGGGCGATAATTCACTTTGCAAACTAGGGTGATGACCTCGTGTATTCACATTGTGAAGCCTTCTTCCGCTCAATTAATTAATAATAATACTAATAATAATACGCATATTTCTCTCTACAGCGGCACAGATCAATTTGTACGAAAGAATCCATACTCTTGCATGTGTGACATGAATAGGTGGATTATTGTGATGTGCGTTTCATGTACTGACGTTCTGCCGGATCGTTAATTCCAAAGCCTAGTTATGAAAACATTTGTGTTCATGTTTTTGAGCCCCTCTTTGAATAGCTCACCGAATGATTTTTCTTTGTGAATATAGAGCTTAGGTTAGTAAGATCAAGATACTTGGAGCGTCTCCTTTTAACTGTTGCCACATTGTTGAATGCATATTGCTAACGGTTCAGCTAAACTCCTAGGAGCCACTTTCGATACTTTAGTGTATACGCTGTCCGCCTCAGCGGAGCTGTACTCCCTCAAATACATCACACGTTTCAGTACACCTGGGTTGTAAAGGACATGTGCTTAAGTCCTGATTGCAGCATGGTGTGCTTAGGAAGGATATACGTAGAAAATACATTTTGGTGGGTGCGGACAAACTGTTGTCCAAATTCACTGGCTGTCTTTTGCGCTGTTTGACTATGCAACATACTATGTGCGGAGCAGCAATTCCACGCTTAACTCTGCGAACATTGTTTAGGTGTCTGTAAGGTAACTCTGGGTTAGGACTACTTGAATCATAAGGTCGGTTGACAATCTGTCTTCACGTACGAGTTTGACGCAGTGGTTTCTTTGTGTATTATAGGCGTCCTGGTTGTCCTAGCTCGGATAGGTTATGTGGGTGAGCCAAGCCAAATCCCTTACGAGTCCTGCTACTTAAGAAAGAGTCCAGCCGTCTTGATTGTTGGATATGCGCCACCAGCCTGTTGAACCTGCTAGCAAATTCCCTCCAGGCCACCCCAACGGGCCTGTTCGGTTAGGAGCAAAAACAAGCAAAAAGTGTTATATCCAAGTGTAGGACTATAAGGGAGCAAAAATCTAAAAGGTTTTCCTTGGCAACCTGCCTAAGAGGAATAGATTTCTACTGAGGTGCATACAATTAGGCAAAGATTTAAGCAACTGCATCAGAGGTTTGCGTGCATATAAGAATTAGTCAGTTCATGCCGAGTGACAAAGTTGTTTCAGGTTTCACAACAAGTAAAAACCAAAAACTCAAGTTCACAATGGCTTGAAAAGAAATTTCGACAAGTAACGTTGTTGTTAGAGTGTATTTATATAAATATATTAGGTGTAGACTTCTGGCGGAAGCGATCCTTGCTCGGTTACTGTCCTAAATGCTCGCCATAAAATATGCAAATTTGTAGCAAATTCCGTAGCGAAATTAGTTTCGTAGTTTTGGTTGGTATGGTAGCTTTGTTTGGCACTTCGTAGTTTGTTATACTACTTGTTACCTAACCACTTTCAGATACTTCGCATGCCGACGAATACCCAAAAGTAAAGTAAGCAGCATCCGTACTTGCGTGCTTCAACCCTTCTAATGAGAAAACCCAGAAATCAGTATAGTGGCTGCGGATGACGAACGGATATTTAAGAACCCCATCTATTTCTTTAAGGACTGAATCTATCACTTGTCCGGGCTCTAATTGAAATTGACCTGACCTCGATGTTGGATGATTGAGTGTCTTTTACACAAAACAACGTATCCAAGTACATGAAATGGGTATTTAGAGTCGTTCAGATTAGCGTTGTATCCTGTTTCACGTCCCTTAGAAAACACCAAGGCGGATTTCATCACTCGCCTTATCACACCAATCTTTTGCATCCTTAGTCTACTAAAATCAAAAGTAACAACAACATCGCTAGAAACGCTGCGTACGAACTAGCAAAGAGCAGCACCTAACTAAGCGGTTGTGAAGCTAAATATGCGCAGAAAATTAAAACTTTGCCAGTTGGGTAATATCATTTGCCAATCAATCGCGCGGTTCTTTTGATCTAACCTCCGTACACTGAAAAATATTGTGTTATCTCACCAGCGTCAATTCTAATCAGACTATTGCTCTTTATCAAAAACAGAATAAAGCTTATATCTTTTTCAGCGTCCTGACAGTGCTGCGATTTTCCATGGCTTTTACTATTTGTGAAAACAGATGTTTTAAAACAAGGAATACTAGATAAATTTTAGGCGTATTTTAGATAACAAACCACTAGCACCTGTACATTATCCTGTAGGCAAACATCTGCTGCAGCTGGCTTGTTGCAACTTTTTGTGGTTTAAGCGTAACCAAGGTTTCTGCTATACGTTTGCATTGATAATGCATAGTGGAGTTGAACGTTGCCAAGGTCAGTGTGAGTATAAATGTTTAACGAGTTGGGATTTCTTACATCTATGAGTACTGGCAACCTATTGATCTTTACGGTACACGAAAATGTACGTTTTACAGTTGCTTACACTTGTTCTCTTGGTGATAATGATCAAATCGGAAAATGTTTGATGCCAATGAAAACAGTAAATACCTGATTTCAGGGCGGAAAAGAAAGACGGTTTTCTTTATCGGTAAAACTGTTAGAAGTGATAACGGCAGTTGGCCCCTACAATGATAAATCGACCATCCGAGCAGCCAGCTCTAGCTACCTGCTAATAAATGTGTAATGGTCTAAGATGGAAAGTCATAGCCCTTAAGAGAATAATACAAAGTATGCTACTCACAGCAAAAGAATTTGTGCTGTCCAACTTTATAATAGGACCTTTCTTGAGAATGCGTGATTTTATAGTTAAGGGCAGCATATAGTGCTGACGTTTGGTTCATAAGAGAGTGGGCAGAAACAAATCTGGCTATTCCGACCTATTCTCTTTAGTTAGAATTAATAACTTTCGCTTGCGTAATGCAAGCAGTTTGCCAGAAAGCGCTCTCTTAACGGCTGCAAAACTGCGTAGAAGAAACATTTGCTAGCTTTGATCTTATAAATTACCCGCTTGTGATGGTGCAGTTTACTATCGTAGGCGTCGGTACTTGTCAGTGCTCGTGTCTTAACATAGGAACACATTGCTTCTGTCTCTGAAATCGGTGGAAGAAATGCTGGTGATCTGCTTTGCATATGCCGATCTACCGGGATGATATTTCTAGTTGCCCCCAAACCAAACGAATTGATGCGCTTTCAATGGCGATAGAGCAAATAGCAAGGCCAAGTTTCGAAATATATACAAAACGCGAAGCTTTGAGCAGACAATTGTTTTTCGAATACTTCTTCCTCAGGCTCATACAGTAATATACATTAGGTTAACGTCGGTTGCATTCGTTAGTGTAACAAAGAAACAATTGATCAGAAAATTTAACTTGTGATCACGATGGCATTCATCTGCTCACATGACTGAAGTCCGGGGAATTTGCGGAATACCATTACTTTCTTCACGGCTGGTGGTCATCCAGGGAAGTTGTAATGTTTGTATTAGTTTCCTCTGAACACAAAAGTCCGGATTTGTTAAACGCATGCATATTGCTTCTAGCGGTGGCGAGTATGCTTGCTCCTAGACGGTGGTTTTGTCTTGATGGTATTTTGTAGAGAATTTGAAAGGATGTTCGTTTGTCTACCTGGTGGCGTGTGTGTTTATTAGATGGTTTGTAATGGCACTGTAGTTTGTTCTATTCTCGCGCTTGTAGAGCCAACCTGGCAGGTGTTCCTTAATTCTTTTACCTAGATGCCTGGTCGTCCGTCCAACGTACCTGGCCCCGCACGGGCAGGTAAACCGGTAGATTAACATCGATTGGAGATGATCAGGCACTCGATCTTTGAATCTAGGAACTAGTAAAGGTCTGCTGGTGAAAATCACATTCAGCTGAGCCGCATTAAAGGTCTTTTTGCAGTTTTGCTGTAGTCGGCATGTGCATGTCTCAGCCGCACTATTTCCTTTGAATGGAAGTGTCAAGTAAAGCTGTTTATTTTCAACGGTTTGTTTTGATAATTTTGGTATGCATCGCTTCATATGGGTCTCGATAAATCGCTCCGGATATCCATTTTCGAGAAGCGCCTCTTTGATTTGTACGAGTTTGGCTTTTATGCTATCTTCACTGCAGATTTTATATGCCCGATCGGTTAGCCTTCGTACCTGCTTTCTTTTTTGGCTTAGTGGGGCGAAACTATGAAGATACCATAAAAGCCGAACTCGTAAGAATCAAAGAGGCGCTTCTCGAAAATGGATATCCGGAGCGATTTATCGAGACCTATATGAAGCGATGCATACCAAAATTATCAAAACAAACCGTTGAAAATAAACAGCTTTACTTGACACTTCCATTCAAAGGAAATAGTGCGGCTGAGACATGCACATGCCGACTACAGCAAAACTGCAAAAAGACCTTTAATGCGGCTCAGCTGAATGTGATTTTCACCAGCAGACCTTTACTAGTTCCTAGATTCAAAGATCGAGTGCCTGATCATCTCCAATCGATGTTAATCTACCGGTTTACCTGCCCGTGCGGGGCCAGGTACGTTGGACGGACGACCAGGCATCTAGGTAAAAGAATTAAGGAACACCTGCCAGGTTGGCTCTACAAGCGCGAGAATAGAACAAACTACAGTGCCATTACAAACCATCTAATAAACACACGCCACCAGGTAGACAAACGAACATCCTTTCAAATTCTCTACAAAATACCATCAAGACAAAACCACCGTCTAGGAGCAATCATACTCCCCACCGCTGAGGCAATATGCATACGTTTAACAAATCCGGACTTATGTGTTCAGAGGAAACTAATACAAACATTACAACTTCCCTGGATGACCACCAGCCGTGAAGAAAGTAATGGTATTCCGCAAATTCCCCGGACTTCAGTCATGTGAGCAGATGAATGCCATCGTGATCACAAGTTAAATTTTCTGATCAATTGTTTCTTTGTTACACTAACGAATGCAACCGACGTTAACCTAATGTATATTACTGTATGAGCCTGAGGAAGAAGTATTCGAAAACAATTGTTCGCTCGTAGCTTCCTTTTTTGTTTATCTTTCGAAACTTGACATAACAAATGGGCATTCTACTTGAATTAAAATAGTAACGACTTATATTAGTTTTCGCCTATGATTTGGTTTTTGTGCTTCCCACCCTGAACATAGCAGATTACGGCTGTCTGTGAAAAAATAACCATGGAGGAGATACGGAGCACAGATCCTTTTATGGTTCCGTCTACTCACAATCATCCGCTATCGCGTTGATAATTACAAACACCATGAACCACACTTGACAAAATTCGCTTTCAAATTAGGTATACCTAAAATACGTTCATGTAAAATTTTAAGAAAACCAGTTTTTGATTTTTTGGTTTAGATTATCCAAGAAGCACGAGGTGTTCATAAGTGATATGAAGCACTTATATTTTGGGTTTAGTTTGCAATCCTACACTTTTGTTGATAAGTGAATGCTGTTTCGATCGCTAGCTTCACCTTCAATTACTTAATAGCTTGTAAATAGTAGGAGGATTTAGTGAGTATTTTGTGAATGTTCGTCACGGTTAGACACGGGAGGTTAGCAACTACACATCCAGAAAAACGCTAGACTGCCGTATTGACCTTCGGGGACTCGTCAGTATCGCGCACCCACGGAATTCTGTCGGATTGGAACCCACGACCTTACTTTACGAGTCGGCGACTTATGCCAATGCGACGAACCGTCAACAATGACCTGATAGCTCCTTTTACTACTTAAAACTACTAGTAGTCGCCTTGGCAGCTTATTTACCATATCGATTTGTGACGGCATGCAAAGGACTTCGCGGATATGGGGGCTAGCTCTGTTCGCTGCACGTTCATAAGATGCGTGACAGTAGAGGATGAGCCACGCTATATCGCAGTTAGATAAAAGTGGCGACGGTCCGCTGCCGTCACCCATGGCTTAGTGACATAAATCGCTGGCTAGTAACAATTTGGTCGTGGGTTCGAATCAGCAGGATTTGGCGGGTGCGCGCTACTGACGGGTCCCGTATAGCGCTTTCTTGGAAAGGTGCTGGTTGCCTGACTGCGTCTAAATATGACGAAAATTCACAATTGGATAACATGATAGAGAAGCCTTTCGAATTGGTTGAATCCCGGTATGAACCCAATACTTGCACACTGCACCGCTCAAACGCTGCTCATACGCTATGTAAGGAAACTAAGTTATTGGTTGCACGTACATCTATGATATTGATTCGTTTCTGTTACCCAATAGGTGCTCGTATTTGTTAAACCTGCGTTTACCAACCAATAGCTCTTCCATACATGTTTTAAACCGTGTGGCAAATGATTCAATGCAGAAAGATGGTCCGCTAATCTCTACTTTGTACTATTGGGTTGTGTTGCCTGACTATGGTCCGGAGGCGTGCTCTGCTTAATTCTGTTACTAGGTAATAACTGATACGTGTAGTACACCAACTTTGTTATATGTTAAGTGCACATGATTTATCTGAGTGAGTCGTATATGTGTGAACCGGGGCGATATTTTTATGTATAATACGCACAACATAATGAGCTATTTTCCAATAACTTTAACTTTTGCGCTACACAGATCCGGTGTTTACTATTGCTTTTATTGGCGACGTAAACCGATGCGTAATATTAACGGCGATGCACGTTCATGCAATTGATGAGAAAGCAGTTTCATATGTTTGGGAGGATAAAGTTCAATTAGACATGGGGCTCGTGAAGCCAGTTTTCATAGTCAAAAGCATCAAATTTGCAAGAACAAACTTTTGAATAGACTGACTCGTTGAACCAAGATTCTCCGTCCCGGTCTCAACGGATTAGGAATTGTCGCGACTGGCAAAATTAAGGTTGCTTTACTTCCTAAAGGTTTGATTTCTGAATTCATGATTTATTTTGAAGGTGTTGTTTCGGGATATGGCATTTGGTGCGTTGACTGTCCGAATCTAGTACCTCCCGAGTTCTGTATGTTTGGTTGATTCATACTAAACAGCACAAAGCTCCCATGTCCCATTTCTGTTCGACTGATGGGCTATTAGATTAAATAGGATACATGTTCATAATTCCGCTGTCTATTTACCTAATCAAAAATTCTACCATCAGCAAAGCTGCTAAATTTCGTGTTTTCCAAACTTTACTGTTTTTGTTCAGAAGGCACAAAGATTCCTTTTGTTCTCAGCTATTTATGCAGCAGTCTTTTAAATCTTATCTGTCTGGTAGAGAAGTTTACCTAAAACAACTTCAGTTAAGCTGTCCTGATATAGTCTACACGCATGAGTGCGAGGTATTTGTAGCTCATAGCCCTTAGTACCACATTGCTAAACTCTAAAACAAGTAGTGTGAGAATGGAATAATAGGGTAATAAGCGTAAAAAGCGCAGGTTTGTAGTTCCAGTAGCAAGGTCTGCGTGCTACATGTGAGTTTAACATAATAATTGCCCCAACAATGTAAACTGTGCATCCATAGACTCACCACAGTAGGCATAGTAACACATATGCAAATCCGCCTACCATGAGTTCGTCGACGCTGGTGAACACAGTGGTTGTGTTTCATCGTTACCCAGTAAACGGGATTATTTTCACTTGCAACAAGTCGTGTTATGCATCTTCGAGACAATTTAAAAACTGTATAACATAAGCGCCAGAGTGACATTAGTCGGAAAAACCTTCAACGTCTGACAAAGCTGTGGGCAGAAAAATTCGGGCAACACTCCAACCGACTGCGTCGCGCGACCAACGTCACCTGGTGACTCAGTAGTTTAACATTATGGCTATGCTTCTGGATGTGGCAACAAAAATGACCGGGTTTTTGACTCCAAGAATGAGGTTATTTGGTAGTCATCTTCCACTGGAGAAAGCACAATTTAACAAAAGCAAGACAAGACGCAAAATTAACCAAAATGAAGTAGACCTTTGTAGCGCATTGGAAATTGTGTTGCGGAGCTCGCAAAGTTCGTCTGGGCTCGTCTCAGCAATGCAGTGCGTCAAACTGCAACGGTAAAAGCCGAGCTGTCCCATTCAAACAGTAGGCAATTGTTAACGCCTTTGCACAGACCTTACTTAAGCTCTCTCCAATACCGCCACTGTATGTACTGTCGTAACTCTCAACGACCTAAAGGAGCTCTCAGCAGGGCCCTGATATATCCACCATCTGAAGCCAAACTTAAATAACCTATATTGTCATCAGGACACCGTCCCTACGTAAAAAACCCATATGCCGTATTAACATCACGTTACTTCATAGTTTAAGTGTTGCGCAGCGACACTATTAGGCTATAAAAACGAAGATGTATGGGGCATGTTATGCCTACCGTCAAGTCAGTGAACTAAATCTTGCAATCAGTCACTCTTCCTATTCTGGTTACCAGTGCAGTGGTGAGAAGTTATCAATTTCGTCTCCACTTTCAGTTTGCGTGCTCATCTTCTGTCGTCTAAGTCATATAGGCTTTACCGATCCGAATTCAGTTGCCTGCCCTGCGCGTTGGGAATTATCAATAATGAAGAACATCTCGTCCGTTCCGACTTACCGTACAATGGAACAATAGTTTATAACCGGTATTAAAGCAAATGCTTGACAAATCCAGTAGGATGCTTATGGTAGAAATCACAACATAAAAAGAAATGCGGATGAAAGAAGGCACAAGTTACACGACTCACCGATAGCTTTTATTTAGCACAAGTGTGTGCTTCTGTCTGAATTTTAAGAAGTTTGTGATGCTGTGACCACCTGTTCTGCACAAACGCCATCGTCTGATGTTCTTGAGGGTCTATGTATAGAGATAAACAGGAGGCATTAGTTATATTCGCTTGGATAGAGTTCCAGAACTATGACACTCGGAGGGAGGAAACCTTTCGTCGACATTCTAGTCGGCTGCATTGCGTGGCTAACATAAACTTATCGCTCCTAAAAGGTGTATTTTGGATGTGGCTTAAAAGATGGTGGCAAGTGCGATTGGGATTTTAGGACATGCATCACTTTATGAGATCGCCCCGTAAATGCCGATAATGTCCAGTGTACACTTTTAGGAATCTAGTCTGACTGGTTAGGGAGGGCGGGACGTACCCATAAAATATTCCTTCGTACTGCGTTGTGCAGTATAGAGAGCGGTCAGGCAGAGCTTCCGTTTAGTTTTCCACGCTTGGATAGCATATTCTGCATGCGGCCTGACGTACGCGCCAAACATTCTCGAAAGTACTAAGGCTTCATACCTCCCAAACACCCTACGCAGAAAGCCCAAAAGCTGATTGAATTTTTAAGCTTCATCTATTAGTCTGCCTCAAACACCCAATGTTATCTTGCACGGGTACCCTGAGGTTGCAGTCATGAGATGCTCGGAGTAGCATTTGTGGCCATAGCCGGTAGCCGTGAGAACTTTGATGTTGTATGCTCAGAACTTTGGAATTGGCGCCGTTGAACTTCCGCGTTTTCTCGAAGGACCATACGCAATTCATAAGCAGAACACTGCATGGCTTTGTGATTATCCATTGTATTGGTAACATGACTTATTCTTATATCTGCAGCTAATCGTCAACAAGTTGAATGTAACAAAGCAACTGATCATTCATGAAGACCAGTAACTAGACGGGCTTCAAGTACCCTGCACTGAGACACGGCGCACTGGAATCCAGTTGGTTTCCATTGGGCGCTGCGAACCCTCACATTAAATAAATAAATAAATAAATAAATAAATTGCATATTCCTCGACTATGCGAGAAGCTGTTCTCTATAAGGAACAGATCAAATAATGGTACAACTTTTCCATGACATTTCATCAATACATTTTCAGAGATAAACATGGATGCAATTGCAAATTATGTTACACAGAGTAATCAGAATCGTTCTGCTATTTTTGCCTGCCACTGAATCAGGATTCTTTACAATCACATGATAGATATTTGGGCCGAGAGAAAAAAATGTAATGAAAGGGGCTGTTGTCCGAAATGTTATATGTATGTGTTTCAGAAATTTATTCAGGCACCATGGATACCGTTTTCGAATGCGTTATCTAGGGACTGTGATGTCCCGAACATCTTAATCACGTTTTGGACGGTTAAATGCTTACTAATAGCAAGCTTAAAATTGCAAAGCGTATAGCATGTTCTGATATCACTTGGAAGTTTGTTCCAAATCTTTGAGTATTGGGTTAGAAAGAAACGTTCTCTGATTCTCGTAGAAAATTTTGGAATCATGACATTTACCTCTTTGTTACGTATTGGGTATCTGTTGTTTACAGATATGTGAACACCGCTTTCAGGACTGCGAATTTGACAATTTATGATTCTGTAAAGAAAACATAGGTTCAGCTTCATTATCCGAAGCCAAACTGGGTCAAATCCAAGTTTATCGCATCGCTCCTTGTATGTCAACTTTGAGGAATATCCACATAGCTTTTTCGTGAAACGTCTCTGGACCCTCTCAAGAGCGTGCTGGTCAGACTTCCGTAGATTAGACTGTATCATTGAACAGTATTCCATACACGGCAATACATATGTTTTGTAAAGGGATATGCGAGATTCCGTGAGGTAAAAATGATGGCAGATATAACCAATGATCTTCATGGCTTTCGAAACTTGGAAGTCACAGTTTTCAGAAAAGTTAAACGTAACTGAATATCGCACGCCCAAGTCGCGAATTGTCCTGCATTGCGAGATATAGGCACCTTGTAGCAATAAACTGTCTGGCGGTACTTGGCATTTGTACGACAAAATATTACACTTGTCCACGGCAAATGACATCTGCCACAGTTGGCACCAGGAGTCAAGGGCGGATAGGTCATCCTGAATGAGACGTACGGCTTCCTGAGTATTTGCACGTGGTTGTGAGTAGACAACTTTAATGTCATCAGCAAAGATAAATGCAACACCATTTCTTATTCTCTGGAATATATCGTTAATATAAATTAGAAAAAGAAGTGGACCAAGAACACTCCCTTGAATCACTCCACTAGTGATTGCTTTCGGTGTAGAGAAATGATCGCCTATGCGCACAACCTGCTGTCTACCAATTAGATATGAAGACAGCCAAGAGAACATCGGTTCTCTAATGCCTATAGCCTTCAGTTTTTCCAGTAACCTTCTGTGAGGCACTCTGTCAAAGGCTTTTTGCATATCCAGGAACAGGATTACGACACTGTTTCCGTTGTCAATGGCAGCCGTTGTGTGGTTTAAAAAGTCAGTCTGGCATGTTGCGCAGGATCGACCTTGCATGAAGCCGTGTTGCGAATTGCTGATAATGTTAGCTTTGTTCAAGAATATAAATAGTTCATCTTTTACTATCCTTTCCATTATTCTAGATATGATGGGTGTGTGATTTATGGGACGAAAGTTTTTAACCTCGTGGGCAGCGCCATTTTTATGTCGCGGGATAACAACAGAAGTTTTCCATTGAGTAGGGTATACTCCGTTGTTAAAAGAGAGTGTGAAGATGTTGAGCAAAAGCAGAAGGAAGTCACTACCACTGCGTTTTATTAAACATGGGGGTAGTCCATCAGGGCCTGCGCACGTTGAGGAGTATAAGCGAGCGACTTGACTAGTGATTTTCGCTATAGTAAATTCTACTGTGCATAGACCTTCATTATTTTGCGGCGTGATAAATGTTGGTGTGTCTGATGATTCAGTGAGCATTGATTCGGCAAAATAAGCACTGAAAGCTTCGCAGATATCATCTGGTGCGTCGTAGTATGTTCCATCAGGCGTGGTGATAAAACTGAGATTGTCACTGCAACGCGAACCCCGGGCACGGAATAGTTTGGCTAGCTCAGCTGTTTTGCTAGGGCCATTCAGAGCTTTATACTCTTCTAGAATGAGAGTTTTGTCTCGTTGATGCCTCTTTTCTTCCACGAGCTTCGACTGCTGTAATAATAGCGCAAAGTCAGCAGTTAACTTGAATTTCTGACGAATCTTATGAAGCTTTCGCGCTGCCTTCAATGCCTTGCGATCGGATTTGGGTTTGGTTTGGTAAGCACATTTTAGTGGTATTGCTGAATCGATGCAGAAGCCGATTATACTATAAAACAGGTCCGTCGCATGTTGAGGGCATGAAGAGAGAAAGAATTTATCCCAATTCATCGAACGAACCAGGTCCTTGAATGAGTCCCAGTTGACAGAATTGAACAGACGATAATGCTTTGTTTTCTGTACATCGGCCATGCGTAGTCTTAGACAGCATTTGATTACGCGATGATCGCTCCCCGGAAATTCATCAAGAACGTTAACACTGATTGCAGGTATACCCAATGAAAAAATGAGATCCAGCGTACTTTCGCCTCTGGTAGGTCGAGAGACTTGTTGCTGCCAACCATTCATTTGGATACAGGAGATAAGATTGTGGTATTTCAAAGGAGCTGTTCCTATTGGCCATGAAATCGAAGGCAGATTGAAATCACCTCCAATAAGCTTATGTAAAAACGGTAGGCCAGCAGCGCATTCAAATGCAAGCGTCAAAAGCTCTAGGTCTTCTTGACTGCCGTTTGGCGCGTTGTATATACATCCCATAAGCAGCTGTTGCTGATTAACAGATATCGTTAGCCAGAGTGATTCCTGAACATTGTTCAACACTGGGTTATCAAATGTTGCTGCTGTGAGCGAGTTTTTTAGATAAATTACGCAGCCACCACCTCGACGACCAGGCCGATTCCTCATAAACTTGTTATATCCGAAAATAGTTAACTGAGTGTCAGACATGCCATCATGGCACCAAGATTCAGTTATAAATAATATATCAGGATTATTCACCAAAACAAACGAGCGTAGGGTGTGGATCTTAGAGTAAAGAGAGCGAATGTTTATCAAAAACACTGAGATAGATGTGAGATATGAGGAAGATTCTTTAGATTGTGTTATAAACACTGGAGTTTCAAGCCGTGTGCCTGGGCCCAGGTTAGAAATTGTTGAAAAAGTGAGCTTATTGCCAGCGGTGGAAAATGATTTGGAGGTGGCCATAGCGGAGGGGGTTGGGACTGAGTATGGCCCTCTAGAAAATGGTTTGAGGGAAAAAGTCCATGATTACTGCAATAGGCTGTGGGAGCTGGAGAGTTAGGTTGTATCCTCTGCAACATGTCGCTAATAGGCAGTTGATTACAAAAAGGCATTGATAGGATTCAATGGATTGCTGTTATTTCCATCTATGGGTAAAATCCGCTTACTTGCGCTCGATATACAAGGATTCACTATACGCGGTGGAGGCACACTGGTGTCAATCCATACACCATTAATTTGACGGTAAACTAGGAAGTCGTCTATCCATCCCCGTACGGGGCTATTGATTCCAAATGTTTGAAGCTTATGAAGCAGAATTCGATCGCCCGGACGGTAGACTGCCTTTGAGAAATTCAGGTAGGCGGCATCTATTCCTGCACTTGCGTCCACAGATTCCGTCCAGAATACACGAGCAATCAGTGAGCTGGTAACACAAGAATGATTTTGATGAAGACCATGCTGTTTCTGGGCGAAAATTTTATTAGTCATCAGGTACACCATCAGGACTTCTGCGAAAACGAACTCCATGATCTTGGCGATAAATGAAATTAATGGTGGATGTTTGTGAGTAGTGTAAAGTTTGAAGAAAGTAGAAGCCACGATTAAAATTCACGCACAATAATATGCCTCGACGAGGCATATTATTGTGCGTGAATTTTAATCGTGGCTTCTACTTTCTTCAAAGATAAATGAAATCCTTGTTTTTGGGCGATAATTCACTTTGCAAACTAGGGTGATGACCTCGTGTATTCACATTGTGAAGCCTTCTTCCGCTCAATTAATTAATACTACTAATAATAATAATACGCATATTTCTCTCTACAGCGGCACAGATCAATTTGTACGAAAGAATCCATGCTCTTGCATGTGTGACATGAATAGGTGGATTATTGTGATGTGCGTTTCATGTACTGACGTTCTGCCGGATTGTTAATTCCAAAGCCTAGTTATAAAAACATTTGTGTTCATGTTTTTGAGCCCCTCTTTGAATAGCTCACCGAATGATTTTTCTTTGTGAATATAGAGCTTAGGTTAGTAAGATCAAGATACTTGGAGCGTCTCCTTTTAACTGTTGCCACATTGTTGAATGCATATTGCTAACGGTTCAGCTAAACTCCTAGGAGCAACTTTCGATACTTTAGTGTATACGCTGTCCGCCTCAGCGGAGCTGTACTCCCTCAAATACATCACACGTTTCAGTACACCTGGGTTGTAAAGGATATGTGCTTAAGTCCTGATTGCAGCATGGGGTGCTTAGGAAGGATATACGTAGAAAATACATTTTGGTGGGTGCGGACAAACTGTTGTCCAAATTCACTGGCTGTCTTTTGCGCTGTTTGACTATGAAGCATACTATGTGCGGAGCAGCAATTCCATGCTTAACTCTGCGAACATTGTTTAGGTGTCTGTAAGGTAATTCTGCGTTAGGACTACTTGAATCATAAGGTCGGTTGACTATCTGTCTTCGCGTACGAGTTTGACGCAGTGGTTTCTTTGTGTATTATAGGCATCCTGGTTGTCCTAGCTCGGATAGGCTATGTGGGTGAGCCAAGCCAAATCCCTTACGAGTCCTGCTACTTAAGAAAGAGTCCAGCCGTCTTGATTGTTGCATATGCGCCACCAGCCTGTTGAACCTGCTATCGAATTCCCTCCAGGTCACCTCAACGGGCCTGTTCGGTTAGGAGCAAAAACAAGCAAAAAGTGTTGTAACAAAGTATAGGACTATAAGGGAGCAAAAATCTAAAAGGTTTTCCTTGGCAACCTGCCTAAGAGGAATAGATTCCTACTGAGGTGCATAAAATTAGGCAAAGATTTAAGCAACTGCATCAGAGGTTTGCGTGCATATAAGAATTAGTCAGTTCATGCCGAGTGACAAAGTTGTTTCAGGTTTCACAACAAGTAAAAACCAAATACTCAAGTTCACAATGGCCTGAAAAGAAAGTTCGACAAGTAACGTTGTTGTTAGAGTGTATTTCTATGAATATATTAGGTGTAGACTTCTGGCGGAAGCGATCCTTGCTCGGTTACTGTTGTAAATGCTCGCCATAAAATGTGCAATTTTGTAGCAAATTCCGTAGCGAAATTAGTTTCGTAGTTTTGGTTGGTACGATAGCCTTGTTTGACACTTCGTAGTTTGTTATACTACTTGTTACCTAACCACTTTCAGATACTTCGCATGCCGACGAATACCCAAAAGTAAACTAAGCAGCATCTGTACTTGCGTGCTTCAACCCTTCTAATGAGAAAACCCAGAAATCAGCATAGTGGCTGGGGAGGACGAACGGATATTTAAGAACCCAATCTATTTCTTTAAGCACTGAATCTATCACTTGTCCGGGCTCTAATTGAAATTGACCTGACCTGGATGGTTGCTGATTGAGTGTCTTTCACACAAAACACTGTATCCAAGTACATGAATTGGGTATTTAGAGCCGTTCAGATTAGCGTTGTATCCTGTTTCACATCCCATAGAAAACACCAAGGCGGATTTCATCACTCGCCTTATCACACCAATCTTTTGCATCCTTAGTCTACTAAAATCAAAAGTAACAACAACATCGCTAGAAGCGCTGTGTACGAACTAGCATGGAGCAGCACCTAACTAAGCGGTTGTGAATCTAAACATGCGCAGAAAATTAAAACTTTGCCAGTTGGGTAATATCAGTTGCCAATCAATCGCGCGGTTCTTTTGATCTAATCTCCGTACACTGAAAAATATTGTGTTATCTCACCAGCGTTAATTCTAATCAGACTATTGCTCTATATCAACAACAGAATAAAGCTTATATCTTTTTCAGCGTCTTGACAGTGCTGCAATTTTCCATGGCTTTTATTATTTGTGAAAACAGATTTTTTGAAACAAGGGATACTAGATTTCGTTAGCCGTATTTTAGATAACAAACCACTAGCACCTGTGTATTATCCTGTAGGCAAACATCTGCTGCAGCTGGCTTGTTACAATCTTTTGTGGTTTAATCGTAACCAAGGTTTCTGCTATACGTTCGCATTGATAATGCATAGTGGAGTTGAACATTGCCAAGATCAGTGTGAGTATAAATGTTTAACGAGTTGGGATTTCTTACATCTATGAGTACTGGCAACCTATTGATCTTTACGGTACACGAAAATGTACGTTTTACAGTTGCTTACACTTGTTCTCTTGGTGCTAATGATCAAATCGGAAAATGTTTGATGCCAATAAAAACAGTAAATACCTAATTTCAGCGCGGAGAAGAAACACAGTTTCCGTTATCGGTAAAACCGTTAGAAGTGGTAACGGCAGTTGGCCCCTACAATGATAAATCGACTATCCGAGCTGTCAGCTCTAGCTACCTGCTAAAAAATGTGTAATGGTCTAAGATGGCAAGTCATAGCCCTTAAGGGAATAATACAAAGTTAGCTACTCACAGCAAAAGAATTTGTGCTGTCCAACATTATAATAGGGCCATTCTTGAGAATGCGTGATTTTATAGTTACGGGCAGCATATAATGCTGACGTTTGGTTCATAAGAGAGTGGGCCGAACAAATCTGGCTGTTCCGACCTATTCTCTTTAGTTATAATTAATAACTTTCGCTTGCGTAATGCAAGCAGTTTGCCAGAAAGCGCTCTCTTAACGGATGCAAAACTGCGTAGAAGAAATATTTGCTAAGCTTTTCTAGGCATTGCGGTTAGGTCCTATTGACATCATTTCATCTCGAAAGCACAAAATATCGGAAGTCGCTTCTGGTACAACGCTAGTTATTACGGAAATTGTTGACTGTTTTTCTCGGATGTCAAACCGCATACGGATTGACGCAAAGGAAGCGATCAAATATAAGCAAAGCAAGTTGTATATTATCTTTCTTATTGGGGTGTTCTTCGAGACATAATAAATTCAGCTCAATACGCATGGAACATTTATAAATACAGCACTGCGCGATAAATTTGATATTGTCATTATAGTCTACCAAGATACATTTATATTAAGTGAATAGTTTGAATGGAAACGGCTTAATTGACGAACGATATTTCATTCATGCTTACTTACACTAACTCCTTGTTCAGCGAGGAGAGAAATCGGAAAGTTATTGGAATGCAGTTTTATTTAGCTCATCCTCTTGTCATTACTTAACGGTACTTATGCGTCTAGCTTATAATGGTTTCGAAACACGACTCTTTGTATCAACTACTGTTATCTGGTACACCGATTTGTTATTAGACCTCAGCTATGATACTAAGCATTGAGATGAAGTTAAAAATCATCATCAACATTATATACGTTAGCTAGAGGTGGGAAACACCTCAGCTACTATGCCGCAATACATGAAGTATAGGGAAAATAAATACAACAGTTGCATGCCAGCTGAGCTAAGAGCAAGGGATAGGCACCATTCCGGAAGGCAATCCAGCCGGCTACTGGGAAAAATAAAAAAAATTATTATGTTTTACGCAACGAAATGAGATGGTGGTTGGAGGTGGAGGCTAAAGGGATGGGGAGGAACAAAGAAACTCACAGCAGGAACGCCACTGAGGTCGGCTCATTGCCATGTCAGCAAGTGTATCTAGCCAAACTTGTTCACCGTCCTTTGGACCCAAACCATGGAGTAGTGAAAATACAACCGAGGCCAGCTCTGAAGTGAGGGCTTTCATTGCTCTCGACCAAGTCATCGCATGGCCACCCCTCCTCTTCTTCCATCCACCTCCCCGGCGCGCAAACGACGCACATTGTGAAAGTCGGTTGGCTGGCATGCGCATCACGTGGCCCAGCCATCGGTTCAGTTCCTTTTCCTGTACCGTAAACAAGGCGTCGAACACGCTCGTTACTCACGCAGTGTTCCCACCAGTTGTGAGCCAAACTGCGAAGGCACCGATGGTCGAACGTAACTAGCCTTGTTATGTCCGCCGACTTATGGGCCTGGTTTCGCAACTGAACAGTAGGGTCGAAGGTACCGCTACATTCTACGCTCTACCATTCAGGGCGTGATTGATGTCACGCCGCCTCCATAGGTGGCGAAGACTAGCAAAAGCACTTCTAGCTTTCGTTGTGCGGTTTGTGGTCTCATCTTTAATCCCATAGGCGCTGATACAACTTCCCTGGTGGTCAAAGTTTTGAACGACTTCTAGCTGATCCCAACCAAGGGTCAGCGCAGGAGGCGATCCCTGTCAATCATGGAGGAATGCTTTGAACTTTGAGAGTGTAAAGCAAGGCCCGAAGCGGCTGACAACTGTGCTAATCCGTCCAGCGCGGCTTGGCACGTCTGGGAGCTGTCACATATGAAGGCAATGACGTCTGCATACTCCAAGTCAAGAAGTCGTTCTCCTGGGATTAGCTCCACACCTTCCAAGTCATGTCCTGTAAATGCAATCTCCATGACTTCGACAATAGCGAAGATGAATAGGAAAGGTGACAGCGGGCATCCTTGTCTCCCACCGCTGGAGATATTGAAAGGTGGCGACAGCTTGCAGTAAGCCCTCACTTTGTCCTTGCTACGCGCGTATAATGCTTAGATAATGTTTACATATATCTCGGGCACACCTTTCCTGAGTAGACAATTCCAAAACGCACATCGATCAACCGAATTGAAGGCATTTTTGATGTCGTGGAACACGACTACGGTGGGCTGCCAATATGTGTGACGATGCTCCAACAATTGACGCAAACTGAAGATGTGGTCGATGCAGCCACGAGCCCGACGGAACCCTGCTTTCTCCTCTGGAATCTGGGTTTCACGAGCGCCAGTCACTCTGTGAAGGATTATGGAGGCGAGTAATTTGGGAGCGATGGAGATCAGACTGATTCCTCTATGGCTGCCGCCTTCCGAACGCGAGTCGCCTTTGAAGATGGGAACAATAACGGAGCGGCTCCAGTCGGTTGGGACAGTATCCTGCTCCCACAGTTTCACTAGTAATTCATGTACATCATAAACAAGAGCAGAGCCTCCGAATTTGAAGAGGGCTGGAGGAAGATCATCTGGTCCCGCGGCTTTGTTCAACTTCAACAGTCCGATTTCACGTTCGACTTCTGAGCGAGAGGGTGGATCCAAAGGGACAGCCCACGGAGCAGGACGATCACTGGCCGGCGAAGAAACGAACAATTCTGGTCGATTAATTTGCTTTTCACAATGCTCATCCCAACGCTCCAATGGTTTTGACAAATTGTAGATAGGCTGCCGCTTTCGGCACGTATAGTTTCACTAACACCAGGTCTCCTGCTGCCCGTTTCTCGTATCAGGCGGAATAACTTACGATGGTTACCAAGGGCAGAGGCCATTTCCATCTCTGATGCGCGATGAGACTAGCAGGATTCGCGGTCTCGCTTCAAGCTAGCACGCACTCTTGCCCGGAGCTCTTTGCGAGTTTCACTGTGTTCTCTTCCAGCCGTGATATGCCGGCGAGCATGGAGAAGTTCCAGAGACCGCGAAGAGAGCCAAAGTCCATGTTGGCTACTAGGCTTACCACAAGAGGATTTGCCTGCCGCTGTTAACTCTGGTGAATATGTGACAAGTGACATTCAATTGTCTCTAATGTGGGCGTTTACTCATCTCGCATATCAGCGTACTTTGGTAGGCATTCAGAACAGCTGGCTTTGTCAGTTGGCGGGTGTCAATGCGCTCACAGTGTAGTCGTGGGCGTCCGCCATAGCGCATCCGCATGTCAGCACATACAAGTGCACGATCGGTGTCCACACATTTGCTCCAATTCGCGCGGTAGTTCTGCATGCAGCCTCTCCAGCGGTAACTGATAGCAATGTGATCGATCTGCTTTCAGTGCTGGTTTGAAGCTGGTGACCGCAAAGTCACCCTCCGGCGAGTGCTGTGTCGGAAGTTAGTGCTCGCAAGAAACAAGCGGGCATCCTCACACAAATGAACACACCGCTCACCGTTCTTATTACGGGAGCCTACAGCGTGCTGACCGACCAGATGCATTTCATCAGTGGACAACTTTCCAAGTTGTGCGTTCATATCCCCCGCCAGCACAACAGTGTCCGTGCTACTTTGGTGGCGAAGGAGCTGAGTCAGTTGACGGTAGAAGTCGTTCTTTACCGAATCACCGTTACAGTTTGTGGGCGCGTATGCAGCGATGATGAATAGACACCTATTAGTCCCGCACGACTTTGAAGCTTTAAACGAGCCAGCCAATCGGACCGCACACATCCGGCTACTGATTGGTATCCAATCAACCAGAGCAGCTTCAGCCCGGGGACTCAGGGCAATGTCAACACCAGTTTGGCAGATGCTCGAAGCTACATCGTCACCGGACAGACGCAACGAGAATATACTGCTTGCGTCACCTGAAGGGGATCGCAGAGTTAGCACAGAGCTCGAGTCTTGCATGCGGGTCCCCGAAAAGCAGCAGAAGTCGATCGAGATGGTCTCCAATGTTCGGGCAAGTGCTTCTTGCTGACCTATATGTAGCAATATGTGTACACTGAGGTATGCCAGTCTGAAGGAGGATCGAGGGCTCCAAATGGAAGCCGATGATTTGGAATGAACCGCTTGGTTGGACATGGGCTTGTCGACAGGGCAGGAATGACACTCTGCGTTAGCATGTGAGTTGAAAGTAGATGACAAACGCCTAGCAATGCATGTTGGGGGAGGGCCAAGAATCAGGGGGTTAAAAATGGTGGGATAAAAGTGAACTTAGAACGGAACGGTAAGAGTGAAAAAGCGTAAGAGGGGGAATAAGAAGACGGGATGGCTTGAGCAGTAGCATCCAAACCCCTATCCACCCTGCTCGATGCAGCAGATGGGGCATCGGTGATTATCCTCTGCGGTGTCCAGAGCATCAGAAATTTGTTTGAAGAGAGATTCATTGTGTTGCGTGATCAGGATACTGTCAGGTTGCCCAGGCCTAGAGAGGGAAGGGAAGAGAAGAAGTATTTTTACCTTTGATTGTGGACTATTGAATCATTAGAGCAAATAATTGTTCAAATTTAAAATGGTGAGATTAGTATGCTCCAGAGTATTCCCTAGTTCTTGACTTTAAGGAAGGTAAACAGAGGATACTCAGACTGGAACTCGTTTCGCCGCTGTTTACCTGTTAAACCACTCTTCGATCGTCCATAAATTTTTCACGATATTTTATTTTGGCTGAAACCATCGGATTGCTTGATGAGCTGTTAACAAGCCTAGTAAACCATAAGAATGAGGCCAACTTTGCAAATGTCCTATTATAAACGGAGCTCTTCTGGTTACGGTTACTACTTGCCAAGTTTTCATGGCACGTAGCATTACAGATGGTGGCACACCTAGCTAACAGCTGTCGAATTGTTTAGGTCAAAAATAGTATTTTGTGTTGCCAAAAATGGAAAAATTCGGCGAAGTAGGTGTCGATTTTATGGTCCCCTATGGTAATAAAGCCAGAACTGTCCGATTTTTGGCTGCTTTTGTTTGATTTATATGGCTATCATGAAAAAAACAAAAGTCTGATGGGTTATTCCAGTGTATGGTTGTATATATGCACAATGTTTTATCTCTTTTACATTTAAATATTTTTGGCGATTATTTGTCGCCAGGAATGAAACAAAAACTATAGAGCATTGCGCAAGTGCCGGAGAGTAAAGCACACAACGAGGTGTGTTTATCTGTCTTCAATCAAGTTAAGCTTGTTGCAATTTCATGTTGACGTTTTTCGACCATTTGCAAATGTCAAATTGGTATAGCATTATCAAAAGCTGTTGTTTAGGTTACCATCAACTTCCAAGGTTTATCTAACACAGCTACTAGAAACACAGCTACTTAGCACCGAAAGATATATTCAGCATCATAGTTATCTTTGAACAAACCCATTAAAATAAATTAGTTCAATTTTATGGTGGTTACACTAGTGACAATTATTAGACACATTGTACTTCAACTGTTGGAATACCGAAGTCGGCAGGTGTGCGGACAAATTCCCCACTCTACTATGAAACATCAACTAGTCATGAAGCATCCCTTAAATGGTTGAACCAAAGCTCAATGCATGACATTCAGAGAGAAAAGAGAAGTTTGCGGATGGGGTAAAGTGTCGTCCTGCATTTTGGAAATTGGGTGCTGTCCGCCCGAAAACACTGCACAACCACCAATTTCCCTCAGCTTTGACTACGGTACAGTGATCGCAATGACTAAGGTTCACTTCAATGTGAACCATGGTCCACTTTGAGATTCCGCATCGCAATCCAATCACACAAGATGTAGTTCAAAATTGATCCCCAAATTAGTCCTGCATTTTGTTTTCAAGGCCCATTGCAAGAAAAAAACAAATTAAATTTTTCCCCACGGACAAATGTTTACTGTCTAATTGTGACCTCGTCATTCATTGATATCTGATGGTTTTCTACAGTGTGACGAAATTTTCATTACTGTAAAGCACAACTAAACTAATTCAAACCAATCATTATTAGTGCTCGGTAGTTGGTAAAACCCAACCTATTTACCCCTCTTCATGCAAACAATCGCTGATAACTAGAAAGCAGCAATCTAAAAACTGTTTAATTCAATTCGCACAACAGCCGGCACATCAACAAACAATCCGTGCAAGGTGGGACGGAAATAGAGTATAAGTGTTGAAGTTGCTTGCACCTACAGAGGAATGCACGCGATAACATCACCAGACCTACGGGAATTGTAGTGAATCTGAGTTGTTATACGTGTCGTCTAGATGCACTCCTTATAGGGGAAAATTAATTAGTTTGTCACTTTTTACTTATGTAATAACAAACTAATTCACTAGTTTTACTGAATAACGGTAACCTTAATTGGCTAGCATATCAAACCAAACTAGTTCACCGAGAGTAGTACCAACTCAGTACTTGTTCCTGATAATTGCAGTTTTAGGTGACACCATCGTACGCTACAATTGACTCTGCTTGTAAACGTGCGGTGGTTGAAAAACGCAATTAACTCGATGAATAATCTGTGCCACAGTTGGTCCTGCCATCTAGTAATACTGTCAAAATATTTGGGCGATTTGCCTCCTGAAGTAATTGACCTTCATCCGCCTTGTTGGAAAATTCCCAACTATTCAGGAAACTGACATATCGCACTGCATCTTTTACCCCTACTTTTGACAACCGTTATTCCTCTGATTACTTTCTTCTGAAAAGGTTTCCATATTAGTGATTAAGAAATAAACAAGTAAATGTTTTATTCTCTATAAAGTGAGACACCCCAATTTTGGCATGATTTTGACGCATGCCGCCGAATAGACGTGTGGATATAGATCAATCAAGTAAAGACAAAACAAATCGTCATATTTGTAGCAGAGCTAATTTTATTGGGTACTGGGTACGAGTTTATATTACGACCATATTACGAACTTAGAGTTCACAAGTGTGTCTGTCAGAGTTTTGCAAATGCAACCACTCGGTAGTCGAAATGCGGTATGAAATGGAATTATTTTTGAAATGTCGCTTGCAGTTTATTTTGTCCCCTCTAACCTACTGGGTCAAAATAGCCGGTTAAAGCTCAAGCTGACTTCTTCCAAATTAACTGCGGAACCTCATTGAGGTTGTTTGCCATGATCAATGAAAAAAGTGCCAAAATATTGGGAATTTATTTTTAGATGTTACAAAATCTATTGCGGTGCTTGAACTAAGATTTTGAACACCAATACTAACAAAACTCGGTCTGACGTCACAGTAGTTTTGTGAATGAAATACCTCAGGGCAACAGCGAATTGCAGTTCAAACTCACACGGGTATTGAGAGCCCAACAGCGAAAGTTGCAGATGCATCTGCAAATTAATGCATCAACGCGAATTGCAGATCTCACGGATGCATAAACGTAATGTCACGACGCAAGTATACAGTTCACGGATAGCCAAGTATGTGTCTGTATCCTAGGAGGATGCGCGTTTCTGATTTGTAGTTATACAAGGTTTTCGCACCGAAATCGAAACCATTCAGACTGTTTGGAGAATAGGGTTTACAGGGTTTAACCTCCAGTTGCAATTGTTATATTAGCTTGCGTTCATGTATCTCGCAAATATGTCAGGCGAAATGACTTCGCCGACTTTGAGCTCCCAAGTTAGAAACATTTAATTCCAATTCATGATTGTCACCGTGTAAACACGTGAAAAAGCAAGTAGACGGAGAGATAGGATATATTCAAAGATATGTATTTCTTAGGGGTCAATAAAAGGTCAGCAGGGAGAGCCGGCCGTGCGCACTTCAAGTTTAGTCGTTTTTTCCCCATACCTTAAGACGTTTCTTAGCCAGGCCCTACTTGACCACAGTTTGTGTGAAAAGGTACAATCGGGATTATAAAGTTATGTAATTTGTTTGCTACCGTGGTGTCACATTTCGAGAGGGCACCAAACGGTCATGGCCCGAGATTGTTTTATTCTATCCATAAACTCAGGATGAGAAATCGCTGAAGATTTGTATTACCGAAAAGCTGGGTTATGCCCGTCCATTTTTACTAAACGTCGCCTACAAAATGGTCCGAAGTGGAAGTGGTCTTATACTCTTTATGTACGTGGCTATAACTCAC
>OX104067.1:88893260-89132540 GCA_944474145.2 Dicrocoelium dendriticum
TGCACCCTCGCTCGCATACCACTGTGCAGACATTCAATTAAACTTACAAACTTACGCGGGCAACCAAACTTACCCCACACCAGCCACAATGCCTCGCGGTTCACCGTATCAAATGCCTTGGTGAAATTAACAAACAGCCAGTACAATGGCTGGTGTCGTTCTCTACACTTCTATCGCAACTGACGAGCCCCAAACACCATATCTATAGTGCTGCGACCCGAACGGAATCCACACTGTTCTCCCGCCACTTTCGGTTCCACAACCTGACTGACGAGGCGGTTGAGCAGGATTCGGGCAATCACCATGCGCACACAACTCAGCAAGTTGATGCTTCGATAATTCGTGCAACATTGCTTGCTCGCTTTGCCCTTGTACAGTGGTAGCACAAGGGCATCCTTCAGCTCAGAAGGCACCTCTTCCTCAAACCACACGCGTTGCACCAAGTGGTGCACATTTACCGTTTCGCAGCTGAGCAAGTGCTCTCTGCGTCTCATCCCGTGTCGGAGTATCCGCAAGATCCGCCTTCACATCGTGCTGCTTCAGGCCATTCAATGTAGGCCAGTCGATCTCTGAACGGTTGTTCACGAGACATTCAAAGTGTTTCCGCCAGACCTGCAGTACGTCTGCAGTCTGTGTGAAAGTAGCGCCTGAATTACCATCGATCAGCGTCCTCAGCGGCTCCAATCTCTGTCCATACACCGCCTTCAAGGAGTCAAAGAATTCCTTGTGTTGGCGGCGTTCGGCCTAGCATTCCATCTGTTTCGCCTTCTCCGTCCACCATGCATTTTTAATGCGACGGAGCTCTCGGGTCAGTCGCCTTCGAAGTTTGCAAAACTGACTCTTCTTCCCCAAGTCACTGGGGTCTGCAGCATGTGCAGCAAATGCTGCATTCTTCTCCGACACCAATGCGCCAATCGTCACATTGTTGTCATCAAACCAATCAGGCCGCTTACAGTATGCGCGCCCGATGGTCTCCTCGGCAGCAGCTGTCACCTGATCGCGAATGTGGTGCCACAGGTCGCCCACTGTGGCTATGCCTTCCATATCACACAGGCGTGCAGCCATCGCCTTCTCCAGCTCAGTAAGTTTCGCCACAGTACCGAGGGAAAGAATGTTAAATTTACGCCGATTCACGGCGGGAGTGCAATACATACATTTACGAAAACATATGTAAAGTTTGGTCCGTACCAACTTGTGATCAGTGCCCCACTCAGCTCCACGCAGTACACGTGTCATGCGCACTTCACGCATATCACGCTGACGTAAGATGACATAGTCTAGCATGTGAGCGTGACCACTGCGTGGGTGCGTCCAAGTTGCTATATCACTCGCAGTCAGTGCAAACCGTGTGTTTGTGATCGTCAGGCCGTGAGTGGCACACAGTGAGAGCAGCCTGTCACCGTTCGCATTCGCTGAACCAATGTCGTGCGCACCGATGACATCTGTCCACGCTGATGCATCACGTCCAACGCGCGAGTTGAAATCACCCAGCAGAAATAGTCGGTCGCTCCTCGGCACAGACCGTATCACGGAGGATGGCTCAGTGTAGAACTGTTCACGCGTGTCATCAGGATAACTCATTGTTATAAAAGTAGCAAACTTACCTCTTCCGAGTCGCAGGCGAACAGTCATCAGTCGCGCGCTGATGCCCGTTGGTTCACCCACCAGTTGGCCATTCAGGCGATCGGATATTGCAAATCCGACCCCATGTTCACGTGGTGCTGAGGCGGCGTTGCCCACCCAGTAGAATGTGTAGCCAGCACCTGCTTCATGTAACTTACCTTGCTCAGCGAGCCGAGTTTCACTGAGCGCCGCAATATTGATGTGGTAGCGCGCCAGCTCCATTGCGACCAGTGCAGTGCGTCGCTCCGGGCGCTCGCTCGAGTTCCGGTCCAGTAGTGTGCGCACGTTCCAGCACCCGATGCTGAGTGCTTTGCGCGCAGGCCTACGATTGCATTGGTGAGCAATCGCACGCGAGGTGCTCGTGCTTCGGAGGTTTGCTTGAGGGACTCCACCCGGAGCCTTTGGCTCAATAGCCTGACCCACTAGGCAGTGGGTCCACGTCTACAAGCTTGGGGCACACGATCTGAAGACCACCACTCAGGAACGCGACTTGGGTGTGCTGGTACAGGAAGACCTCGGGTGTTCCAAACAGTCAGATTCCGCTTCTAAAAGGGGCAACCAGCACGTTGGACTCCTGCGAAGAGCATTCGGAATTTTGGATCCATCCATCTTCTCCTTGATGCTGAATGCCTACGTGCGTCCTCACGTCGAATATGCAATCCAGGCCTGGCAACCCTGGCTAAAACGTGACCTTGCAGCGCTTGAGACCACACAGCGTCGAGCAACGAAAATCGTCAAGGGCTTGCGCCACACTCCTTACCAGGAACGACTGGAGATACTCGGAGTGTTCAGCGGACGGTACCGGCGACTTCGTGGAGACCTCATACTAGTGTACCAGATATTGAGCGATCCCAGTCACGTATGCCGCCACCTCTTGAAGCTCAGCCCGAACACTAACCTTCGCGGTAACAGTTTAAAGCTGAGCCAACAGTACAGTCGTCTAGACTGTCGGAGAACCTATTTCTGCCTCCGGGTCTGCGGGCCCTGGAACGCCCTTCCAAACTCAGTTGTTTGTGCCGCCACATTAGATACGTTTAAAAAACGATTGGACGTCGCACTGAGCGCCCTGCGCTTTGTTTTATAAACGAAAACGCTTGTATATATTGAGGCTGACCAGCCTCTTTGGATTTATACCCCAAATTCACGGTCGTAAATCTGTGCGAACCGGTGAGTACTCCATTTTTATTTGCTACCATCACCAACGATAACAATTTCTTAGCCAGTTTTGCGTCGTACCACTTTATCCCCCTAGAACTGTTATACTTCTACCTTTTATCTCACTGACACTCCTTACTTCAACCACTTATGTGGTTTGCCCATTTTTCAGTATTTCTATTGCCAACCTGCGGGACTCGTTAAGTGTATGCTTTTTTACCCGTCATATACCATTGTTCCATTGTTCCATTGAGGGACTCCGCCCGGAGCCTTTGGCTCAATAGCCTGACCCACAAGGCAGTGGAGAGCAGATCCAGCTCGGGAATGTGATTGCAGAGACAGATGGGGATCTGCTTGACGGCCGTCACACGCAGCGTTTGAGGTTCTGGAACAATTATCATATGTTTTGCGACCGTAATTGGATACGCACCTGCGGCCACGGCCAGACGCGGGTGGGTTTTTGGCGGGTTTGCACCAATTTGACCAGGGGCTGCCTGGCTTGAGGCGGGCAGTAGCAAACCATTGAACACCCGGAGGTGTCCTCCCACCGTCAGAGACAATGCGTGGCACTCGTGCTCTACGCCAATCGAGCTTTGATAATATCACCCGTAAACCTGTTGTCTCCCATGGCTAGGTTTTACGGGAAGTGGGCCATCGACCACTTCCTAACCTCCGGAGAGGATGGACTAGGATACTGCCAGGGCGCCCAATCCTGACAGGAGAACGACTCGGGTCCTCAGTCAAAACCCTCGATTGAAGGTACACCCGAAAGGCAGCGAGTCTAGCACATGGTCAGTTAGCTGACTCATGCGGATTGGTGTCCTGGATCTTAGCAGGGAGAAGGGTGAAACCCAACTCCCACCCAGCGGTCGCCACGTGGAGACGCCCAGGACATGAGGCTATGGCGCAGCAGTAACAGCAGTGGGTAGACCATCTGTCAGGATCTAGCCACCACCAACCTCAGCGCACCATAGGCTCTCCCGCCATATATATATATATATATATATATATATATATATATATATATATATATATATATATATATATATATATCCCTGTGAGTCAGACTATTGAGCCAAATGCTTCTGGCAGACTCCCTCAAGCAAACCTCCGAAGCACAACCACCACCACGTGCACAATTGCTCAACAATGCAATCGTATGCTTGCGCGCAAAACACCCAATATCGGGTGCGGGAACTTGCACACACTACTGGACCGGAACTCTAGCAAGCGCCTCGAGCGACTCACATCACTCATCGTGATGGAACTGGCGATATTGCGGCGCTCAGCGAGCTGGGTCTCGCTGAACAAGATAAGTTGCACGAAGTTGGTACCGGCTATACGTTCTACTGGGTGGGAAACGTCATCTCAGCATCACGTAAACAGGGAGCCGGATTGTACAACCCGATCGCCTAAATAACCAGCTGGTGAATGAAATAACATGCAGCAGCTCGCAACTGATGACTGTTCGCCTAGGACTCGGAAGAGGTAAGTTTGACACTTATCTCAGTAGGTACGATCCGACGGTGTTATCCTGATGACATGCGTGATCCATTCTACACTCAGTCATCCTCCGTGATACGGTCTGTGCCGAGGAGCGACCGACTATTTCTGCTGGGTGATTTCAACTCGCGCGTTGGACGTGATGCATCAGCGTGGACAGATGTCATCGGTCCGCACGACATTGGTTCAACGAATGCGAACGGTGACAGGCTGCTCTCACTGTGTGCCACTCACGGCCTGACGATCACAAACACACGGTTTGCACTGACTGCGAGTGATATAGCAACTTGGACGCACCCACGCAGTGGTCACGCTCACATGCTAGACTATGTCATCTTACGTCAGCGTGATATGCGTGAAGTGCGCATGACACGTGTACTGCGTGGAGCTGAGTGGGGCACTGATCACAAGTTGGTACGGACCAAACTTTACATATGTTTTCGTAAATGTATGTATTGCACTCCCGCCGTGAATCGGCGTAAATTTAACATTCTTTCCCTCGGTACTGTGGCGAAACGTACTGAGCTGGAGAAGGCGATGGCTGCATGCCTGTGTGATGTGGAAGGCATAGCCAAAGTGGGCGACCTGTGGCACCACATTCGCGATCAGGTGACAGCTGCTGCCGAGGAGACCATCGGGCGCGCATACTGTAAGCGGCCTGATTGGTTTGATGACAACAATGTGACGATTGGCGCATTGGTGTCGGAGAAGAATGCAGCATTTGCTGCACATGCTGCAGACCCCAGTGACTTGGGGAAGAAGAGTCAGTTTTGCAAACTTCGAAGGCGACTGACCCGAGAGCTCCGTCGCATTAAAAATGCATGGTGGACGGAGAAGGCGAAACAGATGGAATGCTAGGCCGAACGCCGCCAACACAAGGAATTCTTTGACTCCTTGAAGGCGGTGTATGGACAGAGATTGGAGCCGCTGAGGACGCTGATCGATGGTAGTTCAGGCGCTACCTGCACACAGACTGCAGACGTAATGCAGATCTGGCGCACGCACTTTGTCTGTCTCCTTAACAACCAATCGGAAATTGTCTTGCCAACACTGAACGGGTTAAAGCAGCACGATGTGAAAGTGAGGTTGTCGGACACGCTGACACTGGACGAGACGCAGCGAGCAACGCTCAGCTGAGAAACAGCAAAAGTGAAAGTGCCGACGGAATCCCGCCTGAAATATTGAGACACGGCTTAATCCCGTTAGTAACTGCGCCGCATCACTTGGTGCAACGCGTGTGGTTTGAGGAAGAGGTGCCTTCTGAGCTGAAGGATGCCCTTGTGCTACCACTGTACACGGGTGAAAGGAGCAAGCAATGTTACACCAATTGTCGTGACATCAACTTGCTGAGTTGTGTGAGCAAGATGACTGTCCGAAACCCGCTCAACCGCCTCGTCAGTCAGGTTGTGGAACCGAAAGTGGCGGAAGATTATTTTGGATTCCGTTCGGGTCACAACACCATCAACATGGTGTTTGGGGCTCGTCAGTTGCGATAGAAGTGTAGAGAACGACACCAGCCATTGTACTGGCTGTTTGTTAATTTCACCAAGGCATTTGATACGGTGAACCGCGAGGCATTGTGACTGGTGTGGGGTAAGGTTGCTTGTCCGAGTAAGTTTGTAAGTTTAATCTGCACAGTGGTATACGAGCGAGGGTGCAGCTGAGTGGAGAGACATCGGATGACTTTGCAGTAGTCACTGGTGTGAAGCAAAGCTGTGTGTTAGCTCCTGCCCTGTTTAATATATATCTTCATGCAATGATGTCTTATGCTTTTGATGCCGCTTGTGCTTACGGTGTTCGTGTGGAGCACCGTATTGATGGTGGGTTGCTGAACATCCGTCGTTTCGGTGCGAGAACTCTAGTCTGTGAGACGACTATCCGTATGTTGCTGTTTGATGACGACTGTGCGTTGTTTTCACACAGCGCGGATGAGTGGCAGCACATGACTAGTGCTCTGGCTTCGACAGCGACCAACTTCGGGCTCACCATCAACACAAGCAAAACTGTTTATCTCCTTCAGCTTTCACCGAAGGTGCAATCTGCAATGGTGACACGAATCAGCATTGGTTCTGAACTATTGAACACCATCTCCTGCTTCCGCTACCTTGGGAGTGTGATATCGACTGATAAGCAGCTACACAGTGAGCCGCGTATTCGCGTGTCGAAGGCAGCGGCGGCATTCGGGAAGCTAGTGTACCGAGTGTAGAACAAGCATAAGCTTACCGTTGGCACGAAGCTGAAGGTGTACAAATCCATGGTGCTGTCCGCTCTTCTATACGGCAGTAAAACGTGGACGATGTACCGGCGGGATGTGCGATATCTCGAGCGGTTCCATCAGCAGTGTTTGCAATGAATTTTGCGCATCAGTTGGGGCGACAAAGTTGCTGACACAGAAGTGTTGCGACAAAGTGGGATGTATGCAGTGGACTGCATACTTTTACTGAGAAGCCTGAGGTGGCTCGGTCACGTGAGCCGTATGGATTCAACGCGGATACCGAAACAACTCTTATACGGTCAGCTGAGTATTGGGAAGCGGCTTGTGGGGAAACCCAAGTTACGTTACCAGGACATGATCAGTGAGCCTCACACGTTCTAATCTTGATTGTAGGTCATGGGAATCGAAGCAGGTTGATCGGCGTGCATGGCGGCAGTTGTCGAAGTGCGGGAGAAAGCCCTCATGCATGCAGAGAAGAAGCGGTAAGTGCAGAAGCGGCAGGTGCCGATGGGTTGTACTCTATCGACATCGAGCGCATGGTGCTGTAGCACATGCGGTCGCGAGTGCCTGAGTCAGGCAGGCCTAGTGAGCAATGAGCGAGGCTACTCCCGGCTAACACCGAAAATACGATGAGTCCTGCTGAGAACGTATGCGGAACCAATGCACCTTTAGTAGGTTCCCGGAATTCGATGCACTGACCACGTGCTTGCTTGCTGAGTTTCATTATTTTAGGGACGGGTTTGCCATTTTTACTTAATGCTTATTTTTTTACCTCATTTTTTTATCTGCTTGAATAATCTATTAAATTGCAAATATCGCTTAAACCAAAGTTGCTCAACCTTCGTTTATTTTCACTGTTTTGCACATTTTTTCATTTCTTTATTTGGACAGGATTGTATAAGCAAGGTGCTAACTTGTCGCAAGCGAACAGAGCAGTTGGTTGGACGCCTGCGCATATTTCGTTTAGGCGCTGATTCGTTCACCGAGGCGGATTTGTTTAACTGAATCGAAGGAAGAATGTCATGGCTGCAGCAGCGTTGTTATTTATGGAAATTACTTAGCTATTTAAATCGAGGTTCCAACATACTTGCCAGGCTGTTATTTTGGCAGAGCTTACTTTGTCGAATAAACCGTTCGTCCCTGAAGGACAGAGTTATACGACATTTATCTGCCATCTTCAATTTATCTCGGGTATGATGATAATTCAATGATATCATGTCTTAATCTAGCGGCATAATCGTATGACCTCTTCGACCTATTTTACGGATTATTTCATTTCATGTGATTGCCTGTTGCTTGGTATCCCCGGTGTGGCTGCGCTTGATGTGTATGTTGACAAGGTGCCCACCTGTCTATTACCCACTACCTCGTCCATACTGGCTCCAGGAGACAGTTGGTCGTTGCTGGAGGGGACAGGGTGCACGGTCCTTGTGGCCGTGTTAGGATCAAAGAGTGGTTCCATGCACTCAGTGTGGAGCGGACTACGGTCCAGCCACCGCCTTGTGTGCGGTTGATTCCCCAAATACAGCGTGCTTGTGTTTGCCTGTGAAGGAGTGTGGGCCGGCTCCGTTGATGAAACGTGGTTCCCATCCGCATGCCTCCTGGTCTTATTCCTTCGGGTTTACACTGGATATGGGGTATGTGGTTGGAGCTGTGTGTTGTGCAGCGCAAGCCACCCATGGTCCTTCTGTAGGCGCAGGCGCCCTGTGTCTGTCCCTTTGGAGGCCACAGTAACAGGCAAAACCGATACCGGATGCTGCCATATATATATATATATATATATATATATATATATATATATATATATATGTACATACGGTGCTCCACACGAACACCGTAAGCACAAGCGGCATCAAAAGCATAAGACATCATTGCATGAAGATATATATTAAACAGGGCAGTAGCTAACACACAGCTTTGCTTCACACCAGTGACTACTGCAAAGTCATCCGATGTCTCTCCACTCAGCTGCACCCTCGCTCGTATACCACTGTGCAGATTAAACTTACAAACTTACTCGGACAAGCAACCTTACCCCACACCAGTCACAATGCCTCGCGGTTCACCGTATCAAATGCCTTGGTGAAATTAACAAACAGCCAGTACAATGGCTGGTGTCGTTCTCTACACTTCTATCGCAACTGACGAGCCCCAAACACCATGTTGATGGTGTTGTGACCCGAACGGAATCCAAAATAATCTTCCGCCACTTTCGGTTCCACAACCTGACTGACGAGGCGGTTGAGCGGGTTTCGGACAGTCATCTTGCTCACACAACTCAGCAAGTTGATGTCACGACAATTGGTGTAACATTGCTTGCTCCTTTCACCCGTGTACAGTGGTAGCACAAGGACATTCTTCAGCTCAGAAGGCACCTTCTCCTCAAACCACACGCGTTTCACCAAGTGGTGCGGCGCAGTCACCAACGCATATGTAGATAGCTATTTTACCTCTCAACAGATTTTAACTGAATTGGGTTTGCGATCCTCTAAGCCATTCTTTAAACTGTCATTCCACCCTTCTCTCTGTAACATGTTTATGATCCTGTCTTCCATGCACTTTGTACTTTCTATGACACCCCCACTTGCGCCTACACAGTCACTTCGCACTGGTTAAGATGTGCTATTTACTGTTTTATTTTCATCAGTGCCTATGTAACTCTTTCGAGGAACACTGCAAGCAGATGGAAATCATTCCACTTCGATGCTCAACTAACCATGGGTCTCTTTGTGTGATCAACCAATACTATAATTTCTCCTGAAATGTGGTGCCGTAAATTTGTGCTGCGGTCGCACTGGAGCTTTCTTGTTGTCTGTCGGACTGAAAAGTTTGCAACTGCAGCTGAGTTGAATTAGAACCGTTATAATTGAGGTATATACTTATTCGTTTGTAAGTATTACCTGTATCCAGTTCCGGTTTTGTCGTTGTTTTCATCCCGTGGAAACTCGTTGCTCGAACCATTCAGGTGAATTTTGCAGCTTACAGGGTGTACTCAAATACGTCAATCACATATCTCATGTATGAAATTTGTCCTAATTCTGTTTTTAGACCACCCCATGAGATTTCCATTCAGCATCCCACAAATCCCCGCCAGTTGTGGTGGGCAGTTTTCTGACTACGGCGCAAGAGTACAAGCAGTTTAGCAAAGGCTAGATAATATCGCAACCTTAAGAGTCGCAGAGATGTATCATGTGGGGTTCAGCTGAAAGACTATTTTATATCAGGAAAATGGAACAGACGCTTTTCGAACGACCGTCATTCTAATGATGCAGTCTCGATAATCCAGTTAGCAGATAGTGTATGATCCAGTTCACAGAAAGTCTTGCTGACGTTAGCTGCTTTGGATCCCAACACACAAATATTTTGTTGGTCACTAGTTAACTATATGCTCCACGATTCCGGGGATAGCTGGTGCCTAACCGGTTAGGCCATAGCGGTCATATTTTACGTTAAACTAGTTTGTGAAGTTGGGATGTCATTTCCTATTTCTGCTACAAGAGAATAATCCACTGGTCACTGAAGAACAGAAGGCGTGTGGAAAAACGAAAAGATGTGGTTGAATCTAGTTAACTGAAACTGACAGAATAGTGTGTCCCTGGAGTGCGATGGGCGGATGCACTTCAGTTGCCTACGTGTGTCACTGAGGTTGCATTCAACGGTACGTTGTATATTACCGTCTTCTACTGTTTGTTGGGAGCTGGTTTATCGACCTGTGTCACCGTTGTGGGAGGCACCGAATTACTCACTGTAGATAGAACATTGTTATAAGGACTCACAATCGGTTGTGGCTGCCCTGGCAGAGCCACCAAATGAAGTAACCTCATGTAATTACGCACGTTTCTTTCAACCCATAGGGGTAGAAATACCACCCACAACATGAATACTTTTGATACTGCGTTCTGTCCGTTATTCCAGGGGTTGTAGTGATCTTGATCCTGTGCAGCCAATCTTGTGGCTTCATATTTTTGGCAGTACTTCAGCACATAATTCGAGTCAAATACAGAAAGCATTCCTAGTTCTTGCTGGATTAAAAGCTAGGAAAATGGGTCCCAGCTTGTGTGTTTTGTGAGACCTGGGAATGTAGACCCATTTACAATAAAGCATTGTTGCTATTTAACTGTCCAGTTGATCAGATGCAAAACAAAATTAACAGTTGAATGAAAATTATAGTGTTGCTCACCCAAACACTGTTTGTGTTTGTGTACGCCCCTTCAAACCCGACGCCGAAACATGTACACACCTGAGCGAAACATTGTAAGTTCGACCGGGTCATCAAGCCCAAGGGTCTTAAGGCAAGTTGCAGTCGTTCTCAGTTAACCGATAAGGCAGCTGTGGTAATGGACCATACTTTCACAAAAGCGGTGAACGTTAACAGTGACTCAACTCTAGAGTAAAATGGATGGAGCAAACGAGAAAATGTTAATCTAACCAACAGTTGGATTAGTTAAAGCACATGTGGGTCTATAATCATGGTCTAGTCGGAGGAGGAGGATTTGTTGAACAATTAATCGGAGTGTTCCCCAGAAATGCATGCGTGTTCCGAATGTTGGTTCATTTAGTGGTAGAGCCAAATATGTCCTTTTTCTAAGGAGGTAATCTCCACGCTGTCTAGCGAAACAGTTTGTAATGGACTGTTTGCACAGAAAATCCTGCATAAAAATGTTGACAATATGATATGCATGCCTTGAATCTTAGTGACAGCCTAAGTCCTCGTTACTAGTATTGCCAGTAGGTAAAGGACCGTTGAAGACTGGTACAAAAAATGCGTATTCTGCTTCATCAAGAAGGGCAATATTTGAGATAGTTGGAAGAAACTGTTCCCGTAAGTTGGCAACTCAAGGAACTGGACCAAAGTGGTCAAAATACAGAGTTGCTCAATATACAGAGGTCTGAAGCCAAAAGGTTTGCATAGTGAGTTTCAAGCAATAAAAAATGAATCGGTCAACTTAGAGAGGTGGTCAGGATATAGCGGTGGTCAATTTCGGAAATTTTTGCTGTAATCAGAGGGATCGTGAAGGAGATACGCCATGTGACTGCTTTTAGAATGATACAATGTAGGTAGAGGCTGTGGTGGGCGGATGACCTGCTGATTGTAGGTCATTTGATTTGCTGCGAATAGTGTTTGAACCCCGAACACCATTAAACAGTGCTTTGCTAACGGAATTAGCAACTGACAGGTTTGCGCATATGTGCCACCTGACTGTCCGGACTATAAGATGTCTGAGAGGGAGCACGCAGATGTTAACTCGTGTGGTACTTCACCGTCGTTCGAACTCCACCTGTGCATGATATGCGCTTTGCGAGACGACACTGTTAAGCCTTTGAGAACTCTGTGCTTGGTGATCTAATTCAATGGCGACGTCAACGCGGTTGAAAAAGCGCGTAAGCAATGTGACGAAAAAAGAAAATGTTTTATTGTCAAAATCGGAACTTAGACGCTATTTTAAAGTTCCCTACGAGTTTTCTGTCTCCTTGTGGTTTTCACAATACATCAGAGCAAAATACCTAAAGGCCACATTATAAATGTAAGCAATAAAGAGCGTTCAAAGAAAGGTGTAGGCCGTGGATCACGAACAGGCAACATGACAAAGACGACAGGAGCCAGAGAAATCCATCGGTTGGTTTCCACTGTAAGCGCTAGCGATCGCAGTAGGCGATCCCTCCATTATCGGTTGAGATGCTTCATCAAAGTACAGAGATTGGAGTTGCTTTCAACTTAGGTCCTACGTAATCTAAATTGGGATAGTACATGTGGATGGTTCTAGACTTGTCGTTACGTCTAACGACGAAGTCACGATTCTCATATTGGTTTACCTTGAATAAGCCTTCGTAGTCATTCGAAATATCTACTTAAATAACCGATGCACACAAAGGCGAGCAGATAGTTGTGAGCGTCCCGCGGAATAATGTTTCACGTTAATATCCGGGAACATTAGTTGACTTTTGCTGTGCATGCTCGTGGTCAACACCAGGCTACATAGCGCCTCGTATATGGGGTGAAATCGACTGGCAGTCGCAGTTTGTGTATAAGCCATTAGGTATACGATATCTTCAAATCCACTTCAAGATGGGTCAATTACTAAGGTGTGCCACTTATAGAAAATAAACTCGATCTGAAACGTTAGTGGCACTTGTAAATGCATTCAACAGTCTATGAAAACGCTTTACGACGCTGTTTGCCTATGGCTAGCAGTCATTGGTTCGGGTGCTTCGTTAGCCTAGAAATTTGAACTGATAGCTGAAAGCTAATTACCTGTCAAGGATTGCTATAGGTAGTTACAATTACCAAGAAACAGGTGACGCAACTAAGCGCCGACCGAAAGCACACGGTACCATTACTGTTGGCACTGGGAATCAGGGTACTTTCGGCGCAGAACGCAACATGTTTCACCATGGTCAACATGCGGACGATACCTCTAAACCGTGACACTGATCTGCGAATTCGAGGCAGATGCATATGAATCGACTGGACATTGGTAGACGGTGTCTCAGCAGCGCGACATACCATTGTTGGAAGTTCACCTGCTAGTAAATTAGATATATTTCCATCGTGCGACCGTTCTGTCTGTTTTGGTCACTACCCATAGGTAATCATGGAGTTGAGGGTTGTCTGCTAGTTTTCCTGGTAAACCTAAGTGTAGCTGAACCATACTACTCCGGAGGCGCTTCTCTTGTTCTCAGACCCATATAATCTAAATTATCCATGCAACAAACGTTGGCCCTAACAATTATATTATCTTCCATGGTAACCTTGTCCAGTGCAATAAAATTGTTCAAATTTTGAGCGTCCAGTTGGTTTTGCCAACTCGGAAGTAACGAGTGATGTAATATATTTTAATTGATTCCAGACACCCGAACATTGCCCAGGATTTCGATAAAGAAAAACAGACAAGTTACGCTAACTGGTTAAATGTATAACTTATCTGCTCCACTTTAACCTACAGATCTCTTAATTTTGACTCAAGCATGTTGTTATCTTCTGATTCAGTTGTGATGATGGATCTACGACTGCATACTTGTCTGTCAGAATGCCAATGTACAAGCTAGTAGTGTCTTACACATCGTCTTTGTTTTTATATTATTGTACATTTTACTTACAGTAGGTTGCTTTGAACAAATCGTTGTTGCAGTGCAATTAAGTCGGGAGACAGTAATGGGATAGAACCGTGTCCCGTGCGTCGTATGAAGTGGTGGTAATCAACCACAGCGGTGAATCTCAGACTGATAAAAGTGTTTCGCCTATTTACCCGATCGGGTGAAGGAAATCACCGCTTTCTGCCAACACCAGCTAGGTTGATTGTATGTGTATAGATTAACACTACAGAACTGTGTACTTGACAAACAGGATTGCGTGCGATAAAATAGCTGGTCCTGCTTATTCTACTTGGTGCCCAGATAACATATAACACAGTTCAATGGATTCGCCACTTGAATGACGAAAACGTCTGGTGTGCGAACGCCTAAAATGCTTTTCAAAATGCGATTATCAGGTCCGTTACCATTATTTTCCCTATTTTTATCGAGATGCAAAACGTATGTTGTAAGCGAACACTTCCGCAATGTTGGTTCTAGAAACTTTTGCAACGTGGCCAGCTATAAGTTACCAACTTCATCACAGCACGCAGCTTGCATGCCGGTTAACGCAAGTGCATCCGTGCATAAACTATGCCACTATTGCACACAATGTATATTTCCTTACGTACGAGTTCCTCTCTAGGAGGTTTGAGTGATCATGCTTACATTCATAAGGGACTAGTTTGCAGTCAGACGTTCCCATATATAACACACACTGCTATACAGTAAAATACGATGCCACAATAAGTACACACAGTTCTCTATGAATTTCCTGTGACGCAACAACATTTGTTAAGTTTGTTCCGCTTGGCATATCCTTAAAACGTCGCTTTTCTATAGGCTTTCGTAAGAGTGCATCAACGTTCAACAGGTGGAAGGTGTGGAAATACAAATCTGCCAGCTTTCGGCCCGTGCAATTGGTTAGCATGCTTACAATGCAAGTATGTACACGATGTGTCCAGGCCCCAATCGAATGGTTCGAATCAGATGGATAGGATGACGCAAGGATTTATCGACCGAGTGAAAAGAAGGCGTAAGCGGACAGCAAGTGGATTATCATAAAATGACAGTGGCAATCGCTGGAAAGAAGTAACCATTGGCTATCTTATACAGTTACCCGAGGGGCTGACGGCGGGAAAACTGACCATGTTCTAAAGTTGTCTTCAAATAAAACTGCGAAGTGCCTTGTGACGGTCAACTGCTATAGGGTTATACGCATCAGTGATGACCGAAAAAAATCAAATGGTGAATGCGTCTGAGTTAGTGTTCCATGAAAATTAGTTATGCATGATAGGCAACGTTAAAAGACCTCCTTAAGTTGGTCGAGTGAGTGCATGCACCCCAATGTGTACGGAATTCGAAGCAGCAAGGAAGAAAGAGTTAGTGGAACGCACGGCGCAATGCTTCAGCAATTGTGTCGGCATTCAGTTAAATGTAGAGCAGCCAGCATCGACAAGGCTTATAATCGCTGACAAAAGGACAGGAAGCTTAATCACAGCACGTTGAATAATTACTGAAATCCCTTTGAGGATCCAAATATATCGCAGGATAGTGCAGCCTCCTCTAATACAGCAAACATTTGGTTTATATTCGTAAGTCACCTCTGGAACGCACTTCCGAACCGCTCTTTTCTTTGCTGACACTAAGCATATTTGAAAGGCGGTTAGATAATAAACACAGTCACTTAAAAGATGTCCTTTGGTACTATTACTTCGATTCACTCTTGCAAAAGCTCAGATTTACTATCCGTCATCTATTCATGCCGTAAATCAATATGGAGTAAAGAACTACTGATTCACAACCAGATAGAAAGATAAGTCCGAGTTTTGCCAGTACTAACTGTTTGCTTCTATCCCGCCTACGATAACTCCAAAGGACTAACCAATGGTGATTCTAAACTAATGCTTCCAAACTCGTACAAAATAACTGTTCATTGTTCAATGTAAACCGTACCGGGATTCATTGAACTCGATAAGTCAGTGAAATCTAGGGGAACTGGTTGGCAGGTAAAGTCTGAGAGATGTTGCAGAAACTCGTACGAACTGATACTGGAAGCTTGCATGCGATCAAAATCCTGCAAATCACTAAGGCGTGCTTGATGTGCAAGGGTTTCCAGTAGTCTGTTCAGACCCAGGTCTGGGTATTAGTAATATATAAATGTTATTGTCGGAGCAAACAGATGTAATGGCAAGCGTGCGTCCTCTCATCCTCGGAACTTAGAAAGCACTAAAACTATTCCATTTGGACGGGGAAGAAAGCTAGGTTTCCGGCCGGTAACCTGCTACTAAACTAAACCACTGCTGAATACAGTTTTAAAAATACAGCATGGTGTATTGCTAGGGTGGGTGCCCCATAGCCTCATCCTTAGTGTTAAAGGTATCATCAAATGGGAAATGAATATTTACGGGACATAAGCAAGGCTGTCGGTGAGGAAATCATCAGGGAAGACGGGGTGTGGCTGTTGGTTCTGTGGTATTTTACCACCTTTTCAGTACTGTTACTTTATCAAATGGGTTGCTAACGTTACGTCGAACAGCTGTTCTTATTTCCCAGACAAATATTCTTGAAAATTTCATTTAGTATCATGATTCCGTAGAACCTAGTGAATAGGGCAAAATCTTTAGCTTGGTGAAACCATTCAGGTGAACACGCTATACTTCCTTCTTGTCCCACCACGCGAAGACTGCTCGCTTCCCGTGCCGGTCGTAGCAAATCAACAGAATACGTTTTCTTGCAGTCAGTATAGGATCTGTATACAAAAAGCTTCCTAGATAGAAGGATATATTAAAAAGTATATATTCCGGTTTAATCAACTACATTTCTAGTCATTACTATGCCCATCTTTACCGCAGACAGGAATACAGCCGAATGTGTGTCGACAAAAGCAACCAACGGACGAATATTGAGCGTGAATAAGGTTTATCGTGCACTTCTAAAGAGATTAGTACACGCTGCATTCAGTCTCCCTTGTGTAAACAAATTGGCGTGTTGCAGTGGAACAATGGTTTACAAAGGGGATAAAATCTAACGCTTGACAAGTCCGGTAGGATGGTTAGGATGAAAACCACAAGCTAAAACGTTGTCGATAACAGCGTGCGCGAGATACACGACGCACCAATAGGTTTACAAAAGCGCATTTGTTAGTATTCTTGTCTGGAGTTTAAGGGGACAATGACCCCATTCACTACTTGTTCTGACTAATACCACCATTTGATGTTCATGGGCCCTATCACTCAATGTAAATGTGTCAAAGCGCTTTTTGAACAGCGATAAGGTGGGACTACTTATTACATGCTCCGGGATGGAGCTGAGGCATTCGGGGGGGGGGGGAGAAAATGTTTTGTCGACATTCAAGTCGGATCTATTATGTGGCTAAGTTAAACTCATGACCCCTCAGAGATGTGATTTGGCTGTTTCGAATGATGGTGTCTAGTGTGGTTGAGGTGATTTCGATTCCGATACACCATTATGAGACCGCCTCGTAAGGGCCGATAATGTTCGTCGTACACTTTTGGAGTTTCCAGCCTGAGTGTATAGAGAAAATGGGACAAACCCTTTAGTTTTTCGTCGACTTGCGTTATGCAGTACCGAACGCGGTGGGGTGGTGCTTCTGTCGGAGTTGCCACACTTGGACAACGCATTCTGCATGCAGCCTCATCTTGTACGGCTGTGTGATCCCCCAAGTTGGCGATGGTATACCCTTTCTTTAGTTCATGGGATAACATCGAGAAGTTTGAAGGTAGCACACATTTAAGGTCCTTTGTAATGATCAGGAACAAGTAAGGCTACCGTACTGAGCAGTGAGGCATGCGGCGCTGGACATGGATTGGTTCAGATATGGTGCTGGAAACCCTCACATGCAGATGACGTTGAACGAGAAAGTCGCTTATTCAACCCAGAACGAGATCGCCTATTCCTTAAATATGAAGTGGCGGGACCTTCAAATTAGGCCATGCTATACGTTCTTCTTTCAAGGAATTAGCAACACCCGCGCCCTCAACGGTAGCATTTATGAACCTATTGTTTTACTCACCTACTGCTCAAGCTACGATTTGTGTAATGATTATTTACACTCGTGAAATTTTGAAATCGTTATGTGCTTCCGTGCAAGTGATGGACAATTTTGATTTCTCCGATACAAAGTGAGAAAAATCCACAAAAAACCTAATAAATTCGCAAAGAAGCTTCGTGCTGAATGGAGGGTTGCTCTGCAGAACAAAATTTTGTCGAGTATGAGCATACGCACATTTCTAAGCACCAACGTCGGTACACTTCTTGGAAAAATGGAAAACCTTAAAAGCGACATCTGCGGTCGCGAATACACGAGCTAGGAATAATTATACTACCGGAGACCTGGCTTCACAAAGTTGAAGACGCCATGGTTGCAGTTGATGGTTTTATTTTGAACCGTGCCGATCGCCCATGCACGTTCCGCTACCGGGGTGGTGGTGGTGGTGTTAGCACCTTTATTAACGGTTCCCGGTGCTCGTCAGTGCAGAAAATTTTCTGCTATTCGTCGCAACGTATGGACTGTTTAGTTCTAAATTGCTGGCCAAAGTATCTGATTCGATATAGCTCAGTCTTGCTAGCCAGCATTTGTATGTTCCCAAGTGGTCCAAGCTCAGAAGCAGACGAATTTGTCCATGACTTAATGGCTGCCGTCATTGTATACATCGAGCATTCCCTATGCATATTTGCTAGTGATTTCAAAAGGTTTGACACCACATTCCCCACAACACTTGAACTAAAGAACATCTGGAAATGTCCCACCAGGTTAGAAGAGATATTCAGTCAGTACTCGGGCACCAATTGGGAGCTCCGATCATTCGATAGTCAAGCTATCTCCTGTTGTCTAAAGTAAGACGAACCACAAGAAGTTCGTAGCTGTAAGGAACGTAAAATCAAACGGAGACAAACCACTCCCCAAACATAGCACAGCTGAAAGAAATGATTACAGATTTCAGTTTGTTTTTCGATGCAGATGTCTCAACATATTGTGAACGGATGACAAGTTATCTGAACTTATGTTTTGATCGCTGCTGTCCGACGGAAACTATTCTCATTCGTGCTGACAGGTTCTCCTCACCACAATTCAAGCAGCTGTGTTGACTTAAGGAGAGAGCGTACAAGGTTAAAGACCGTGCCTCAATAAAATTCCTCTACGTATCAGGGAAGAAATTCACAATTTCAATACTGCCTAACTCCAGACACTTCTGGGGAACAATACTTTCCATGAGATTTGGCAGGTGATGAAACAATCTAGTGGAGTCGCTCGTCATAACACAAACTTTGACAGAGGTAGAAGAAGTAAATCGCAACTTTGCTGCTCCAACAGTGACTCACTCCCCAACTCGTCAACTGCACAGATTCAGTGGCCTGCAGACTCATCGCACGTCGTTGATATCGCAGCACTTCACAGGAAGCTTTTCCAGCTAAACTCACGCAAATCAAGCGGACCTGACCGATTGTCTCCTTGCGTCCTTAAGGAGTGTGCAGATTGACTAGCCCAACCGCTAGCTGAGTTGTACACCATGTACCTAAACCAAGGCAAGGTCGTAGGCGGTTGGAGAGCTGCTGTCATAGTACCAATACGGAAGAAAGTGACAGGTAAATATCGACCTATTGCTTAGGTTTCGGTGGTTTTAAAGATTTGAGAAATTCATTCTGAATGACACACATCAATTTACATACGGAACTTCAAGGTCGACACAAGACGCAGTGGCATGTCTAGTGCACTCAGTACTATCGTCGCTAGACAGCAATAAAAAAGCTACACGTGTACGCTTCCTTGACTACACCAACGCCTTCGGTCGTGTTAGCCGTGAAATCTTGTTGCAAAATCTCCTAGCTTCTGGTATCCAATCATTCATAGCCTTTTTGCTACAGGATTATTTTGCCAAACGTACTCAGCTAACCAGTTTCAACGACAGGAGCTCCTTGCCTCTTACCACTAATTCCGGTGTCCTTCAAGGAGCCATTTTGTTGCCATTCTTATTCTCTACCTACGTTGGCTCCATCCCTGTTCCTGAAGGAGCCATAATACTAAACTACGCCGATGACGTACTAATCGGCACGAATCATTCAACTTCAGCCTCCTCAATGCTACAATGTTGTTTGGATACAGTTGTGCATTGGTCAAATTACCACGGCTTAACACTGAATGCTTCCAGGTGCAATGACATACTGTTTTCGCTGCATAAGGCACATCGTTACCAGAAATTCCTCGCTGACTGTCCCCAACTTCACACCAGTGGTGAGAGCGTGATCTTCTCGACGTCAATGAAGTATCTCGGAATCCCACTGAGCCATGACTTATCATGGTCAATTCACGTGAATGAAATATATTCAGCAAAGTCAGGCGACTGTCCTTTGATGTCTCACGTCTTCGTTCGTCCTCAGTCTCCTACCAGTAGATTCTGCGATTCGTCATTGCATGTGTTCTACCCCACACTGGACCTACTGTCCTTTTATGATCTTCCCTGGCTTATTGCGTAAGCATTTCAAACTACTTCATAGGTCGCTGAAACACATTTCGCGATGCAGTGGCACTTCTAAACCAAGGTTAGTTCAACACGCGGTATCGGTTCAGGTTAATTCATGCATAAAACTTGCTACGAAAATACTGATATCAGCCATGCTTTACATTGCGTTTTATCTAACTACAAATCTAGTTCCTCAAGAGGATGAAACTACAAAGCCATATATGCCTGCAAGCTGACCTACCGCTCATTTGTCATACCTTACCTAGCTAGATTTCTGCTTGATCCGAATATTATCATTCAAGGACTAAACAGCAAATGATGCTAATGATCCTGTATTACACATGAAACATTGTTTTAGCCGCCGTATTTTTACAGTTTTGCATGCACTGTATTATTTTTCTTTACTGTTTCAATCGAGCATGTCGCAGCTGAAAATTCACCCTTCATTGGTGCATAAAAGCGAACTATTGACTTGACTAACTAGAATGTGACGGGCCAGCTGTCGAATGCCTTGAAGAAATTTAGCGATTCTGTCCAGGCACGAGCAAGCAGTAAATTAGTAGTACCGGATCGACTCTGGCGAAGTCCATGCATCGCTGAAGTGAGGAATTCCTGACTATCCAGGTATCTCATAATTGCGTCTGCGAAAATGATCTTGGAGATCACCGAAACTAGTGCCACCGGCCGTTTGTTTGTTGGCTTTGCACTGCCAGCACATCTATGGTTTGGAATGGTGGTCGCGCCCCTCCATATCGTATGGACCTGTATCTCCTTATATTCGGAAAACTATTATTAGAGCTTCAATTAAACTCGCCTGGGAAGTTAAACAATTACAGCACGCATCTGATACCAAAGCTAACATCAAACTATTGGTCAGCACGCACTGTGCCTTATGCACTTCGGGCCAAAGTCAAAGCTGAACTACTCCGGCTCCAGGAAGAAGATACAGTTGAAAGAGTTCAGCACTCAGACTGGGCAACACCCATTGTGCTCGTTTAAAGAGTGACGGAACTGTACAACTCTGAGGAGACTAAGAAGTTATGACCAATCAGGCAGTACGGATGCCAAAGTATAGATGTTTGCGCTCCACACTTTGGTGGTGAGCTTTTTACAATATTGGACTGAACCAATAGATTGAACTTGACGAAGAATTACCGACTTGCAAAACTATAGGCATTCATATTAGATTATTCCGCTACACATGCATGCCGTTCGGAATAAGCTCTGCACCAGCAACATTCCAACGGATTATTGACTCAGTGGTGAAAAACATACCAAATATATGTGTCTACCTGGATGATATCCTAATCACTCGATGAACCACTGCTGAACATCTGCACACTCTGGGTGCTGTTGTTAAAGGGCTATCAGACTGAGCTGATAATGAAAAAGGAGAACTGTGCGTTTCTTGTATTAAGCGTGCAACACATTGTTTATAAACTGTCAAGAAAATACAGGGGCATTGTTTAGATTCCCAGCTACAAAAATGTGTATGAACTGCCTTCTTTCCTAGGTGAAGGCACTCAGTTCTCTCGGTTCATACCATCCGCATCTACTCACTTTCATCCACTTCACAATCTTGTGTACAAGAAGTAACCGTAGAAATGGAACACGGTTCACGAGAGTGGTTTCAATGCAGCAAAGAAACTCTTGGCTTCAGCTGATGTGCTTGTACCTTATGATCCATGAATGTCGCTTGTCCTCTCCGTTGATGCCTTTCCTTACGACCTTGGGGCCGTTTTGCTACACAAACTACCTGATAGCTCACAGACTCCTGTTGTTTACGCTTCAGGAACCTTAACTGCAGCCGAAAGGAACTACTGTCAGCTCGAGCGCGAGGCCGATGCTATAATTTTCCGTGCCAGTGCATCTGACCAGTAGTTTCTAGTTCAGGATTGCATGATTTAGAGGCCACAAGCCGCTTATCAGGCTCCTGGGACACGAAAATTGAATTCAACAAATGGTCTCGCCCAGAATAATCGGCGTACGCATACTAAATTCCAGAACCTCCCTGGTCGACACAATACTACTGCCGATGCTCTTAGTAGACTTCACCTACCGGATGTGCTTGTGGAGGAATTTAACCCTCAAAAGTTTGAGAATATGATTCAGTTGGTTAGCGCGGACCCGTTACATCCCCAGCTTTACCTAAGGAGACCGACAGAGATTTGTTTTTAGCTCATGTAAAACGTTACGTTCAGGTTGCATGCCCCGAAAACGCACCTGCAGAGCTTATGCCGCTTCGCAGTAAGGTGACAGAACTCAGTCTCCAAAACAGGTATTTGCTTTGGGATCCCTGAATGCCATCAACCATCCTGGAAGAATGTCACGATGTGCATCCATGAGTTTCCAAAATGAAAGCACTTACCTGTTTTTACATATCATTTGCACGTTAAATCGGACGTCTTGTAAAGCACTTACACGTTTTACAAAACAAAGCAGACGTTTTGCAAAGCAAATTGGACCTTACGCAAAATAACTTTTACACATTGTTCTTGTCAGAAAATCATGAAATGTTAGGCAAAAAATAAGGAGTAAGGCGATTGGTTGATGTTCAGAGCACCTTTTGGTCACGACAGTACAACCGAACTGTGCAAGCATCGGGCCATTGTGCGAGCCCGTCTCTTGATCAGGAGTGTTACCTTGAGCAAAGTTTTCCCCTGTTCCTGTAGTGGCCACCAAGTATTTGGTGTGGATGTGTGGACGGACTTATGCAGATGCAAAACTAATGCAACAAACGTCTTGTGCTGCATGAAACGACCAAGCGTCGGAAGATGAGAGAGCGCAGCTCCAGGCGGCGATCTTACAAACGACAATCACAGCGACAGAGCGAAATCCTCATCAAACTTCTTTTCGTCAACTGACCACCCACAAAGCTGCTGAATTCAACCATATCAACGACAGCAGTGCAAGAAGTAAATATATATCATTAATGGTCACATGGAAGAGAGCACCATTACTCAGCGCAATTGTGGAAGAAAACAGAAGAAGAAGGAGCGAACTCCCGAAGGGATGTGGCGCGTTAAATAGACCGCTGATCGGCATTTACACGATACTTTGATGCAGCTGCAGCAGCGGCTGAGGGAGAACGAGGCCCACCTTTCGTGTCTACAGTCTTCAAGACACACAGAAATCTAAAGATTACGCTGAGAAAGTGCCACCACGAGTTAGATAATGTCAACAGTGCCACGAACAGCACAAGTCGGTAGGTCTACTCTCTGGACATCAAAATACACGCAGCGCATGAACAAGGCAAATGTATTTTAATAGATGGACTTGCATTCAACCTCCACCTGCCGCGGACGCAGGCTTGCTCAAAAAGTGGGACACGCGCGAACGTTCTCTTTCCCACAGTCAGAGGCCGCGTTGGAATGGTTACCCAGCTGGACTGCAGCAAGTGCGTCCCTAATATGACGCTGAACTTGACAAACGCGGCATCCTGACAGTCGTACAGCAATTGACCGCTTCTATAAGAAACCGTTTCTTTCTTGTCAATACACGATTTTTATTTTACAGCGCGTTATCCTATCCAAACTGTCAGGGTTAGCAAGCATCAGTAGGTCGTTTACCGAGAAGTAGAGAGTGCAGACGTGCGGGATTGCGATTGTCGTGGAACTTTTGACACTGTCCAGATGGTAGTGGCACTTTTTCGGCGTAACCTAAGAGCGTTGAGGGCCGTAGACATGGATGGGTGGATCCCGTTCTCTCTCAGCCATCGCTGCAGCTGCATCAAAATGTCCTAGGAATGTGCTGTCTGACGCTGCAAGGGTAGAGAGTAGTCCAATCGTTGTAAAGAAGAACGAGCAGGGTGAGTATGTGCTCATTCCGCGAACAAAACGTGAACTGGCATGAGTTCGGTTACATTGTACGGACTGCACTAGCGGATCCTCTTTCGGTCTTGGATGGTGCTTTCACATCAAACTAGTCTGTTGTACCATGTCTTTCCCGTGAGTGGTAGCGCGTGCACCAAGAAGTCGAGAGCATAGGCCTGTTGACTAGAGACGATCGAGGCACTGTTGACACGGTGTAGCTCGTGGTGACATTTCTTCAGCGTAATCTTTAGAGTTCTGTGTGCGTTGAAGACTGCAGTCACGGACAGGCGTTTGCCTACTCCCCTATTTAAATGGGCGACCTGGATGACGCGACCCAGCTTAATAACGCCGATGCTCTCAGTTTGAATCTCAGTTATTTCTATGACTTAACCAATCGTCTACAATCGTCTTTATCTGTCCGATCTGCGGAGAGTATTAGAAAACGCCTGGAAGTTTTACGCTGGAATCTCAATGAAACCGGAGCTCCTCCTACAAAGTAGATCATACAAAGCCGAGATCTAACTGCCTTCACAAACGCGGTACCAGTCGCCATATCTTATGACCAGCAGACGCCAAGACGTGTCATCCCCTCACCAAAATAGTCGTTATCATCATCTCCTGTGAACCTAACAATCTGTTTCCATCAAGGCCACTAAGTTCGTTCTGATGTGTCCGACACATCCTCACCCGATCACGACTCCAGGACGACAGCCACGCGTCCCACGCTGGCTCGATTCATACCAACGTCTAGTACACCGGAGCATCTACCACGCCTGCCATGGACGACTGAGATTTCCCCGCCTTGAAACAATTTAAAACGTTACAACATTTGCTCCGGGAGGCTAGCCGTCTACTCCCGCTATGTGAAGATTTGATCCAAGTACGGGTCACTGAGCTTGGAAATCTGTTAACCAACTCTCTCATCCACCATTCCCGACACGAATTCATTACGCGTTACAACAATCTTTTTCATACGTGGTTTCCACACACTTCGAAGCCATCCAAACCAAGCAATCACACTAAAAACGTTCAGAACAACAAAAACACTTAGACTCCAGTTCGGTCACATCCAACGTCTTCATCCTCTTAGGCGTCATGACGCGACGCGCAACAGGACTTGATGGCAGATGGAGAACCTCTCGTCTAGAAGAGAAATAACGAATCCCTGGCTTCACTGAAAGTTGGGCAGGGGTATTCTCACACCCAACAGCGCTTGACCATCGAGCCCCATGATGATCATCCCGCATAAAATAGTTCTTGTGGAAACCATCGCCGTATCTGAATTTCGCTCATCGCTACACCATTTGGCTAGCGCAGCAGCTGACGTCGCCCGCATCACACGGAAAGACATGGAAAGAGTGGATTCCCACTTCGTTACCTATTTTCTGAACTGCGTTCTTGCATTTTACTTATACCCCTCTCCTCTTATTGTACCTAGGGTCAACCCTATCACAAAGATCCCGTGTCCTACGCTTCCCGAACATTTCCGCCCAATATCTGCGACCCCTGTTTTTACTCATTTTTTGCGTCGTATCCTCACTGAGCGCTGGATTACTTCCTTTCAATCTGACCGTCTACAATTCCGTTTTCTCCGGAAAGACGGATGTTTTGAGGCCTCATATGTACTCATTCCCTGAGTCCCTCCTGTCACTCTCACTGCTCCCCCTATCTTTCGCCTTCGTGGACATTTCAAAGGCTTTTGATTCCATTTCCCAAGACCCTAGTTAGCTCTGTAGTTACTTTTGGAGCCCTAATGTTTTCATTGTCTACCTGTCTTTCTACTATTCTTCGTCAATCTCAACGTTCCGGGAGGTGCGAATCCACCTAGAGCCAGGCGCTAAAACTGGGAACCAACTTTCACCCGCCTTTTCATCATGACTCTAGACAGAGCTCTTCAAATGCCTGCCTCCTCTCATTGGATGTGTCGCACAAGCCCGGTCAATCATATTACATGCACGGACGAACGAGGTCATGTTAGCAGAAAACAAAGATGCACTACAGGAACGATTCCCAACTTTTAACAACGACGTCCAGCGGATGGCCTTTGCAACAACAAGATGAAAACTAATACCGCAAGTACGGACATCAGTAGATCCAAGCAGAAAGCGTTACTTGACACTTCGGACCTTCAATAACGGTCAATGAATCTCCCATCAGTCCAACCGACACATTTAGTTAAGTTCCTGGGTTTTCCTTAAAACTGGAACGCAAGCTACCGCCTCAGTCCCTGGATGGACTGCGTCCGCAACTCCATGAAACTTCTCTTGCACCATTAAAACCCCATCAAGCGATTGAATTTCTCAGGAACTTCCTCATTCCAAGACAAATCCACAGCCTCCTTTGGCAGTAATATATCGATACACACTCGCAACGATGCGCAAAATAATCAAGGCTAACGTTCGCAACTGATTAAGGTTACCCAAAGATACAGCCGTTTCATTTTTCCAAGCCTCCATCATTGACCATGGCTTAAGCATTCCTAATATCTCAAGCGCGTTGCCATTAATTCGGAAAGGTAGGTTGGAGTGACACCTTTCCAACAAGAATGCCTTCCTGAGCAGGGTCATTCGTAACCCCTCTGCCTCTGAGAAGCATCGGCTAGCTAATTCTCCACACATCGTAGGTGGGCAAACTGTGACAGATAATACCTCAGCAAAGGAGGCATGGAAGATTCAGTTACTCACTACCCTTGACGGATATCCTCTACTTCAAGCTTTAACGTTTCCAATTGCTCATTGATGGCCCCGGAAATCCGCACGCGTATTCCCGCTCCTATATATCAGGGCAACATAATTACACGGAGGCGTACTTCCTACAAAAGTCATACTCGCCAGTGGTAAACCACCGCGTTCCCCATCCGATATCAACAGCCGCTGTTTAGGTGAGCAACACGAATCAATATCTCACGTGCACCAGTCTTGCAGCGTAATGCATGATACACGCTGAAAACGACACAGTGACATTGCCAACCAAGCTGCAACGATTCTACGCCGCCGGAGATCTAAAGTCATCCCAGAACCACATCAAGCCAGATCTATTCGTCTGCCTGGACGCTACTACTTACGTGATGGATATAGCCATCTGCGACGCACACCGGATGGCCCAATCTTAGTAAAACAAAATTGTTAAATACGGCGTAGGTGATCACGCAGCGGCCACCAGTAACTATGCACAAACGACACTCTTTACAAACTGCACTATTGTACATTATCTACTCATCTTATATAACAGAGGATGCACCCATCCGGCGTCAGCAAAACACTTATTGTCACTGGAAAACTCGACTTTGGATATTTCCGATCAGTGCATTTCCACCATCCGAGAAACCATACATGTGTATGATGATTATATGCAAGGGGCAGTCTATCAAACACAATCACTATAACAACATGATGACACATACTGGACGTACAGTCCTTGACCGAGTTTCCCGAGCCTTTATTGAGCCATTTGCTTAATATTGTATCGAGACATTCGTCCCACATTGGCAAATTTCTGTACCGCTCATTTCTCGGGCCATACGTGTCTTTTCCGAAAATAAAGATTCCTTGGTTAACCGGTGCTAAGCTAAACTGTTCAACATCTGTTCATAAGCCTGTGGGATCGTGGTGTTATTGACGTTTAGGTCCACTAATGGTTAAAATCTATTCCACGCTATTTGTAGTCTGCCTGAGAGCGTAACAAATTCAGGTTTGATTTTGTATGTAAATAGCATCAGCATCATCATTATACACGTTAGCTGCAGGTAGAAAACACCTCAGCTATTGTGCCGAAATACAAAGGACAGGAAGAAAAAGAAACAGTGGCACGCCGGCTGAGTCCTCAGTAACGGATGGACATCGTTCCGAAGAGCTAACAGCTGGCTATCGTGAAGTAAAAGAGAGTCATATTATGCCTAACGAGTGAGGTCGTGATAGGAGGGGAACAATGGAACTATGGTTTATTACGGGTAAAGAAGCATCCCTTAACAAGTCTCGTGGGATGGAAATTATTGCGAAAATCAATTGCATAATAAAGTGAAAAGCGTTGTGGTGGACTCACCATAGACTTATGTGGAATAACGGTGATGTTCGCGTATTAAACGTATAAATCCATAAATCCATTGTTTAGGCGTTTGGCAAGACACCGTTTGATTGCGTTTTGTAGCCCCTGGCTAACAAGTCATCAAATGAAATGTAAATGAGACAACGCATCGTCAATTCACTTTTTAAATATCTCCCGATTGGGAGCAGAGACGACATAATTAGGGAGGGCGTTCCAAAGCTGGTACACGGGGAGAGAACAGAAATTTCTACGGCTTTCAAGCCTGCTATACAGAATTGTCATTTTCAGTGGGTAACCTCGTAGTTTAGTGTTGTGGTTCAATTCCAGCAGCGGACGGCAAATGTGGTTTGGGTTCTTCAGAATCTGGTAAACCATTATGAGATCCACCCGCAAAATCCGATATCGACTGCTGTACATTCTTAGAGATTTCAGTCTAAGCTGATAGGGCAGATGAAAGAGGCACGTGACGTTCTTGGTTGCCCTCCGTTGAGGAGTCTCGATAGCAATAAGATCCTGTATCTGCCACGGCTGCCAAGCCTGAATAGCATATTCCACGTAAGGTCGCAAGTACGCATTAAGCATTTGGGGAAAAATTGAGGGTTCAAACCGACTGAAGGCTTTGCGAAGAAGGCCGAAGTGTTGGTTTCCGGTTGTCGTCGACTTCTCTACTTGTTTTGGACACCCGAGATCTTCCTGTACCATTACACCCAGGTCACGCTCCTGATAAACCTTCGCCAAGGTGTGGTCTCCAATCTTGTAAGCGCTCATCGGCTGGTGGCGCGGATGCATCACTTTGCACTTAGCTATGTTGAATTGAAACTTGTTCCTCTTTGACATTCGTAAATGCAATCTAGGTCATGTTGGAGCAGATCCTGATCTGGCTTGTTACTAATCGCCCGCCATATTTTGACGTCATCGGCGAAAAGTATGAAATTTGAGGAGGTGACTATTGCCATGTCGTTGATAAACACCAGGAATAGACGCGGTCCCAGCACTGAGCCTTGTGGGACACCACATTCCACCGCAATTGGGTTAGAAAGGGATCCCCTAACACGTTGGTAAAGGAAGCTGTTGATTCAACCAAGTACAGGATCTCCGATTCAGTAACTGAAGCCGTTGAAGTAGGATGCGGTGATCAAGGCGGTCGAAAGCTTTGGAGAAGTCCAGATAGATGACGTCGACTCCGACCCCATCATCAGCCACTTCCGTCCAACTACCTCGTGCAATCAGTAGGTTGGTGCTGCATGACGGGTGTTGACGAAAGGCATGCTGCTTCGGTACCAAAATGTTGCATTTTTCCAGGTAGTCCATTAAAGCCTCAGCGACGACTGCTTCCATCACCTTCGCGAGCACAGGGAAGAGAGTCACTCACGATAGTTTGCAGGATCGGAACGGCTACCGCCTTTAAAAGTTGGAGTGATAATGCCACATTTCAACATAGTGGGGAATTGTTTTTCATCAAAGCGCCTTTGGAAGAACTGTGACAGTGGTTCAGCTAGCTTGGTGGCCGTAGCCTTCAGTGCCTTCGGGCGGATGTTGTCTACTCAGGAGAACTATGCTCACGCAGTGAGAGTAACTTCCTTAGCACAATTGTTGGGTTGAAAATTACGTTTGTAAACAAAGGTGTCGGTAATGTGCTTGATATTATGGGACACGTAGAGGTGGCGAGTTCAAAAATTAGGGTGTATTTTAGCCGCACGCTAAGCCGGGTGCTAAGCAGGAGGGGATGGACAAAGGAACTCACAACACAAACGCTATTAGGGCCGGCTCCAAGCCATATCAGCAAGTAGGTCCAACCAAGCGTGTCCAAAGTCCTTACGATCCCAGCCAGGCAGTCGGAATGCACCAACCGACGCCAACTTCGAACTGAGGGTTTTCATCTCTCTCGACCAAGTCATCACTTGGCCTCCCCTCCTCCTCTTCCAACCGCACCCACAACGCGCAAACAATGCACGTCGCGGGAGTCGGTGTACTGGCATGCGCAACACATGGCCCAACCATCGGAGTCTGGTGCGTGATATAGTGGTCCTGAGCGGTTCACTCGCTCTTCCTGCACCAAATACGCGACGCCGAACACCCTCATTGCTCACGCGGTGCTCCCACCAGACATGAGGTATGCTGCAAAGACAGCCATGATCGAATATGACGTGCCTATTTATGTCTGGGCCAGGTTTCACAACCAAATATGAGAGTTGAACAGACGGCTGCGTTATAAATCCTGCCCTTCAGTGCGAGAGTAATGGCGCATCTGCGCCACAGGTGGCGGAGATTGGTAAAAGCACCTCGAGCTTTTGCTATACGGTTCGTAACCTCATCTTCAATCTCACTTGTGCTAATATAGCTGCCCAGGTACTTAAATTCCTGAACGACTTCTAGCAGATCACCACCAAGCGTTAGCACAGGGTTGGGTCCCTGGAAATCTTGAAGAAGTATTTTGCAATTCTATGGAGCAAAGCATAGCCGAAAACGATTGACAGCCAGTGCTAATCGGTCCAGTGCTACTTGGCATGTTTGGGAGCTGTTACAGATTAGGGCAATATCGTCCGCATACTCTAAGTCGAGAAGTCGCTCACCAGACAGTTGCTTCACACCTTCTAGGTCGTGTCTAGTGAACGTTGTTTCCATGACTTCATCAGTAGAGAAGTTAAAGAGGAATGGTGACAGCAGGCAACCTTGTCTCACACCGCTGGTGATACTGAAGGGTGGCGACAGTTTGCCATAAACCCTCACTTTGCCCGAACTATGCGCTTACAGGACTTCGATAATGTTTACATGTTTATCAAGCACACCTTTCCTCAGCAGATGGTCCCAAAGGGCACGTCGATCGACTGAGTCGAAGGCACCTTTTATGTCAAGAAACACGACAACGGTGGGTCGCCAATAAACATGGCAATGCTCCAACAATTGACGCAAGGTGAAGATGTGGTCGATGCAGCCAAGACCTCGACGAAATCCGGCTTGCTCTTCACGAATCTGACTTTCACAAGTGCCAGTCAGTCTGTGAAGGATGACAGAGGCAAGCAATTTCGAGGCAATCCAAATCAGAATGATCCCTTTATGATTGCCTCATTCGAAACGGGAGTTTCCCTTGAAAATTGAGACAATGACGGAGCGGTTCCAGTCTGTCGGGACAGTCTCCTGCTCCCAAAGTTTCACTAGCAACACGTATAAATCATTTATTAGGGCAGATCCACCGAATTAGAAGAGCGTTGGGAAATTCTATCTGCCCCTGCGGTCTTATGCAATTTCAACAGCCTGATCTCACGTTCGACTTCTAAGTGTGAGGGCGATTCCAAGGAGACGGCCCAGGGAGAAGGGCGCTCACTGCCCGAAGAAGAAAGCGATAACTCAGGTTGGTTAAATTGCCTTGCAAAGTGTTCAGCCCAACTCTCCAAACGTTTTGACAGGCTATGGATCGGCTGCCCACTCTCGTCGCGTATGGTCTGGCTACCACCAAGTCTCCTGCTGCCTGTTTCCCGTATCAGACGGAATAACTTAAGATTATTGCCAACGGTAGCGGCTGTTTCCATCTCAGAGGCACGATGAGACCACCAGGTTTCACGGTCTTTCTTCAGGCTAGCACGCAGTTTTGCCCTGAAATTTTTGCGAGCCTCACTGTATTCGCTTCCAGCCGGAATACGTCGGCGAGCATCCATAAGTTCCAGAGACTGTGTAAAGACCCAATGTCCGGTTTGGCAATTTGCTTTGCCACATGAAGACATGTCTGCTGACAGTAACGTTTTACGAATATGCGACCAGTGATCTTCGTCGGTGTTTAGTGGGCGCTTACTCAGCCCAGATGTCAGTGCACTTTGATACACGTTCAGAACACCTGGCTTCGCCAATTGTCTGGTGTCAATCCGTTGACATCGACGTTGCGGACGTCCACCGAAACGCACCCGCAGGTCGGCGCAGACAAGTGCGTGGTCAGAGTCCATGCTGGTGCTGCAAATCGAGCGAGTTTTGGACACAGCCTCTCCAGCGGTAACTGATTGCAATATGATTGATTTGCGTCCATGCAAATAGCATATTGGATCTTGGATCCACTCCGTGTGTTGAACAATGTGAGGTCGGCTATTACGCCTCTCGAGGACTTGTGCTTAAAGGGTTAACGCTGAAGGAGAAGAGCAATCTACATTTTCTAGAAATTTAGTGTGAAAGTAGGCAAGTGAGTTTACTGTTAACAAGACTACAGTTGGGGATATCTAACAGCAGGAGCATGAATACCTGGAGAGATACGCTAACGAAAGGGAAGATCTACAGCGGAGGAAGCGAAAAACACGATGAAGTCAATGTAGCCATTCTGCGCGTGTTCAAACAAATGGGCGCAGTTAATGCTCGATTCTCCAAGCCGATGTCTTAAGAAATTTCTAGGAAATGCTCGCAGGAATCCCGGGTTGCAGATTTTTAAGCATCCAGTGATTAGCTGGAGAAATTTAAACTGCAGTCTAACATTTACCAGTGGCTTGTGTGATGAATCTAGAAGACTGGTTCAAGAATTCAGCGGGCAATTTTCTGACTTACACAAGGGTATCAGTGACTGACATTTTAAATGCTGACTAGTGAAGTCTCTTTTACATAGCGCTGCATGGTAGGAGCTTTATTCTAAAGGGCGACTATTCTGAAAGCCGAAGTATTCAAAAGTACGTTTTACAGTTATTCTATGTGCTAGGTCAATTGGAAAGAATTTAAAGCCTTTGGTCGCGAGATTGAGCGAACGTTGGTACTAGCCACTCATTTGTGCACTTGCGGTTTTTTCACTGTGGCTGAGCGGTATTTTGTCGCATATCTTTGGACCTATACTTATTTGCCGTACTATTAAAAGCTCTCCCTTGTGATACCATTTTCTCAAGTATACTACATTGCATTGTATATTTATCTTGAATTCTAAATTTCGGGCAGTGTTTCATCAATATCCAAGAGCCAAAAATTGTGTAACTTCAACCATCGGAGATATTGTTTTGTCTCACTCGATAGATCATTTCAACGGCTTTCGATGGAATTCTCACTTGTTCAAATCCAACATTGCTTGGAACAACTAAAGGTCTCAAGGCAAGTTCACCTGGCGTGATACATTGGCCTGACCACGGGAATTCTTAAGTACACCCACATGTACCCTGTCCCACGTTCACGCGGTCGCATTCGACTGGCACGCCAGAGGACAGTCTGAGTGCACACAACTGCAACTTGAACGCTGCGTCCTTGGCGTCGACGTTAGTAACAGCACGCGCGCGTACACAGAGGCAAGAATCAGAAATCGATTTCGATGGCTATGGGCTTGTCGAACGATCCAAACTCAGACTAGGGGCTAGAATATGTATCACTCACACTCACTGACGCTTCGTACAATGAACAATGATATAATACAGGTAAAAAAAACGATTGCTTTACAAGTCCCGTAGGAAGGTTGGAGTGAAAGCAAAAATAAGTGTAAATCGTTAATTTAAGCCTCTAGCGATTCAGATGCCTTTCCTCAAATAAACATTTGTGTTGGCTTTCTGCGTTCATTGGAAGTATTTCATGGAAATTTAGATACAATTCAGTTTCATTTCCGATTCCGAAATTTCCGACCAGAAATACTTGTGTTTTCATCGCTTGGTTTCGGCGATCTTGCTATCGCCATTTTCTCCGGCAATTGGCCGCCATCTTGTTTTCGGATTATTCACAATGCCGAAGCAGTCATCCTGTGGTACTTGCTCCAAGCTAGTCGGATACCGTGCAAATACCCTCACGTGTGTTTTGTGCCAAGTTAAATACCACATTTCATGTGCTAGGTTATCAGTTGAGCATTTTCATCGTCTTCGCGAGATCCAACACGATTTCATCCAAACTATATGTGAAAATTGCCGAAATCAGATGCAGCCAGAAAGAGTAAAGCCGACGTGTAGGCCTCAGCGTTTCCTTGCGAACAGCTCCGTGTGTTTGGCCCAACAGCATAGCCCGACGAGCCTTCAGCTCAGTCTTCCTCCACTACCCGTGCAAACTCACCGGAATGAAGTCTAACCGTTGTGAGAAGCCCAGTTTCATTTTGCATAAATGGTTTACCTTTGTTGTGTCCAACGGACACTGATGTCTCAGCAGGTGAAAGTCTGAGTGCTGGAGGTCAGGGAAAGAAAAAATTACGAAATTACGAAGGGGTGTTGGTCGTTTAAATTCTGTAAGTCAACAGTTAGTCAAACCACGTGAGGCTGGTAGTATACTTCGCCCTGCAAGATCAACCTAGTCCGACCAGAGGCGTTATAATCTCGTGATCTTTCAAGCACCGGAGTCCAGTGATCCATCAGCTCAAGTGCGCTACGATCACGAAGTCGCGTTTTTACTGGGTCTAATTGACAGACTCCTTGACGTTGGTGAAAACTCGGTAAAAGTGAGGCAAATTACCCTTCTTGGAAAGCAAGGTGATCAACGAAATCGGCCTATGAGAATCACTTTTGTGGACGAAGCCAGTCCAAGACTGATCATGTCCCGCCTAAGTAGGCTGAAAGGTTTGAAGATCCATGTTCGTCCAGACCTGGACCCAGTAGACAGGGAGCGGCTCAAGTCTGCCATCATTGAGCTGAAAAGACGCACTGGTGAGGGGGAAACAAATCTTCGTATCGTAAATTTTCGGGTGGTTTCCAACAATCTGCGAATCAGGATAAACAGGCTGCTCACACTTCAAGCACGCCCGGCGGCTCCTGCTGCGGCCTGCGAGTAGCCTTCACAAACGTTTGCAGTGTTATGAATAAGCGCGATGAGCTTTGTTGTTTCGTTGCGTCTGAGCGGCCAGACGTAGTGGGACTCGCAGAGACATGGCTGCATGCAGAGTTATACACCCAAGAACTTGAACTCAACGGTTACTCGTGCTTCCGATGCGATAGACTAAAGAATGCCCACGGTGGTGTCTTACTTTACATCCGGTCTTCCTTGCGTGGGGACTTGTGAGCACCTACCGAAGTGACGATGGTTTGTGTGAGCTACTGTGGTGCTCCATCCGCCTCAGGCGCGGAGAACTGCTTGTGGGCGCAGTTTATCGCAGTCCCGTGAGTCGTTGTTTGGATTGGCTGCCCATTCTTCGAACCCACATGAGTCGTCCACACTTTCTACTTATAGGCGATTTTAACTGTCCTTGAATACGATGGCCAGATGTGCATTTGATGCCTGCACATAGTGAGGTTGAAGCAAAGTTCGTTGATTTGGTACTTGAAGCTGGTGCATCGCAACACATATGCCAGCCAACACGCATGACACGTTCAACCCCGTCCTGTCTCGACTTGCTATTAACTAGCTACGAACAACGATTGCGTAACGTTAGGATCCTGGAGCCCCTGGCTACCAGCGACCACTCAGTGCTCATAGCTGATATGGAATGATCTTTGCGGTATTCACGTCCGCTGGAACCAGCTCCCAACTACTGGAAAACGGATTTCGATGGTCTAGCTCGAGCCGCGAGCCAACTGGATTGGTCCCTGTCACAAGCTGCATCTGTGGAAGATGGTTGGAATTTTATAAAAGAGAGATTGACATCACTGTGTTCCCAATTTGTGCCACTGAAATGTCGGAAGGTTGGACCGATGAAGCCTCGTTGGTTTGACAAGGAGTATGTAAACCTGGCTCGGAGGCGGCGCAGACTGTGGGACAATTTCCTCCTCTCTGGCTCTGCCAAGGATTACCAAGGGTATAAATGTCAGCGGAACCACTGCAACAATGTAAAAAAGAATAAACGTCGACCTTTCGAAGAGCAACTCGCAGTAGCCGCGAAGACCGCCCCAAAGAGAATCTTTGCATAGCTGAAGTGACACCTGAAGCCGGCAGGTGATGTGCCAGTGCTGCATGACCCGGATGGACAGCCCCTAATCTCCAGAACTGAGCGTGCGTCCGCTTTCGTGGCGCACTTCGCTTCCGTATTTGCGAATAACCAGGTGTCTCTTCCGAGTTCGACGTGTACCACTTTTACCGAACTCGTTAGTCTGCACTGCGGCGTTGCAGAGGTAGGTCAACTACCCGCTAACATTGACAGCACCAAACCTGCCGGACATGTCGGGCTTCACCCACTGTTTCTCAAGTCATTTTCGACCATCCGCTCTCGTGTCGTGACTAACCTTTTCAACAGGTCATCATCCGAAGGTTCCTTGCCGGTTGACTGGAAATGTTCGGTGGTTAAGCCTATTCCGAAAGGCGGCGACCCTAGCAAAGTAGACAATTACAGGCCAATTTGTCTGACACCTATTTTGGCAAAGGTTGCTGAGAAAATCGTGAAGAAGAGATTGCTGCAGTTACTACAGTCAAACGAGGTCCTGACGCCCGCAAAGCACGGTTTGATGCAAGGTCCCTCATGCATTACAAACCTGCTTGTGACGAGGCATGAGTGGTTGAAGGCAATAAGCAAGGGGAAGTCCGCCGACGTGATATTCATCGATTTCAGTAAAGCTTTCGACAAGGTCAGCCATGAGGTTCTCCATCACAAACTCAGAATGTGTGGTGTCGGTGGCTCACTGCATCGATGGATCCGCGACTTCCTTGTTGGACGAATGTGGACGGTACAGGTCGACGACCATCTAACTGACTGGTACCCCTCCACAAGTGGCGTGCCTCAAAGCACTGTGCTGGAGCCCACTCTGTTCCTGATTCACATCAACGATCTACCGCAGCTTCTTCGGTCGGCTTGTGCCTTGTTTGCGGACGACATGAAGATTTGGAGTGAAATTGACGCTCCCGATAACTGTGGCGTACTTCAGCAAGACCTCAACCGCCTATCCACATTGTCTGCAGAAGTTCTTCTCCCGATCAACCCAGCCAAGTCTGTATTTATGAGCCTGGGGAAGAGTGCTGACGGCCGAACCTACACCCTTGACGACCAAACGCTATATCCCACACCCACCGTGAAGGACCTAGGTGTACTCTCATGCTGCGATTTGAAGGTCGTGACCAACACGAACAGGCTATATCGTAACGGACTGCGCATGCTTTGGGCGCTCAAACGTAGCTTCGGCACATGGTCTGAAGAGGTTGCCACTCGCCTCTTCTCTTCCATCGTTAGACAAATGCTAGAGTACAGTTCACCCGCCTACTTTCTGATTACCCGAGGCGAGACACAAAAGATCGAACGGGTCCAACACGTTGCTACCAGCCTCATGCCGAGTTTACGTGGCTTGGGGTATGAAGACCGGCGCGAGAAACCAGGACTCTACACCTTGTCCTACCGTCGGATGCGAGTCGACCTCAATATGACCTACCGTATTCTACATTTCGGTGACTTCCCCATGCTGAGGCCAATGCTGCACTTACGAGGGCCATGCAGCACACGCGGACACAGATACAAACTTGTCGTGTCGGATGTGCAATGTGTTCCCCACCCACTGTGCTTCGAACGGAGAGTGGTAAACATTTGGAACAGTTTACCTGAACATGTGATTGAGGCAACATCTGTGCAGCAGTTCAAAGCGCTGTTAGATTTATATTTTACCACTATTCGATTCAGAGAACGACATATCACATTTATGAGTCCTGAAATATCGTACGTCAGCTATTTTACATGTTACATGAGAACGACTATGATATTCACGGCTGACAATTTTTACAACGTTTTTCAACATATTTCGAAAGTTGTGAAGAATTCCTTCCTACTTGCTCTATAATGCAGTATTCAGTATTCAGTATTTAATTGTTACTGCAGAGTAATATGAGGAAGAGATGTCTTAAAGACAAAAGAAACTACAACGCTTACTCGTGCGCTGCTTTCCTGGACTGATATAATTGATAAATCCAGTTGTGGTATATCCGAACGATATTTCACAGCAGCAACGTGTAAGTAGTAATGCACAAAAGGTGAGAATGCGCACCGTTTGTTCACGTTTGGTTGACGTAGACATCACTGATTATATAGCGTGATGTAAGGGATAAGCAAATCATCCAGACGTCTTTTGAATACCGTTACCGTGGGGGAAGAGACAACGTATGTGAGAAGAGCGTTCCAGTGTTGACCCACCCGAAGTGAAAGGAAAATCCGGTGGCATTCCAACCGGCTGTATTGTGTGGCCAGCTTTAGCTGGTGTCCTCTGAGTTTGGTATTGCTATTCAGCTTTATTAGATGACCACAAGAATGGTTTGAAGTCCTCAGGATCATATAAGTCATTATCAAGTCTACTGGCGGGCGTCGATATTGTCTACAGTGATAGACCCCGAGGGTTATCAGCCTCAATCGTTAAGAGAGATGAAACAGGCCCTTTACGTTCTTGGTCGCCCTTCGTTGTGACAGTTCAAGAGCGGTAAGGTCTTGCTTTTGCCTTGCTGCCAAACGTGGATGTCGTACTCAGAATGAAACCGAACGTAGACGTTGACCATCTGAGAAAAGATGGAAAGATCAAAACGCCCGAATGCCCTCCGCAAAAGGCCAAGGTGTTGTTTGGCTTTTTGGAGGTTTTCTCGGCCTGATGGGAACAGCCCAGATCTTCCTGCACTATCACTCTTAGATCGCATTCTGTTGAAGTGCGCTGCAATATTTGATCGACAGTCTGTATTCGCAAGTAGTTTTATGGCGTATGCTCAACATCTTGCACTTCGTAGCGTTGAACTGTAGCAGGTTCTGAGTCGACCATTCGTAGACCCTGTCAAAATCATCCTGAAGTGCTACATTGTCGCTGGTTGTTCTAATGGCTCGCCATATCTTGAGATCATCAGCAAAGAGTAAGGAGTTGGGGTGATTACTGTCGCGAGATCGTTTATGTAAATTAGGAATAGGCGTGGAGTAAGTACTGAGTCCTGGGGCACTCCGCACTTAACGTCGATTGGGTCAGAGATGACACCGCGAACTCTTACATTCAGACATCGTTGGAGCAAGAACTTACATATCCAACCGAGGATTGGGTCACCAATTCCACAACCATGCAGCTTGTGAAGGAGGATATGGTGGTTCAGACGGTCGAAAGCCTTTGAGATGTTCAGATATACTGCGTCAACACCTACGCCGCTGTCAACGGTCTCAGTCCAACTGGATCTAGCAAGTAGCAAAGTTGAAATGCAAGATCGGTCCTTGCGAAATCCATGTTGTTCTTGTGCTATGGTGTTGCGTCCTTCCAAGTAGTTCCTGAGCACTTCGACAACAATCACTTCCATCATTTTGGAGAGCACTGGAAGTAGTGTTATCGGACGATAGTTGGCCGGATCTGTACGATTTCCCCCCTTATGGATGGGAGTGACAATGCCTTTCTTCCACATTGTTGGCACGCGTATCTCATCGAGGCATCGTTGGAAGAACTTGAGAGTGGGTCCCCCAGGTTTCCTGCAGCCAATTTCAAAGCCTGTGGACGAATATTATCAATGCCGGGAGAGGTATGCTCGCATAGGGCAATTAGCCTTTTCCTAATATCCGCAATCGTAAAAGTGATGTGGCTAAATCCTGGTGGTGGTGCAACGATCGGGAACAGTGTACGCGGCGATGTAATGATCTGAAAGTTCGGGGCGAATTGTTGTCATAAGGAGTTGGCCGCCTCGGTTGCGGTTTGTGCGAGTCCACATAATGTGTGTAAGATAGGAATTCCTCGTTGCACTTTGTGGAGCTTGTTTATGTGTCTGTACAGGAGCTTTGGGTTAGAAAGGAATTTCTCAGCTAGATTCGGCTGGTGCTGTATTTTATCTTCGTGTACCAGGTTTACGCAGTGAATCCTTTGAATAGTGTAGGCTTCCCATGTTTCGGCACACGGTGACTCCTTGAAGCTACGCCAGAGCAAATTTCCTTGTGACGATACATTTCGGTGTCCTGCTGCATATTAATGCTTTTCGTATCTTCGCTCGCAAAAACCTTTTCCTAGAAGCACTAGTTACTAAAGTGTTGAACTGGTGAGCAAATTCAGACCAGGCGACGTCAGAGGATCGTTCTGCTAGAAATGACCAGTTTGTAGCATTTATAAATTTAATTAGAACGCCGTAATCCGTAATGAGCTGACACTCCTGGCAGCTGGGCAAGAAAGCTGAGTGCCAACACGCACGTACTCGCCTCAAATTGGGTTTGGGACAGACCCTGTTAGCGTGTTACCAGGGCCCAGCCGAAAGCGGATGAAATCGCGCGTCAGACATCATGTCCGCTGCCTTGCCCCGGGTAGATGGATGAAGACTGGGGTGCCAAAGCAAGACGGCGAAATGGCCAGACGGTGCGGACAATCAAGTGTGGAGCGTGGGCTTCCAGCCAAATCCGTCAGGCGATGTTTTGCAGATTGGTGAGACCGACATATAAATATGAGCGTTCTCTGTCCTAATAGGACTCTGGTCTGCTGAGTCTTCTTCTGTCCTCATTCCTGTCGGGTTTGTCAAGGCGTCAAACAGAGGAGGCGTAAGGGCGCAGATTTACCAGCAGGCGTGAATCAACCGGCCGATTGTGGGTACAGCGTTATAACAACTCTTCTGTGTTTTCTGAGGAATACTCTGCAGAACAGATGTAATTGAACATGAAACTTGCATGTTCGCTGTGGCTTAAATGACTCTCTATCGATACCGTTTCGATCATAAGCTCTTCATTGGTGAATACAAGATCCTGGACACCCGGTTTGTTTCCTGCCCTAAATCTTGTGGGAGATGTGATGTGATTGTAGAGTGGTAGTCCACTAATTATCTCCTGTACTTCCATTTTGAAGTGTTCGTTGATACAGCCTGGGGTCTCTGTGGTATGAATATTGAAGTCACCAACAAGGCAAATGTAGCTGCACGACTGCGAGGGAATGGTCTCCATTGTGGAAGCTAGGCGGTTGTCCATTTCCAAAGTAGCCGACGGAGGGCGATACACCACACAACAAACATGCGTCCCCACTGGTTAGGTGAAGACGGCATCAAAGCGCATCGACAATCTGAACCACTGGGTCATCGATGAGATCAAGGTGTAGTTCGCTGCGAAAATAAAGTAGTACTCCACCTCCTCTACTTGGTCGATCGTTGCTTAGAATAGGCATCCCAGGCAGTGCGATTTCTGCATCAGTGATCGCTTCATTCAACCAGGTCTCGGTTATCATAACAAGGTCCCTTGACATCGAGACCTGACGCAGGCGAACCTCCGTCATTTTGCATAAATACCTTGTGCGTTGGTATAAAAAGAGGAGAGTGATTCATAGGTTAGAAGGTTGTTTGTGGGTGTAGACAACAAGATTGAGACTTGGCCGACGCTCTTCAGGTCGGCTGCTACTAGTCTTTTGAATAGTCTTAGGCTCGTGAGAATGATTTGAAATAACTTTCTGCACCATGCAATCAGGTTCATGATGATCCTGATGGCCACACACCTCCTGCGGTGTCTCGGCGGATGCTATGACGGCAGTCGGATCAGTCTATTTGGTGGACTCTGCAACAACGGTTGTTCCTACTGAGTTGGTTCTCTCCATGGAGTAACCAGTAGCCCCTGGTCGTAACTCTACTGTTTTTAGTCGAATTTCTATTGGTAGCATGTTCCGGAAGTTACCCAGTTCTCTAGAACTGTCTGTAAAGTTAGCTCAGACGAAAAGACCAACTTCAGCAACCTAGGACCACACCCATTGTAATTTGGTGATACGGGAATTCTTGTCAGGGAGGTAGCAATGACATCTTCTAAAGACATCGCGTCACCTATGTATCGCCATTGCTCCGGGTCATGTGCCTGAGCTTCTTCAGGCGATGAAGCTTGAGATTCGGGGCCGCCATGAATAATGACGGTTTTCAGCTCGTGTTTTCTACTTCCCTGTTGATTGTTCATATCCTTTGAACGTTCTTTCCACGGAATATCCGGTAAGATACTTACTCCGTTCGATGCTCTGTGGTGTCGATTGGCAGCAAGCAGAATGGATTCCGTTTCTTCCGCGGAATGTAGTGTTACTCGAAATAGTCCAGGCTCACCATAGTGTAAGGAGTTTGGGTGTTGTGCGATGCGGCTCAGCGTATTGGGTTCAGCGCGCATGCTGATGGCACTACAGATGGAGTCCCACTGACTACGATCGTCTATCAATTTGCCCCTTATTGTGCTGGATTTGGATCCAGGAACGTTAGTGCGTACAAGACGTAAGGCAACATGATTACGCCTTGTGGCTCGCGATTTAAAAGCACTAGATTCTTTTGTTTTTCGTAGATTTGCGGATCGCACGGGCGATAGCGATCCATGTTGAGGCGAGGTTTTGCTCTCTCCGGTAATTGGAGTCACGGGTGTCTTTGACAACGTTCTCTTAGAAGCAACCGCTGCGTAGGATATCCAGTTATTTTTTCTCATGGGCTTGCTGGTGTTTTGTGTTTCGAGTACCGCAACTAAATTACTAGTTATTATACCCTTGGATAAAGTAGAAGCAAGTGGGTTGTAAACGACTATTTCACTTAGTGGTGTCATGTGGCTAGGGGCCGTTGGAGACTGAGACGCGAGGGTGAGATTGGGACGCCTGGCCCTCTTCTTCGGCCTAAACGGGGAGTTTGCAAGTGTCCATTTCAATGCAAGTATAACATTGTTTACTTTCACAGATGCGTTGCTGGCGTTCACCAGTTGCCAGTCACCAGTCAACTTTCCACACTTTTTCATTAAGAAAATTACACAACTAACAACAGGAATGGATTTGTAAACTTGAGAGAACCAAAATACTTCGGTTTTGCTGCTGCACTGTATAGTTTCGAGTGCACTCATCCCTAAACACTTCGAATGGTACACTCGGCTAACCTTGCCAGATAGGTGCACCATCCCACACACGCAGGACCTTACCGCATGGCTCACAGGTAAAACGATCTTCAGAAAGATCGATCTGGTTCGCACCTATCACCAGAAGAAGAAGAAGAAAATGACATTCCTAAAGCAGCCGTTATCCCTCCTTTCTACTTGTTTGAATTTTCAAGAATGCCATTTCGACTGTGCAAGGCCGCGCAAACCTTCCAATGTTTCTTCCACGATGTCACTCTTGGCCTAGACTTCGCTTATTCCTACCTTGATGATATTTTAGTAGCCAGTTCATCGGAACAAGAGCACATCGAGCACCTTCGAATTTTCTTCCAGCGCTTGACGCAACGCAGTGTCGCAGTCAACCCGACTAAGTGCAAACTCAGCAAATCTGCGGTAGAATTCCTAGGACACCTCGTTTCATGGTCTGGTATCGAAGTCTTTCCTGATAAGGTCCAGGCAATCAAGGACTTCTCAGCTCAAACTTCGTTCAAGTACCGTCGATTTTGTGGTTTGGTCAAATACTATCGACGCTTCATTCTTCTCTGCGCTCAGCTAATGCAACCTCTGACTGACCTACTCAGGATGAATAAACGTATGTTCGCTTTCCATAACACAGCACGTCCTCCAACAACACCCCCTTGGGTTCTTCTCCAGACTCCCGCAGTCAGTGGCACTCCGCCACAGCACTTATGGCAGAGAACTGCTCGCTACCTCGACCTAACCATTTTCACTTCTGGCACACACTCGAAGGCTTTCACGGTCTACAATGACCACAATCCCCTCATCTTCGTCTTCAACTCTGCGTGTGACAAGTATTCACCCCCAGTGAGGCTGGACCTTACCGTGGTGCGATGGTTTGTGTGCCTTAACGATCCATTGAGCTATGCTGGGTGGTGCTTTTGCACCTTCAGAGTCACTCATGCCAGATTGGTCAATGGTTAGATGCCAGACAAACTCAGCCTCCTGGTTCTCCAGGTTGGGGGTTGGAATGAGGGTGGCACCTTATTCCTTAAAACGGACTCCTTGTAGTCCAGTGCCAAACCCGCTGCCTTGCGGTCAGGTTTTCGAACCAAAGGCTTTGGCTGAGAACCCTAATTGTTCTCCTGTCCAGACCAGGGCAACCTGACAGTATCCTGCCCACGTAATACTATGAATCATTCGTCAAACAATTTCTTGACGCTCTGGCTACCACAGAGGATAATCAACGGGTGCCGTATCTGCTGCACCGAGCAGGATGAATAGGGTTTGGATGCTACTGCTCAAGCCCTCCAGTCTGCTTATTCCCCCTCTTACGCTTTTCACCCTTAACGTCCGATTCCAACTCCACTTATATTCCCCAGTTTTCAACCCCGATTTTGGCCCTCCCCCAACATGCTTTGTTAGGCGTTTATCTTCTAATTTCAATTCACATGCTAACGCGGAGCGTCACTCCTCTCCTGTCCGCAAGCCTATGTCCAACCAAGCGGTCCATTCCAGTTCATCGGCTTCCATTTGGAGACCTCGATCTTCCTTCAGATTGGCATGCCTCAATGTACACGCATTACTACGGATCGGTCAACAGGCAACACTTGCCCGAACATTGGAGACCCTCTCGATCGATAGATGCTGCTTATCAGAGACCTGCCTGCAGGAATCGAGCTCTGTGCTCACTCTGCGATCCTCTTCAGGTGACGAAAACAGTATTTTCTCATTGCGCCTATCCGGTGACGATGCAGCTTCGAGCACCCGCCAAGCTGGTGTTGGCATTGCTCTGAGTCCCCGGGCTGAAGCGGCTCTGGCTGATTGAATCCCAATCAGTAGCCGGATGTGTACGGTCCGATTGGCTGGCTCGTTCAAAGTTTCGAAGTTGCGCAGGCCTAACAGGTGTCTATTCATCATCGCTGCCTACGCGCCCACAAACTGTAGCGATGCTTCGGTATAAAACGACTTCTATCGCCAACTGACCCAGCTCCTTCGCCACAGAAGCAGCACGGACACTGTTGTGCTGACTGGGGATCTGAACGCACAAGTTGGAAGTTGTCCACTGATGAAATGCATCTGGGCAGTCATCACGGCGTAGGCTCCTGTAATAATAACCGTGAGCGGTTACTTCATTTGTGTGAAGATGCCCGCTTATTTCTTGAGAGCACTAACTTCCGACACAGCACATGCCGGAGAATGACTTGGTGCCCACCAGCATCAAACTAGCCTGGGACGCAGATCGATCACATTGCGATAAGTTACCGCTGGAGAGGCTGCATCCAGAACTGTCACTCTGTTTGGAGCACATGCGTGTACGCCGATCATGCACTTGTATGTGCTGATTTGCGGATACGTTTTCGAGGACGCCCACGACGACGTTGTAACCCTAATTGACACCAGCCAACTGACAAAGCCAGTTGTTCTGAATGCGTATCGAAGTACGCCGACATCCGAGTTGAGTAAGCGCCCACTGGAGACAGTCGATGGTCACTGGTCACATGTTCGTCATACCTTACTAGCAGCAGGCAAATCCTCATGTGCTAAGTCTAATCGCCAACATAAACATGGAGCCTCTTCGCAGTCTCTGGAACTTATCGATGCTCGCCGGCATATCCTGACTAAAAGCGAACACAATGAAACTCGCAAAAAGCTCCGGGCAATAATCCGTGCTAGCTTGAAGAGAGACCGCGAATCCTAGTGGTCGCATGGTGCTTCAGAGATGGAAATGGCCACTGCCATTAGCAACCATCGTAAGTTATTCCGTCTGATACGGGAAACGGGCAGCAGGAGGCTTGGTGTTAGTGAAACAATTTGTGATGAGAGTGGACAGCCTATCCACAATTTGTTAAACGTTTGGAAAGTTGGGCTGAGCCTTTTGAAAAGCAATTCAACCGGCTAGAATTGTTCGATTCTTCGCCGGCCAGTGATCGCTCTGCTCCGTGGGCTGTCCCTTTGTATCCATCCTCTCGCTCAGAAGTCGAACGTGAAATCGGACTGTTGAATTAGAACAAAGCCGCGCGACCAGATGATCTTCCTCCAGCCCTCTTCAAATTCGGAGGTTCTGCTCTTGTTGGGGCTTTACACGAATTGCTAGTTAAACTGTGGGAGCAGGAGACTGTACCAACCGACTGGAGCCGCTCCGTTATGGTTCCCATCTTTAAAGGAGGCTTGCGTTCGGAATGCGGCAGCCATAGAGCAATCAGACTGATCTCCATCGCCTCCAAATTACTCACCTCCATAATTCTTCCCAGACTGACTGGCGCTCGTAAAAGCCAGATTCGTGAGGAGCAAGCCGGATTTCGTCGAGATCGTGGCTGCATTGACCACATCTTCACCTGGCGTCAGTTGTTGGAGCACCGTCACACATGTTGGCAGCCCACCGTTGTCGCGTTCCTCGATATCATAGGTGCATTCCATACAGTGGATAGACTTGCACTTTGGGTCTGTCTACTCAGGAAAGGTGTACCTGAGAAATATGTAAATATTATCCGAGCATTATACGCGCGTAGCACTGGCAGATTGAGGGCTAACGGCAAGCTGTCACCACCCTTCAATATCTCCAGCGGTGTGAGACAATGATGCCCACTGTCAGCTTTCCTCTTCAACTTCGCTATTGACGAAGTCACTGAAATAGCATTTGCAGGACATGATTTGGAAGGCATGGAGCTACTCCCAAGAGAACGACTTCTTGACTTGGAGTATGTTGATGATATTGCCCTCATGTGTGACAGCTCCCAGACGTGCCAAGCCGCACTGGACAGATTAGCATTCGCTGTCAGCTGCTTCGGGCTTTGCTTTGCACCATGGAATTGCAAAGCGTTCCTTCCAGATTGGTAGAGATCGCCTCCTGCGCTGACCCTTGGTGGCGATCAGCTTGAAGTCGTTCAGAAATGCAACTACTTGGGAAGTTGTATCAGCGCCCTTGGGATCGAAGACGAGATCACGAACCGTATAGCGAAAGCTCGAAGTGCTTTTGCTAACCTTCGCCACCTATGGAGGCGGCGCGACATTACTCTCACCCTGAAGGGTAGAGTGTACAATGTAGCGGTACATTCGACCCTACTATACGGTTGCGAAATCTAGCCCCTAAGACCAGCGGACTTGAAAAGGTTAGTTACGTTCGACCATCGGTGCCTTCGCAGTTTGGCTCACATCTGGTGGGAACACCGCGTGAGTAACGAGCGTGTTCGACGTCTTGTTTATGGCATAGAAAAAGGAATTGAACCGCTCAGCACCGTTATTTCCCGCACCAGGCTCAGATGGCTCGGCCACGTGTTACGCATGCCAGCCCACCGACTTCCACGACGTGCGTTGTTTGCTCGCCGGGGATGTGGATGGAAGAAGAGGAGGGATGGCCAAGCGATGGTTTGGTCCAGCGGAAGGAAGGCCCTCACCTCTGAGCTGTCCCCGGTTGGAGCGTCACGGCCCCCTGGTTAGGGTCCAAAAGACGGTGAACACCTTTGGCTGGATACACTTGCTAACATGGCAAGGAGCCGACCTCACTGGTGTTCTTGCTGTGAGTTTCTTTGTCACTCCCCATCCCTTTTATTCTCCCCCAGCTACGATCTCCTTTCGTAGCGTAAAACATAATGACGTTCCTTTTTGCCTAGTAGCCAGCTGGTGGCTTACCGGAACGACGCCCATGCGTTGCTGGTAGTTCAGCTGGCATGCAACTGCTGTATTTATTTTCCTTTTCCTTTATGTATTGCGGCACAGTAGCTGAGGTGTTTCCCACCTCTAGCTGACGCATATAATGATGAATGAATGAATCACCTGGGGAAACAAGACATCTAGACTTTGTCACACAGTTCACTGTTGACATACGTCATGTCTCAATTGTCGACAATCCCGTCGCCGACGTTCTCTCACACGTGAACATCACCCACCAGTCTTTGCCTGCCGTCGGCCTTGCTTCCATGGCAACGGTTCAGGCTCAAGACGAAGACATACCACGCACTCTGCAGTTCAGTTCGCTGCATGTACAACTTGTTCTTCTTCAAAGCATGGAAGGAACCATTCTCTGTGACTTTTCCACTGGTTGTCCTAGACCCATCGTGTTCGTCTCCTACAGACGCGCAGTCATTGACGCACTGCACTCATTATCGCATAGCGGTATCCGTGCATCTATGAAACTGGTCACAGAAACTTGCATTTGACCAGGCGTAAACCAAGATTTCTGTACTGATGAGCAGTAGTGAGGATTTTGGTACAGTTCAGTTAATTCATCGTTGTCACTCCCAAGCAGCAAGCTTAGGCTAGTCTGGAAAAGCACCAGACGCCAGCGTCTGATGGGGAGTGACTGATGAATTAGCTGAAAAGATGTTTGTACCTGGGCTCGCGCCTGCCTTCAGTGCCAGTGCTCCAAAATACCTCGTCGTAACCGCAGTTCTTTTAATTCATTTCCCTCCCCGGACTCTCGGTTCTCGTATGTACACGTAGAACTGGTAGGTCCCTTACTTCCTTCAAGCGGATTAGTATACATTCTTAGATGTGTCGACTGCTTTACTAAATGGCCAAAAGCCATTCTCGTAACAGACTGCACAGCTGCGACTGTTATCCGGGCCTTCTTAGACCGGTGGTTCTCTCACTATGAATACCCATCCACCATTACAACTGACCGAGGAACGCCTTTCGAATCTTCACAATGCGATACATGCTGCAAGTTCTTAAGCTGTCGCCGCATTCATCCCACAGCGTATCACCCAGCAGCCAACGGTTTGATTGAAAACTACCATAGACAGCTTAAAACCTCACATTGCACCTCCTCCGACCCTAGCTGGAGCGGAAACGTTTCGCTCATACTCTTAGGTATTCGCAGCAGCATCAAAGCCGACTTGCAATGTGCACCAGCAGAGCTAGTTTACGGCACAACGCTAATGTTGCGTGGAGAATTCGTTTCGCTTCCCGCATCGTCGGGTATGCCTCCGCCTAACTCTGCGTCCTCCCTAGCTCAACATATGCGTTCACTAAGCCCGACTCCGCCCCGTGAGCAGCTTAGAGATGTGCAAATGCACAGCGGACTCTCTAACTTCAGTCACGTCTTCCTCCGCACCAAAGCAATGCGGCGTCCTCTCCAGCCTCCCTACATTGCCCTTTCAGAGTCCTGCAACAGACTCTGAAACATTCCACTTTAAACCAGAATGGTCACAGAACTTCGGTGTCCATCGACCGCATCACAGTGACTTTCTTTGACGAATCACTTGCAACCCATCCTGATGCTACCACACAAGCACCCGCACCTGCGGTGTCTTCCCGAGCGCTGCAATCACAAAACCCTCTGTTCTCCTTGACTCAAAACCTACCGCGTTTCAATCCCAGGCAACCGACCGACGCGGTAGACAGGGCAAACGGCCGCACCGTTTTACAGATTTTGTAAACATTTGCTATTTCCATAAACACTCCTTTTTCTTCTTTAGTGCTAATTGTACGTCTTGTTCACAAACGTTTTGCAAAATCGACAAAAAACCAAAACATTTTGATAACGTAAAAAGCATATTTGGTTTTTGCATGCACACCATGTACTCTCTCCGACGTCAAGTCACTTCCTCGACCCCTGCCCACCCCCTGATTTCTACCTTCCAGAAACTCAAATGCCGGAACTGCCAAGGCAACCATCTAATGACTCGCTAACCGACTCGACACAATCCCCGAGTAACTCGCCAGCCGAACCAAGGCCCCCTTCCTGACCCAAGAAACAGATATTCACGAACGGTTTGGTCTCCAAACACCTGGCTAGGCGTTGTCGAGGAGGGCGTACGGATATCTTCGGGGGATGAGGACCGTGGACTGAAGTGCGGTAGGGGGAGTGACACCTTCCAAGCGCACCGTCGGATCTGCAACGGAGAGAATGTTCTGTCGGCCTATTTTCGGGACGAGCCAGTTATTTTTGCAGTTCGACCAGTCCGCCCCGACGGCCCACCGATGATGCATTCTGGTACACACGATCAACACAAGTAATTAATAACAAAAGCCCGAACCCAACGAACTCTGCTATACACTTCATCTTCGAGGCCCTTGTTCAAGCCCATGTAACTATTCGCACTCAACCTCACCTTCCGTTTTTCCCCACTAAAATCTCCATCGAAAGCATCCAAACTTTAGTCATTTAAAGGGATGTCCTTGTAGTGTACCGGAAAGCACGTCCTCTCAATATTTTGCAACATTGGATTTGACCGTTGTTTTAACCATCAAAACATCCACTTGTTTTACTTACGGCATTTCTGTTCACGCAAATTGTTTAGGTGAGTACCTTGCTGCACCGTTTCTCGCTCTACTTGACTCCCTTCCAAAGTTGCAGCATGCAAAATACACCTTGGGTTCTGTAGCACCCAAAAATATAAATGATATCTTTTATGTACCATTTAATTGTTGACCAATTGTACATTAATATTTCTTGTTTTAATCTTCCTTACAACCTGCTCGACACTCGACCGCCTTGTAAGTTCCTGCGCTAACGTGTACCTTCTGTCTTGCCTCATCCGTCCGTCTTCTTGTAGCCCATCGAATACAGTCCGCTGTGTCCGACTCCAATTGCCTTCTGATATCCGCGCTTAATTTCGCGCACCGTTTCGGACTAGTATTAACTAGTCCTACAAATGGGTGACCCCAATTCGCAAGCGCGAATTCAACCATTTTTCCTCCTCGTTTGTATTTTTTCGTGAGCTCGTTCCTTTTTCTCGATTATATAGCTGTATGAATTTATTTCTTGCGTACTTTTAGTACTTTTATCGTGTTTTCATTCTTTATCTTGTCGACTCACATTTCGAGAGTGGCATCTGAGTCGTTTCGCAGCGTAAACATGCTTAGTTTGGTTGTTCCACGTTTTATGGAACACAGCCCAAAGGTTTGGTTTGCGATAGTCGAGATCGAGCTGGAAAATAAGAGCATTACAGTGGACCGTCTGAGATAAAAAACAGCTCGTCCCACGAATGCCTTCGTCGTTTGCGACGCTGGTTGAGGACATTCTACTCTGGCCATCGAATGAGGCGATGTATGAAACGATAAAGCAAGTAATTTTGAAAGAGTTTCAGCCCAGCACACGAGCTCGAAGTGAACAACTCAATGGTCTCAAGCTTGGAAATCGCAAGATGTCGGCGTTGCTCCACGAACTTCAGACCATCGCTGGTCCCTTATTCTTGAGCGAAGAAGAGATAAAGGAGCTGTGGTTAGCACTTCTCCCAGAGCCATTGTCAGTAATGCTGTCCATGTTTATAGATATATCCCCGAAAGAATTAGCCACCAGTGCGCACGCTGCGTTCGAACGTCTTTCGCAACAGACGACCAGTAGCTCTGGTGACGTATTCTCACCGATGAAAACCGAATCTCATATTTACCCGAAGCCGTCAGGCCCGTGTGACCCTAAAGACGAGGAAATTGCGCTACTTCGCAGCATGGTAGCAGCAATGAAGGCTTCGAAGAGGCGTGTGCAACCGTCAGATGCTGACCACGTTTTGGCTATCGTTCATTGCAGCTCGTCTGTGCTTGCACCGAGTAAATCTCGTTCGACACGAAGGCGTTACATTTCCCCTGCACGTTCTCAGTCCGGCAATCCCAAAGCCTTAGAAGAATTATGATGGTATCACCCCCAATATGACGAAAGAGCTAGACGTTGTCGGGCTCCATGCATTAGACGTGACTCAGCCGCTTCAGGGAAAGCAAAGAGCCCGCATACTAACATGATTAAAGTATCCATCAATAACCAAGCAAACTGCTTGTTTTACGTTAAGGATTAACGTTCTTCCATTACGTCCCTCATCGACATCTGAGCGGAAGTCCGCGTCATCTCCGCGAACAAGAAAGACAAGCACTCAGAGCCTACTTACAATTTGCGTGCGGCCAACGGTTCTCCGATAGTTTCATTCGGTCAGCGCATGATGAATCTGGCCTTCAATCTTCGCCAAGCTTTTCAGTGTGTCTTCATGATTGCGGCTGTACCTTTCGCCATTATCGGTATGGACTTCCTCTGGCATTTTGGGTTGCTTGTTGATGATGCTTGCCACAGAGTTTTAGATGACCTTATGTAACGAGGGGTCGAAGGAGTTCTTACAGACTCCTTGATAATCAGTCCCGTTTTTCGAATCGCCGTTGTACCATCAGCTTATGAGAACCTACTACCTGAATACCCGCGACTGGCACAACCAGCTGCAGAGCTTCCACCAGTCACGACAGAGGTCACTCACCACATAGTCATGCGTGGTGAACCAGTTAACGCACGATCAAGACGGCTTACTTCTGACAAACTATGTGCAGCACGAACTGAATTCGACCACATGTTTAAGCTCGGTATCCTCAGACCGTCCAACAGCCCATGGGGGTCGCCTCTCCACATGGTCCCGAAGAACGTTATGGGGTCTGGCGTCCTTGCGGTGCCCATGGAACCTTGAAAACGGTTACCATGCCCGATGGCTATCCGATGCCACACATCGTGGATCTCACAGCCATTCTGGCGGGTAAAAATATCTGCAACAAATCGACTTGGTATGCGCATACAACCAAATTCCGGTAGCCGAAGCGGACATAGCTAAAACTACCGTGACAATTCCATTTGCTTTGTTCTAATTCCTGCCCATGCCATTTGGTCTAAAGAATGCCATGCAAACTTTTCAGCGCTTCATCGACCAAGTTGGTCGCGGCTTAGACTTCGCTTACGCTTATCGCGACGACATTTCAATCGCGAGCTCTTTACGAGAAGAGCACATGCGCCACGTGCGAACAATTTTGAACGTTTATCTCAACACGGGGTGACGATCAACGCAGAAAAGTGTACGTTTGGTGTCGACTCCTCCCTTCCATGGCCATCGTAGCTCCTCTGCAGGCGTCATGCCACTGCAGGATAAAATTCAACCCATCATCGACTACCCCGAGCCTCATTCTTTCAAACGGCTTAGGCGTTTTGATGAGCTTGTTAACTTTTACCTACGGTTTATACCAAACTGCGCGTCACTGGTGCAACCCCTCACGGACCTTCTCTGAGGAAAACTCAAGAAATTCGGATCATCTGCCGCAACACGCGCTGCTTTTAAGTCTCTGAAAGTGGTTATCGCCAACCTAAGTTCTATAGTGCAACACGATCTGGTCGCCCCACTGTTCCTCAGTACTGAATCCTTGGACCTGGCAGTCGGCGCTCTTTTGCAGCAACGAGTAGCCGACACGTGGCAGCCCTTAGTGTTTTTCTCCAAACGCCTACAACCTATCGAATCTCGCTACAGCACCTTCCGTAGAGAACTACTACCCATATATCTAGCGGTACGTCACTTTCGACAAGTCTTAGAAGTCTGCTCCTTCACCGTCTTCATCGACCACAAACCCTTGACTTATGTGTTCGGTTTGACTACCGAGCGATACTCTCCTAGAGAGTCGCGCCACCTTGACTATATCGCTCAGTTTACGACCGATATACGACATGTCTCAAGTGTGCACCACGCGCTCGCCGGTGCACTTTCCCGAATGCAAGCTATCTCCGTTGACGCTCGCACTGCTATCGACTTGGCAGCCATGGCCACAGCGCAACTCAACGATGCTGAGGTTGATCTACTACGCAGGTCTCCCACATGAGACCTACCGTGCGGCCGCACTGTAACTCGTCTCTCGCTTTGCCCTCTGTGGCCACTCCAATTCTCCTCACAGAATATTGTGCGTGCGCTCGTTCGAACCAGTTCGACGAGCTCTACTCAGTGCTTCCCAACTCTTGGATCTAACCGGTGGGGATTATACTCTTTCTCCAGTTTCCAGTTTTCGGCATATTCTTTGCCGAATTTCACTTGTGTAACTACATCAGACCGGTCTTTCGGAAAAGATTTTGGTCTCATTCGGAAGAAGAAGCTGAGGGCTCCCAAACTACGCGGCAACCATCCCTGCAAGTTGCGGCATAACAAAGTTAGAGCCTTTTTGCTCCGCTCATCAACTGAGCAGCTCTGAGGAAGCTTATCAGCGCTCCACCTGCATCGTCGCTTAAGGCAGGCCGATTAACACACGCTGCCGCTTTGTTTGTGTGTGTACCATTGCAAGTCTATTGATCGTTGAATCCGACAGTCTGCGCGTTACGACCCCCATCTGCCCCTACGCCTGACTTTGGTGCGGTCGAACAACTCTCAGTTCGTGTGCGTGTTCTGACCTATTCGTGCGTCACCCCTAGCGCAAAATACACTCACCAAGGCTTTGTTGTAAACAAGAGGACAACTAGCATTCCTATGGTTCAGCGTCGTCTATGTTGTGCAGACAACTGCATTAAAGTCCTTAAGATCAGTATCACCTGTTCCAGCTGCATTAAATCGTACTGCCCGCAATGTGCAGGCAAATCTGTCCAAGAAGTGAGACAGACAAACCAAGTTGCTGACACAATTTGGTTTTGCCCATCATGTCAAGTGATTCCAGTTGTCAACTGTTTATCATTGCTAATGAAAAAATGCGATAGGATGACTGAAATAATCGCACAATTTGTAAATACTAAGGTCGCTCCCTCGGAGGTAAATATGGCCACGATAATACCTCACCCGGTCAAAGTTAGTTCTGCGTCTAAACCGAAGAAAAGAGCTAGAAGATCCAACCGCACTGCAGCCTCTGTGACTCTAAACCCACTGGGTCACCTCACTCCCATCAGTGGGCAAGCCTCAAACATGCATGCGTACACTTCTCCAACCATAGAAGCTTCACTTGGAGATTCAGCCATGACACCGATAGCTCACAGCCGAAGGAAATCCGGTGCCGATAACAAACAGGTAACGTACGCATCGATTGCATCCACAAACACACCGGGAGCGACACAAACAAGTTCATCTTCAGTACCGAGCACGCGTGGCCCAAAGCAGCTTTCACCGTCAAGTCCAGTGGTGCCCTCTAAACAACCTGAATTGCCGGCAAAAAGTATAAAGCCAACACTTGCTAGACAAAACCACGCAGCGCTAACTCTCGTGTGCACCAATGTTCCCGAATCCAAATCTGGCACAATAAAAGGCAAGTTGCAAGACGATCGCAACCAGTGGAGTTCCATCTGCGAGGCGATTGGTATTCGGGTTGAGCCTGCAATGCTGCAACGCGTAGCACGTCACCCGACCTCAGTGCACTCTGGTGAACCTCGAATTCTTCGAGTAACTCTAAACTCAGCAGATGAGACAGAGGCTGTCCTGCTCTCAGCAGTTCGTCTTCGCAACTCACCGAGCGGAGTGCGCATATTACCTGAGCTACCTTGGAAAGACCGCACAAAAGAAGCAGTGGAGCAACGCGGTATTGCTACTAGGGATAGCAAGAAAACAATATTTGTTCATGGTGTTCCCGAGCTCCTGCATGCTTTTGATCACGATGCACATACACATGACCGAGAACAGTGGTGCTACATCCGCGAAGCACTCTGTGTTAACAATGTTATTGCCAAATCCCTAACAAGAGTTCCGTTGTCACCTAACTACAAGGGCTGCGGTCCTAGGCTAATGAAGGTAATACTACACTCTGAGGGAATGACGCAAGTTCTGTTGGATAGCTGGTTAAAGTTTCGAGCTAGGTTGCCAACAGAAATACGGCTAAAGGCAGCAGGCGAACGACCAAAAGTCGGAAGAAATTCGATGGAACTTGCAAATCCTGCAAATTCTTTATTTGCACAGTCCTTCGGAGAGATCGACACAACAGCGTCCACGTCACACAGGAGGACCGAGCAAAGCACGAGTGAACCATCAGTTCAGGAACGCTCAATAATGTCATGTAACACGACTGAAATACACAAACCAAAAAACGATTAATTGCCGGCCACCTAACGGCCGGCTTAAAAGCGAACACAAACTTGACATCCACCAATGAACTCCTAACCACAAAAGCCCTATCTTGCATGTACACAAACGCTCAAGGCCTTCGAAGCAAGTTGGCCGAACTTAGAGAACTCCATGCCTCACAACCACGAGACCTCGTCATGATTACAGAGACATGGTTAAACCCTGAGATAACCGACTGTGAGATCAAGTTACCCGGTATGTCGCTGCTTCGGACCGATAGAACCGGAATGGGTGGCGGTGTGATTCTTTACTATAATACAAGCCTCCGATGTGAAGTTATCGATCACCCAGAAATCCGAGCTCCCGATTCGCTTTGGTGCCGCCTTTGGTTGCGAAACAAGGACACATGTCTACTAGCCGTGGTTTATCGCCCGCCAAACTCAACGTCGGAAATGGACTCCAAACTGTACCACGTTTTTCAGTTTGCTTTGAACAAGTCCTACACCCACATTCTTATCGCGGGAGACTTTAACGTGCACGACATAGAAACGCCGGCAACTGACGGTACGCAGTTTAAAGCCTGTTTGCAAGAACTTATTGCGATCCACCCTCTTTACAACCACGTAACCTCTCCCACCAGATTTCGAACTTCTAACAAGCCGTCGATACTAGATCTTGTGCTAACTAACGAAGAACTCATGGTTGGCGGGATAGTTACAAGCACACCACTGGGTCGTAGTGATCATGTCACTCTACTCTTTGATTATATATGCTATGCCGAGTACCCGGAAAAGGAGGAGGATAAAGTGCACACTGTCACGCACTACAATGTGTTGTCCAAGCTTGTTAAGGATACATCTTGGACTTTCTTATTCGAATGTCCCCCAGATTTGGCCTGGGATATGTTTACAAGGACTTTGAGCACACTGGTAGCGCAAGCATCGGAACAGAAGTCCTTCCAACCCAAAAACCAGAGTAAGTCAATTCTAAGGAGCAGAACACGTAAATGTATGTCCCGGAGGGATTTGGCATGGCGAAATCACCAGGGTTGCCCGAATGCCGAAACCTGGACTGCATACGTGACACATCGTAACTTCTGTGTGAAACTGATCCGCGAGGACAAGGTCACGCATCAGCAGAAGTTAATGAAGCGATTCTGCTCTAACCACAAACTCCTGTATAGGCACATTAACGGCCTTCGAAAGGTAAAGCGAGGGGTTCCGGCGCTAGTCACAGCTGATGGATACACGCGGTCAGCAATGGAAGCAGCTGATCTCCTACGGCTTCATTACTCTCAAACGTTCCAACAAGTGTCGAGCCCAAACATTCACCTCATTTCTAATACTCCGCCGTTTGGTTTAGAAAACATCACCTTCACTACGGAGGCTGTGTTGAAGAAATTGTTATCCTTGCGTATCCACAGTTCTCCCGGAGCTGATAACATCCGTCCAAAGGCTCTACAGGCAGTAGCTAGTGATCTAGCAGAACCACTGGCTGTTTTCTATCAGCGATGTCTAGAGGAAAACCTTATTCCACCAGTATGGAAGCAAGGGGTCATCACTCCCATCCATAAAGGAGGCAGCCGCACTGATCCTGCGAACTACCGTCCAATAACATTACTTCCCGTACTATCCAAAGTGATGGAATCAATCGTCGCAGACGCGCTGATGCAATACCTGGAAAGCCACAATTTAATAGCCCCAGAGCAACATGGCTTTCGTCAAAAGCATTCGTGTAACACTAACCTATTAATTGCACGAAATAGCTGGACTGAAGCTGTTGATGATGGAGTTGGAGTCGATGTCATCTACCTGGACTTTTCAAAAGCGTTTGATCGTTTAGACCATCGAGTTCTCCTTCAGAAGCTTCGGAACTACGGCATTGGCGATCCAATCCTGAGTTGGATTAGCAATTTTCTACAAGAACGACGGCTAGTGGTGAAAGTCCGAGAATCATTTTCTCATGCAATCGACGTGACGTGTGGAGTACCACAAGGCTCGGTTCTTGGACCTCGTCTATTCTTGGTGTTCATTAACGATTTGGCGAGATCAATTACTTCCGATTTCTTATTTTTCGCTGATGATATCAAGATATGGCGAAGGATCAGAGGACCGGATGACCATGAACGGCTCCAGCACGATCTTAACACAGTGTCGAACTGGTCAGTTCAAAACGCTCTACCGTTCAACGTAGACAAATGTCGCGTAGTACAATTACGCCATAGACATAACTACACCTACATACTTGGGACAAAGGAATTGCAGAATAGCTCCCAAGAACGTGATCTTGGTGTGATCGTACAGAGCGACCTCAACTGTTCAAAACAGGCTGAGGTAGCTGCGAAAAGAGGCAACCAGCACGTCGGCATGCTGCGAAGGGCATTCGGGAGATTTGACCCATCAATCTTCCCAATGATGCTCAATTCCTACGTGCGCCCGCAAGTTGAGTACGCAATCCAAGCTTGGCAACCTTGGTTGAAACGCGACCTAGAAGCGATAGAGGCACCACAACGGAGAGCAACAAAGAACGTGATGGGCCTGCGGTATCACTCTTACCACCGAAGGCTGAAGTTGTTGGGAATTTTCAGCGGACGCTATCGAAGGCTGCGCGGCGATCTCATATTAGCGTATCAAATATTGAGTGACCCCAACCACGTATGCCGCCATTTGCTGAAACTTAGCCACAACACGCAGCTCAGGGGTAACTGCTTAACGTTGAAGGAACAATATAGCCGTCTAGAGTGTCGACGGAATTACTTTTCCCTTCGAGTTTGCAAACCATGGAACGCACTCTCAGACTCAGTAGTATCCTCTCCTACCCTGGATGTTTTCAAAAAACGATTAGATGTTGCCCTCAGCTCCCAACATTTTGTTACCTAAGCTCCTCTGTTGTGGATTACGCCAAGCATGTTTTCAACAGGACTAATGCATCAAATGGACCTAAGTGAGCGACCATCTTTTATTTTCTCACTCCTTACCTCAACTATCACAGCGCCCCACTGTCTTTCTGAATGTTTACGCGCGATATTTCTTTTTCCTTTTAAACTGATGTTAATTATCAAAGTATTCATCTCGGCAGACGTTCGATAGATGACCCACACATATTTTAATTGCATCATATTCACCGTTACCATCCTACGGGACATGTCAAGCACTTGCTTTTATCTCGTGATAAATCATTGTTCATTGTTCATTGTACGACCAGTCCCGCTGACATCATCAGACGGAAGTATAGTGCAATTTATTTTTGGGCACGCTGCGCCCAGTCGTCCCACGTGAGTTTCGCCAGACCTTGTTCAACACATTGCACGGCTTGTCTCATTCAAGCTTTCGGGCATCGGTTAAACTCTTAACCGCAAAATTCGCTTGGCTCAATGTCAATCGGGACGTCTGTGTTTGGTCAGCTGCTTGCCTTCGGTGTCAACGCACGAAGGTTCAAAAGCACACAAGAAGCCCATTAGGCACGTTTTCGACGCCAGACAAACGTTTTTATCACGTTTACGTCGATCTCGTAGGTTCTCTACGGCCATCGAAATGTTTTGTGTAACCACTGACCTGTATCGAGCGATGTACTAGATGACCTGAAGCCATTCCCATACCTAACTGCTCTTCAGAAACAGTTGTGAAAACTTTTATGGAGCGCTGGGTAGCTCAATACGGCTGTCCCGCCATCGTGATCACCGATCGAGGGTCACAATTCTCGTCAACGTTTGTCACGTTGCTTAAGGATTTAGGCTGTCTCTACATTCAGACGACGTCGTAGCATACGGCCTCTAACGGCATGGTGGAGTGTTTTCACCGCCAGTTGAAGGCAGTGCTACGTGCGCACGCAGATCCTTCATGGTCTGAAACACTTCCCCTCGTCCTCCTAGGCTTAAGAAACACGTTAAAACCAATTTCGACGCCACACCAGTACAGCTAGTCTACAGTTGCACGCTGCGGTTGCCCGGACAGCTGGAAGCACCAGCCCCGTCTACTTCCTATTTTGACTACGAAAGTTACACCGATCGATTGGCTCACCAGATGCGTGAGCTGCGTCCACCCGCTCCTCGATCGCAGAAGACAACAATGAACGTACTTGAGGAGCTGTCTACGTGCTCACACGTCCTTCTTCGCGCCGACAGTGCTCGACAGCCTCTTCAGTCGCCGTATTTAGGACCCTTCAAAGTGCTACACCGCGCGAGTAAGACGTACACTATTGACCGCGGTGGTCGACGCGAAGTCGTTACCATCGACCGTCTAAAACCAGCCTTTATGGAAGAAACCACCTCGCCTACTTCATCTATTAGTGCTTCGTGTGACTTCCAAACGCACCGCACCAGCTTACCGAATCCTAGTGCAGTTCATGCAGACCACGATCTCGATCTACAAGCTTCAGCCGTCCCGACTTCTCCCGAATCTAGCCAGTCGCCTCCCATGACCAATCGCCGTGGTCGGGAGGTGCGTAAGCCGGTTCGATTTTCCTATCATGTACAGTGTAAATACGTTTAGCTTTGTAGATATTGTATATATTTGCCCCGTTTATAGTCGATTAACTTTTTAAAGAAAAACAAAAAAAACAAAAACCGGAAAGTGTTCTTCCAAAAAATGTACAAAAACCAAAAAATTTGAACACGCAGCTTATTCGTTCGTTCTTTCTGACGTTTCTGCACGTGTTTTTCTATGCTTTCGTCTGTACATGCCTTAACCCTCCCCTTCGATAGATTGGCCCGCTCGAGGAATGTTTTCGAAGCCCCTGACGCTGGTTTTTTTTCCGCGCGACGATGGTCGTTTCTTCGTGGGACGATGGTCTTTTCTCCGTGGGATGAGGGTCGTCTTGGCGCGGAGCAGGGTGCGGCAGGGGGAGAGACCACTCCCAAGCGCACCGTTTGGCAGCAGCGGAGGTTGAGGTCCTGTCGGCCTTTTTCTGGGCTAGCCAGTTTTTTGTAGTCCGACAAGCCCGCTCCAACGGTTCGCCGAAATACACCATGCGCGACAATCAATACATAATAAATCACAAACGGCACAGCGGACTCCGACTTCCGGCGAACCCCCACTTGACACGAACGCACACTCATTCTTACTCGACACGATTTTGCCCTACGAACCTTAATTCACCAATCATTTTCGATATCGAAGACTTTTTATGTTCAGCCTTCTAGGGGGGGCACTGTAGCGCCCAAAAAGATAAATGATATCTTTTATGTACCATTTAATTGTTGACCAATTGTACATTATTCTTTCTTGTTTTAATCTTCCTTACAACCTGCTCGACACTCGACCGCCTTGTAAGTTCCTGCGCTAACGTGTACCTCCTGTCTTGCCTCATCCGTCCGTCTTCTTGTAGCCCATCGAATGCAGTCCGCTGTGTCTGATTCCAATTGCCTTCTGATATCCGCGCTTAATTTCGCGCACCGTTTCGGACTAGTATTTACTAGTTCTACAGTTCCGTCACTTCCAACTTCTATATTGTCCCGTATTTGACACGGCTCTTACGTGTCATTGATTATCGACAAGTATCCTAGACGCCACCCAACACGCTCGTCCGATGCCGTCTTTTCACCCCAATGATTCCCTTTACATTACCACCAATTTCATTGGTCACACATTGCGACCGCGTAAGTCTCCACGCTTCACAGCTCTACATTTATTCACTAACTTTTCAAAACCAGGAGTTACACATATGTGATTGCTTCGGCATCTTTCCAGCATTGACGTTCTCAAAATGGTGCACAGCAATCATGCCATGCTCCGAGAATTTGCAGGTATGTAAAGCAATTAATTTTCCATCACATGTGCTTTATATTTCGCACTCCCTTTAAAGCATGTTTCCCTTTGTTACACAAACCAAGAACAACATTATCTACAACAAGCAGATTTCATGTATGCACTGATTACATTCAGTTACTACATCAACCGTAATATTTTATCTTCCGTGCGGATATCAACCACCTACGACTAAACTTGTGCGTAGAACTTCTAATCAATACAACGAAGATAGACAATGTGATAGCGTTTTTGGTTTCCTTTCCATTCCGTCACAAACTTTCCTTACTAATGTATTGCGCATTTAACAACTCCCCATTTCTATGTGGAAGACTTATCTGCATACATTTCCGACAACATTTCCAACTTACAAATGAAATCGATTTTTGAAATCTTGTTAACGGTTAGTTCGTCAGTTTACAGAATATCGCTTATTCCACACATTCCGTAAAAAAGCATGAAATATTTAGTTGAAATCTTTATTTCCCTAGCAGTTGCAAAGTGAACCTTATTCCCTTAATAATATGTTACACTATACGCCGCAATATAACGGTTCACAAATTATGCATCCTGTTATCTTTCTATCACTCATCAAGGGCACCAAGTCTCATTTTCATGTAAAGTACCATTTCTCATGTCGGCAAAATCCCATCACTACATAGTACATCCTTAAACAATTTTTACGAAGTTTTAATTTCTGTAAGGCACAGTGTTGGTACCCCATCGACTTTCTATCAAATTTTAATTCCGTAACATATTCCATTTTAGAATCTAGCACCACATACCCACTCAGGGAAGAGCTCAAACGTGTCCTGAGTCAGTCGTGTAGCGCACTGGATAGTCCCTCAACCAGAGACCGATCGGAGCTAGAGAAAACAACTAAGGAAATGATCACAAAACAATATCCAGATTGCGTCATCAGATCACAGATACCCGCTCAGTTATCGCTGTTGTCATGGTAACCGCCAGTTCGTATTTCGTGACCATATCCTTCGACCTTTAGTCGCTCATCTCAACACACGCGCACTGTAACCACTAAGATCACACAAAGGCATTACTTCTCATCTAATCGTAATTTCATTTCCATATTTTGATCAGAAGTCAGGGTAAGCGAACATATGTTTTCGATAATTCATCTTCAGGCTTATACAATTATATGCAAAATCAAAATGTAGACAGACATTATAAGTCATCACTATAGTGGAGTGAGTTAATTGGATGCTGACAGCGCTGTCTGTTAAGCCACGACAATCGACCGCGTGTGACCTCGTGGGTCTGAGGTCACCGGCCGTTTGGGCCAGGGCAGTCCCAAGCCTTTAGTTACCTTCTTCTGAACACATAGCTCCGGTTCTTACAGCCTGATCGCAATTGCTTCAGCCGCTTCTGATAATCGATTACGGACGTATTTCGAGCGGTGCTTTGGGGCCTGATAGATAAGTTTCAATGAATCAGTGAACTTTGTGACGTGCCCTGTATCGGCTAGGTGCGCCGCTATTGATGAGTTCGCTGTATTTCCACTTCTAGTTCTAAGCCCGACCGGGTGGTGTTCCTTCCTTCTCTCGCATTGACGCCGTGTCGTATGACCAATGTATTCCGCTCCACTTTCCGCTTTCAATATTTACATGCGAAACCATGTTCATTCCACTCCTTTTCCTCACCCTTGTCGGATGTACCAAGGGGCTGATATTTAGTATCCTCCTAGACCAGGGTTTACCAACCTGGGGGTAATTACCCCCAAGGGGGTAAAATGGCATTTTCCGAGGGGTAAATACCGATAATTGGATTTGGTCACAAAGCAGTCGCGAAATAAGCTTAATAACGAAATCACACATCGCAACTAGCTCAGCATTTTTAGTTAGCCATCAGTCAATGCAGCTACTACGGCATGGCGCCTTTGTCGACTGCCACAACTGCTGCCGGTGTTTTCGAATAAGCCAGTCTTTCACCGGGTCGAATAACGGGGTGGATAGCAAACTATCGTTTCAGCAATGGTCAAAGTACCTGTTATGTTCACAGGTGAATGTTTGACAGTAGGAACGGCGAGAAAGGGTGATTAGTGTTCTCAAGGTATGGATACAGAATGGTGTCGGGAAAATATCGACGAATAACGTGGAACGGAGGAATGAAACACATGTTCATATTTGATTAGGAATCAGACACGATGGGGTCAAGAGAGGGCCTGAATCGGGATAACGCTAGGCGTTTGAAAGGGCAGAAAAACGATACAATTGGGGTCACAAGCAACATAGAATCAGTAGATTGGACGCCAGTGACCATTATGTTATGTTGATCACTTTCATGAGCAGTTGTTTTTGACGAGAAGTCATGGCAGGTGAGCATTTTCATTCAGTGGCTTTGATGCCGACAAAAATATATTTGCCTGCGAATGTTTGCGATAATGTCACCTGCATGGAATAACGAGATTAATTTCTATAAATGATATATATCTATAACATCTACCTACTTAATTGTTTGCAGGGAATACGTCTTCCAGAAAAAAGCGGTTCTACAAAGAAGCATTTCTGCAGTGGGGCTTCACTAACTTCGCTGATAAAAATGTTGAGAAACCGCAATGCGTTTTGTGCAGCAAAGTGTTCACGGCAGAGAGTATGAAACCTAGTAAATTGAAAGAGCATTTCGAACGAAGCCATGCCCATTTGATAGGAAAAGATATTACATTCTTTAGAAGGAAAGAAGCTGCGCTAAAACTTTCGCGCCTGGATACATCGAGCTCCTTTTCTCAGGCAAATGAGGCTGGCCTTGAAGCTTCGTATCGCATTGCGCTTCGAATCACCAAAAACAAGAAGCCGCATACCATAGGAGAGGACCTCATCAAACCTTGCATAATGGATTCGGTTAAGCTCGTTCTTGGAGAACATCATGCGGAGAAGATTAATATGATATCACTTTCGAACAACACCATCAAAAGTCGTATCGACGACATGAGCAAACAAATTTTGAACACGGTGCTCAACGAAATAAGATCAAGTCCCTTCTTTGCAATCCAGTTAGATGAGTCGACCGACGTAGCGTCCTGTTCCCAACTACTTGTGTATGTTCGGTACCTAAAAAGTGATAGCTTCAAAGAAGAGTACTTGTTCTCAGAATCCTTGAGCACGACTACGCGTGGCGAAGATGTCTTCCGAATAGTAAAGAAGTTCCTCGAGGGAAACATGCTACTGTGGTCGAGGTTAGTGGGTGTCTGTACAGACGGAGCACCAGTCATTTTGGGCGTCCGTTCCGGATTCCAGACATTGGTCAAAAATGTTGCTCCGCACGCTACCTTTAGTCACTGCATCATACATCGTTATGCTTTAGCAGTGAGCACTCTTCCACTTGCTTTACTTGACGTGTTAACCAAAGTAGTAAAGATAGTAAATGTCATCCGCGGTAGTGCGACCCACACAAGAATCTTCAAAGAGTTGTGCAATGAATTTTGAGGCAAATTCGACGTGCTACTATTGCACACAGAAGTGCGTTGGTTGTCACGAGGCAGGGTATTGCACCGAGTGCTTCAGCTTTGAGAGGCAATTGCAATCTTTCTTCGAAGAAAAGAGATGCATAAGGGTAAGGGAAACGAGTTACACGTTATTATAACGGACAGCGTGTTTACTTCGAAACTTGCTTATCTTGCTGATTTGTTCGGAGAAATCAATGCGCTTAACCTCAGCCTGCAAGGGAATATGATGAACATTTTAGTCGCTCAGGATAGAGTAGCCGGTTTCCTTCGCAAACTGCAGCTTTACCGGCGCTCGGTTGATGTTGACGACGTGGCGATATTTCCAGAACTAACGACGGTGCTCGTTGAAAGAAATGAAAAATGCGCATTCACGAATGAAATATCTTGCCACTTGTCATCAGTGATGAATTCCATCAGCAAATATTTTCCTGATTTGGAAACTCGCCAATTAAGTGCCTGGGTGCTAAGACCGTTTACAGTAGCTGAAGGAATATTTCCAGATACTGAATTCGAAATCAAGGTACAATTCCTAGGAATGCACGAGGACAGCGGATTGAAGGTAGATTTCCAAAGCACGCAACTAGTAACATTTTGGGCAAAGATAGGTGAAGAGTATCCATTACTGTCGGAAAGCGCAATGAGAATATTGATACCATTTGCAACAACTTATAAATGTGAAAGTGCATTTTCGACAATGATGATAATGAAAACAAAAGCAAGGAATCGAATGAACTTGGAGCACGACTTGCGATGTGCATTGGCCGAAACTGCACCAAATATACCAGAAATTGTTACCACCAAACAATACCAACCGTCTCATTGATGTATATCGCCTCTTGTTTGCATAGAATTTTGAATTAAAAGTACTGTTTTCTTTCGTTTATTTGTCGAGGGAGATTCCGGATACCGATCACTTCTCGTACTTAAGTCGGATAATTATGTAGTGAGAAGGGGTGTTTCCTTCAATTGCATGAGCACGTGAAACTACATATGACATTTGTTTTTGAACTGGCAAGCGAAATGTGCAATAGTTATTACGTAGTAGTCTTTCGAAAGTTTGGGGGTAAAAGTCTGGTGGGCAACCCCCTTTGTGGGTAACGCCGTCTAAATGGTTGGGAACCACTGCCCTAGACCGACCGTTGCGGGTCACCTTCCCACGCACCACCCTGAACTATTTGAATCTCCGCCGCCGACTTGCACACGCCGTTAGTTTGGCAATGCGAGCTATCCACCAATTCCGAAAGTGTTGTCGTTGTCCAACCGTTCCAATGACACACGGGTTAGCAGTCGGGTCAGCACAGGCGCTCCTGCTTTTCCTCGTGACACGTCACAAGCGGTTGTAGGTGAATCCAGACAGGCATCGGAACGAAGCACAGGCTATCGATCTGGTCAGAGCACCTCTTGGTGTGGCACCATAGTGGCACTAAGTGGTGTGTGGCCGGTGGGTTGATTTTAGGTGGCATTCTCAGTGACTGGGGCGCATTGGAAAGAGTAGCGGTTGGTCCCTTATGTTGCCACCAGTATCTGCCTTACACAGCTATCGATAAAAGCAGTCGTGTAGTTGTGTTGGGCTTCGAAAAAATGTCACATTTTGTGGTGTAGGATGTAGACCGAAAGAAATTCCTTGTGTATACCCCCATATGGAAAAACTAAAATGTGAAAATCGACGGCAGCTTTTAGCGAGTAGACCGTAGCGGGAGCCCGGTGAGCGATTCGAAAAGACAGATCGGGATGCAGGGAAAGTTTTATTTGCACAGCAAAAGATTCCTTGTTACCTAGCTATAAAAAACGACACCGTTGACTCTCTAGCTAGGGGAACGGAGGATGCACAACAGACAGGGCGGTCATGCGTTGCAACCGGAACGAGCGCCAAGCGAAAATGGCGATGAGCAAGTCAAGCATTCGCACTCAGCGATCAGTTCAACAAATCACACCGGTCGCCTAGGTGTACAATGAAATAATTTTAGTTATAATTTTACACAGTCGAACAGGGGAATCTCCAGACTGCTACATAGCCGTCCCCCAGAAGGAACTGTGTAAGCAGTCCTTGGATCTACCTGAGGACTGCCCGTCGCGGGCCAGCCTTCTGCGAGACCAAGTTGTGTAACCTGATGCAGCTGGTGGAGGAGAACCATGCAATCGGACCCTAGCGGGCTCCCACCCGTGTCCTCCCTACGGTGTAGAAACGGTAAAACAAAACTGTTTGTGAGGGGGACACTTAGTAAAGTTCACGTAGGTGGTTGAGCAGGAAGTTTGTTCCACTTCCAGTTGACGTGCGGGGATGCACCGAAAAGTGAAACCAAGGTGAAACCAACCGATGGTGAATATGGAAAGCAAAATGAAAAAGCGGCGTAAATGCGTTGCAATACACAAAAGAGTGCAAAGCGAACCATGTTCAAAGCCTTTTTGGGTTTTCAAAAGGGGTTTGCTCTTTTTTGGTAGTTTCAAAAGGTTTTGGTCTTTTTTGTGGATTTTGGAATACGTTTGTGAGCAGAAAACTTGCAAGGAGTGCTCTATGGGAAATAGCAACCACTAACAAAATCGTAAAAGCGTACTGGGGGTTTCCTTTCCCTACCACTTCGATTGATAGTGGGTGGTGAAGGGGTGACGTCGGTTGAAGCTGTCGGTCCCGTTGGAGCGGAGTGACTGGTCTGGGGTTGCGGCGCTGTCTGTAATGGTGCTTGTTGCACCGAAGAGTCAGAGTTGTCGAGGAATGCTGGCTTAAGTCGATCGACGTTGATCGTCTCAGTCTTACCATCATAGTCAATGGTAAATGTCTTGCCGCTTCTGTGTACGACACGGGAACGGGCCAGAACAAGGAGGTTAGCTTGGCTGGCGTAAACTGTCGGTGCGAACGAATACGTGCGTGCAAGTAGTTAAGCGTTCGTCCACGTTTGTACGCAAACTCTGTGCTCTGGGCTGAACAGGCTGAAGCTGTCGCATGTGATGAGATAGGCGAGCTGCGTAGTCACCATAATCGAAAGTTGCTGGCGCTTTTGGTGAGACGAGTTCACCAGGTAAGCGTTGTGTGCATCCAAAGACTAGCGAAGAAGGAGTGGCGTGCAAATCCGCTTTAATCGTGTTTCTTATGCCTAAGGGAACGAGCGGAAGTGCTTCGTGCCAGGATGTGCTAGATTGGGCACAGAGCGATGCTTTGAGTTGCTGGTGGAACCTTTCTACCATCCCATTAGCTGCGGGTTGGTATGCGGTAGTTCGTTTGTGCTGGCAACCAAGAAAGTTGAAAAGTTTGTTGAAGGATCCGTCGAAGTGTGATCCTCTGTCGGTGATGACTACGCTTCGGCAACCGAATTGAGCTACCCACCGTTCTGGAAAGCTTGTGCTACTGTCTCAGATGAGCAGTTGGCTATCGGAATCGTTTCTGGCCAACAGGTGAATCGGTCAACAGAGATGAGGAGGTACAAGTAGCCTTTGCATGGTGGCAAAGGTCCGACCAGATCGATATGGACGTGTGCAAAACGAGAGTCGGGGGCACGAAAGAGGCCAAGTGGGCTTTTGGTGTGTCTGTATACCTTGGCGCGCTGACACTCTAAGCATGCGCGTGCCTAAAGGCGGACATCGCGGTTGACGTTGGGCCATACGAAGCGTTCGGTTACGCGCAACTGCGAAGCACGTATGCCGGGATGAGACAGGTTGTGTAAAGCGTTGAAAACTAGTCAGTGCATCGAAGTAGGAACTACGGTTTGGGGAGAAGTTTGTGAGTCGCCGAAAAGAATGGTCCTCTCAGATGAACTTGGTGGAACTTCGCGTAGTTTCAAAGAGGTGTTGCGTCGTAGCTTGTCTATGTCGGGATCATCTTGTTGGGCAACAGCCATGGCGGCTAGGTTGATGTTGGTGCCAGGCGATAAGGTGATCTGCTAAAGGGGTGAAAGCACATCCGCGAAGGGATTGAGAGCACCTAATATATGTCGTACGTCTGTCATAAACTGAGAAACGTAGTCTAGGTGTCTAGTTTCTCGCTGCGAATACTTGTCTATTGCGCCATTGATTGCGTAGCTCAAGGGCTTGTGGTCAATGAAAACTGTAAAACGTCGACCTTCTAGATAGCGACGAAAATGTATGATACCTAGGTAGATAGCGAGTAGCACTGTACCGAAGGTGCTGCAACTCGATTCGGTAGGTTGTAAACGTTTCGAGAAAAAACCTAGAGGTGTCCATCGATGATGGATGAGTTGTCGAAGCACTGCACCGACGGCAGTGTCTGATGCGTCAGTTGTCAGCGAGAGTGGTGCTGATGTGTCTGGGTGGGCGAGCAGCGCTATGTTGGTGATAGCGTCTTTGAACTTCTCAAAAGAAAGTCCAGCGTCGTCTGGAAAATGAAAACAGCGTTGGTTACCTTGGAGCAAGTCAGTCATTGGTTGAACAATGCTCGCGCAGTTAGGAATAAAGCGTCGATAATAGCTGACCAAGCCAAGGAATCGGCGTAACTGTTTGAAGGAACTAGGAGCAGGATAGTTCTTCAATGCCTGGATTTTGTCTGGTAGAGCTTCAATACCAGAGGAGGATATTCTGTGGCCAAGAAAGTCTATGGAGCTTTGGCCAAGCTCGCATTTATCGGGATTGACGGTAACCCCATGTTGCGTCAAGTGTTGGAAGAGAGCGTTGAGGTAATGAAGATGTTCATCGTCAGAAGAGCTGGCGATGAGAATACCATCTAGATAAAGGTGAATGCTTTCGAGTCCTCGCGTTACCTTAATAATGAAACGCTGTAAAGTTTGACCAGCGTTTCTGTGGCCAACAGGCATTCGGAAGTAAGTGAGTAATATGTATGTGAGTAATATAAAATAAAAATAGCCTCTCCTAATTTCAAATGCTATGGATAGCGTCTAGTGTGAGGACGTCGTCACCTCGCAGGCTAACCAGTGTCAGTGACAGTGGTAGATAGGTGGTGCTATATCCCAGTTAGTTTGCAGATTATGTAGCCCAACCAACGTTCCCCATGGCTCAGTGGTTTAAGCTGATGGCTAGTTGGCATCTGTCTCTAGCGGTCAGTGGTTCGATCCTCCTTAGAGGACCGAGGGAATGCGCTCCACTGACGAGCCCCATTAGGGTAAAACGCGTCTGGCGCTTTTCCGGACTAGGCTGTGCTATGTATCTTGCGAACTATTGGGATGAAATCCTTATCAGAATTATAACTAAAATCCTTCTACTTGTGAGTAACATTCTGAAGTCCTGAGATAGGCCAAACGGCCTGATGATAGCTGTTTTAGCAGTGTCGTCTGCCGCCACACGTGTCTGATGGTAGGCGTTAACTAGGTCGACTTTGCTAAAGATAGACTTATCAGCTAGAGCTGAGGTTAAGTCGTGCGTGTGCGGCTTGGGGTATTTATCAGGGACGGTAGCTTTGTTAAGTACCCTGTAGTCATCACAGGAGCGCCACTCACCGGATTTCTTCGGCACCATGTCTAATGGTGATGCCCATGGACTTTTTAAGGGGTGGGTATTTGCTCGAATTCCGCCTTAGCAGCTTTGAGCTTGTCCGGGGCTAGTCTGCGAGGGCTGGCCGAAACAGGTGAACACCTAGTGCAAATGTGATGCATGACGTTTGACGTCACAGGAGGCAAGCCGTTCAGAAGGAGAACGAGTTTAGGATGCTTGTTGAAAAGTTCTATAAAAGGTTGTGAAGCTTGAGGTAGGACACGAATAAGAGTGATAGCAACCATGTTGGCGGTGGTTCCGCTAACGCTGGGTTGTGTCCTAGAGTCGATAAGCTTCTTTCTTTTAACGTTGACGATAAGGTCGAAGGGTTGTAAGAAGTCTACGTCTATGATGGCGAAAGGCATGGCTGCTACTATGAAAGGCTAGCGAAAGGTTCGCCCGAGGCCTAAATTGAGCGTTAGCAGCTTTTCGCCGAAAGTTGCGATTGGTGTGCCATTGGCGGCATACAGCTTGGTTGGCGAGGGTGAAACGACCTTATCTGAGCTACGGGTATAACGCGAACTTCGGATCCAGTGTAGACTAGGAAATTGGTGCCGGAAGTTAAATCCTTAACGCTGATGTGGCGACTTTGGTGTTGGCCGGTCCCGTCCTTCGTCGTTACTTGCCCGCCGAGAAGTTTCCCTGCTTCTCGGCGAAGTTGCAAGGCTTGATACATTTACGAGCTGTGTTACCAAAGTGTTGATGGTGCCAACAGCAAGCCATTCTGTTGTTTGACTTGGAACGTTTGAAGGGCGATTTTTATCGGCTATGAGACGACGATTCATAGTAAGCTGTTGAACCTGGCGACTAAGTGTCGCAACTTGTGTCTGCAAGGCTTCTATAGTTGACTGTAAGCCAGTGATAGAAGTGCCCTGGGACACAACGGCATTGACCTTGCTGGCATCGGCTTGGGCTGTGATCGTTCAATGACTCGATCCGCTAAATCTGCGAAACGGAGTGCGCTTTCATGTGTGTGGATTCGATATAAGTTGCGTGTTGGAAAGAGCATGTCGACCTTGATCAAATGAGTGTATGTAGGCTGGATTACGATAAAAATTGGAGGCACGGTAGCAGATAATTCATGAACGCTAGAATTTTTCTACTTGCACGTTACTTCTCACCCCTTATATATGTATATGTATATGTATATGTATATGTATATGTATATATATATATATATATATATATATATATATATATATATATGTTAGCTACATGTTAGACGTGGCTGGTCAAACAGACATTTGTGACTCTCTACGGGGAGAATGCCAGTCAGGCGAAAACCCACCACTTTGTAGGCACGGCCACCGAACGTTTTATTGTAACTGGATATTCCCCGGCCACTCAGCTGAGATCTCAAGTTGATCGTTCGCTAAACCATCAAGGGTATGATGCCCATATTTGCAACACTGTGTTTTAGTAGTACTTAGCCATTGATCGTTTTACTCTACCTATATCTCGCATAGAAAATCCTCCACTTTTCTAAGTGAATTTGACCGGACTTCCTAAAAATGCCTCGTTTTGAGTACGATTAACTGTGGCACTAATCTCTGCAGTGAGCTTTAGTACGACAGAAACAGCTGCTTGCAAGTGATTGTTGTTCGGACCCTCCAGCTCATGACTACTCGCCTAGAACTTTGCGCTTAATATAGTTACTTTTGTTTCAAGTTCACTGGTTTTGACAATAATGCCGTGCATCAGCACAGCCGGTTACGCTGCACATCTATTTTCAGTAACTAGTGCACAGAGAGGTTTACGTTTCCCCGTGAAAATACTAGTAACTACCTTGGTGCTTTAGTTCGGAAACTTCCTTGCCATCATCTTGGAGCATGAACAATTAAGACGCTGGAAACGCACACGGGATCTGCAATAACAAAGACTCCGAAGGTCATACCACGGTTAAATAATGGTATTTCACAGGTAACGAATGAATTGCCTTGCATAACCAGGTGGTTGGCAAGGTCTGAAATAGAAAGAAAGTATACAGACGGGACATTAAATAGTTATGCTTTGGGCTTTTTGCAATGGAACTACCAATGTGCACCCGCCTGCGTTAATTGCATTGCATTCGTGTGTGATTTCGGAGTCCATCTTACTAAGGGCAAGAGTCAGTACGATGTCCAACAACTTTTTGAAAAGGCCCAAAGTCTGGGCAGAAACACCGAGTTGCAGACCAGACATGACGAGTAATTTCACAGGCATTACACGGCAATGTGATATTCAATTTCGGTTGACGTTGTGACCCAACTCCAGGAAATGCTTGATATCGATTGGCTGAACTGTTACAGGATCAGCATGCAACTGTCGGTAGCACCAGCTAAATATGGTTGCGTTTCATGAGTGTGCTAGCAGAAAGGGCGATGAGGAAACATATTTAGAAGTCTGATATGCAGACGCAATTATGACGTAACTAGTAACTTATTGTACTAAACTTCCCTGTAATTACCAAGATTCCCGCCTTTTAGTTTTAACTGATCATTTCCCGGGTCTCGTACATAAGAACTAATTTCCTGTCTCTGACCCCTATGTCCTAACGTTAGCTATCGGAACGGAGCATATATGCATCTTAGCTTAGATTCAATCAAACACACAGCTCTTTCGTAACGGAACACGGTCTGGATCGATCCAGTTGCATGAACTACTAGTACTAATGTCTGTATTTTTAGCATTGAAGATTTTGATGCGCCAGCCAATCGGTGAAGTCTTAAACTTAGCTATTCATTGTTGCACTCATTCTGATTGCACAACTGTTGTTTGTATGAACTTCGATTACCAATGTTCCGCTCTGCTCGGCTGCTTAACAAACGTTCTGTGCAACAGCTTTGCTTTCTGCTCCCGATCGCTATAGGTTCGTCGTTGTGCGTCTGCGTCGTTGCATTATAGGTGTTAACTCGGTCAAGTAGCACTCGCGCGATTATCAGGTTATTAATTTTCCGCTCAGTTTATCCGTATACTTCTGGAAGTCACCCCGTTGGATTTATGTTACCTTTAAATTAGCAGCCGTTCAGATACAAAAAATGCAGTTCTTACTATTTGCAATCCCGCCCTTTATTGCTCACATATATCACATTGTCTTAGTAATATACTTATGCAACTACGTCGCAGGTCTCAATTTCACCAACTAACACAAAGCTATCATTTGTGGTAAGATACCGAAAGCTACCTGAGTATATAAAAGTACATTTAGTTCTTTCATCAGGTATTTTATTTTTAATTCTCGCCTGAGTAACGCACTAGTGCCTCGACTACGATAGACTCAATCAACTTTGAGAGCACTAGGTGGAGATTCACTGGGTGATAGTTGGCGGGTTCATAAGGGCCACTAGACTTGGAAATCACAGTTAATGATACCCAGCTTCCGCACCTTAGGAACTTGCTGTTCATTGAGGCGTCTTTGAGAGAAGCGGGTTAATGCCTCATCTTTCCTCCTAGCTGTCATCTGCAGTGCTGTCGACGGAATCTCATTAAATGCGGGATAACTAAGGGCGCACAACAATAGCTACTCCCTTGGCCGGCGAACTAATAGTGAAATGTGTAGCTACTGGCGTATAATGGTGTGGGATAGATATATGACACAACGGATGTTGTGTGGTCGAACCATGAGCTTTGTGGGTTTGAGTTGAAATAAGCCAGGCAATGGTCCTAGGCCGTGTTCACTGATTATCTTTCATGCGGTATGCTATCAGTCTAATACCTGATAGTGATAGACGGGAACCGTGTGACTTTGCTTTAACGTGACAGCAGATCGCTGGCCTGACTCGGCCTCTACGTCCTCGCTTACTTCTCAGCATAGTAATCTAGCATGTGTCAGCCCAACCACCTAATTGACCAGCAATATTCGGGATCAGCCTGCTTGGATGGACACAGCGGCAAACGAAGTTAACGGGATTAAAGGTTACCGTGATATGCGCTGATTGCGCACCGAAAGCTAAGCCTAAAATATCGCAATTAGACGTTATTTGGGGCGCGACAAACTGTTCGCAGCGTAAACGGATCGGAATAGAATGGTCAGAAGGCCGTAGAAAATTCTGTTCAAAGTGTGCTTGCATAAATCTAAAAAATATATACAAAAGTAACGATACGATCGATTTAGTCTGGTTCTGCAATGACTACGGCTATTCCACTTGTGCGAGGTATATCGGTGTTGGGGCAGAACGGCGACAGACTGACGTGAATTGCAAAGCAAGGAAACTGAAGGTAAGAGCAACGATGCAGAATTAGACACCCCGACACCAGGTGCTGCTTCAAATGATGCCCTTTTAGCTCTTGTTTCATTAAAACTGCGCGCTACATCCAATTCTACTGAAAGATCGGCAACTTACGTTAAGCAACCAAGCCGGGCTACCAGTGTTCCAAGTTATTTCGAACTTACGCGCCCGTTGTTGCCGTACACTTGAAAGCGGCACTTTCTGCCGTAGTCGCGATAGCCACCAAAATAGGTGCAGTTAGTGCTGTTAGTACCACCACGGGACGCAAGATATCACTAGTTGTCCAACCAAAGAAAGCAGCCACCACATCTTGCAAACTGGAAAACACCAAACAACCTCAGAATTGGTTAACTATTAAGTTCCCAAAGTGCCTGAATTTGAGGCCAATTCTATCAAAGACAAGCTGCTAGACGAGCGGCAACAGTGAAAAACTCCGTGTCAAGTAATATGGGCCCAATCCAAGTCAGCCGGTATGATGCCACTCGTCCTTTACCCAAACTCCGTACACTACGGTGAACCGCGGTTATCTCAGGTAACGCTTCAGTCCCAAGATGACGCCGAGGCAGTTCTCCTGTTAGTCACTCGCCTCCGTACCATCCCATGCACAGCTGGTTATTTCCACATGCTTCAAGGAGGGAACATCATAAATGCAAAAAAACTTGGGATGACTTCCGTAAACAAAAGTAACTTAAACTTTATACCCTTCCACGGGGTCCGCTAGCATCAGACGTTAAGCAAGCGTACATGAAGGACAAATGACTCTTCATCCGTAAAGTGTTCTAGCTCGAAAACGATGTCGCCAATCCGACGTTATTGTTACCAATATAACCCAACTAAAAGGGAGTGGTCCCAAATTGATGGAAACAGCGTTTTAATTCTAACTGATGGCAGAAAAGGCGATGGAAATTCGACAAAAAGTGCACTAAACTTTGCAATCTGAAATGTGCATAAAGGCAATGGATACTCGGCTCCAAGTAGACAAGGAAACAGTGAACAAATAGTTCACCTGTGCAACCCACATCACTATGCAGGTCAAAAGGAGGACACCGTCCAAACACCCCGACGACTGAAGGGAACAAGGTTCTCATCCATTTGCTGACACTGAATACTCTAAACAACAACACGGAATGACGCTGTGGTCTGAATCGGCGATCCTAAAACAAAAGAACGGCAGCCGACCCAACATCACCCGAAACCAGCAACACGAACACAATTCTAACCACCGAGTCTCTCACCTGCTTGCATGAAACCTACAAGTTCTTCGTATTTATCAGATCTCCACGCATTGGGACATACTCATGGTCACCGAAACGTGGCTGTATACTAAGTGCACCCATGCTGCAATTGCTCTACAAGGCATGATGCCCTGCGAAACGATAAACCCAGAAGAGGTGAGGCGTTCGATTGAACTGACTTGCAAGTTGATTTTCAACCCAACAGTTGTGCTATTGGAGTTACTCTCACTGCACGTTCATAGCGCGCCGGAAGCCGACAACATCCGCCCCAAAGCATTGAAGACTGCGGCCATCAAGCTAGCTGAACAACTGTCACAGTTCTTCCAAAGATGCTTTGCTGAACAACAAGTCCCCACTATGTGGAAGCGTGGCATTATCACCACGATTTTTTAAGGCGGTAGCCGTTCAGGTCCTAAAAACTATTGAACTGACGTGCAAGTTGATCTTATCGAAGATCCATTTACTCAAGTTCTCCATTGTCTTTGGTGCTGGTCAGTCAATGGTCAGATAAACTTCACGCATGAGTTGCGCACCCTCCGAAACTTTGCATAACTCTGAGAAACTTTAACGTATGTACACCAGCGCCCAAGGGATCCATAGAAAAACTTTCAGAATTTCGGCTAGATCCGGTGCGAATGCTTGGGACTTAATTTCCATTACCGAAGCTTGGTCGCACCAAGAAATGGCTGATGCTAGGGTTGAGATAGCAGGAATGTTACTCATCCGGAACGACCGCCCCAGCAGAGGAAGTAGGGTTCTTCTCTACTACCGCAGCAACCTGCAATGTGCAATAGTTGATGATCTGGAAACTCAAATTACGGACTCACTCTGTTGTCGTCTCCGACTAAGGCAATGACGCATGTCTGGTAGCTATCGTTTACAGCCCCCCAAGGTCCATTCCGGAAATGGATTCCTGCTTGATAAGTGCCTTCAATAGGGTAATATGCACTAGATACAACCCCATTCATCTCACCGAGGACTTCAATCTACACGATCTGGAGGTTTTGGCATCACCCAGTGAACAGTGCAAGGCCGATTTTAGAACGTTTTGAATACAAATCGGTTTTTGAAAGATTTTATTATGGCAACATTTCACTCTTGACGCAAAAGCAGCTTCAGGCCAGGTGAATCGGTACACAATGGCTAAGCTTTTTATGGGAAAGTAAGGTGGTTGCAAGAGATAACATGAATCATTGGAAAATAGTGTTACAGGTCAATAGGTCAAGTGGCCACTAGGGAAACGACAGGCATCGAGAGTTTCTCATTGATGCAAGTCCCCGGTAGTTCCGATGTGTGACATTCCTATCCTTCAGCTGCTGATTCACTCTCCGACCTAGTTCGTCCGCCGACACTTTTTCTGACTGACTGGGTTAACACAGCCCGCCACGTGTTCGATAAGTCTACCCCGTCCGTTCTGTTCACACAGTTGTTAGTCTTGGTAATCTCAATCGCCTCAGCAATCAACCTTTGGCTTGTTGCTGGTAATGCTGTCTTAAGTATTTCGAGATTGTCCTAATCACTCTCGTGTCCTGCGTCTAGACCTTGTACGGCCACCGCTGAATCTTGTAATAGGGCCCTGTATTCAGGCTCATCTATCGATGGACGCGAAACGTGCCTCTTGTGTTCTGCTATCCTCGTACGTAGCCCACTCGCTGTTTGAGCTGTATACACGTGTTCACAGCTTTTGCAACTGATTTTATAAACACAATTTGTTGTCCTATCTCTTGGAAGTGAATCCTTCAAACGCACAAGTGCTGAATAGAGATTTTGACCCTTTTGAAAAACCACTCTTATTTTCTCCCAGTTTAGTAGTGGCCTGATTGATTCTGAAGTTGCCTACAAAAACCGATTTGTATCCAAAGCCTTCTGAAATCATGAGATCTCAGTCGGTTCCAAGCATATTCCGAGTTCAAAACAGACTTGCATGAAGTCATCGCAAATAGTTCTTTGTACAATCATGTCACCACGCCCACTAGATTCAGGACAGCAAACAAAGCGTCCATATTGGACCTTGACAAGTTACTGATGGATAGTCCATTAGGTCTCAGCGACCATGTAGTAATAGTGTTCAGCTATGTGTGTTATACAGAATATTCATCTGAACACTCGGAACTAACTCATACAATGGAACAATGGATCAGTGGTTTATTACGGGTAAAAAAAGCATTGCAAGAAGACGAAGGCTGGTAGATGCATGCATTTCGTATTGTCTCCTCAGTACCATTAACAATAACCGGTATGCATAGATATAGCTAACAGTGGGTGCAACCAGACAAACTTAAGGTGCAAAACGAATGACGGAAGTTCACACCTACGTCCAAGGCAACTTTAGGCTGACAAATAATTGTTTCTGAACACATAAGGCTGGCCTTATCCGGCTAATTGCGACAGCCTCAGCAAACCGAAGAAAGCGGGGATTAGTGTGACGTAACACGACTTTAAACGCTGAGCTCAGCTCTAATTGTTTTCAGTAACTTTTGTGAATCAACTCTTGATCGTACGAGACGAAATCGCTCCGCTCGTTTAGAAAATTCGCTGACGAACAACCAGGAGGAGGAACCAATTGCTCGTGATCCCAGTAAGTACGTGATGAATTTATCGAACGTACAACTTGATGCGTTGCAATTAGAAGCATTATCACTTGGGCTTGATTACAAAGTCCCCCCTAGGATGTTGAACGGTTTGTTTATAGAAGCTCAATTTGAGAACTTTTTTGACCAGTTTAAGGAGCTCCAACCAACCAGCCCTGATAAGCATATTTGGTTCAGAAACAAGTTAACTGATATCGCCCATGAGGTGAAAACCATGCCAATTAATGAAAAATGTGCCATCACAGCTCGACATTTTCGGGCTTTACGTGAACTACGAGCTAAGGACGTAGTCGTAATGAAACCAGATAAAGGTTCAGGAGTGGTAATCATGAATAAAACCGAATACAATAAGAAGATGTGCGCCATACTCAACGATGCGAGTAAATTCGAACGGCTAACGAAAGTGGGGGACATAACCAATGTTGAAATGCGCATAATTCGTCACCTGGAATTACTTCTCCTCCACCGCGTGATAGACTTTGATACATTAAATAGTTTGAAGCCGAGTGGTAGCACTATTCCACAGTTATATGGGTCCCCAAAGACACATAAGAGTGAAGTGCCACTCAGGCCAATCCTTTCAATGATGAACGCGCCCCAGCACAAACTCGCTCGTTGGTTAGTGAAGTTGCTAGCTCCACTGAAACAACAGTTCAATCCGTACAGTCTTAAAGACTCGTTTCAACTCGTTGATGATCTGGATGAACTCAACCTGTCAGACAAAGTTATATGTTCCTTGGATGTAGAATCCTTATTTACCAACGTGCCGCTACATCAGACGGTTGATTACGTGTGCGAATTAGCTGAAAACGGTGGCTGTTCGCTACCAATTCCGACTGAATTGCTAAGAGAATCTCTACTATTGTGCACGGAGAATGTGGATTTTCACTTCCGGAATACACCATACCGTCAGATTGACGGCGTAGCAATGGGTAGCCCATTAGGTCCTGTGCTCGCTGATTTCTTCATGCTGATGGTAGAAAGAAGCATTTCTACAGAAATAGCCCAGGTGCCATACTACAAAAGATATGTCGACGATATCTTGGCTTTCTGTTCGTCGGAGCAGCAGCTCACAAATTTGGTAGAACGACTCAATGGTGCTCATGCTAACTTACGGGTTACATGTGAAATAGAACAAAACAATTGTCTACCATATCTGGACATACTCATAACTCGCAGGGAGGATGGACTGATTAAGAGGTCCATTTACCGAAAATCGACTTGGTCCGGTCAGTACCTGCACTTCACCAGCTTCACACCAGTGCGGTACAAACGGACACTTGTGAAGACTCTAGTTAGTCGTGCCAGACGAATTTGTTCGGCCGACTGTCTGGACGATGAGCTAGTGTTAATTACAGCAACACTAATGGCGAATGGCTACCCTCGAAGATTTATCGAGAAACACAGCCAACCGCGAGGACAAAAGGACTTGGTGCACACAGCAGCCAAGAAGAAAGTGTATATCGAGTTACCTTTCAAAGGTGACTTAGCCACACTGAAGACAACTAAGCGTATAATTTCGGCTACACAAGGAAGTTACTATGCTGCACAAGTTGGCGTTATCAACCGAACCCGAAATTTGCCCATACCTCCAACGAAGGAAGCTCAGCCTATTGGGGCCAACTCTCACTGTGTATACCAATTTGTATGTGACTGCGGAAAAAGTTACATAGGCAGAACCAATCGAACGCTGACTTCCCGAATAAAGGAACATGTGCCAAAATGGGTTCAACGTGAAGTTGCTCAGATTTCCTACCCCCGTCAGATTCCATGTTCGCGCAGACCGCCGGCTTCCTCGATAGGCAAACACCTATTAGACTCGGGTCACCAATTAGAGCTGAGCTCAGCGTTTAAAGTCGTGTTACGTCACACTAATCCCCGCTTTCTTCGGTTTGCTGAGGCTGTCGCAATTAGCCGGATAAGGCCAGCCTTATGTGTTCAGAAACAATTATTTGTCAGCCTAAAGTTGCCTTGGACGTAGGTGTGAACTTCCGTCATTCGTTTTGCACCTTAAGTTTGTCTGGTTGCACCCACTGTTAGCTATATCTATGCATACCGGTTATTGTTAATGGTACTGAGGAGACAATACGAAATGCATGCATCTACCAGCCTTCGTCTTCTTGCAATGCTTTTCAAATTGTTGAAGGGAACTAACTGCTTTAAAAAAAGCATTGCTTAACAAGTCCCGTGGATGGAAATTATTGTGAAAAGTAAATTGCATGATAAAGTGAAAAGCTTTGTGGTGGACTCACCATAGACTTATGTAGAATAGCGGAGACGTTCGCGTATTAAACGTATAAATCCATAAATCCATTGGTTAGGCGTTTGTCAACACACCGTTTGATTGCGTTTTGTAGTCCCTGGCTAACAAGTCATAAAATGAAATGTAAGTGATACAATGCATCCTCAACACGTTTTTTAAATATCGCCAGATTAGGAGCAGAGACGAGATAATTAGGGAGGGCGTTCCAAAGCTGGTACACGGGGAAAGAACAGAAATTTCTACGGCTTTCAAGCCGGCTATACTGAATTGTCAGTTTCAGAGGGTAACCTCTTAATTTAGTGTTGTGGTTCAATTCCAGCAGCGGACAGCAAATGTGGTTTGGGTTCTTCAGAATCTGGTAAACCATTATGAGATCCACCCGCAAAATCCGATATCGACTGCTGCACATTCTTAGAAATTTCAGTCTAAGCTGATAGGGCAGATGAAAGAGGCCCCTGACGTTCTTGGTTGCCCTCCGTTGAGGAGTCTCGATAGCAATAAGATCCTGTATCTGCCACGGCTGCCACGCCTGAATAGCATATTGCACTTGCGGTTGCACGTAAATGTTAAGCATTTGAATTAACTCGTCTAGGTATCTGCTTGGGAATTCTCAAACAAAAGTCCCCTTGACAACCTTTGGACAGGGTTCGTTAATAGACTCAGCGACATCATCAACAGAGCATCAGGTACCAAGCCCCTTCGTCCCGCAAAAATGCATTCGATCCTAAAGAGCAGGACTCGAAAATGCCTGGCGATAAGGGATGCAGCACGGCATGCCTAGAAAATTATCCCAGACTCAGCGAATTGGGCCAATTTCCTGACCCATCGCAACCATTGCACTGCACTTGTCCATGAGGACAAAGTAAGTTATCAACAGTGCCTAGCCAAAAAAATTCACTGCAAACTACAAACTACTGTATAGGCATATCAACAATCTTTGTAAAGTGAAGCATGGCATCCCTCCACTTTTCACGACAGGCGGTAGAGTTCAAAGCGCCGAGGAAGCCGCTAATGCCCTGCGGCTACAATACGCCCCAATCTTCGAACTCGCAACTGCTACCTCTCCCGTAATGTCATGCATATTACTGATTCCATTATTTACACATACAAATTTCAACCCAACAATTGTGCTAAGCAAGTTGCTCTCACTGCGTGAGCATAGTTCTCCGGGAGCAGACAACATCCGCCCGCAGACACTGAAGGCTGTGTCCAACAAGCTAGCTGAATCACTGTCACAGTTCTTCCAAAGGCGCTTTGATGAAAAACAAGCCCCCACTATGTGGAAGCGTGGCATTATCATCCGTATTTCTAAAGGTGGTAGCCGTTCAGATCTTGCAAACTATCGTCCGGTGACTCTCCTATCTGTGCTCGCGAAGGTGATGGAAGCAGTCGTCGCTGAGGCTTTAACGGACTACCTGGAAAGGTTCAACGTCTTGGTACCGGAGCAGCATGGCTTCCGACAACACCGGTCATGCACCACCAACCTACTGATTGCACGAGGTAGTTGGACGGAAGTGGCTGATGATGGGGTCGGTGTTGACGTCATCTATCTGGACTTCCCCAAATCTTTCGAGCGCTTGTATCACGCGTGCAACTTCACAGACTACAGAGCTACGGAATCGGACATCCTGTACTTGGTTGGATTGATAACTTTCTCCACCAACGAAATCTTCGAGTGCCGCACTGAAGTGTCATTTTGGCTCAAGCTTCCATCATTGCCTAGTGCATGCTCAGTGCATGTCTGCAGACCGAAAAATCATTGTTCGTCGCGACCATGCGATTTAGGTTTAGAGCCTTCAGCTGTCTTTAAAAATTCTTAGGCTTGAGTCGCGACTTGACGAGTGTAGTAAGTAGGGAATCGGTCGAGGAGTGTGGTGTTGCAATCGGATAACACCTTCCATTCATGAACCACCCCGGCGGTCCATCCAAATGGGTTTAGCGTCAGTAAAATATACACCGAGACTCCTGGTCGGACTACTTGCGGAGAGCTTACGAACGGGGTCCAAGAAGAAACCAGACTTTGCTATAACATCTGTAGTGCTCATCACACAACATTTTAGGCACTCACCCTTCAAGATACTTCTCTCTATTGGCAATACTCCGTTTTCAACTGTGCTTCCATTTTTGGAAAAGCTGGAACGCACTTTCTGGGCTGGCGCGCAGGTCTCTTGTCACCTAGTCATGAATCTCCACTATGGTTTGAAAACGACCTCCTTTCAACTTGTCTTTAAGTTTGTGAAACAAGACAATGTCTGAAGTGGCGAAGTCAAGAGAATACGCTGGATAGGACACAACGGGAGTGTGATGTTTCGCTTGATAGCTTCAGAAAAGGAGCGATGAGTGAGCCGGCGTGTTGTCATGTTGTAACATCCATGTCTGCTTTTTCCACAGTTCAGGCCGTTTCCTGTGCACAGCATTCCTCAAACGTGCTAGAATTTGATGACAGGATATTACGCTGATGCCTAGTTTGTGAGCAAATTATCGAACAGTTAAACGACGATTTCCAAGGATTCCAACAAGGACTTTTTTGACATGCTCATGCACTGTTGATGTGAAAGGTCGTCCAGGTTTGGGATCGTCACCGACTGACAAGGTGCCGTGTTCAAAAGAATTAAACCACTTATAACACTAGGTACAACTCATACAGTCCTCTCCGTATGCTAGGCTAAGTAAATGAAATGTATGTAAAATGGTTGGCAAGGTTGTAGCAAGTTTCGTCCCCACACATATGTTATTCTTCAAGGTCTTTCATTGTCTCTTCAGCTCTAATCAGAAGAATTGCTCGCGCAAGTGCTCCCTTCAACGGTTTTAGCTCGCCAACTAACATTCAGAGCGAAATGCAGCAAATGGCAGTTTGTTGTCTAAACAACCATCCACATACGATTAGCAGCCGCAGCGCGCCTCTCTGCCGGTTGGCGCGCTAATAAAAAAGTTCGGTTTCTTTTTGAACACCCCTCGTATTGCAGGCAACGAGCAAAATTTGAATTCAGTGGGAATTCTAGTGCGGCCCTAGGGTATTTCTTACCAATCCCCAGTTGATACAATTCTATGCAGTCTACCTTGGATTGATCATACCCATTTCTATCATGAATCTGAACCGAACGGGAATAGGGCAGATTAAGGATAGTCTATCTTTGGGCAGTAATCATGCCATCCGAATGGATAAGTTAAATATTAGCTGTTGGTAGACTTCCTTGTTAACGTTACCTGTCTAGTTTACCAAACTCGCGTCGAAAATACTAACCGGTACAAAGATCTTATGCTGCGCGACCTGCGGAGAATTCAACGTGGCAAGCAGACCAGCGTTAATTCGAACGTCACATTCTGCTGCTCATAAGGTGGCACCGATTACATCCAGATAGGTTGGAATATTCTGTATACGCTAAATTCTCCTTGGTATATGGAGAGTTCATTGACTATAGGACAATAGTACGACTAGTTGTGTTTCACCGAAGCGAATCAAACTCACCTAAACCTTCCTGTGAGCAGCGTACTACTCAAACACCAGAGAACAGCTTACGGTTTCAGCTCGGTCAACTATTATTCAGGAGGCTGTCTTGCCATATGCTCTGTTGTGCTTCTTCGCACCCAGAAACACTGTCACTTCAGCTGGACCGTTTATCGTGACCTGGAGACGTAAATCTCGATTTGTACAAGTTACGTCACGGACTTCCTGAGTGTAAAGACACTGTCGTTGAGTCCCATATGAGGAAACAGCTGTCTTAAAATAACGCGAATCTTCATACCCATCAAAGACCGCTCGTTGGTTGAAGAAAACCCTGGGTATCGCCTCACTTCACTTTGTCTGCGATCGAGGCGTACGAGCCGGCCGTGCGTAGCTTACCCGAAAGCATACATGCCGGCAAACACATGCGTACACTGACACGGGCTCACCTCCATCGATTCAGGTACGAAGGCCAAAAGTGCACATAAAATGGTTGGTGGATTCATAATTGCTGTGGGTAACGTTTTCAGTGTAGCGCCTGTTCTGGTTATTCCGTGCCCCTTCTACCTTCATTCTACACGGTGTCCGTAGCGTCAGGACCAGGGTAAAAATTCAACATTTGCTTTAAATAACATGTGAAATGCACGTTTTCAATCAGTTTTTTGGAAACCCATTCACATAAATAATTTGTCTGTCTTGGCTATCCTCTGTTACTGCATGTAAGTTTTGTAACTTGTGACTTTACGGACATCCGGTATAAAGTTCCACTGGCGTTTCAACTACTGTCGTTAGAGCAGGACTTGGAGGGTTTCAAGTGAGACGGCCGGGGTTATCGCCTACTTTCTCACACAACGTGGTAAGCGATATGAAAACTGGTCAGTTCTCGTGTACACGTAAACCATACATGAACAAATTCGGTGCCGAAAAATCTCACGACTATCGAAACGCAACCAGAGAAGCAAAGAAGCACCGGGTTTATTTAATGCACGCTTGTCATTAAAGCACTCGAAAGTCTCGGTCCGGAAGGTATGGTAGACAGTCGATCAACGCGAAAGAATGCACCATCATTGGCGTGTGCAGCTGGCCATACTGTCCCCCATGCGAATTCGGGGCAATAACGTTCCACCAGTCTGCCAGCTGAATGAAGAAAGGGAACAAACTTAACAAATTTGTCCGTGCACCAAAGCATTCGGTATTTACAAAAGATGATACTAATTTCCGTGAAATTAACAGAATGCCTAAATTTTTTACTGAGCAATTTCCCAGGTTTTGTATATAATGAATAAATTTTTGCTCTTCGTCTTAACTTCTGAAGTTTTGCTGTCGAAAAGCAACCTTTATGCTTAATCGTTTATTTGCATCCATATGCACAGATATCTTTCACCTTTGCCGCCGTGCACTCATCCACGACTTCCTTGGTAATCAATTTGCATCAATTGCAAGTAAGCACTTATTTGCTTCACACACCAAATTATATTTTCCTAATCAAACCCCTACTGAACCATATCGAAGGTAGGAATCCCATCAGATTACTGTTTATGGCAAGATACATTTTGTGTTTATATAAAGATAAATACTTATTCTCGTCCGAACTGCCTAGTTGGATTCTCGCGCTGTAGACTGGCGGAACGCTACCCTCCTGGGCAGTGCCCTGAGTGACGTAGTACGAGTGTTTGCTTGCTTGGATCGAGTGGCCAATGTGATTGGTGTGTCTCCTAGGCCAATCGGATAAGTCGTAAAGCTTTAGGACGATCGTTACACCTAAGCTGTCGCCATGGCGTTTATGGGTTAACCATCTGATTGGTCCGACCTTATGAATCAGGGTCAGTTACGATTTCGTTGAACTAACTGATAAACTCCGGATGACCAGTCTGTTGTGAGGATTTGGCCTACCTTAGTGTTCCGTCCGTCTGCATTATCATCAATTAGCGCCTACCACACGACAGATTAACCACTGCCTGTGGGCGCGACCGTGTTCTGAAGCGAGTGAATAAATGCCTCCGTTGTGCTGGACCTGAAGTCACATATGTGGCACAGTTTGGTCAGCGGCTACTCGCGTCTGTCACCTGATGGGTCACAGGTGAGCACAACAACAATTCGACTTGTTATGGTAACCACCCGGTCACATCCTGGTTAACCTTTATCAATGGCATTTGTGTTTGTGGCTAGATGGATGAATAGTGAGCACTGTCTACGCTCATATTGGTGACACATCAGTCATGGTAATTACTCATTCGTTGTTGCACGGTGATGTACTAAAGACCAGTTTGTCACCGCTTCGTTGGCAAATGTAAAAATAGAAACTAATGGTTACTTCCGATTACCCCTGACATTTCGAGCTTACCTCATTACTCTGTTGATTTTCGTTGCAGGGGCGTGGGCTGACATGGACCCTTTTACTGTCAGCTTTCATGGTCAGCTTCGGATCTCCCTTTCTCATTGGTTACAATTTGGCCATTTTGAATCTACCAGCTCCAGTAAGTTCGTCTCCGTGTTGTCAACATTGTCTGTTTGTCTGAGCGCATTTGTCACTGATTGAAAATCCTTGGTCCACTGGCCGGTAGGTTTGAGAATCCGGCGTACTGTTGATGCATTCGTCGGGCAGTCGCCTTAAGGGCCACAAGCCTTACTACTAATCTGAGAACGCTGGTTCGAGTCCGCGTAGGGACCGGGCGACCTTTGCAGTATCCTTATCCCACGCGCGACTGTTGGTGATTGAGCGGCAGCGAGGCGTCGGTACTGCCTTTTGAGAAGCTGCTTGCATGTTACAACCCGTAACCCTCATTTGCGTGGAGGCCTCACAGTACATACCATATTAGTAAGTTCGATTGAGGTTTATTGCCATCTGATCCTAATTCGCTCCGTGCCCACACTGGAAGTGTGGAGTTCCTACGCATTATCAGCCTTGTCAACGACAACAATGGTAATACATCAACGGCATGTACCAAATCCTGCTGTCATGCAACTTTAAATTGAAGGGATGTAAACTGGCGATCATTGTGGATGCAGATGAGGGCGTTAGGTAGTCCTCTGGGCTACATGTGTTAATTGCATATGTTTCGTTACCAGATTAAGTAACATCGCCAGTGCAAACTTCCAAATCAAGCTAGAACCCAAATTTCTATTACAAGTGTACACGACCGGAAAGCCTAAGTCACACAAGCACCGTACGGGCAGATGCAACTGTCTACTTTAAAGTGCTAGGGTATCATCGGTGGGGAAAACTTCTTCGAAGCTTTCGCTGCTTGCGTCAATATCATTTTCCACCGACAGTAAGCAAAGCACCATAAACACTTGAGCTAGTTATTCTGCCCATGTGGCGATGTCAAAATGTGCCACTGAAAACAGTTGCACTCCATGCTCCTCAAGGTGTACAGCCAAACTCGGGGTGGGCCGCGTGGACCTCACCCTAGAATTCGAGATGGACGGATTGGCTCTGGGTCGGAGACCCAGTTTTACGTTGGCAAGCCAACGATTAGCCACCTCTACACTTACGCCAGCCTAGACCAGGGCAAACAAAACAAGACCCCACGGTAAGTTGCGAGCGAACTGTTGTGTCGGGGTCCGTGTATGTGCACTAGTGCAACTTGGCCGGTGTTATTTGTTGAACTAAAGGACTGCACTGTTATTTCGTTTGCTGCACGTCTGTGCGAATCCTCATTATGCACACTCTGGTATCAATGGACATGGACAAGGTTTCGTGGGCAGCTGTGATCTTAGTGCACAGGCTGAAGAGGCCAGGCCTCACTATCGCCTAGGTGAATGACTCACAGTGTGATCTTGTACGGACGGCTTGTAAGACAAAGGGCCTCTCCTGACATCAGAGATATTTCGGACTGGTTGTCCGTGCTATTCCCATAGTGCACAGGTATTCGCCGATCGAGCAATGAGCTTATAACCCGTAGACCTGTTGTCACCCAGCGCTAGGTTTTACGGGAAGAGGGCTATCGATCGCTTCCTAACCTGCAAAGAGGATGGACTAGGAAACTGGCAGGGCCCCCACATCGGACAAGAAAACGACTCGGGTCCTCAGACAAAGCCTTCGATTAAATGTACATCCGAAAGACAGCGGGTCTAGCATATGGTCAGTTCACTGACTCTTGCGGGTTGGTGTCCTGGATCGATATATATATATATATATATATATATATATATATATATATATATATATATATATTGTTACACTTAAACTAGGTCTCTTTAAGCTGCATAAATTTCATTCCAGTTTATTTGGTTAGTTTTGTCTATCTGAATAGTCTTCTATTTGCTGGCCCCGTCGCTTACGCTAACTGCGCTTATCTTCGGTAATTTTGTTGCGTTTGTAGCATTTTTGAGTAACTTGTGGACATTTTTTCCTTATCGCGGATTCATTGCTAGCCAACTTACTTCATATGCTAATTTAGCGAAGAGTTATGCCACCGTATCTATATGCATTATTGGATTTATTTTATTTTATTTGGTCGTTTCAAGTGATTGGCTGTTGCGTGATATCCCCGGTGTGGCTGCGCTTGATGTGCATGTTGACAAGGTGCCTACCTGTCTATTACCCACTACCTCGTCCATACTGGCTCCAGGAGACAGTTGGTCGTTGCTGGAGGGGACGGGGTGCACGGTCGTTGTGGCTGTGCTAGGCTCGAAGAGTGGTTCCATGCACTCAGTGTGGAGCGGACTACGGTCCATGTACGTGCAAACAGGATGAACTGGCCAACATTATCACCGGAATTATTACAAAAGATTTGGGCACAGCCAAAGTACCTGGCACTGAAACCACGTAGCGGGTACGGTCATTTGTCTCTGATGGTTCCACGGAAAACGCTGAGCACATATGAACACTTGCGTCTCTGTTCAGAAAACTACCGCTGGTCTCACGGCCCATTTCACCATTTCTTCCGTCTCTATTCCTTGAAAACCACATTAGCCTTCATGACTAGGCAGCTTCAACCAATACGACTAATTAGCTAGTTGCACTACTGGCGTTGGTTGCAAATCTTAAGAGTCGGTGACGAGGTGATTTAAATTTCGGTGTTCGGGACGAAGATATACGCTGCGTCTGGTTTCATTTTATTCAATAGCTCTTGCATAAAATGAGTTCGCATTCAGAAAGGCTGCGTTCTTTGTCTGCTTTGTACCTGGTAATCAGTAACCTGGAAGCACTTTCACACCCCGGGATCAACCAAGGTGCGATGTTTTATGCCCGTCCAGATAATGTTAGTGAGAGAAAGGGGAGTGAAGTATCCCTAACTAAATTCCACCACCCTTCGTTGGTCTACAGAAATGTCCTCTTGTGGCAGAACTGGTCCGACGAACTGCAGCACAACCAATTTGGAAGTATCTGGCCTGCCTTTTAATACTGAATTACACTGGCAACTGCCAGCCACACTTGACTCCTGATCCACACCTTTATATTTAATCACTTCACTCAGGTCCACAACAAACAGGGTAGAACGTTTGAGTGACGAGTAACCAATGATACCGAAATCAGAACAACTTTGAATCGCAATGTCTACTGTACTATTACAAAATATACAGCCAGGGCAGTCGTAGAACCCTTAATCGTTGAGTACCCCGGTATATCAGCCTAGGCAGCGAGATGCACTTACATGCGTAAGGAGGAAGCTGGGGCTGTTTAAAACACCGTTCAAAGCAGGCAACCAGTGGACAAATGAGCGAACACTGCATGCGTGGAAGCTATCAGCAAAGTCACGGTGACTAATTCCTGACGGTTCTGTCACTGTGTGGAGGGGGTTATAGGTGAACATGAAACGCCACATACTAAACAGAAGGTAGATGACGTCGTGCAGGTGGCTCAACTGGTGTGAAGAGGCTATGGAGAGGGCGACATCATGCGAGGTGCATGAGACATCTGTTACCATCGACACTGATTGAAATGAGGTCAATTAGCGCTAGATATGGAAGGGATGAAGACGGAAGTAAGTGGTTTTGATCACTGGACAGAAGTGATAAGCGTATGGAGAGCGAATAGGGAACAATACATTCACACGGAGTTGAAGTAACTTAGGGTAAACAAACATCCGAATTTTGTGAGGAAATGTTATAGTGCACGAGCTGCTATCTCAACCAGGAAGAAAGATAATTTAATAAACTGGTTCAATCATTTGGTTCACTTGGCGTAACGAAGCTTTGTGCTTAAAGTAAATCATTGCGTACAACCTATACGGGCCGATTGTTTTCAAACGCTTTTGGTCTCGTGATTTCTCGATCGGTTCCTGGCATATTTCAAAATGTTGAAAACTAAAATATTGTCCAAATGCTAACGAAGTATACGTTTCGGAGGAATTTTCCGCACAAAGCCATAGTCCGCTACGGCCATGACGTAAAGGAGGAACTCTACCAATCCTATACATAGTCACCGTTATATATGAGCTATACTACTGGTCTACTTTGCGCAGGACCATAGCTTAGTATTAGGCGGCCGCAACAGACGAACGCCGTGACGCGGTTTCGAGACTCGAAGTAGGCCTTCTGCAGACCACGCAAAACGCTGATGAAGTCCTTTCGCCATCCACGACACATGTTGCCATGCGGACTAGGGCAACTGACGAAGGCAGTTCGTCATTATAACACGGACTGCTATGTCGCAGATTTGAGTGGGGCTGCAACCAAACACTGGAGACCGCGAACACATGTGGACGTGAGTAGACAGGTAACGGCCATCGTCCCAGCAACCTAGAGTCGGAGGTGAGGGCGTGTGACGTATAAATTTAACCATAACTGTCCTTAATATAATCCTTCCTAGTAAATCTTGTCTTCTGTTTACCCCGGATGGGTTGGACGGCGTACAAGACAGAGAGCAAAGGGGGGGTAGCGTTAAAACGCTTAGGGTGATACAGTAAGTGTGACAGTGTGACAGTTTCTACCAATTTCAGCACCGGAGAGGATTGTTTGCCTTCAGTAATCTGTTATAATTTACGACATGAATGATAGTGTTCGCTAAATCCGCTGAAATCACAGCTACTTCTGTGTACACGATTGACATAGCGAATGTTTTGCAGTTGAGCCTCACTAGTAGTTCAATTGGAACGTGTTCAAAAGGAAAGGTGGATAGATGTTTTTTCACTCTGCTAGATAGTTGCTTCTCGAACCTTTTAAGCATCAAGCACTATTCTGTTGAAGTACACAAGTGTGCACCCGAAGGCACTAGCCGTCACGGATCCAGTTTAGTGTGTGTGTGGATCGGGTACGACGGATCTGGGTTGACGTGGAATAGCACAATTCTGATTTCCCGTGAATGAGGATCCAGGGACAAGCCAACTTGACCACCTCGGTCAGAAGCTGTGTTTTTGTCTAGCACGCAGCTGTGTTTAGAATTGATTGAATGGCGGATAACCTTTAAGGTTTGCTATCAATCAACCCAGCACGAACGGAGTGAAGTTATACGTCGATACAAGGAGCAATAATAAATTTCCATTGCCTGCATCTCAATGAAACTATGGTGTATAACGGATAAAAGAAAGCTAACGGTTAATAGATCCCATAGGATGGTCGAAATGAAAATAGCGAAAGTAACGCAGAGCAAATCAATAAAAGTGAGTGCCCATTGATAAACTCACAGAAATCTTCACCACTTAACACGTATAAATACACCTGTTTAGAATACAGGGGAACATCGTTTAGTTGCTTGGCGACTGTAAGTTACGAAATGAGATCCAAATGATACAATGCATCTCATCGCTTTGCCTATCATTACATTGAGAGCATGAACAGTATACGTGGAAGAAAAGTTCCATAGCTGTCGAACTCGAAGGCAGAAGAAATTTCGGCGGCATCTCAGCGGACTCTGCTATGTGGGCAACATTAAAGGATGAACTCTCAACGTTGTGTTATGACAAAGTTTCAGTAAGGCCAGGTGTTTGGGTTTCTCCAGGATTTGGTAAGCCATATTAGGTCCCTCTGAAAACGTTGATACAAGCCGATTATATTCCTCGGGACATCGGTCTAAGTGGATATGGGAGATGGAAGAAGCCCCTAATGTTGTTGGATGCCCTTCGTTGTGGAGTCTCGAGTTCAGCGAGCTCATGCTTATACCAGGGGTGACATACCTGTATCTTGTACTCCACGTGCAGGTATAATGTTTATATGCTGACAGTCAACACACTAAAACTTGTGCGTCTATGGTTTGTAATGTCCTTGGCGTTTCTGCAAAGCCATCGGTAGAATTGTTTTCAATGCTGTCATCATTAGGTCTAAAATAGTCCCTCTCTCAGACAAGGTCCAGCTGTTCTCTCCAACGTCGTTAGCCCGCCTCCTCATACAACGGCCCGTTTTAGGAACAATTTTATGAAGATTCCTTGTGATAACAAGCATGATGTCACAATCCCATAGGGCTCTGTAACTGTTGATTTCCGGCGCATAACGTGCACTCAGGCTCCGTTCAAGTATTCCTGTGGAGAGTGGTAATGACATAAAGAGCTAAAGAAATGCTGGTCGCTAGTTTTACTGACGACGCTTCCAGACTTCAAGCGACCAGGTATGCTGCCTCAAATCATCCACAAGCTCCACCGAAACTAAGGTACCATGTAAACTGATTTACCTGGTGGGACTTTTATAGGGTCTGGGGAGCGGGTTAAAGTGGTGAGTAAATACTCAGAGCAATGGCAGATCTTATCAACAGCATCCGAAACGGAAATGTCAAGAAAGATTGATTTGGACATGTCGGAACTTCAGACAATTCTGCGGAGACATAAGATCTAAAGGCTAATCCCGAGCAAGAGCGACGTACGCTTGATGGCATGAATACAAGATGTGAGCATTAACCAATAGAAGTAGCTAAAGGTGTTAAGCCTTTGACTTGGATGAAATGGGGGAGCAAAGGGTGATCGATTTCGAAGCACAAACATTGTGCTGTAAAGAAAGTAAATGAATGAAACAGAGCACCTGGCCGGTGACTCTGAGAGCGATTTAACGCAAACCGAAATGAAATGTCCCTTGAGACGAATGCGTTGACGGTGATATCAACAAAGTAGGGAAATTATCCCATACTGATTCATTGAGTACGAGTTTTTAGCTCTGGTCTATAACAAATCCTTATTTTCTACAATACGGATGTAACGCAACGCTTCGCGTAAATATAGTTTACTATTTTTATGCAGAACCACCTCAACGGTTGAGTTCATATTCTCTACCCATCGATTTACCTTCCCTTAAATTGCTGCCACTAGCTTGTTCCAGCCACTATCCCTCTGCTTCACTGGCTTGCACCTGGTGTCTCACTCTGCCTGTTAACTGCAGCCATGTACCTTTATACTTGCATACGTTGTTTGTTCTCGTTCAACTTGTCGTGCTTTAACCTGTGGGAGCCAACCATTTGATGGCCCGTGCGTTGTCAGCATCTGTTATTTGAAATGGACCTGAGACTAGTATTGCATACGGGGACAGCCTAAACGTCAAATAAATGGCCTGATAAATGAGATATCACTTGACCCGGTGCCCCAGAAGGTAATTGCATAAAACACATGATTTTTCGGTTTTCCTGTTTTTCTCACTCGATATTAAGATCTATTCGTTTCTCTTTCCCCATTGTCTCAGTATATTCAAACCTTTCTCGGCCGCACAATACTAAACCTGAAGGAAAATCAGACTGCGGAGGGTCCCATTACTCCGGAATTTCTGTACGCACAGGTTAGCACAACATTTGTGCTTGCTAGCGCACTTGGCGCTTTCAGTTGCGGATGGGTCGCGGAATTTCTTGGAAGGTAAGTTGACCCCATAGCATTATCTAGCAGCGAGAGACAACTTGTTGTAAATAGTTCCAGCGCTAACCACGAAAGACGATGTGGCAAACAAGCTCTTCCTGGATTTTCATCATCAGGCCAAATACCTTACATGTGTGTGTGCGTGTGCACTATAAACTATGGAAGTCTTGGCAGATGATTAAAATGACAACGACATTGGTGGAGTAACATTCGCGAGGTCGGCTTCCCCGTACATAAGGCCACACCGGTCGCAGATAGTCACCGCGAGCATTTGGTTCTTACAAGTTGTTTACACGCGTACAGGTCAGGGGTTGCCAAGACACCGCGATCGATTCTGCAGCTGCAAATCAGTTTTCAGCCTGAGACCTGTCTGATTTAGTGACAGTCCCTAAGCGACGATGGTTGACAGTGATGCTTTTGTTCAGTCACTTAGAATGTTAGTGTCAGGCTGCGCTTTAAAAATTCTGCTTAGCTCTTTGGTCTTTTTCATAAACTCTGGAACAGGAATGATTTTAATGGAGTTTCGCTATCATTTACCTCGTCTCTTCTCTCCATAGTTCTCTATTCGAACTGCTTATTATTATTATTATCAATGAAGCACACAGGTCGGGCAGCCCGATTCCACTAATTACCTTTGAACTGCATCTTCTAGTTCTGAGCTGGCTAAAGCAGATCGTTTCGTCTCTCATGGCCTCTGCTTGGTAAACATTTCCACAACTCAGTGGCCCCCAGTCTATCAACATAAGGAAGTTCGAAGTTCACAATTGCGCGGATAACATTTTTTTGGATAAATCTTATCAGACATCTACAAGTATCGAGCAAAATCAAAAAAAGTTTGGCTAATGATATTACTGTCAATGAGTAGATGGCCCGAGTATCCTTCGCAACCGGAAGTGGTGTGATTAGCAAAGACAAGCGTCAAGCATTAGTTAACACAAACCATTTTGGGCTAACTGCAGCTGTAGGGCAACGAATACGACTTCAGAAGCACATCAGCTAAAACACAGATTGCAAAAACAGTGAACATCGTTCGCATCGGTTGAGAGGAAATTCCCTAACTCATGATTGATTCCCGTTAAATCGGAAGTCCACAACTGCGCGGCGAACATTGTTTCGGTAAATCTCATCAGGCATCTACAATTATAGAGCAAAATTAGAAAACCGATTGGCTAATGAAAGCTATGTCTAAAGTGGAAAAAACACGAAATCTACACAATCTATTGGCTTGCAACGGCCACAGAATGATCAATGTCTTAGTCAGTCGAAGTAGGCCGCTCAAACAAAACACATAAGAGGGGTGAACGAAGGCAGGTCAGCGGAGACAAATGTTCGAGGTGTGGAATTCTCGTCGGACTGCGTTCATGGATAAGGTAGAATCAAGCTTTGTGCCAACGTCCGTTGTTTGCACAGTTATGGTTTCAAAACCCTGATTGCCATTGCCTCGGCTGTGATTAACAAGCGTTTCTTGAGTCGTTTGGAGTATTGTTTCGGGATGGTGTATATGGCTTTGAATGAGTCGTTTGCCTGAGTCTAATGTCTGGTTTGAACCAAATACTCAAGTAACGAACTATTGATGTTGCTTACGGTGGAAATCACTTAGATGAATACATAATCGGCCAACCCCGAAGTCCCTGGGAAGGAATGCTTATGACCTTTTGGAAGACATCCAGTCTCGGCTTTGCTGAATTGGACCGGCTATGTTCACTTTATTCACCGGCGATTGATGACCTTGCTAGCGACCTTCGTAAATGTTTCACTCAATGTTTACAAGGCACATGGGAGAAAACAAGGGAAAGGGGAAACTCCGAATTACAGAAAGGGTTGGAACCATGTTCCCCAGAATGTAAGTTTCCGATCAACCCTGAGAAAAATGTGCACAATTTGTCTGGCATACAATTGAACCAGTTGCAGCTGGAAGCTTTATCCCTGGGCCAAAGTCTTTACTCACCTAACCGAAAAGCCGGCAAGTTCATCTAGACTCGGTTTCAGAACTTCATGCACCAACTAGTGGCAACAACACCTTAATCTTCATTTGCAAGCAATACATTTAACACCATACTAGTACATCTCTCACAACAGTATGGGGACAACATCGGGCATCCCAACTCGAAAATATCGAGAAGCGGTCAAACAAATTTGGCCAAAGCAGAGCTGGTCTTTTCTCGACTAAATAACGGGCATGGTTGGATACTGATGGACAAGTTTGAGCATGTTTCTAAGCTACAGACGATTATGTGTGAGGACAATAAGTTTCGACCGGAGGCATTGCAGGTAGAGACAACTGCACAGGGGGAAACAAAATTCGTTAACATTCTGAAGGATCTGAAAGAGGCGTAACAGATAGACAATTTGGTTTTCACAATGCTAGTCGCACTGCCTAAGGTGTATAAAGTCAACCTTCCCATGCGACCAATAATAGACATGTCTTCTTCGGCCTTTCACTCAGTCGCTGAATGGCTCACAGAGTTACATGAACTGGTAGGTAAAGAATTATCTATTCATACTGTAACAGATACATTCGATTTATTAAGCGAGTAATAAAGTGATGTTTTCCTTTAAGGTAAAATCACTCTTCACTAACGTATCACAGTTAGAAACAGTGAATTTCATTTGTAGTTCTCTTACTGAAAGGAATCTTGATGTTGGTGTCCCCGTGAAAAAGCCGAAAGAACTGGTCTTACGACGCCCTCTCAACGTACAGATCATATTTGATTACGTTTACTACCAACCGATTGATAGGGTTGCAATTGGTTCTGCCCTAGGCTTGCAATTGACAGATATCTTTGTCGCGAATGTTGAGCGTGGACCACTTAGAAACCTGATTGTGCCACTTGATTCTTAGTACCACTATGTGGACGACACATTCGTCGTCTTTGATGTTTCCATTGATAGCAACGATTTGCTTGATAAATTTACCGGCGTACGCCCGTCATTAAAATGTTCCATAGACACTGTAAACGACGCTGGGCTTGCCTTCCTTGATGTGCTATTGCGTCGTCGAGAGGATGAGTCAATTGAAAGAAGTGTATTCCGGAAAGCTACGTGGGTAGGTCAGTACACCCAATTTCTCAGCTGTGTACCACAGAGATACAAGCAAAATTTAGTTCGATGCCTCTTTTATCGCACCAGTGCCAGTGACACTGAAACTCAGTTCATTCTCAGTACATTTCATGGAATGGATATCCTCCCAAGTTGGTTATAAATCACTCCACACTACCCATTATACTAATGCTGTCACTACAGTACCGAAGAGGACGTCTTTCTTACAGTTCACTTTAAAGGGAATATTGTTTTTGAGATGTCATCCAACTAGGCTACAGCTCCAGCACCGCTCGTCGACATGGCGTCCATGATTCGCAGGCAAATTGCCGGCCGATTTCCACTCTGAATGGTTCACGGTTGTACTGGTAGAGTAAGTGATGAAAGTTGATTATAACAAGATTTCTGAACATAAAATCAAATACTAGCTGCAACTAAACATCTAAGATCCAGGGTGGCAAAGTACCTGCCTCCGTTCAGTTGGATAAACACATCTTCAGGGAGTGGGAGTGGGTTCCAGTGCAGCATTCAGACTAGTTGCGAAATCTGCGCATAAGCGAACAGAACCGTTCGGTTTCTTTATCACAAAGATAAGGGCGAGAAACCGGTTTGCTCAATCACTCCAGCCTGCTGCAATCGGTCAAGCTCCTATTCAACAACTAATAGTTTTGCATGGGGAACAGGACGCCTAGGTCGAAGCATTCGGAAGCAAAGTAAGCCTTGCGCGCATTTCTCTGCATTGTCCAATTCCGACTAGAAGACACAAACACCCTTAGCCGGAAGTCGTTCAGAAATGTTTTGAGCTGGATGCATCGCTACGACTGTATGGTGAAAAATGGCATTTCTTTCAGAAACCACATAGTTCTGTGGTACATTGATAAAGTTCAGTCTTTCAATCCAGTTCCCTCCTAGAAGATTAATATCAGCCATATAACTGGATAAATAGTTCCGCGGGGATGAACATCCTTGGATTTTATTTCACACCTCATCTTTCCATGTAACCTCAGTGGTTCCCCGGTGGCATTTTGGGCTGTAAGAGTTGTGCACTTGAAAGGCGGAATACCAAGCTTCGTCCATATCGATCACGTACTAATAGTGATAACGAATGTCGTATTCAGCTGCTTGGATAATGGAACATCACTGACTTTCACAGTTGGGTATTTCATTTTGCCTGCAAACTATGTGCGAAATGTTATGAGAATTTCCTTTGTCTTTGCTCCGTGATACTTGGCTTTGCTAAAGCTGGAGACTGCACGTCGTTTTAGACGAAACGAACGTCTGCAGTTCTACACAGTATGACAGTGGGTTTCCTTACGACCAAACCTCCTACGCTTTTAACATTGGTGTCTTTGGAACTTCCGGTCTTCCGCATAATGCTATGCCCCACAGTTCCAACATGCAGTCGGAGGTTTCTGGCTCAGTACATTACGGTGCACACTTTGACCACGGATAGCTGGGCGGCAGATCTGGGGTTTTGTTTTGGAATCAGCAGTTTCAATCATTTTTATGTCACACCACAAACTGATCGATCTCTAGCATTCCGCTGTAATCTTTTGCAACATCAATTGCGGTTCCTGTACTTGTTTGTAGAGAATTCGTGTTCGAATATCAGCATTAGCATGAGACTGAAGACTGCATAGGAAAATAAGACTTGAACTGATCAGCAATCGTCGTGCCCAATCTGAATTGTTCATTTTCGTGGTTCACGATCCCGGAATAGGTGACAAAGTCGCGAGCTTCCAGTTTGACCAGTTGTAAGTAATGGTAGTGAACAATGAACAAAAATGCCTGCTCACGGAATATCTGCGTCAAATTTGTCACTTTTTCCTCAATACTGAAGTCATTCGGGTTCCTGAGTAATACAAAGTTCATATAACGTTCGCGTTTGACCGCACCCAATTTCCTCAATAATAGCCGAACCTGTCAGACGTTGTCTTGTTCAGCCAACTGCACCCGGAAAATGATTTCACACTTTTGAAAAAACGACCCGAAAGTTACACCTATCAGTCCGTCAAAAACGAACTCAAAAGTTGACACTGCAATGGCGTCAACGCTAGGCCTTGCAACTGTGCTTGGAGCTTCCGTTTGGATGTTAAGCTTCTGCGACAGCGATTCGATCAGCTGCCGTTGTGACTTTTCGAACCGCATCGACTGCTTCTGGAGAAGCGCCTGCGTTTGTTCTTACGAAATTGCCATGGTTCGCCAACTTCTCCGTCGCCAGAAATTGTTGTATCGCCGACGACTGTTCACACCCCTTGACCACAAAGAGAACGCGTAATCGAGCCAGGACCGAATTGGATGTATGTGAACACTGATTTCATATAGGACACAATAGTGGTAGAAGCAAGACTACTATAACACATCAGGGCCAACAAATGACACAGAAGACGCAGAATGCAACAGGCAAATAAGAAGCGATAAAAGTAAGAGCCAATACCTGTGTTCGCGAAAAAGGTCTTAGGTGAAATGGGCCTCCTGAGAAAACATCCACTGCGAACGACGTATGCCGGCCAATCGAGTTAAAAATCTGGCACGTTTAGACAAATGTAAAGCAAAAAAGATATTGAATTGCTACACGAATTTTATTTCCAGTTGACTTCCGCCAAACACTTACGGAGTGAATATATAGGTTACGGTTTATCCAAGCGATTCGTTGTTGCCTCATCTAAGCTCTGGTTACCAGCTCTGGCTCCGTTGAGCTAAATTATCACGATTGTTTTTCTGGAAAATAATCGCCCGCATCGGTCTGACGCTCGCAGACGCAGCACAATGTCACAAACCTGCGTAACACACGGTGCCCATTGACCCGGCCATTACACTCTAACTACTTCTCAGTGGGTGGCTGATTTGGAGTTGTGCCTTTCCGTTAGCTGTAAACGCAATAGGCTGATGTCGTTTAGCGTCACCAAAAATCCCGCCGCCTGCATGGATAATTGCGCTATTGCGATGCCCTACTTTGTAGTAAGGCGCAGGCATCAATACCGTTGGGTTCTTGTCCCGTCCGTCAGTTAACTCCCGCTTTGGACAGGCGTTCTCAATCTCTTTGTGGGGCTAGGTTGCATGGCTTGAGTATCACTGTTTCCTTGCGATGATCTTCCTCTCAAGCAAGCTCCATCGCCTCTTTAGTATGTCGTTGACGTTCACTTCCTATGACCGTAATCCCTTCGCACAGCAAAATTCTTTCTCTCCGTATTCGGAGCAAACTGGAGTGCTTTGCGCCTATATTTTGTCGTCTCCTCCTATCATATCTTCTGACAACGTTTCCGCTGTTCCATTTCTCCGCCCTCCGCTTTTGGCTGTAGCGATTCCTCAGTGAGCTGTCGGTTCATTTGCCTTTTTCCTCCGCACACTCGTTGAGACGGTCTACGGCGCAGCATTTTGCCTGACATGTTCTCCATGGCCAGTAAAATTGCCAAAAAACTTTTGCTTGATGCTTTGGTAAGAAGTACAAGTTTCTTGGCTATCTTGAACATCGTTCCAGCCCTTCTGTTTTCATGACTGTAGTGGGAGCTGGTGGAGCAGTGCTGAAAGCTCATTTTTTGTGAACACGTTGTATCCCGTGTATGCAAACAGTGGTTCCTTCTCCTTAATCACGGTGTCGGGTATACTGCATCATACAAAATGTACCCCTAGTTCTTTCGACCGCATGCGCAGTGGACTTGTTTTCTCACTCCAGTGATTTGTTTGGTATCTTAAGAACCGAAGTTCGCTACCGTACAGTACTATTGCCCCACGCTAACGCGGATCACTATTTGGCTGCGGTATACAAGTAATACTGATGCTGGCTGTTGGTTCTCTTCCCTCAACAAGACCGAATCGTCTCCAGCAGGAAGCGTGGGATAATTGTGTCTACCGATCTTTAGGAGAATTCGTTGACCTTATCATGTAAGGTACGTTTATTGCTTTGCAAAGGGATTTTGATACTACTGCACGTTGGGAACGAATCGACTGGAATCTCTCCGTAACTCTTTGACCCAGTCACACTAGCTCCAGTTATTGGGTTAGAATACCTGCATTAATTCACACCTGTTGTTTCGGCATCGAGCTTCATGGAACGTTGGCAACCACACACGTTTGTTTCACTCACTGTCCGTATTGTTAGGTATAAAAAACCAGTAACTCGTGTGCACGGCATCAGAAAACTCGGCTCGCTGAATCTAGGTGCGAATACAGATATTACTCGTATGGTTACTTCCGATGGCATGGGACGCTTACAGCTTCAGGTTGACACAGGATACCAATGGAACAATAGAGCTGAATAGATGCGCAATTCTGAATTCTTTGGAGGGTCATTTTGAAGTGCACCTTGTGTGATTGGCTTGCGGCGCGCAATCTCAATGTCGACTGTGATTCCCATTGAAGTGAACCTTGATCATTCTATTACTAGGACAGTAGCTGAAGCTGACAGAAATTGTGTGTTGCCCGCACGAAAACACGGCACGCCAGTTTGCAGTGCTACTCCCTGCGTTGTTTGTACACCTAACTTCGCTTGTAGCTGGCAACTAAGAAATTGATTTTGGTAAGTGAATTAGTATTCCAGAACGGCAAGCAGTGGGACACTCTGCCCTTTCTCAAAAATTGCTTTATCTTGAACATGTGGTACGCGCCGTTTCAAGCTCAATCACGAAGGCGAGGAAGTAATTTGGTTAGCCCGTAACCCCACGATTGAGCCCGCCCTCAGGCGATCAATGTTTCCTTGCCTCATACCTCTTACAGGATGAATACTATGTTTACTCGATCGATGTGGGCGAGTTGACACTCGTTCACTCCACCAAATAATAGTGGATTGCCATGTCCTCAAAATGACCCCCTCCACAGTCCAGGTATGCTATCGATTGAACGACAGCGATTGGCTTGGGAAACTGACTGGGAAAATATTGTTTGCAGAATGAGGGGCGTAAATTATCCAAATAACAGCACCATTAGGTAGCTGAACCTTCCCCTTTCTAGATTTTACTTGCTGACACAGATCATATGTTCTAATTCCTATCGTATGAATAAATAATGTCAGCGGACCCTACCGGTTAACACCTTCACTTACTCCTCACCTGTCGATACAACGTCACAGCCTATAGTGGTTATTGTCGTAATACATCGTGACTGATAGAATTGTGTTCAATGTCACTCGGTTTGCCGCTCTCTCATTCACTAGCTGGATAGAGTGAATGGAAGGTGGTCTGTCGTTTATGTCGTCTGCTAAACCGCGATATGTCTTAATTAATCAACTGAGATTAGGGACTCTGGACATAAACCTGAATGATGCGCTACCTTATCTGTTTCGTTTCGTTATACTCTGTCCACCCAACACAGCGCAAACCGAGTCAGCTACACGCTGCACACGCTACATTACCAATTTTAGGAAACGCTCGATATCACAAGTCTGCTATTCCGAGTGGCGTCGAAGACGACATTCCGTCCGTTGGGTTTGTAGTTCGAGCTGCAAGTGGCCTGTGCTTTCTGAATCGGTGCCCCTATTTGACATAATAATGATTCGGTGACATGGATGCACATTGTGGTTGGAACATGGAACGTTTTCGATATCTTGCAACATAAATGGAACCGGCCGGGAAGTCACCATTTCAGCATGCTTGGTACACGACCGGTTAATATATTTCTGATGATACTCAACGTGTCGCCTGAAGAAGCTTTTGAGTCAAAAGCGAAACGTTGTGTATCATCATGATTGTCTCAACTGGTCGTTTGCCAAGCGTTCTGAAATAATAGAATGTTTTCATTCTCTTTGGTGTAGCAAGAATTGTGGTTATCCGGGTTTGTGGTCTGTTGCGGACTATCAGTGACTCTCGCAAGGTGAGCTCCACCAATTCCGAATACCCTGCCGGCGTTGGGCTTTACTCGTCTATTGCCATGGATTGTTTCCGAAACTTCGGTGCCGCCTGCCTAGCGGAACAAAGTTCCAGGCGTACTTATCATGAGTGGATGGGAGACAATACTTTTACACATTTATCGGCAGGCGTCAATGCTTCAGATATTCGGTTCTCCAAACTGTAGGTGGCAAGTTACTTTCGAACAGCGTGGTCCTCTTGGCCTGACCTAAAGTGCAGCTTAATTGGAAAGCTTGAGCTATACATCCCTATGTGCCGGCTTCCAGTAAAGTGATTTGGCGGGCGTCATCTGCTGAACCTCTGTCACCCGTTTACTGTGATTTTCAGATTGTGAAAAGGAACACAAACCTCCGGAACAGTTGCTTATGCCACATAGTGCCACAGATTTCCGCATACCTCTGTGTCGTCTCATCTTGACTTGAATCCGTCAGCAAATTCAATCAGCTGATGACATATTGTAGGGGCGCGGATCTCAGTTCACACGGAAATGCCCCAGAAGCAGCAGGAGATGGGAACTAACGCGGAGACTGGAAACGGGAATCGTCAACCCAGCTCGTGGCCTACGATGCAAGCCGGGAATGGGTCGTCAGCGACAAACGATACCGCGGCCACGCCGGAAAGAACAAGAGGCGACATGAAAGGGAGCCCGATTTTCCCAAGAGATATGCCGGTATCTACGGCCCCAGAAATCGGCCCGACCAGAGCAACACAGCCCCGAGCAAGCAAGTCGAGAGCTTTGGTACGAATCCAGTCTGGATAGGCTGCGACGCAAGGGAGCGGAAATGTGGGCGGAAAACGGGACATTCAATGTCCATGTCGGATCAGCCAAATGGCGCTTAGTGGACACCACTTCACGCGGCGGAACGTGGTGCGTCGTAAGTGGGAAACGCGGCTATATTTGTGTGTGTGCGTGGGACATGTGTGTAAACCTCTCGGCGTGCAATAAACAGCGTTCTCCCCTACCGTGTCGTTCTCGCTACAATATGACTCAGAGAAAAGGGATTTCAATGCGTTCAAAACCGTTTCTTTCGTGAGGAGCAGAACTCGAAATTGGGCGACTATACGCAACGTAGCCTGGCGACAGAACAGACACTTACTGTTGTATCCCAAAAATGCATCAGATCAGAGCAACACCGGAAGGTATGTATGGAAAAACTGTATATACATACGCGCGTTACAATTAAATCAATAGATGTAAGAATTGTAACCAAGCAAGTGCAAGGTCAAATGGCTGGGCCAACGAGTGTGAAATAGAAGTGGGAGTAGGAGAAACGAGTTGAGGATAAAAACAAAGCGAAGTATTTGAATACGACATTGTCCCCTCCTCTGTTCGACAAAATATAGGCACTATATGTCTATGTAGGATCTAATTTAATGTCAGCACCCCGAAGAATTGTCATGTGGTGTTACCCGTTAAAGCGTATCGGTAGACTGGGCGGCCTATGCGACCCGTACGTCATAGATTTGTATTAGTTTGTACCGAGCGCTGTGTTGTGGGTGTGTTCGCCCGTTCAATAGCACGTTTGGAAAGGGCTGTAGGCAGCCGTCTTGCATTCACCTTTGTCCCATCAGCCAACTTGTAAGTTCCTGGCAAACACGCACATTCCACACGGGTCGGGGGTCCGAACACTACCTCCTTTCTGGGAATAGGGTAGTCTCACACGAACAAACGGCCCGGGAAAATAAGTTCTCCCAACTCATCTGTATGTAGCCTGGTAAAGAGCCCGTCTTCCGTATTCTCTGTGATCGGCAATTTCCTCGGATGTAAAGACTGCATTTAATCGGCTTCGAGTTGTTCGCTCTAGCATTAGCTCTGAGGGGGTCGTTGCCGTTGCAGCATGTGGAGTGCTTCTGCATATTTCCAATGCAGATACCAAAGCATCATTCCAGGATTCTCCCGAAAGACTTGTAGAGATTCTTTCGAAGTACGATTAAGCCGTTCAACGAGTCCATTCACTGAATGGTTATAAGCTACAGTCCTCGTGTATCTGATACCATTGCGCCTTAGGAATTCAGCATGCTCGTTACTTCGAAACTGTGGGTCGTTATCAGTGACTATTTTTCTGGCCAACTGTACTTTGCAGACAAACAACGGAACCGCTTTGTGATGACGGCTGTAGTTATGTCCCCGTATAGAATAGCCTCTGGCCATTTGCTGTAGAAACAAGTAGCCACTAGCACGTTTCGCTTCTGCGGGGGTACATTAGCAAACGTGCCCGTATATGAATGGCAATTTTTGCCCATGGCTTCATTGGATACACGATAGGTTGGACTGGAGCATTCAGGGACGTGGTACTCTTTTCTGATTGTTGACAGGCATTACATCCTTGAATAACCGCCTGGACGCTGGAATTCAACTTCGGCCACCAATGGTATTATCGTATGCGAGCTTTTGTTCGCACAATCCCTGGATGACCTTAATGCACACATGCAACTACCAGAGGAATAAGGGTTGCAGGGACCACAAACGGCTCACCTATAATAATGCAATTGCTCACAGTAGCAAGCTCGTTCCGTAGGGTATACTATAGAAATAACTCAGGTTGGATCTTGGTACGACTGGGCAATTAAGTGGATATGTACTCCCCAAGCTTTGTCTTTGTCAGTGTGCTCTAGTATCAGGTCATATATTATTGTAGGTGTTCCGTCTGAGAGCTGCGATATCATTTTTACCTCCATTAAGTCCTCGTTTTTTCCTTCGTTGGACAGTGGCAGTCTCGACAAGGCATCTATAAGTTGGTTAAAGCACCCTGGCACGTAGTTTATTTCAAAACCATAGTTCAGTAAACGTGAGTACCAGCGACTCAAGCGTACTGGTTTTGGCCTTTCTTACCGCGACTTAGTAGCGTTGTAAGAGCAGAATTATCAGTGCGTAAAGTAAATCGACGTCCGAATAAGTAAACGTGTCATTTCTCACATGCCCAGACGCATGCGAGGGCCTGCTTCTCGCCGGTGTAATAATTTCTTTCAGTATCAGACAAGGTATGTGATGCGTGTGCAATCACTTCTTCCTCGCAATCGTGCAGCTGGGACAGAACTGCACCAAGCCAACATCTGAAGCATCCCTTGAAACAAACGTTGGACAGTATTCATTGAAGAACGCTACCGTGGGAGTAGATCCAATCATCGCATTGTCTTGTTCAATAGCCCAACCACATTCCTGGTTTTGTCGCGTCAGCCTCCGTCAGGGCTTGGCAACAGTCCCACTGATTCACCAGATGCTTTTTTCAGTGGTGGTGAGTGTCCAGAGTTCCCTATCTGAACCCATACCAGTTGAGTCTGATGTACCACTGGGCTCAGTTCTAGGTCCACGGTTGTTTTTGGGATTCATCAATGACGGTGCACTGAATATCGCTTCAAATCTCCTGCTGTTTGTTGCTGACATCAAGATATGGCGCCGGATTCAGGCAGATGTCGATCAAAATGTACTTCAGTTTAACCTAGCTTCGGTACGTGATTGGTCAACCTGAAATCTGTCACAGTTCAAAGTGGCCAACTGCAACATACTCTCCATACGACACCAGGGTATTTATTTCTACAAGCTAGGAACGCAAGTACTGCAGCGGTCACCCGTCGAACGCGTCCTTGGCGTGCTTGTTCAGGATAATTTTAGTTGTTCCCAGCAATCTGCAAAGGTCTCGAAAACTGGTAACCAGCACCTCGGCTTGCTACGACGGCTATTCGGACAACTAGGCACCATTATTTTCAGACAGACGCTGAATACGTATGTTCGCCCCCATGTCGAATACGTAATCCAAGCCTGGCAGTCATGGCTGAAGCACGACCTTAATGCACTGGTCCAACCTCAAAGTCGGGCTTTCAAATATGTCATTGGAATGCACCACCTTCCATAAGAGCAAAGACTGAAATGTTTGGGCGTATTCAGTTGGCTGTATCGCCGACTACGAGGCGACTCGATTTTGACGTATTTGATTTTACACAATTCAAATCCTGTATACCGCTCTTTACTGCAACTCAATAGTAACACCAAAGTTAGAGGCCACTCCTTGAAATTAGCGACACAATACAGCCGCCTGGCGTGCCGTAGAAACTTCTTTCCTATCCGTGTGTGTCAACCATGGAACGCTATCCCCGAACCTGTTTTTTCAGCACCATAGATAGCCATATTTCAAAGTCCGTTGGATGACGCACGCCGTCACTTACATTTTGTTGATGCTACTCTCCATCCTACGCCCGGGAAATACCTTGGATTTTGCTTTTTCACCATGAAAACACTCGGAGTGTAGGGCTATTGCATCAAAAACGATAAGTCCATTATTTTGACAGTAAAACTACTAACTGCTTTTCTCATTAATGTTTTCGCTAACCTATCAGACCACCCAACGGGGCTTGTAAAGCAGTGCTTCTTAACCCATATAAAATCATTGTTCATTGTTCACTCTCAAAATAGTGCCATCAGAATAGAAACATTCAGAGTGATTGAAATCTTGAAGCCCGATTTGAAGTTACTGGCAACACGTACCCAGCAGCGTGCACCTTCCAGCTGGACCCCCACAACGGCCCACGCTGTCGGTTGTCGTTCAAATTTCGCGTCCTTCAGTCCTTGTGATGGTTGCGGAACACGTGTACTACATGCAGGGTCAGTGTACGAAGCTCTGTGGCTGCCGATGTCGGTCTGGCTTTCGAAACATGTCGGTAAGGTGAGCTGACTGTCGATGGAAATGTCGTTCAAACAAGCGTGAACAGAGCTCTGGATGCGCAAGTTTTGCCCGATCAGCCTGACGTGATCGCCACTGTATGCCTTGGCTTGGGTAAGAATGCCCGTTTCCGCCGATCATTCCAGCCTTTGCTAGGGTTTGGTCACTAGATTTCAACTCTCATGGTTTCGAGTGTGATTAAATTTGTCATCGAATGCGGTCGGAAAATGCGCACGATTGACCACAAACGGGCGCGCTGAGCGTGACTTCTAATCTGTAAACACCTGAGGCGGTTTCGTGTTTCCCTTCCTCCCAGCTTACCTGTGGATCATTCTTAGTTGAACATTGGGTGGGAGTGAAATACCTCTCCGTAACTTGATGATCAGAGAGCACCGTCAGTTCGCCATGTTTCGTCACCAGTGTTCTACTATTTTTTTCTTCATTTGCCCCCTTCTATCTAGATTTCAACTGAATTCTTCAATCATATCAAACTAAGCTTCTGTTTCACATTGGATTGTTAGTCCTCGCTCTCACACCTAGTAGCAGGTGACGCTCGCCTCTGCTTTGAACCAGTCAACTACTATCTACTGCGTTCCATGGTTCATGCATACAAAACGCCAGTGTTCTAATTCACCTCTGCTTGACTGGATGGAATTTCATTAGCCTCCAAACGGTTAATCTCCGACACCGTATGCTTTGGATCGGCCACGTATTACGTATGCCAGCCTATCGCCTTCCCTGGCCAGCGTTAATTGCCCTCCCCGGAAACGACTGGATAAAGTGTGGCGGTGGACAACCAATGACGTGGAGAAGGAGCATGAAGATTGCGATCACAGACTTCGCATCCGTCGGACCGATCCACCTTCCAGGATTGGGACCACGCGATTCGGACTGCCCGTGGTTAGAAACGTTGGAAACTATGGCTAAGTACACAGACTGCAGACATAATCCGGATCTGGCGCACCTACATTGACTGTGCCTTGAACAACCATACAGAGATTGACTGGCCTACTTTAATACCGCCTGAAGCAGCACGGTGTGAAGGCGAGTCTGGCAGACTCGCCGACACTGGATGAGACGCACAGAGCAGTTGCTCAGTTGCGAAACGGCAAGTGTGCCGGTACCAACGGCATCCCGCCTGAAGTATTGAAACACAGCGGACATGAGTTGGTGACTGTGCTGCTCCACTTGGTGCAACGCGTGCGGGTTGAGGAGAAAGTGCCTTCTGAACTGGAGAATGCCCTTGTGCTGCCGCTGTACAAGGGCAAAGGGAGCAAACGGTGTTGCACCAATTGTCGTGGTATCAACTTACTTTGTCAGGGCAAGGTGATTTCCCGAATAATGCTCAATCGCCTCGTCGGTCAGGTTGTGGAACCTAACGTGCCGGAAGAGCAATATGGATTCCATTCGGGTCGCAGCACCATCGACATGGTATTTGCGGCTCAACAGTTGCAGAAGTGTAGAGAATTCGCTTTTCGTTGATTTCACCAAGACATTTGTTACGGTGAACCATGAGACATGGTGGCTGGTGCTGGGTAAGTTCCTAAGTTTAACTGTATATCTGCACAGTGGTATGCGGGCGAGGTTGCAGCTGATTGGACAGATCTCGGATGATTTTGCAGTTATCTCTGATGTGAAGCAAGGCTGTGTCTTAGCTCCTGCCCTGTTTAATATATATTTTAATGCCATGATGTCTTGTGCTTTTGATGCCGCTTGTGCTTACGGTGTTCGTGTGGAGCACCGTATTGAGGGTGGGTTGCCGAACATCCGTCGTTTCGGTGCGAGAACTAGCCTGTGAGAAAACTATCCGTACGTTGCTGTTTGCTGATCACTTTGCGGTGTTTGCGCATAGCGCGGATGAATTTCACTACATGACTAGTGCTCTGGCCAAATTCGGGCTCACCATGAACACAATCAAAACTGTTTGTCTCTTTCAGCCTTCACCGGAGCTGCAATCTCCTATATTGCCACAAATCAGCATTGGTGATGAGGTATTGGAAACCACCTCCCGCTTCTGCTACCTTGGGAGTGTGGTTTCGACTGACAAGCAGCTACACAGTGACCTTCGTTTTCGCGTCTCTAAGGCAGCGGCGGCAATCGGGAAGCTGGTGTGCCGAGTGTGGAACAACCATCAGCTTACCGTTGGTACGAAGCTGATGATGTGCAAATTCATGGTGCTGTCCGTTCTTCTATACGGCAGTGAAACGTGGCCGATGTACTGGCGGGATGTGCGGTATCGCGAGCGTTTCCATCAAGTGTGTCTGCTATGGATTCTGCGCATCGGTTGGTGCGACAGAGTTGCAGACACAGAACTGTTGCGCCGAGGTGAAATGAATGCAATCGACTGCGTACTTTTGCTGAAACACTTGTGGTGGCTCGATCATGTGGGGTATATGGATTGGATGCTAATACCGAAGCAGCTATTATATGGCAAAATGACTTTGGGGAAGCGACATATGGGGAAACCAAAGGTCCGTTACCTGGACATGATCAAAGTGAGCCTCACACGTTCTAATCTTGATTGCAGATCATGGGAATCGAAGGCGGTTGATCGGCGTGCATGGCTCGATCTGATCACGAAAGCACTTGCCGAGGTGCAAAAGAAAGCCCTCGTGTATGCAGAGAAGAAGCGGTAATTGCGGAAGCGCCAGACACCTATGGGTTATACTCTGACATCGAACGCATGGTGCTGTAGCGCATACGGTCGCGATTGCCTAAGTCAGGCAGGCCTAGTGAGCTATGAGCGAGGTCACACGGTACCAACACCGGAGCGACGACGGATCCTGCAGAGAACGTAGGCAGAACCTGCGCAGCGATTTTAGGTACGCTGCCTTCGATTTACTAACCGTGTGCTTGCATGCTGAGTCTTTTTATTTCAGGTGGTGTGTTTGCTACATTGACGTAATGCTTTTTATCTCATAATAATGTCTGCCTGAACTATCTTCTATAAACTTGCACACGTCGCTTAAGCTAATTGTAGTTAATTTCGATAGCATTTTTGCGGTTGTGGCTTTTCTCTTAAAACATATTTTCTGACGTATTGAACCTTACGCGGATTTTTTGAAAGCATTTTATTTCATATGCCCATTTGGTGAAGATTTATATCACCATATCTGTATGCATTATTTGATTTATTTTATTTGATATCGTCGTTTTAAATGATTGACTGTTGCTTGACATCCCCGGTGTGGCTGCGCTTGATGTGCATGTTGACAAGGTGCCAATCTGTTTATTATTCACCACCTCGTCCATAGTGGCTCTAGGAGACAGTTGATTGTTGCTGGAGGGGACGGTGTGCACGGTCCTCGTTCCTGTGCTAGGGTCGAAGAGTGCTTCCATACACTCAGTGTGGACCGGACTACGGTCCAGCCACCGCCTTAGGTACGCTTGATTCCCCAACTACAGCGTGCTTGTGTTTGCCTTGGAAGGATGTGGGCCGGATCCGTTGGGAAAATGTGACTCCCATCCACATGCCTCCCGGTCTTATTCCTTCGGGTTTACACCGGATATGGGGTGTGGGTGGATGGAGCTGTGGGTGGTGCAGCGCAAGCTACCGATGGTCCCTCTGTAGGCGCAGGCATCCTGTGGCTGTCCCCGTGGAGGCCCCAGTGACTGGCAAATCCGAAACTGGATACCGCCTACCATATATATAGTGGGTATTATTTACTGAATCCCTGACAATGCACTTAGAAGGCTGGAGCCAAGCAAACACACGCGCACGAGGCGACGACTCAGTCGAACGGATTCTATTGCACATCCACGCGCGTCCTTTTATCCTGCAATTTTCGAGGAGTGTTAGCAGATGCTGGCACATTGCGTTGTGTTCTTTCAGTAAGTCCTCTGTGGCAAAGCGTTGGAACCACTGTAGAGGTTCCGAATACGACACCGTATGGTTGATAACATTATGACAATAGTGAGATGATGATAAGTAATGAACTATTGTATAGAAGCCGTTTTCGGTATTGTTTCCTGACGCGTTGACAATAGTTGTCAAGTTAATCAACTATACTCAGGCTGAACTCCCTTTTAACAGCATAGCTTTCCGATACTAATGCAGTTGACCTGTCCCTATGTGGGAGCTGTCTCTAGCACCGTCGAGAACTAAAACGTTCCTTTATTTACCACAATATCCGAATTAGTCGCAAAGCGAAGTTGTTTCCGGCTGAAACTGACCACAATGCAATCACCCACAATTGATGTGTCCACTAAAAATGGCCGTTACCTCTGAGGCACGTGCGTGAGTCTTGACAATATCTTGTTACGCGCACTAACCTGATGAACCGCGTAACTTTCGTTCTCTTTTATTCTATCAATGTATCCCACAATATATTGTTCGGCACGGTTGAGCTGGATTGGAACCTCATTCCAACCATGTGGCACAGCTTGTGGTTGCTTGGCCTCACTTCCAATATGCAACGAAACGGCCTTCCGTTCTTCTTAGGATGCTTTTATTGGGCAATGTTGAAATGGTCACACACTAATAGGTTTTGTGCAGCCAAAGTTACTTAACCGATACATTGCAGTTGCTGGACCTAAATCGTGCTCTTTCCCTTCAATCGGCCATACTTGAATGACCGACGAATGGTAAGTGTTTATTCTAACACTGAATGTTCGATCTGGTTACGCTTGATATTCATGCTGGTAACGTATCCAATTGCAACGATCTGTATCACCGACTTCAGGAGATTAATAAACCTCGTGTTGGATGAAGAATGCTCTGCCTTTGGTACAATATCAGACCAAAATATACGCCCTCATAGACGGAGCTACGGCGTAGCCACCGCCCTGTGCATTTGTTTCTCCAATTTTACTTCGCTGACTTGCATGTTAAAGGTGTGTGGATCGGTTCCAAATCAGTTTTGGCCTCCAACTGTTTGTCACCTTTTATATTACTTCTGGTTGCATGAAATATTTGATGTGTGGATGAAGCGGTGGTTTGTGTGGCAGAAGCCATTTTTGCTCTTTCTGTAATCGGGAGAGCTTATTGACGGCTCCCAGTTGCCATGACAGGCATGGCTGAAGACAACGCCACTAAGCAGCTGGCTTACACATGTTCACCTCTGGAATTACCGAGTGTATGTGTATTACTCGATGCTAGATGGACCAGCAACCTACACTGTCAATTGGTGTCTTGTTCAAAGGATTTTGAGTGAAGGCCGACTGGCACTAGTAACGAAAACATCCTAGTCCCCGTTTTCCACCGACATTTTACTCAGTGGTTGTCGGATCGATTTAGGTACAACGACGACCATTTCACTCAGGTTATAATGAGGTAGCATAAACACTTGCGAATTCAAATCTGCCGTTGGGACTGACTCTGAATTTCTGGTGAGGCGTACCACTTCGCAACTTTTACTTCCGATTTGTGGAGATCCATTAGAACTTCGTTTTTCATTTTCATGGTACCAGTATACACCCACGGCTTGCGTATCCCTGACTTACTAACTGCTGCTAGAAGCAGTGTGAGGTGAGCTACGACTTTTGACGACTGGTGTAGTTTTTTGTCTTCTCCCAACATCTGATCAATTCTTTCGAATATTTCCGTCCCTCATTTTGTTTTTTATTGTAGGCGAAACGGACTCCTATTCAACCATGCCTTTGCCATTTTGGGTGGTGTCTTGTGTGTCCCATGCGTGTACGCAAATCAAGCCGCCTTGCTATTTGTTGGTCGCTTCTTTTTGGGTCTCAATTGTGGCATCACGACGGGTGTCGCTCCAATGTACCTAATCGAGATTGCACCTCGCGAACTTCGTGGAGCAATCGGAGCATGCAACCAGCTAGGCATCACCATGGGCATCGTGATCGCTTACGTAGCCTCCCTGACTATCACACTGAACACCAATGAACTGTGGCCAATCGCTTGCGGTTTATGTGTTGTGCCGGCGACAATCTCTCTCCTCGTTTTACCATTCTGTCCAGAAAGTCCACGTTTCCTGTTTATAAAGAGAAGTGACGAGCTTGAGGCACGCAAGGCTTTTCATCGTCTCAGTTCTGAGGAGAACGTGGACCGATTTATTGCGGAGCTACGGGAAGAAGTGGAATTGGCTAGAAGCCAGCCCAAATTCCAGTTTATACAGCTGTTTACACAGAACGATCTCCGTATGCCCGTGCTGATTGCGTGCTTGGTTCAGTTGTTTCAGCAACTATCGGGTATTAATGCAGTGAGTAACATACTTGAACACTCATATGACAGTCGTACGCTTAGAATCAGTAAGCACATGCATGCCACTTTTTAACCTTTCCGAGCAGTTGTACATATGTGGGCTAATTCACTCATGGCTAGGAAGGCATCACGGATGTAGTTCACCAATTCGGAAAGTCTCCATTACCTAAGCAGATCTAAAGCAGAATATTTCGTTCGGTTGAAATAAATGGACTATCACTCTGAAACCAGACAACAGGACGATGGGCACTTTATATGCCTGCTGTGTCCCTGAAGCTCTCCATACTCTACCATCCTCACGAAAGTGTGTCAACATCCGTTTAGGCTGCAAAACGTAGTTTCCGTACAAACTCATTACTCGGCTGTTTTCCAAATGGGTCCATCATACTTTATTAAGACTCGTTTAACGTGTTTCGCATGTAACATTCTGGGTACCAGTAGGTTGGATTCACTTGGTTCCGAACATTTGATATATCACTTATTTCGTCTCCCATGCGACGAGGGTATTGGGCAACAGCTCACGTTATCCACAGCTACACAGAAATCAAGCTACGGACTGTTTCGATCTTCCTTCGAAACCTTTTCCCCATACACACATCCTGACCTGAACCGCAAGAGTTCTACTACCATATCATGTAAATCGGACCATAGTTGAATGGGTGCTTAATCGCGAGTGGTCACCCCACTGGAGTGTAGCACATAATCTACTTCTTGGACGCTGTCTTAGTTTAGTTCCGTAACCTGATGCGGTGGTGCACGTGAGGTTCCATTCAACCTACTTTTACTCTTTTTCAACAGGTCATCAGCTACTCATCCACCATGCTCAAAACCACAGGTATCGCGGATCAATACATTCAGTATTGTGTGCTGGCAATCGGCCTAGTGAACGTGATCGTGACGATAATAGCGTTGATGCTACTGGAACGGGCTGGACGCCGAACACTGCTTCTATGGCCTACAGTCGTTCTCGCCTTCGCCCTTCTCCTGATGACGGTCACAGTGAACGTGGCCTCGGATGCAACCTCTGATTCGCAACAACATTCGATGGGAATCGCATCAGCTATCCTCATCGTCGTCTTCGTCTGCGCATTCGCTCTGGGTTTGGGCCCAGTTCCCGCGTTGATTGTGTCCGAGGTGTTTCGGCAGGGGCCTCGTGCAGCAGCCTACTCGTTGAGTCAGTGCTTACTTTGGCTATCAAATTTAATTGTCCTGGGTGGTTATCCAGTCATTGTTGTAAGTTTTACTTTTGTTTACTCACGACCAAGAAGTTTTATACAATTATGCCTAGGATTCGGAGTGGATTTAATTGGAGTGGATTTAAAATGTTGGACAATTTTTATTTTAGCCGCAAACTTAGTAAAGGTAAACGTGTTTGGATCTACCAACTCTGATAGACCAGTTCCTGCTAAACACTTGCTTTAATGGATTCATAGTGTACTGTTTTACTTTAAGCCAGTAGTAAAAATCATGCAAATTTTCAGGCTCATTTGCTTCGATCTTGATTTGAAGTGACCGTTTTCTTCGTGAACGGTAAGCCGTCTGAGCTTGATAAACTACTGAGACGTATCGATCATTAGTTAGAGAAACCAACCCAAGCTTGCCAGCTAGTGACAATCACACACAAGTTGGCCACGCAGTACTTGTCGGTGGGTGAACTGGTGTTCGCTCCGTTTGGTTACCGAGGTCTAACATTGCGAACGTAAGTAACCGAGGTCAGCTTAGGTCGATGGCGAAACGACGGCCTACGCGACCGCTGTTTGTGTGAATCAAGTTCTAGTTAGAAGAAGTTTTGTTTGCGACAGTTTTCGGATGTGGTTGCATACGGTCAATGCTTCGGAGCAACGTGCAAACTAGGGAATTTCATAAAAGACTGGCTGTGGAACTCACCAACACAGTCACTATAAAAGATAAATTTATTCCTCTGCCATCGTCATGTTTCGGCCGTGCACGGGGCACTGAGGCTAAGGGAGCGAGCGAAGTTCGAATCCAAGTCAACAACAACACTATAGGGTTGAGTTAGACCAGTTGAAGTGATGGCAGAACTGCACGAGCACCAATAACTCCCGATATCCATCACTCCAGACATCCGTTCTATAATTGGCCAGAGTAGACGCACTGAGCAGGTCGCTCTGTATGCATTCATTATACGACACTGCTACATAGTTGCCTGTGAGTTTGAGTAGCGGCAGTAGTGTCAGCGTACGACGCGAACCAAGTTAGACAGCTGGTTGCTATACAAAAGGTTAAGGTCTGCTTGACCTTCGTGTCCACATCTCAACTTTGCGTGCTCAATGGTTCGTTTGCACCGGGTGACATATTCATTCCGGCTGCATTATTTGGTTACGTTAATGTGTGGATCCAAGCCAAAACCAACACGCGTTAAGAAATTAGCGGGTTCCCTACCCCTGACTATTGGTGACTGCGTAGTAGGTTTTGCACAATAATCGAGTGCATGTTTGAACTTTTCGCCACGTTATTCGGAAGTAGACTCGGGCACCTCACTGGGCCTCCAGTTGATTTTTAGTTGCCCACACGGGCCATCTCACGTGGTTCTCATGTCCTCCAATCGCCAGCCCATACGCTTCGCTAGCCGATGCTGCATGTAGTTGGGCGCGGACACAGGTTAATATATGGCTGCAGCGATTCATGAATCAACGTCCGTACATACTATCCCCTATTATGGGAAACCTGGAGTCGGCCACCACGGTTGTTGAAACCCCCATCCAACCGGCGTATTCGCGAACTTAGTGGGACTTTGCACCTCTTCCCTTTTCTCTAGCTGTTTGTTCCGGCGCATGACAATTTCAACATTCTTACTAAACTTTGTCCGGTTGTTCCTCCATTTTCCTTCCAATCGTAAATTATTATTATCCTGTCGAATTGAACTTAGGTAACCTCGTTCTGCGCAATCGTGCACCTGGGCCACATTCGCAGTGGCTCGTTCTTTCTTTGTGCGGTAGCGTCCTGCCGTTTCCATCACTGGATAAAGCCTTGAAGCTGCACACAGCTTCTGATACGGCATCTTCAGTACTTCATTCCGCAGAGATGTTTAAACCACCTGAGCAGGCGAAATGAACTACCTCAAACAGTCGATAGGAATCCAGCCCAATAGAGTGGAGCCACCATGAGCTTGGAGCTTGTAAGGCACTTTATTTTACAAAAAGTGCTTTGTCTCAATTTGCTAAAGAGCAGTTAAGTGACGTGAGTGAGCCATTTTACCCGTCTACGCTGAGTCAACGCAGTTCCCCCAACTGCAGTTACAGCGCTACAGCTGATTTATTAAACAGAAGAAACTAGCAGGATCATATCGGTACCGCCTGTTGTGGTTGACTCAGAAGCGGTCCACGTACAGTAAGAGAACCTGAGCTACTACGGATAAATGCATCTTTTATGCCAACCGGTGTGATAAATGTACGCAGCCAACGGAATCATGATGATGATCATGGTGACTCAATTCAACCTGTTATTTCCCAAATTTGTTTTGTGTCGTTAGAAAGTGCCTTTAAGGCCACAAAGCACAATCTGCTGCCTTCGCAAATGTAGGAAGTCACATAACTTAGTGACACTTTTGAATGCGAGTGGGTTCAATTGATTGTTTCAGAACAACAGATATAATCCGTCTTTCGGCATATATATATATATATAAGTATTGGCGGCATCCGATTGCGGAGTTGCATGTGACTACGGCCCCATAAGACAGCTACAGGACGCCTGCGCCTGTAGAACGACTATAAGTGGCTTGCGCTGCACCACCTGAAGCTCATCCACATACTCCATATCCAGCGTAAACCCGAAGGAATAAGACTAGTATGTTGCATTCTGGTAGATAACAGGTGAATGAGTAAATCTGCTGACGCTTCGTTTCTAGCCTTTCTGGTAGGAATCAGCTCAACTTGCATTAGATGGTGTATAGATGCGGGGGACAATGGAACCGGTATCTTTCGCTCGGTCGTAAGCACATCTTCCATAGAGGAGCCCTATAGAGTTGTCGTTAGTGTCTCGAGTTTCTTGTTGTGTGTGTTTAGTGATCTTGATTCGCCGACTCGGTGGTGCCGATATGCACGCCCTTCTGACAGTTGTGGACTCTGGTCTCGCGTTGTCGATCCGGGTCATTAGGTCCTCAAAACGATTATTTGGATGAGCTTGTTCGCTAGTGGATACAACTATTTCCTTTACAAACTGCATTCGTCTTGTACATATCAATTAAAATACGGCGCAGCCTTCCGTTTGGATCGATTTGTTCCCCAGCTTTTCTTTAAAAGTACTATTTTTCGTTTTCCATAGTACGACTGCGCTTGGTCAGCGGTTCACGGTGAGCGTAGTTTCATGGAAGTTCTCTGATAGGACTGGTGATACAACTGATCTTGTTCCTAGCAAGTTATCAGCGTACACGTTAAATTGTTGACTAAACCTGCTTGACCAACTGAATGACTAGCAGTTAATCTCAACCAACTTTTATCGTCGCTAACTCAGCTATGCAGTTCTCTTCTTTCGCTTTGGTTTATTATACATGGCATTCAAATTAAAGTTTAGGTTGGCGCTTATAAGCTCTCATGAAGAAGGTGGCAACTTACTAGGACACTCAACCATCTGAGGTAGTGAGAACTGTGGTCCGGTGAGCTACTACTTATGTCATTAAGTTTACACAAAAATGTATCTTGTTTATCCATGCATCACATACCCACCTACATAGAAATGAGACTTTTAAAGCCTACCTTATCAAGCACATGAAAATCAACATAGCTACTTATGATAGTCCCACTCATGATCTCACATTCAATATGTGAGGTGTTATTACGGCTAAATTATGATCCACCTACCCGTTTAATCATTTTCACGAAGTTACCTGGAATTACGAGCTTAGCTGCATACATTTGATGCTCTGCGATATTGCAGCTGCCGGAGGGATATACGTGATTCATCTCGACTTATTTTTCTATAACCTCATCTCGGCCTTTGTTTGCAGGTTGTTAGCCATACTTCCATATTGCTGCAGCCTAAAAATCTGCTTCACGATTGTTTTCCATTTTCATAGCAAGTGTTCCGAATCTACGACAAGCACACTGTTCCCCAATCCCCTGCTACCATCATTATAACCAGCGCCGCTAGGGCGACCAATACAGATTTTTCACCTCTCTCTTATTGTATAATTTCAGAAAGCCATCAAAGGCTACTCCTTCTTACCATTCCTGGTGGTTGTGGTGGTCTGCTGGGTGTTCTTCTTCCTATTTATGCCGGAAACCCGTAACCGTTCATTCGATGAAGTCGCTCATGAATTGGCATTCAGAAGGATTGTTGTTGGCAGACGCACGATTACTCCGGAACGCCGACCACTGGTTTCGTTTGCTCAGGAGGAACAGAACACCGCAAACACTTCGGAGCTGCCAGGTACAGAGCCATTGACGAGGCAAGTATCTCGTCGCAATTGGCAATCGAATGACGATTAAATGGACAGGATCTGTCAAAGCCAGAGAAAACTTGCTAACAACAGTGTATCCGCTCGTCACTCTGCCTAATCTACTGCATTCCCTCGGTGTCTTTCCGAGAACTAGCTGGTACACTTGTGTTTACTATGGTCGTAGACGTGACTTGTGCCATTGTTTGTGGTCAGTTAACCTTCCTATTAGTGGTGACTACGTTTTCGTGCTCCGCGAACCCGTTCCACAAGTATTGTTCTTCTCGCATCTCCAAACACTGCATGTGATTGTGCTCCAGGTCTGCCCCTTATCTTTGTGATTTGTAAATGTGCTGCATTATTCGTGATCTCTGTATACTATCTTCCACTTCTCAGTTCGGTATATGTGAATTACCCCCAGTCTATCTTTATTGTTTTTGTGCATTTCTCCTCATAGCGTTGGTGTCACCTTTGTTCAGAGCTTAGTGCTCGCTATTTGGGCCCATTGGTGCTTTTCTACTCGTTGAAGCCTCATCTGCGCGAAGTCTCTTGCTTGTGCACGAAACGTCACTGGTAAGCCGTATCAGAGGCCAAACTTGTTACTTCACATCCGCATACTTTTGCTATCTTGCCGCACGTCCTAGTATACTGTGTCTCTAATTCACCAAATGCGATCGGTTGGTGTTGCCTCCGTTTTTTCTAGTCTTTGAACAGCTGATGGCAGAGTGTGGTCTGTCTGTGTGGGGCCGTACTGAACTTATAGAGAACATGCACCCACCTCTGAGTTCTGTATATTTTGTCCGGTACTCATTCGAAATGCACTTACAATTGAACTCATTAGGCGCAAGGCTTTTAGTGTTATCGCCGAACATCCCTCGTTCCCTTGATGAACGTAGCCTCAGCATACAGAACTGGAATTCTCGAAAGAGCTTAGCAACTTTTAGGAGGGTGACTGCAACTCTACTGAAGCTCCATTGTTGCTTGATATTTTTGGTTCTCCACTGCACTTGTGTGGTGGCTGGGTTTAGAGTTAATGCTACCTACATTATGACGATTCCGCTGTAGTGCCTTTTTCAATGGGCGCAGCACTTAGCTGTCGCGTCTACCAGTCTATCTGCCGTTGCTTGTCTGGGTGGTCTTTCGTCGGTTTATGTTTACGCTCTCTGTACACCCGTATGTTTACACTGGCGCAACTCTGAGTTGCGGAAACTCGACGTGTATCCTCCATTGTTTTGCTGTCTGTTTATATTCAGCGGGTCCCAGTTCCAATTTTATGATTTCCAACTATAAGGGTACAAATCACTCAAGCAGGAACAGATAACAGGAAAGGTCTAACGAGCAGCTTGCGTAGGCCCATTGCTTCCTCTCGTGATCTTATCGTTCCTAATGCTCGTGACCCATTCGACTACGCATACTCTTCGTCGACATGCAACCCAGGAAGTTCCGAGCTGGTGATCGCGATCATCAACACATCGCTTCGACGTTATTTATCCGCAATATATCCTCATCATGGGCACAAGAACACAACCGAAATTGGAGTGCACGCATCGTACGTGTTTTGCACGTTTCGTAGTTTACAAAAGACTGTGGATACCAACAGCGCCCTGCTGATAGTTAAGTTTGTTGCGACATGTATGAGCCCAAGCGTAGTGACCCACCCCCAGTTTGTGCAATGCGCTGAGTCAACATTCGGCTGCCGACTGGAAATGCCCGAACTCCCGCTTAACCTGTCTTTTATCTGGATATGTGTAGCCTCTTACAAATAGGGTATGGTTTTGCTGCACGAGACTTTGAGTTCAGGCACTAACGATGGGTTTCGCATTCCACCACCTGACTCCGTGTGCCACGAAAACAACTGCCAAAAGCGGCTGTTGTTAGACGCGAATATATGACAGCCGCCAATGGCAGACCAGCTGTCCCATCACGCGCACACCCTAAACAGGTGATTGGATATTCACAGTGTGGGTTTTCGAGCTTCGATTCTGGGATGCAAGATACTTAGTCTCCTTCCCTACATATCCATGGGCCACCAGAAGATCACCTTAAAGCTTGGTTATGCAGGCGGCGCGGTGAAACAAATTCTTAAAGTATTCAGTGGGACGAATTTGACAGACATGGGTTGCCAGCGTTTCACCTCCATAGTTATGCTGACAATTAATCGTAGTTTGGGATGAAATCCCGCGCCGAACCCAACTGATACTGGCTCACCTGACACTGTTCCCAAGCCCATCCACACGTTCCATCCTACTGATTGCTTGTTGCTAAGTGCCCAAATTCTGCGCATGAAGTGGGTCCGACTGACAAGTGTTCACGTCAAGCTGTTCCCGGGCTCTTCCCAGTTTCCTTCCCTTGCCGAGGCGTTGTGCAGTTTTTACTCCCCGCGTAGTTTCGCATTGCCCGGTTTGATTTAATTCGTTGTTCCTCTGTCCCTCTGTGAAAGTTTTATGCTTGTACCAGCGCTTGCAACTTCTACTGACTCTGCTTCTCTTTTGCTGCAGCTATGCTGGTTTTTGACAAACCCCAGCTGACAACATGTCGCACCTAACTGCAATGTGTGTTTGGTCGTTATTACAACACATAAACGTTGTTGCGTACAGTAAACAATTCCGAATTTGTCTCACTGTTTTCCCGGTAATGTTTATCTCAATGGACTGTTCCAGCTTTTCTACGCTTACAATGAGCATTTAAAACAGTTAGTTCCCTTCAGTAGCTTGAACAACGAAATGAGAAGACGAATATTGGCAGATGCTAGCATTTCGTATTACCTCGTCAGTACCAATGCGATAATAGGGAAATCCTTATATATATCTTACATGGCACAGTCAAGTCAATCAAATTTATGGTTGTGATCATTGTTGTTGGGATTAGATCCACGGCAACCGCAGGGTGACAACTAATTGCTTTTGAACATACAAAGCTGGTCTAATTCGGCTTATCGCGACGGCCTCGGCAAATCGTAAAAGGCGTGCATTAGTATGACGTAACAAGATGCGGAAAGCTGATAAGGGATTGACCTGGTGACGAGTCGCCAAAATGTGTCTGCCTATGGAGGACGCTGGCGGCTTACGCGAGCACGTATCATCGGAGGTGGTTTGAGCAACTTCGCGCTGAACCCAGTTTGGTAAGTGCTCCTTCACTCTGGAATCTAAGGCCCATTCGGTCCTGCCGATGTAACTGATACCGCAGTCACACACGAATTAATAGACACAATGTGATTTGGCGCCGACGGGTTTCATCTTCCTTTACTAAAAGTAACGGCAACTTTCGGGTTCTGTTGATAATTACCGCCTCCGCAGCACAGTATGTACGCTGAATGGCCGAGACAATACGTTTGGTTATCCTTCTTGCTGCGGTGTCACCCTTGAATCGTAGCTCGATGTACACTTTTTCTTAGGGGCTGTCAACACCATCTTCTTGGGTGGTCTAACTTGGCTGTGTTTGTCTATTAATCGCTTTGGATAGCCATTCTCCATAGTGATCAGCTCAAACTCCTCAGGCAGGCAGTCGTTGGAGCAGATACGTCTGACCCGAGTGAATAATGTTTTTACCAGCGCGCGCTTGTGTGCCATCGGTGAGAAGCTGGTGAAGTGTAGGTATTGGCCGGACCACGTTGGTTTCCGGTATACAGATCGCTTAATCAGCCCATTATCCCTGCGACTCATTAGAATGTCGAGATACGGAAGACGCCCATTCGATTCGAATTCAAAAGTCACCTTCAGGTTGGCGTGAACATTACTAAGTTGGTCTACTAATTGTTCGATTTGCATCTTCGTGGGACCGAATACAAGGATATCATCTACATATCGTTTGTAATACGGCAGCTGATAAACCTGTCCACTTAGTTTCCTCTCAAGCATAAGCATGAAAAAATCAGCCAGTACCGGACCCAAGGGACTACCCATAGCCACTCCATCAATTTGGCGATATGAGGTGTGCTGGAATCGGAAAGCGACATTCTGCGTGCAAAGTAACAGGGACTGTCTCAGGAGGTCTGCCGGTATTGGTAGACGGGAATTCTCCTCTTCTATCAGGTGGCAAATGTAATCAAATGTCTCTAGCAAAGAGACATTAGTAAATAACGACTAGACGTCCACTGAGCACATAACCTTGTCGGCTAGGCTGATGTTGTCTAAGTCTTTGATTATTTCAAAAGAGTCCTTAACGCTGTGCAAATTGTAGTGCTGCCTCAGTGGCGCAAGCATCCGAACTAACCAGCGAGCCAAATTGTGCTGCGTGGAATTTACCATCGACAAAATGGGTCTTAGTGACACGCTCTGCTTGTGAGTTTTTGGTAACCTGTACAGCTGTGGTGTCGAGGAACCGCTCGGCTTCAGGTGCTTGTAGGTGGTTTTATCAATTACTCGATGTAGGAGAACCGTTTCAAGGTGTTGGGTTATCCGGGTCTCTACCTCTGTCAGACATTCCGTCCTGTCGGTGCGTTGAAACTTGCTTTCGTCATTTAGAACGTTTAACATTTTTTGTAGGTAATCACTCTTGTTTATGACAACTGCTCCTGAACCTTTGTCCGGTTTTAGTACAACCACTTCCTTATTTCTCAGCTCTCGTAGCGCTTTTAAATGAGCATTTAACCTGACTGGTGCTATAATGGCACTTGCTGATAAATTTGTCCCTAATGTTCAATGGCCACCACTTTAAAAGACAGGCGGAACTGTACTTCTTAACCAGGGTCACAGCATTTGTTTGTTCGCACCAGCAGGCGTAGCGTATAATCGTTTAATGAAGGCACTTTAATTTATGGTGACTAAAATAGCCGCAACCTGGAATCAAGGACATAAGGAAGACAAGGCAAGGTCATGTGGGCAGCTGTGTTCATGATCAATACTCCAGTGCATTCGTGACATCCCTTTCTTCCGTGTTAAGGATTGCAGACTCTGGGTTGATACCGATCAGCTGCCTGGGGCTCGCGCTTTTACCGACTTAACTGAAATTGTTCCGCGGCCCTTTACAGCTCTTTGATTTGTGCGGCCCATTCCACCATCCGTTTGTCAGTAGCCGCCGTTTGCTAACGGATGAGTTACTGCCCGAATGGGCGTGGCCAGACATGGCCAAACTGGTGACGCACCATGCGCCACCTTCCAGCTCTAGCCCCGTTTGGTTACTCACTGAGGACATAAGTGTAGCAGGTTATCAGCTTGTTTCTTGAGGCAGCCTTGTGTGTACTGGATCAAAATCAATGAGACACATTTCCACTGGCATATTGTCGTCTCCACGCACTTTGCTGCCTTGCGTCCAAGCTTCATTGAGGGTTCGGAAAAAGTAGATGTTATCACCTTCGCAGTGGCCGGCCAAAGATCAACTCCGTGGGTAACTTTACTGTCGACTCAGTCGGTGTCGTACGGTAAGGGAACAGGAGCCGACCCATATTGTTTACAGAGTTCTAAAGGTCTGCAGTAAGACATCTCGCTTAATGATGTGGACTGTACGCAATGCTATCTCATTCGGCACAGGATAATAGGGGGCCGGCTTGGCGTATGCAAAAAGTGTTGTCACTCCTCACTTGTAAATGGTGTCCCCTTGTCGGTGTATAATTTTTCTGGGATGCCAAAGATGGCGGATTTTGAACGCATTTTGTAGCTGTTGTTTGGGGATCGCATGTTAAACTGGATGTACATCTATCCACTTAGATTGGGCATCAACCAAAAGTAGACACATGATTCTAATCACCGGGTCAAAGTAGTCAGAGTGTACATATTGCTAGAACTTCTTCTGCCACCGCATGGGTGGATTATTTGATATTTCTGATATAATTCAAAATTTTTCAGCAGCCTTTCTATATCCTGGTCAATGTTCCGCCACCAGCAGTAATCATGTACCAGTGTTTTCATAAAATACTACGCAGTTCGGGGTGGACTGTCAGTGGTAGATGGTTGTCCTATGCGTCGTTCGGTGTTTGTAGCTCCACGTCACTTGGTAAGCAAACTAAACGCTTGTGCACATGAGCGATACCTGAGTATCATTGGGACCAAAAACAGGGCGAAACACTACTTTTGCTTGCCAAGAATGGCATCTAGCATTGAGGAATTTGTGATGAACTCACTCTTGTTGCCTAGTGGACAAAAGCTCTTTGCCAGTTGAAGCCCCAATACAGTCTCTTACTTATCCGATGGAACGGTGGGCTTAGATCGCCATTGATATTATGGTTCCTTTTGCCACCGCTCATACTAATTAGAGAACTCTGCTTCTAGCTACATGTTTTTGCATAAAGTGGTCTGAAGTCCACCCCTGCGACAAATTGACGTTCGGTTGTGTTACACTGGCTTAAACACCCGTTCAGTCATTTCTAACTACCGGAAGAAACAGTCACGAATAATGGACCACAATTTTGTTGCCCCAACTTTGCGGCTTTTCCCCAATGCCGTAACATAAAACATTCCAGAACCGCACCTTACAATCCTGCTGCCAATGGTATGCTCGAGCGGCTAGACCGCTCCCTCAAGGAAGCCATACGTGCCATCCAATTAAGATGGTCGGAGTGGGAAGATACTGTCTTAACTGCTGTATTTTCTTACAGAACTTGTCATCACAGAGCTACTGGAATAACGCCGGCGGAGCTGATGTTAGGAGGAGCCTTGCGCACCGAACCAAATGCTGCACATAACCAGTCATCTACAGGATATGCCTGAGCTTTAAATCGCATCGTACATTACCAATATTCCCACACCAGCTCACCAACTCCTATGCACCCTGGAGCATACGTTTGCGTTGAAAAACGAGCTACGCCTAAAAGCTCCATAGCTCTATACTCACCGTTGCAAATCACACAGAGATCAGGACCAGTGATCTAACGATTGGAAAACGGCCTGATTGCCAACGGACGTCGGTTGCACACAGCCCATGAATCAGCTACTCAGTCTTAACAAATTATGTGTGAACACCAAACTGACTCACTGCTACCGCGAAGTCAGCTTCGCCGGTCCACCAGACCTTCGAAGCCTGTCGATCGATACCAGCCCGCATTATGCGGCCCTTCTAAATGGGGGTGGTTGTTCTGGCCGATTCATGACGATGTCGCTACTCAGGTTTCATTCGCTGATTGAAACACAGCGACTCTCTTCTAGTTGTTTGTGTAAAATCCGGGCGGTTCAAATTCATTATTCGTTGTTCAGCCCGTTAATGCCTGGTTGAGTACCGATACACATCCTACTATATTCTGTTACCTTCTTGATACAACAAATTTATGTGTAAGGCCTATAGTACTTTGTTTGAAGCCACATATATATAGGTGACCCATAAATTGGTTCGTCTCATGGCATCCCACTGGAGATCTGCTAAAATACTAAGACACTTGGTGAATAGGATGATCGCTCGGACGGATCGGGCAAATAATGTAAACTAATTGTTCGCAGCTCAGAAAATTGTACAGCGTACTTAGCCAAATTCAACTAATGCGTGCAGTTGGTTAGTGGGGAAAAGTTGTCACACAAACAGGCGCTGGCGAAACGATTCTGTTTGCATCGCAAGTTTATTTGCAAACAAGTCAACAGCCTTCATAAACTACAGTGCGGTTTCCCGCTACTCACTACAGTCGGTGGGCATAAACACACAACGAGATAGGCGGCCGACGCCTTGCGGTCTCAGTATTTACCAACTTTTCAAGGGGTACGAATCTGAAACGCTTTCCTGTTCCTATTACTCTACCATTGCGTTTCATCAGCGTCATGTTCACTGCGCACACTGTATGCGCCCAGCTTTTCTGGAGCGGACAATATTCATCCGAAAGCACTGCAGACAGCAGCCATGCACCTAGCTAAAACACTTGCTCGATTCTTCCAGTGTTCAGCCACACAGTTCCGTCAAAGGGGAAACAGTATCATCACTCCTATACACAGTGGGGGGTGTCGATCAGACCCTGCCAATTATCGACCGGTAACGCTTCTTCCTGTGTTCACCAGAGCCATGTGAGGGATCATCGCGGAAGCACTGAGGGAATACCAGTAACATCATGCATCGTCGCACCGGAGCAGAACTAGTTTAGTCAGCATTGATCATGTTCCACGAACTTGCTGATAGTACGCGATAACTGGACCGAAGCAGTTGGCGAGGGAACGGGAGAGGATTTTATATATTGGACTATCCCAAGAGGTTGGTCACTTGGATCATCTTTTCTTGCTTCACAAACTTCCGCAGTATGCAATCGGGGAGCCATTATTGGGATGGATCGGTAACTTTTCTCGTGAATGGCAACTGGAGGTTAGACTCCGAATAGCTCTGTCGGACCAAATTCGAGTGGGGCACGGTACATGGTCTCGGCTGTTCTTACTCTTTATTAACGATCAATCGAAAATTCGCTCCTCAACTTTTAATCTTCGTGGACGAACTCCGGATTTTGTGGACGACCAAGGGATTAGATAACCACTACATCCGCCCGTGCGACCTCGATGGGGTCTGGAATTGCTCGGTGAGGAACGCACCGGCACTAACGCTAGACAACTTCAGCGTAGTCCACATCCGCCGTCTACGTGCCCGCATCTATGTCTGAGGTGCACGATCTGCAGGTCACATCTGGAGTATCTGACCTTGGTCTGTGCTTACATAATGAGCTCGGTTGTTCCAAACATTCTGAGACCGCTCAGAAAGAGGTAGCCAGAGTGCTGGTTTCTTGTGGAAGGCATTCAGGGGTTTGAACCCATCCAACTTCCCTCTGATGCTCAATGCCTATATGCGTTCAGACGTTAAATACGCTAACTAGACTTGACAAACTTGTTTACAAAGTGACTTCACTACTCTCGGGACCCTACAACGCCAAACATCGAAAGGTGTCAATGGTTTTCGCCACCATCCTTACCAGGAAAGACTGCAGAAAATCGGAGTCATCAGTGGTCGGTGTCAGTGCTTACGTAGATAACTCGCATTAGTATACGAAATTCTGAGCGTCTCCAGTCACATAAGCCGCCGTTTGCTCCAACTCGATTCGAATTCCAAACTGAGAGCTAAAGTCTTAGAATAATGTCAGTAACTCAGTCTCACGGAGTGGCTATGCAATTGCTTCTCTCCACGGGTCTGCTAATGCTGGAATTCCTTTCCATACTCAGTTATCTGTGACCCCCACTTAGCCATTTACAAAAACGCTTAGATATCGCGCCTAACTTCAGGCACTTTGTTTTGTGAACGGATAATATGGAATGTGTTCTGACTCACTACCTTTTAGGAATAATACTCCACGGAAGCACGAAAATCGATGTAGATAAGTGAGCAATCCGATTGTTGTTTATAATGAGCGTAAATCCCAATAACTTGTTCCGCTGTTTTGCATGGTGCTATCTTATCCCAAAAACCTTGTTACTACTATACCGTTAACATATCGCTTCATCGGAACACAACTTATTTTGTCCACTTGTGTAGTAATCGATATTCCGACTCATACCATTACGTACTTATAACGTATGTTATGCTTATGTTGTTTTGGAAACATTATAGTGTTGCTCCTCCCAACACAGTCACCCCAAGACCGCAGTTTCGTCCTGGCCCAAGTCATTCGTCCAAGTCCGACTTTGTATTCGTTTCCGCTGGACCAAGCGTTGCTCGTGGATCTCAGTGGCATAGTGCTTATGGCGTCAACCATAAGCCACTAGGCTCTGAGTTCCAGCCCAACTCAGGCTATCTCCAACTGATTAGTCCCAACAAGGACGAAACCGCGGTCCTGTGGTGCCAGTGTTGGGATGAGCAACACTATAAGGTTTCCATTTTACTTACGGTCTTTGTGCTCGGAATGACCGAGGTCCACCTCAAGTGAACCGAGGTCTCAATAGAGGTTGCTTGTAGCAACCCAATCACCAGCGGATTCTCCAAGTCCAACTTGTGCTATTTTAGCCGTCATAAATCATTGCTCCATTGTTCCTATTGTGAGCTCAGCGATAGCTTTGCAAGATGGCCACTGCTCCAACTCACCCTAAAGTGTGTTACGTGAAACGACCCGTGCGCGACACAGTGGCTGTGAGTGGGCCGTTCAACACTCTCAAGCATGTTGGATCAACTACCGGACGGAAAAGTTCACTGAGCAGTCTTACCCATACGCCATACCGCCTTTGTTTGTAAAACCACCTGGACAGTCAGTGAACGCTAATATCTCCAGCTGCAGTAATAACCTGACGCCAGCCATTGCTGTTGAAAAGTCACAAGTTCTTTGAAAGCCCCCTATCGTTTCCAGATGATTATGGTAACGTATTCGTAATTGATCCGGCTAGCCTACCATATCTTAGTGTAGCTTTAGACTGTCGGCTAGTAGCCGCACTTCTCAGATTTAAACTACGGTGCGGAATATCTTGTAAAACGCATCGAGATAGCAAGCATATTGCCGTTGCATCCAAATTAGTCATTCAGTTGTTCTGATGAAAGTAGAACCATTGCAAATATGGTTTGGTTTTCGCACTCTTGGGGATCACCCTGATCGCACTGGTACGCTTCGATAGGTTTGGCGCAGCATCTGACTCACAGACGACCTGCCGTGGTCGTATTGCTCAGTTGGTCAAATATCTTATTCGGCCATTTGCATCTGACTTTAATCATGTGCATCTCAGAATGCTGCACTAGGAGTAACCATTATGTTATGTTATTATGTTATGTTATGTTAGTTAAATTACCATGATTTCATGGCTGGCCTAAATGAATGGTGAAAAGGCCTCTTTGTTTTCTTCCCAATCACCCCACATTAGACGGAACTGTTACGAATCATTGCATTCTCCCCAACTGTTTTGGGATATAGGGGTTACTACAGCTGACCTACAGACAACCGCTGAATCCGATCCAGTCAATGTGACTGCGTTTCGAATGGAGTGACACTGCACCACACAGATCGGCATTCATCGCACCCTGAAATGCCACTCGCCTGACACAACGCGTAAAAACCGGAGTCGGTTCTCTGCTAGTATGCGCATTTTTGTATATCATCCACAATGTTGTCGTTAGTGTACAGCTTCATCTGACAAAGTTGTTATTTTACTTTTGCTTTACCTGAACACAGCCAACAGTAGTATTACATTGCCTTAAAAGCGAGTATGGAACTCATTCCGCTGCCAATTTTTCGGTTGGCACTATTAAGTAAACAGCAATTATCAGTGAATATCCAGCATTTTGTTCTCCGAATCAGTGTTCCATCAGTGTATTGCTGAACGCTGATTCGTCTAATCATGACACTTTTCCTCTCTGTAGCCTGGGGTTCGAGGTGATGGAGCTCACACTGTCTGCAGAAAAACTCCAGTTTTTACCGTTTTCCTCAGAACCAAATTGTGATGATTACTGATAAAGCGGAAGAACGGAACAGGCACAGAACAAACCTACACTTTCGTCGATGGATCAACCGTAGATTACGAGACTCGTAAGGGATAGATGAACGGTTCAGAAAAGTTTCCGTTTCGCACATATGCGGTACACCGATTTTTTAAACAAACTATGAGTGGGGTACAATAAACGAAAACCACAGATTTATTTGGATCAAAAACCAATACGTAATGAATCCAGTATGATAAACAAGATGATCAATCCGAAATTAACGCAACAAGTACTGTCATTTTAAAAGCGTACGAGTGAAAAGTTGCGACGAATATACACGGGGGCATTGGAGCAAAAGCTTTAATAGTGCAGATGTGCGACAAGGGCGGATAGTCAGAATTTCAGTTTTAAACTTCAGTTTTAAACGTATTAGAAAGCGTATGCAATTTGTGTATTTATCGTCTCTTGGAAAGTAAAGGCACGCTCTGCTCTACTGCGTTCTAATTATCTGTTTGACGCACGGTTCTTGTAAAGGCGGATCAGATTAGGGTCCCACTGAGCATCACAGTCGATGCAATACAATACAAAGAGCCCAATGGTTTTTTGAATAGCAGAAATAGGAGAGCCATGGGCCAAGCTTAGCACAGCGTTTCGGTTTTGGCAGACGTGAAATGAAAAGTGCCGTATATTACCGTGTATAAGCCGAGGAGTTTTTGACAACTTTCCATATCTGTAGTGGGTGGGGGGGTTGACTTATGCCTAGTTATACGCAATTTGAGAAAAGCACATGCAAAATCCACTCAGAAATTCACCGTACACCTATGCCGCTACCTTGCCTTAGCACCACTTGCTAGTGACAGACGGTATCCCATGCGGGGATCTGAAGTGCCTGTAGGTAGATGCATTCCGTTTGTGTCGAAATTCCTCGGTATATTGCACACTTGACTTCGCAACGGATGGCAGTAACAAAAATGTACTGATTATACAGATTCTAACACCATCACACACAATAACACCGGAAAAAAATGACAGAACAGCAAGCACTGATAGATTTCATAGGCTCACATATCCATACGCTGCACAATGGTATTAAAATTACTCGAATCCTTCGAAACTAGAATCTGAGCCAGAATCTGCAAACAGTTTCTTCTACTGGTTGTCTGTCATTGGGACGTCACGGTGAATATCGCCATCAACATCACTGCTCTCATCATTGTCGTATTTCTCAAAAATGGCATCGCCCCAACTTTCATCCGTAGCATTATTGATGCAACATTTTTTGAGTGATCTTACGATAATTGTTGATAGCATATCCAGCAACGCTACTTTCACCCACTCTGCAGTTGTAATAAAGTCAACCTTTTTTACAATGCCACCTTTCGGCTATGCTAAAACAGACTATGCCATCCATTCAGTCAACCTGGCCCGAAGACTGTCTTTAAAGAGCATCGTGAGACAGACATCCAGTGGCTACAAGCTTGATATAATTCCAACGGGAATTAAAGCCACCAACGACTTCATTTCAAGGCATCGTTTCTCCACGTTCTCAGTTCGGTGTGCCCTAAAGGAATCCCAAACCAGCATAGATGGTTTTTTTAAAAGTGCCCCGCTTTGCTTTCCTCATACTGTATTCAGCCAGTCTATAGTGCCGCTCTCGTCCATCCATCCTTTCACGTGAGCCCGGACAAATACACCATTTGAGAACTTTGCTCCTTTCGGCAGCGTCTTATGCTTAAAAAATAATGAAAGGTGGTTTGCGAGAACCATCCTCTATACACACTAAAACAACCCTGAGCCATGTCTTCTTCTGTTTCGTTATCGTTACAAAAACAGTATTAGCACCTTTGTGCTACGCCGTTCGATTTGAAGGAATATCAAAGCAAATGGGCGTATCGTACATATTTCCCATTTGGGACGTTTCGATGTCATATTCCGTTCTCAGCTGAATCACGAACTTTTGAAAGCATTCAACATTGTAAGCGCGCCAGGCTGAATCCCTTGAGGCCATGCATTTTCTAGTACTGCTCCACAAGAACGAATTCACTAGCTTTGGGCGAAAGATCTTGCTTTCTAATGCATTTGACATTCGCTCGGTGAATTAGGTGACAAATACCACCCAAGTGACATCGAGTGACTGCTCGGCAAGGAAGGACCAGTCGGTTTTTTGAAGGAAGTTGGACAGTTCTTACTGATGGGGATCTAAATTTACCTAAGATATTTTGGCCAGATGTTCGACTTCTTCCCGGTCATGGCAACGTTGAGGCACAATTCGCTAAAATGACTATTAAAATCGGGGCAACGCAACATGTTATCCAACCGACGCGTAACTCCGCACTCGGCATCTTGTTTGGACCTAATGTTTACGAGCTGCGAGCAGAAGCTGAACGAGATCAGGGTCATCGAACCTCTGGCGAACAGTGACCAGCTGCAGCCGACCATGACCAATGTAACAAGGGGAGAAGTTACAAGTGGAGCTGAGTCACTTGCCCAGACAGTGGAATCGGGCCAGCATTGTGCGTTGTGTTCCGTTAATCATAGTCCGATTACTGAGGCTAACAAGCACAACAATCTGTCCGAGTCTGTTTCGTTCTGTTTTAATTGCACAACGATTCCTATGGTAAATTGCGTAATTGCTTTGTCGAAAGATTACGACCGTCGGATTGCAGAAGTAGAATTACGCCTAAATGAAAGAATTATTTCCTTAGAGGCTATTATAGCAATGTTTGTATCTCCACCATCTCCCGTACTCACCGCCACTAAACCGAAGAAAAAAGTCAGACGTTCTCGCGAAATCACAGCGGCGAATATCTTGGGAACCTCGAACCAATCAGGCATCACGTACGAACAAGACATCCTCAGTTCCTCAGCCATTCCGCCCTTCTCCAAAGCCTCGGTAAGAACCAGACTTCCGACTGACTAACAAAGTCTGAGTATCTCTATGGGCCAATCAACTTACGCAGCGACTATTGCTAGAGACACTGTAAACAAGACTTTAAGCACAATATCTGCGACATGTGTAAAAGACCGAGCACGAAATTCAGAGACTTGTTTTAGTCCATCCATCACGACGTCTCCCACATTACCGAACAGCAGGAGGAACTACGGTGCTCTAACACTCATATGCACCAACGTTCCTGAATCCAAAGCAGATTCTCTGAGAGGTAAGCAACAGGACGATCTGAACCAGTGGAATCTCATTTGCGATCGCATAGGTGCTAGGGTCAAGCCGACTAACATCACGCGTGTGACGAGACGTCCAAACTCCGTTCACTATGGTGAGCCCAGAATTCTGCGGATAACACTGGCATCCACTGACGATGTAGAGGCGGTGCTCTTATCTGCACATCACCGAGGAGAAGACAGTAAGATCCGCATCTTTCCCGATGTTACATGGAGCAAACGTCAGCGAGAAAAAAACAATTTAGACGATCGCAACACGGCCAGCTGGCGAAAAACCATTTTAGTTCATGGTGTGCCCGAGCTACCAACGGCTAGGGACGAGGAGGCTCATGCTCACGATCTGGAAGGATGGCGGTACATCCGTGAAACTCTATCTGCAGGCGACGTCATCCTTCAGTCGATTTCTAGACTGCCCGTTTCACCTCATTACAAAGGTAATGGTCCAAGGATACTGAAACTTGTGGTTCAGTCCCAGCAGATGGCTAACTGGCATAAAATGCACAATGCACTGCCATCGAAACTACGATTTAAGGTACCATTTATTGAATCGAAGCAACCGGAGGATGTGACACCATCTGTGGCTCAATGTGATAAAATAAACGGAGCCGAAGACACTGCATCAAGATTATCAACCACTGAAAACGACGCTATTGAAGAGCGTTCTGCGTGTGCAGGAACGACGTTAGGCGGGCTGTAGGCTCGTGCAAAATGCTTATCGATAAACTGCGCAAAAGACGATCAGGTGCCGGCCTTTCATCGACCGGCTTAAATCCAACTTCGTGTAATCCTCCACAAGCTCTTTTGGTGCTCAAGCAGCTGTCCTGTATGTACACTAACGCTTAAAGTCTACTTAACAAACTACCCGAACTGCGACTACGTCAAAGGTCCAAATCGTGCGACCTCGTCGCTATAACGGAGACGTGGTTGCGCCCGGATATCACAGACACGGAGGTCGAGCTGCCAAGCATGTCCGTCGTTCGGCGCGATCGATCCAGTAAAGGGGGTGGGGTGGCTCTGTACTACCGCAGTGACCACCAATGTGAGCCCATAGAAGACGTGTACAGTAACGTGCAGGATACTCTTTGGTGTCGGCTGCGTTTGACAGGCAACGACGTCTGTCTGGTGGCGGTCGTTTATCGACCTCCATCCTCTACACCCGAGATGGACTTCAATCTCGCGTCTGCACTGAGGCTTGTGATCAGCAGGAGATACAGCCATATTCTTATCGCTGGTGACTTCAATATCCACGCTCTGGATACCCAAGCAACACCTACGGAACAGTTCAAAGCGGATCTACAAGACCTTGTCTCCAGTTTTCCGCTTTATGGCCATATCGACAATCCCACCAGATTCAGAGCAGCAGAAAGGCAGTTCATCCTGGACCGGATATTTACCAACGAAGAACTCATGGTCGAGAAAGTAATCATCGACGCTCCTTTGGGTTGCAGCGATCATGCAGTTTTACTCTTCGATTATATATGCTACGCAGAATACCCTGCGGATACTACACGGGAAAGCCGAGTTATCATACGGTACGATGAGCTGGCTCGACTTGCAGAGACAGCCAACTGGAAGTTTCTGACAGACGAAGTACCGACAATCGCATGGCCACATTTCGTCAACCAATTTAGCACTCTCGTCGAAGAGGCATCCGAAACTAAGGTCATCCACTCGAAGAAGACTGTTTCTTTTGTGCGAAGTAGGACACGGAAATGTATGGCAGTGAGGAACTCGGCCTGGCGTATCTATGAGGAACACCCGAGCACGAAGAGCTGGACGGCCTATGCAATTCAACGTAATCATTGCACTCAACTCGTTCGTGAGGATAAACTGACATACCAGCAGCATCTGACGGAGCGCATGTTTTCGAATCCTAAGCTGCTCTACCAACATGTAAACAACCAGCGCAAGGTGAAACGGGGAATCCCTCCTCTTCAAACGCCAGATGGCATGACACTGACTACGGAGGATGCCGCGAACGCCTTGCGGCTGCAATATGCTTCGAACTTTCAATGCATTCCTTTGTCATCTGTTCCTTTGTCAGCAGCTGTTTTACAACCAAAACTTACGCACAGAACTTTCACGGCGGGGATGGTATTAAAGAATTTGTTGTGTATGCGTAAGCACAGCTCTCCTGGAATCGACAGCATTCACACTAAGTCCCTTGCGGTAATGGGAGAAAGTTTAGCAGAGCCTCTGGCACGATTCTTCCAAAGCTGCTTCGATCAGATGTATGTACCCGAGATGTGGAAATGTGGGATCACAACCCTAATTCACAAGGGCGGTAGCCGTTCTGCTCCAGCCAACTACCGTCCTTTAACCCTTCTCCCGGTCCTGTCAAAAGTTATGGAAGCTATTGTTGCTGACGTACTAACAGCCTATCTAGAAGAGTCTGCCTTCCTTGCACATGAACAGCATGGTTTTCGACGGAATCGATCGTGCACCACAAATCTGCTGCTAGCAAGATCGAGTTGGACCAAATTAATTGACAGCGGTGCAGGAGTGGATGTGGTCTACCTAGATTTCTCAAAGGCCTTCGATCGACTAGACCATGGAATCCTGATCTGCAAACTTCAGAGCTTCGGCATTGGTGATCCGCTCCTAGGATGGATCACAAGCTTTCTTCTCCACCGGAGCTTAGAGGTAAAAGTGGGTCGGTCTCTGTCCCACCCAATCCAAGTCGAATGTGGTGTACCACAAGGATCGGTACTCGGGCCACCATTGTTTTTGATGTATATTGACGACATAGCGACCCTCATTCTTTCCAACTGCCTACTCTGTGCCGACGACATCAAGGTCTGGAGAGCGATCAATACACCAGACGACTCCGCAATACTTCAAGAGGATCTGGATAAGGTGTATGCGTGGTCAGTTCAGAACCAACTCCCAATCAACACAGAAAAGTGCAGAGTATTACATTTACGTCACCAATCAGCATTTTTCTATAAACTGGGTGACCATGTGCTTAACACAACTGCTGAGGAAAAGGATTTAGGAGTCTTGATTCAGTCCGACCTTGGTTGTTCAGCCCAGGCAAAGAAAGCATCGAAAGCGAGCATTCGAAATTTGTTCCTTCTCCGGCGCACATTTGGACGCTTTGATCCATCCGTTTTTCACCAACTTCTAGGTGCATACATACGGCCACACGTAGAGTATGCAATACAAGTCTGGCAGCCGTGGCTGAGGAAAGACCTCTCTGATTTAGAGAAACCTCAACGACGAGCAACGAAGAACTTGAAAGGTCCAGGCCAGTTACACTACGAAGACAGACTGAGATTGCTCGGGATATTTAGTGGTCAATATCGACGACTACGGGGATATTTGATTTTGGCTTATCAGATTCTGACAGACCCCAATCATACCTGCAGCCATCTGCTGGAGCTCAGTAACAACAACAATCTGGGGGGCCATCAACTGAAACTGGCAGTGCAGTACAGCCGTTTGGAATGTCAACGGAATTTCTTTTTCGTGCGTGTTTGCCAAGCCTGGAATGCTCTCCCAGAATCTGTAGTCAGTGCACCCAACCTGATCGAGTTCAAAAATCGAGTTGATAGTGCACTCATTTCATTGCACTATCCCCCATAGTACAGTCTAATTTTGAGAGATCCAAAATCCATACTTTAATATTAATTTTCCCCCACGCAAATTTCAACAGTGGATTTATATTTTGACGCTTCCAACTCAAACACTTTGCCCCATGCGAATTTCAAGGGGCGGTGACTCATTTAACCAAATACTCCATACCTCATGATCCCCTCCGGAGTTATAGTGGATTATTATTTTGACACTTCAAACTCGGTGAGTCCACAAGCTTGTAGTGACTCGTTGCTAAACAATTTTACTGAATTGGTTTCCATTGAATTTTTCACACTTCCATGATTTTCGCACCGATCACCCTACGGGGTTTGTCAAGCTTTAGCTGTTATACCCGCATAAATCCATTGTTCCATTGTTCCATTGTTCAACGTGCTCATCCAAGCCGCAAGTCAGACTACCACAGGATTCGTCACTTGAGGCCTGTTGGTCATTAATGAAGGGGAAGCTTAACTCTCTCTGTACTCGGTTCATTCCCCTTAAGTATTCAAAAATCGGACCTGTCAAACCGCATTGGTTTGATACGGAATATAGACAGTTAGCGCGGCTGCGTCGCAAACTTCGGGATAGACACATCAGCTCGGGTTGTGATGAAGGTTACACGGTGTACAAGAAACAGCGTAACTTATGTAACGCCGCAAAGATCAAGCAACGCCGGCAGTTCGAAGAGGAGCTAGCATTCTCGGCCACAACTGCACCCAAAGGAATATTTGCCTACTTGAAACGTCAACTGAAACCTGGGGGTGACCTACCGGTGTTAGAGAGCTTAGACGGAAAAACGCTCATTTCAAACGCGGAGCGCGCGAACGCCTTGGCTACGCACTTCCTCACTGTATTTTCCAGTAAACCGGCGGCGGTTTCAGTACCGGCACAGGTTGCGCCAGTCTTGCTCAACAGCCTCCAATGTGACGCAATCGAAGTTTACCAGCTACTCGTCAACCTCGATGGTACAAAGCCCCCCGGACCAGACGGTCTTCACCCACTAATACTCAAGTCCCTATCGATTATCATCTCACCAACCGTGACAAACCTTTTCAATAGATCGCTCTCTGAAGGATCTGTCCCGAACGACTGGAAATGCTCGATAGTGAGACCGCTTCCCAAGGGTGGTGATCCGAGTAAACTAGAGAACTACAGACCGATCTGTTTGACTTCGGTATTATCCAAAGTGCTCGAGAAGGTTGTGAAAAAGTGTCTGCTATCGTTCTTCGAATCGATGGACGTATTGACGCCAGCGCAACACGGCTTTACGAAAGGGCGATCCTGCATCAGCAACTTGATGTACACAAACCACCAGTGGGTGCGAGCTCTCAACGAACGGAAGAATGTTGACGTGGTGTACATCGACTTTAGTAAGGCTTTTGACAGAGTGAACCACGAGGTACTCCTTGGTAAACTGAGGACATACAGAATCGGTGGCACGTTGCTTCAGTGGTTACACGAGTTTATTGTGGGACGAAACTTCAGAGTACATGTCAATGACTATCTGACAGACTGGTTCCCATCGACTAGTGGCGTGCCTCAAGGAACTGTACTTGGGCCAGTATTATTTCTTATTCATAGCAACGATCTTCCGTAGTAGGTCCAGTCACCATGCGCCCTGTTTGCAGATGACTTGAACATCTGAAGGATCATTGAGAACCGGAACGACTGCACTCGCCTCCAACATGACTTAGAGCGACTGTCAACGTGGTCCACTGAAATGCAACTCCCTCTTAACGCAAGCAAGTCGGAGTTCATCAGTATCACCAGACGTCCAGCCACTCGATCATACACCTTGGACGGCCAGTTGCTCCATCCCAACACATCTGTCAGAGACTTAGGAGTTCTCTCACGACATGACATGAGATCACTAGAAAATATAGAGAAATTGTACCGTGCCGGACCGTGTGCTCTGGGCATTAAGACGCGGTTTCTCCACATGGTCGGAAGAAATCGTCCCTCGTCTATTCACCTCGCTCATTAGACCAATCCTTGAATGCGGTGCCCCAGCTTACCAGCCGATAACCCAATGGGAAACTGAAAAGCTGGAGAAAATAAGGCATATCGCAACTAGCATGAAACCGAGTCTACAAAAGCTTCCGTATGACAAACGTTGTGAAAGGCTCGGACTCTACACACTATCCTATCGCCCAGTAAGAATTGACCTTATTAGGACCCATCGAGTATTACACTTAAATCACTTCCCCATACTGCAGCCAATAATTCACCTGCGGGAACCATGTAACACCCGAGGACATCGTTACAAACTCAGGGTCCCCTGCGTGAACAAAGTATCACATCAACTTTTATCGAACGAAGAATCGTAAACTTATAGAATACGCTACCCGAAGAATTAGTAGGGGCCGAATCTGTGAAGTGTTTTAAAACGCGTGTCAACGATTATTTAGGAAGGCTGTGCTTTTGTGAAGCGATGCACATACATTGCCAAAAGAAGACATTGTCTGCCCGGAAATAAGGACACTAGTACAAATTCCTAACCGAACAAGGATAATCGATTAACGGACCGGACACAACTGCTGATGATTCACAAGTAAATGTTTTTGATTTTTCGTAATTCGATAGAATTGTACAGAAACCTTTCTACTTGCTCTTAAATACAGTCTCAGTCTCAATATATCGTAATGTGTAACGACATAGGTTTCCACGTTGTTCTCACTGATATACTTCGCGTAACAAATGTAACGAAAGAGCAACATCGCGCGATCGTTACGGCCAAGTGGTGTATGTATGATCACGGTGCCGACCATTAGTTCCTCGTTGGAGAGCACAAGGTCCGAAACAGAGAGTGTGTCACCCTTTCGGAATCGCGTGGGAGAGGTGATATGATTGCAGAGAGGTACATCGTCGATCACCTCTTTCAAATCCGAGAAGCACTGTATGCGCGTTTCATCCTTTCGGGAATCCTAAGCAGTGCGCATTCCATCTGACCTTGATGGGGTCGAACCCGCAACTCGACTGTTGCCTGACCGTGGTTGAGACCACTGAGCTATGGGGACAGACCACATGAGTCAACTGAAGCGGCACATCATTGTGTGGTCATATCCGTTTTTTAATGTCTCACTATGTGAACTATATCTGCACTCCATACTATCTTGTGTGTGCACATTCCATTCCCATTTCATACTATCGTTATGCGGCAGTGCATTCAAAGCGATAGACGCTTAAAATGACGATTTACTTGTTCGTTGATTCTTTTTTTTAAAACGTGTTGACGATGCATTGTCTCACTTACATTTCATTTGATGACTTGTTAGACAGGGGCTACAAAACGCAATCAAACGGTGTCTTGCCAAACGCGTAACCAATGGATTTTATGCTTTTTATACGCGAACATCTCCGCTATTCCACATAAGTCTATGGTGAGTCCACCACAACGCTCTTCACTTTATTATGCAATTGATTTTCGAAATAATTTCCATCCCACGGGACTTGTTAAGCGATGCTATTTTACTCGTAATAAACCATTGTTCCATTGTTCCATTGTTCAATTTTAAGTTTCACTCCAATCATCCTACGCGACTTGTCAAGCACACATCCTTTTACCCGTGATAAAACATTATTCACTGTGCATTTTGATTGAGTTTTGCTCGAAGTTTAAGTACGTACTTTTTACTGTGGTCTTTTCATCACACGAATTTATGGAGGTAATACACATTTAAATACAGCCTTCTCAACCACAAAAGCTCATGATCTAGTTCAGTGCACTTATCTCCATGGGACATGATAGATGAATAACCAAAGATACGCGTTGTGAAGGCGTGCTGAACGTTTTCATTGTCCGTCAAATCAGGCAGGTTACTGAATGTGGCATAGCAACACTCATGCAGTGGTTTTAAGCTAATTTTGAATGCAGTTAATCTAGCCTCTTGCAAACTTAGCAGACTGTATATACAACCGACCGATTTATTTGCCTTGTCACAATATATTTTGTCGATCCGTTCAAGTTAAGCGGGCTGTAAAATCTCAGACCTTTGTCACTGACAGGGGCCATTGGTAATAGTCTCACCATAAGGGCTGAATACTTTTGCTTCTTCATGACATCCACAAGTCAGCATATCACGTTTGGACGTTGGAGAAACTTATTTGTAACAATCTAGACCATCACAGCCTCTATTTTAGTTCACTTTAGATATTTGCTATTGCAAATGTATGATGAGAGGTTGGGAATGTGTAAATAACCTTCAAGTCATCTGCAAACAGATAAGATTTACTAAATTGAATGACTGAGACGAGGTTATTTATTAGGAGGCTTAAAAACGGTACTCTGCACTATCACAGCCGTTTCCAGTTATATTAATAGCCTGCAATCCTCCAACTACATATGGTCGGATACAAGACAGAAGTGGATTTGTAACCCGTACCTATACTTTGTATGTAACGGCCTTCCATCTTGTACTCTGTCAAACACTATTTTGCACGTCAAGTAATATAACTATGCACTGAAAACCTGAATCAATCGCGTCAGTTAGTTGGTTTAAAAATGCAAGTTTGCAGGTGACACACTAATGGAGCTTTAGAAAGCCACGCCTTGAAGGCGAGAGGAAACGGCGCGGTAACAGGAGGGAGCTTAAAGGCACCTTAAATACGCTCTTTAAAGTTCGTGACAGAATGGCGACGCGGCACATCGGTAGGTATTTTCGGAAGTCCATTTTTGACCCATACTTCTGTTGCGGTATAAATGTAGACTTCTTCCAATGTTCAGAATAGTGTCCAGACTAGAGAATCTGGGTGAGAATATTCAATAAAGGAACGGAAATATCTTCATCTCCGTATTCGATTAAAGCTATTGGATACAGTGATTTTAGTGGTGGAAACTTGTGCAGAGAGGCTTAGCTGGAATCGTGGTACCAGTGATTCCTTACCAATGATAAAAATTCAACAAAACATGCGCTTAATTCCCAGCCATAAGATTCTGGAATGCCATACATTCGCCTTTAACCGTGACGACATGAGAAGGTAGGCCGGTTATGTTACCACTTCTTTTTGTAAAAGTTTTAACTGTTGTATTTGATTACTGTTCAGGCAGCGCATTTTTTTCTACCTGACATGGATGTGGATTTTCGTTTCTACTTTGACCATCAAATAGTACCGTCTCAGTTATACGCTGAAATCAAGTTAAAATCCTTATTTTCCGCCTATCTTCCGTGTTGTTGCTTATTGAGAACGTGCCTGAGGTAAAATCCATGCATGCTATATTCTTTCCGTTGTAGGCACGAGATGTTGCTCCCGCCTACCAGTGATCAGGGAGGATATAAATTCAGCACTTTGCACATTGGTTACGGAGTCGGACTGACAAATATCGTATTGATTGAAATCTTCAGGAATAGCTTTATCGAATTGAGTAAACTCCGAGAAAAAATCGAATATGTTAATAACCTGGTTTTCTATAGCTAGGTTGGCCCCGGGTTGGCGGTAAATGCAACCTATTTGTAATCGCCTAGAGCTAAGGACAACCAACCAAAATCGATAGAGGGGCACGCAAGGGAGAGTAAATAATCAGCAACAAGGATGGGTTATGAATCGTGCAGCGACCACTCTTATCTCGCTCTTGATCATTTCTAATAAACGTGTAATCATAGTTAGTAAGCAGTTGGTTTGACATGTAGTTATGGGCGCAGGTATACGTGAGTAAATTTCGTTCAACTTTACCAATGCGCAGTGGGGAATTGGTGTACTTTTGACCAGTTCGTCGCAGTTCCCTCTCAGACAGGGAGGCTCACGCACGTCTGGAAAAGCATCAGATGACCGTTTCGATTTTCTGGGTCTCATCAGTAGCGCGCGTTCGTCGGATTCCTGCGGGGTCCTGACCCCATGACTTCCAGGGGTCAGCAGCTTGTGCTATCAAACCATAGGTGAGGACGGCGCGCCTGCATAACTAACAGATGACTATGAGATAGTGTGCCTCATCCTCCACCGCCATAAGAGGTACGAACTGTGCATAGGGCAGTGATTGGTCCCGGCGCTGCAACTTTTCGCATAGCGACTGTGTACGACACTGCACTTAGAAGCTGTACAGACGGATGTTTACCTACTAAGGTCATGGGGTCGGAACTCAGTAAAGGTCCGAAGCACGCGCACCACTGACGACAACCAAAAGGTCGAAACGAACGTCTGCTGCTTTTCTAGACTTGCAGGAGCCTGCCCGACGCTGGCGAGACTGCAACGAACCACGTCTAAACACAGGCTAATCTAGGTTTATGAAGGTGCAGAGTAACTGCAGTATGTTTATCAGTGCACCGATATTGAGAGTCATCAGCACGAAAGAATCTTGATGCTGTTCAATAACGCTAACTATATTCGCACTCGCAGTCACCTTAGTTCCAGAGCTTTCTCTTGTAGACCCTTTACCACACACACACACACACACACACACACACACACACACACACACACACACACACACTATACACGTTAGCTAAAGGCGGGAAACACCTCAGTTACTGTGCCGCAATACCCAAACGGAAAAGAGAATAAAATGCAACAGGTGCAAGCCAGCTGAGCCACCGGTAACGGATGGGCATCTTTCCGGTAAGCTACCGGCAGGTTAATATGCGTCAGAAAAAAATAATTTCTCATGCAAAATAATGAAATCCAGCTTGGAAGGGCGGCTAAGTGGCATGGGGTGGGACAAAGAAACTCATAGCACGAACACCACTGAGCTCGGCTCCAAGCCATACCAAAAGTGTATCCAGCCAAACGTGTTCATCCTCTTTCGGACCCTAACCAGGGAGCCGAGACGCTCCAATTGAGGACAGCTCTGAAGTGAGAGCCTTCATTCCTCTCTACCAAGTCATCGCTTGGCCACCTCTCCTTTCTTTCCATTCACGCCCCCGGCGCAAGCAACGCATATCGCGGGAGTCGGTGGGCTGGCATGCGTAACACTTGGCCGCGCCATGGGAGCCTGGTGCATGAAATAACGATGTTGAGCGGATCATTTATTTTCCCTGTGCCGTAAACAAGGCGTCGAATGCGCTCGTTGCTCACGCAGTGTTCCCACCAAATGTGAGTTAAATTGCCAAGGCACCGCTGGTTGAAGGTAACTAGCCTTTTTATGTACGCTGGTCTGAGGGGCCAGGTTTCGCAACCATACAATAGGGTCGAACGTACTGCTGCATTGTGCACTCTACTATTCAGGGCGAGCGTGATATCTCGCCGCCACAATAAGTGACGAAGGTTAGCAAAATCGACTCGAGCTTTTGTTATACGGTTCGTGATCTCATCCTCGATCCCTAGGGTGCTGATACAGCTTCACAAATAGTTGCATTTTTGAACGCCTTCTAGCTGATCCCCACCTAGGGTCAGCGTCGGAGGCGGTCCAGGCTAACCTTGGAGGAACGCTTTCACTTCGAGGGTGAGAAGCAAAGCCTGAAGTGACAGAAAATCATAGCTAACCTGTCCAGTGCTGCGTGGAACATTTGTGAGCTGTCACAGATGAGGGCAATATCGTCAGCATACTGCAAGTCAAGAAGTCGTTCTCCTGGGAGCAGATCCACACCTGCTAAGTTATGTCCTGTAAACCCGATTCCCATGACTTCGTCAATAGCAAAGTTGAAGAGGAAAGGTGACAGCGGGCATCCTTGTCCCACACCGCTGGAGATATTGAAGGGCGACGACAGCTTGCCGTAAGCCCTCACTCTGCCTGAGCTACGCACGTTTAATGATCGGATAGTATTTACATATTTCTCGGGCACACCTTTCCTGAGCAGACAGTACCAAAGTGCACGTCTATCCACCGAATGGAATGCACTTTTGATGTCGTGGAACACGAAAACGGTGGGCCGCCAATATATGTGGCGGTGCTCCAACAACTGACGCAAGGTGAAGATGTGGTCAGTGCAGCCACGACCTCGACGAAATCTAGCTTGCTCTTTACGAATATGGCTTTCACGAGTGCCAGTCAGTCTGTGAAGGATGACAGATGCAAGCAATTTGGAAGCGGTGGAGATTCGACTGATTCCTCTATGGTTGCCGCATTCCGATCTTGAGCCTTCCTTGAGCACTTGGACTATGACGATACGGCTCCAGTCGGTTGGGACAGTTTCATGCTCCCACAGTTGCAATAGTAACTCGTTTAAATCATCCACAAGAGCAAGTCCTCTAACTTTGAACAAGGCTGGAGATAAATCATCTGGTCCCGCAGCTTTATTTAATTTCAACAGTGCAATCTCAAGTTCCACTTCTGAGCGAGAGGGTGGATTCAAAGGGACAGTCCAGGGAGCGGGGCGGTCAGTGGCCGGCGAGAAAGCTAACAATCCCGACCGATTAAATTGCCTTTCAAATTGCTCAGCCCAACGACCCAAGCGTTTTAGCAAGTTGTGGATAGGTTATCCACTCTCATCACGTATAATTTCACTAACACTAGGTCTTCTGTTGTCCGTTTCCCGTATCAGACGGACTAACTTAAGATAGTTATCAACGGCAGCCGGCATTTCCATTTCTGAAGTACCATGAGACCACTAGGATTCGCGGTCGCTCTTCAGGCTAGTACGGAGTCTTGCCCGGAACTCTTTGCGAGTTGCATTGTGTTCGCTTCCAGCCGGGATATGCCGGCGAGCATCTATAAGTTCCAGAGACTGCAAAGAGACCCAATGTCCATGTTGGCGATTAGACTTACCACATGAGGATTTTCCTGCTGCTAGTAAGGTCTGGTGAAAATGAGACCAGTGACCTTTAATTGTCTCCAGTGAGCGGTTACTCAAATCGCATGACAGCTTACTTTGATAGGCATTCAGAACATCTGGATTCGCCAGTCGGCTGGTGTCAATGTGCTCACAACATCGATTTGGGCGTCTGCCAAAACGTATCCGCAGGTCAGCACATACAAGTGCATGATCGGTGTCCACACCTGTGCTCCAAATCGAGCGACGGTTCTGGACGCAGCCTGTCCAGCAGTAACTTATTGCAATGTGATCGATTTGCATCCATAGCTGGTTCGAGGCTGGTGGGCGCCAAGTCACCGTCCGGCTAGTGCTGTGTCGGAAATTAGTGCCAGCAAGAAATAAGCGAGCATTTTCGCACAAATGAAGTAATCGCTCACCGTTATCATTACGGCAGCCTACACCATGTTGGCCGCCTAGATGCAGTTCATCATTGGATAATTTTCCAACTTGAGCGTTCAGATCCCCGGCCAGGACAACATTGTCCGAGCTGCTTCTGTGGCGAAGGAGCTGGGTCAGTTGGCGGTAGACGTCGTTCTTTACCGATTTATAGCCACAGTTTATGGGCGCATAGGCAGCGATGATGTATAAACACCAGTTAGTCCCGCGCGACTTCGAAACTTTGAACGGGCCAGCCAATTGGGGCCGCACACAACCGGCTACTGATTAGAATCCAGTCAACCAGAGCAGCTACAGTCCGGGGACTTAGGGCAATACCAACACCGGCTTGCCCGGTGCACGAAGATGCATCGTCATCGGATAGGCGCAATGAGAAGGTGCTGCTGGTGTCAACTGAAGAGGATCGCAAAGTGAGCACAGAGCTCGAGCTTTGCAGGCGAGTCTCCGATAAGCAGCAGATATCAATCGATAGGGTCTCTAATGTTCGGGCAAGTGCTGCCTGTTGACCAATTTGTAGCAGTGTGCGTACATTGAGGCATGCCAATCTAAAGGAGGATCGAGGACTCCAAATGGAATCCGATGAACTGGGCCTGACCGCTTGCTAAACATGGGCCTTTTGGCAGGGCAGGAATGACGCTCCGCCTTCACATGTGGGTTAAAACTAGAAGACAGGCGACCATTGAAGCAAGGTGGGGGAGTTCGAGAATTGGGGTTTGAGAACAGGGGGATTAAAGTGAAGCTGGAACGGGACGAGAAGGGTGAAAAAACGTAAGGGGGCAATAAGAAGATGCGAATGCTTGAGCAGTAGCATCCATACCCCTGTCCACCCTGCTCGATGCAACAGATAGGACATCGTTGATTATCCTCTGCGGTGGCCACAGCATCAGAAATTTGTTTGAATTGTGGTTCATAGTATTGTGTGGGCATGATACTGTCAGGTAGCCCAGGCCTAGACAGGAGAACGATTAGGGTTCTCAACCAAATCCTTTGGTTCAAAAACCTGCCCGCAATGCAGCGGGTTTGGCATTGGTTTACAAGGAGTCCGTTTTAAGGAATAAGGAGCCACCCTCATTCCAACCCCCAACCTGGAGGACCAGGAGGCTGAGTTTGTCTGGCCTCTAGTCATTGACCAATCTGGTATGAGTGGCACTGAAGGTGCAAGAAAGGACCACCCAGCATAGTTCAATGGATCGTTGAGGCACACAAACCATTGCACCACGGTAAGATCCAACCTCATTGTCATGGGTGTAAATACTTTACAAGAGATTGGATAGTTCTACTGGCAAAGTGGACTAGGAGGAATGGGTAAGAAATACAAAAAGTGTTGAGGAAGTTTGGGATGATCCGATTCATCCGGAAGTGATGTTACTGCTGAAGTGCTACCACAGGGTGGTGTAGGACGAATAGGAAGGGAGTACGGCGCTTGTTTCGGGTGCTTGAGTTCCGGTAAAGGTTTTTAACTGCAAACCAGAATAATAACTTGGGTGAGTCAGACGAACCGTAGATGGTTCGGCCAGCTACTTTATGAAAGATAATTATTTCCCAAGACCTAGTTTGAAAGACAAATTCGTCTTTTCAGCATGAAGGGCACTTTTCGGATAAACGCGCTTAGGGCGGAGGCTGTTAATCACTGTCGGTCATAATGCTAGTGTACCACAACGCATGATCGCCAGCTCCCCACGAGCCAATTCATGTTTGTTACTTGGATAACCCAGGTCCGTTTTAGGTTTTTAGACGTAAATCTGTCTCAAGCTGCCATGCTTTTACGATTTGTCAGAACACGGCACATTGCGTTAATCTGACAAAAATCTACATCAAAACATCAAGCATGAGCAATTCATCTCACACAAAGTTATTGTATCCGTTCGAATTAAGGACGCTCAGATGGGCCTTGGTCAACGATGGGTCCGTCAACACCATCTACATCATCAGCGAATGGGGGAGGGGGGGACGGATGCAATCTACGTCCTAATGTCCCACGACTGTACAAGAAGAGGGTAAGTTGGGTGCTTCATCTCCGTGTTACGTAGGGCTTCGTGGAGCTAGTGTGAAGAAGTTCGCATTACCATGCTGTTCTTTCATTAAGTTAATCTTATTTGCTATATTTCGGAATGGATCCCATAATAGACAGAGTTAGACCATTCGCTGTTTGAAGAAGGGGAGAGCTCCTCTAAACCTTGAGGACGCTGTGCACGTGCTTACACAGAAGCTTAGGATTTGAACAACATAGGCCCTCCAGGTTCTCCGAATCGGACTCACGTGATCACTACGCCCTAGAAGAATATCGATTATCACTCTCTCGAGCATCAATTCAGCATTATTGAGTATTCGTTCCAATAAAGATGGCCCATTCTTTCTCCTGAATCTGGTGGGCAAAGTGATGTGGCCATAAAGTGGAAAGTCTGAGACAATACCTTGCAGATCTGCTTTGAATCGCTCTCCTGGTGTGGTCTGGGATTTTAGATCATGTAAGTTGAAATCACCGGAGACCAGAAGGTGACTGTAGTTCCCGTTTATCACCTGCCTCAACTCGGCCAGAAAGTTGCAGTTCATCTCAGGTGTAGATGATGGTGGGCGGTAAACTACAGTCATTAAGGCAAGATCTTTCCTTCTCCACGGGAAGCTGCACCAATTGGAGTCAGGTACATCGGTTTCCGGATCGTATATGGATTCGCACGGCAGGTTGTTACGAAAGTAGAGGGCTACCCAAGAACTTTGGTGGTTCGATCGTTCCGGACAACGGACATACCTGTTAGCGAGATTTCCGCATCCGTTATCTCACTGCACGACCATGTGTCCGTGATGGCGATGAGGTTCCAAGCTAAAGACGCGTATCGAAGTCTTAATTTAGCTAATTTGCTGAGCTGACCTTAGGCATAAGAGCTTCTCGGATACAAGAAGTGTGTTGGATGGGATGGATGAAGCGAGTGAGTTTACTCCGACTGTTGGAAGGTCAGCGGCTAATCGTGTTTTAGATGGATTGCAGATACTGGTGAGCAATTTGGCAGCTATTCAAGTATTAGATGCCCCAGATCCCGGTGTCCGCTCGTGCTCTGGTGTGTCTCTTCGGGGATCATGGTTAGTGTTGAAACCGTCGCCGAGTCCGATCCTACAGTTCGTGCTTTTATTTTGGGTGGCGCCTCCACTGAGTTGCCAATAGGAGGTGGCTGTGTTCCTGCTGCTTCTAGACGGATTTCTGTTGGCAACATGCTACGGAACTTAGTCCAATTCTCTAGAAGAGTTCTTGCTGTTAGTTCTGATGGAAACACTTGTTCCAACAGCCTTGAACCGCACCATTTATATTTCGGTGATACGGGGATCCTTCTCAACGAGTTGGCCACGATATTTTTGAGAGCAAGAGCCTTACAGATGTAGTGCCATTGCTCGTGGTCGTGTACCTGAGCATCGTCGGAAGAAGAATCTGTAAGCGCAGAAACACCGTGAGAAACCACAGTTTTCTTATCTTGACCTTTCATGTTCCTCTCTCTCTGTTAGTGAGATCCGCTGAAGATTTTTTCCACGGTTTTTCAGGCAGTATGCGCACGTCACTTGAGGCGTTGCGGAGTCGATTCGCAGACAACAGAACGGACTCTGTCTCAGCCGCCGCAGATACCTTTACCCGAATTAACCGGGGTTCACCCTAGTGCAATGCGTTTGAGTGACGCGCAATGCGTTTAAATGTCATGGGATCAGCATGGACACCGATCGCCGTACAGATGGAACACCATTGCTTTTGATCGTCCGTTAGCCTACCCTTAATTGTATTGGATTTAGATTCGAGGAGATTGGCACACACAAGGCTTAAGGCATCATGGTTGCGCCTGGGGCTACTGGTTTTGAAGCGCTACTTTTCCCTATTTTTTGTGAATTTATGCATGGCACTGCTGGAGGCCATCCGTGCTGCGACACTTTAGTTTTCCCTAGTCCGGCCACCAAGGTTACCGGTGTTTCTTCTGGTGTTTGATTTGTGTCAGCTGATGCGTATGTTACCTTGGTTCCTCACTGTGGCTGGTTGCCTGCAGTTTAGGTTCTCCGGTATGAGAACGAAACCACTAGGTGTAACACACGGTACAGAAGTTGAAGTAGGAACGCTGCAGGCAGCGTTTTTACTTATGGGAGAGAGAGAGAGAAGGGAGTTGGTACAGACGGAGACTGAGTCGTTGGGGTGAGGTTGGGACGTTTGGCTCTTTTCTTCGTTCTGAAAGCGGAATTCGGGGTGTTATTTGCACATACAAGGACAGGTCCGTTTCCTCTCATAGATGTAATCCTGACGTGCATCAGTTACCCGACTGCTTCTGTTAATCTTTCATGCTTCTTTGGTAGCACATTTAGACAGCTGACAACTACGATAGCACTTCATACTTAGCAGAATCGAAATGCCTCTGTCGTGTTATTGTACAGTCTCGTTTTAGTCGGCTCCGTCCCAAGGCATTTAATAAGATAGGTATTCAATCAACTGCTGCACACTAGCTCACTTTTCACCAGCGCGCTTTTCGGTATTCCACGGTTCCGATTTCACGGTTACTCGCGGGAGCAAATGTGATTGTTATGGAGGCCCGGCTGTCTTGGTGGTAAATCTCTTGACAATGACGCATACAGGAGTAGGTGAGATTAAAGCAGATGGAGGCATAGCCCTACGATTTTTCTTAGCCAGTATCTGGGTCTTTGGAAAGCCCTGATAGAATGTGAAACTTGCTTCAAACAAGGCAAATGACGGTTCGTCAAACTGATTCTACTTGGTGCTGTTACAAATAACGGAAACTTTAAAAAACCACTGCCCTGTGACTTGTTAAGTCCATCACGATGGTTCCGAATGAAAACTGGGTTGGGTCCTCCAATTTTTACCAATCTTATCAACATCCTGATATATTCGTGATATTTGCAACTATATGGACGACCACCAAAATGTTGGGGCCATGCGTAACGGGTCAGTTTTGGTGTCGTTTGCTTGGAGCTGCGCATCCATGTATCGATTTTCAAAGGATGATTTTCCAGTTGTTACGTGGACGTCGGCTCTCATGTTAACAGTCATTCGGCATCACATTGTATCTAACGATCACACAGAAAGTGTAAGTGATAATTTGGTCGAAATAATTACAATACTTACTTACTTAGTTAGTTATTTACAGCATATGTGATTGTGATTACCGGGCAATATCCCGGCTGTTGCTATACCACTGGTCATATGTAACTGCGAGCTCGAGCAAGTAGCCACCACGCAGTGCAAGTTGGGTTGGGTTTCATGAGTGTTTGCAGGTTGCAAGAAGGTGAAGACAACATCTTTAAATCATAGTCGGGTCCTGGATTTAATTTGCAGAATATACAGGAGACATAAGACAATGGAGCCCCAAAGCAAACCGAGGGAACATGAACTTTGGCCCATTTATCAGAATCCTATTCGGCGTATGTCGTACTCCACACACTATCCGATGAGCTCATTTACGCCCACGATGCATTAATTATCTGCGATTCCGTCTCAATGTGCCAGGTCTTCAAGAATCAGCGAAAATGTGAAGAACGCTTATTAAAGTGTGTTTTGCTAACATGTGTCGATCAACTATAAATAAGATCGCTCTACCTCTGTCAACGGTGTACTACCATATCGTTATCTGCGCTCTGCGTTCGGTCTCTTAAGGTCGACGTCTTGTTCTACATCTCACTAGTCAAGTAATAGCACTCGTTAGCCTCCTGTTCAACAAACATTATGAATGCCTCCACCCACTTCGACAGTGCGAGCAACGAGAGGAGCAGGAACTGGTCTTTAACTCATAAAACTATACGATATCTGTAATGAAATTGATAACGGGCGCGTGAGTCGAAATCAATCAGAGTAATGGCAACATCTGACTTAGCCAAGTTGATAAGTAGCTGCTAACTTAAGGACCACCCAAATGCAGGCAGGACGCAAGTGTTAGTCGGACCGACACCAGAAACAAAAGCTAAATGACCTACGGGACCAACCAAATGACATTTCGGAACAGATACCAAAGAATAAGCACAACAAAACGATAAGTTATAATTATAAATGACATGATAACCTTATCCAAATTTTGCTGTGCGCACAGAATTCCCCGATGTCATGACGAGAAACCGGGTTTCTATGTGTTCCGAGGCCTGTAGGTTCTACCGGTTGACTGGAGCTGATATTTGAGGGTCCTGTTATTTGGGGTCCGTCAGACAAGTTGTTTGGACTAAATCTGTGTGCAGCGGTGTGGTTCCTGGTAGACAAGAGACTCGTGAACAGTAGAGCGCTTGAATCAATGCGGAAGATTAGAGCTGCACTTCGAAAACGGTTGGGCGAACGTTGTGGGCGTCATATTACCAACTTTCATACACTACTCATGCATCAGTTAGTAGTATACGATAATAAAATTACAAGCCCCCCTCCAGAAGAGTGCTCCTACTGACCGCATTCACAACCCTACGTTTATATTCGCATTCTAAAGGCAATCGGATAAAATTTCGCTTCTACTAAGAGGAGCTGGATAGGTTTCATCCCGTGTCTGTTTACAGCATGGATGTCTAAAATACAGTCTGCGGGCCTGTCTTAATATTCCAACTGGCTCGCGGCCTCATCATGAAGTAACAAATTTCTACTCGGAATTTTCGGTAGGCGACATTATATAGATTATAAAAAATTAAGGACATCATGAGTACAAAATACAAGGGCATCAAGTGCTAACAGAAATCAATGTAGCGTAGTCTTGTCTGATTGGAAATTTCATTTGGAACTTGCTAACGGTTGGCACTGTGATTGTCTTTACAGATTAATCAAATGGCCTCTTGTTGTGGTTGCGAAGACGGCTTGTGAATCTTAACATGACTTCAAAAGACCCGGATATTATGGTTTACCCACATATTTCTTCCCAATTATTTACCTTAGTAACCGTTCAGTTGTCTGTACCCTCACACGCTGGTCCAGTGGTTCAGCTTCAGTCCCACAATGACGATATTTGACCAAATTTAATTTCGTAACATCGGTAACAGACGCTAAATGCACCTTGTATCATGTCGATGTCTCCATGGCGTTGTAACTTAGCTACCAGTTTCTCTGCGCGATGCTCAGACCATCAAATGGTCCAGTGTGTTTACTTATGCAGTGTGTCCGATATATTTGGATCAATTCCCACAATTCAGTCGTGACTAGTATCTTTCAACGACGCGTTTGTGAACAGATGGAAACCACAAGCATCTTTAATGATTGTCTGTCTATCCAATCGACATATCAGCAAAGGGTGGAGCAAAAGTGTTGATTTCTCACGCGATTGTGTGACCCAAACGTGGGGGCAAGTATGCGGACATTTTCTGTCCAACATAAATTGCCGATTTGATAGCCGGACAAGCGTTACCGATGCTGGCGTTCCTTATTTGCGCGCGAGTTATTGAAAGGTATTAGTCATGGCTGAATTGCGGTTATAGATTCAGACATCGCACACATCGTATGTGCGCCTGCTGTTAACTCGTCACTCCGTGATTGAACCAACAGTGAATTGTTCTCTGACTGACCGGCTTGAATAGCGCTTTCCTTCCCGCGGTGTTTTCGCAAGTTGTCGTTGACGTTGAAATACCAGGATCCTAAACAATTGTGCTTTGCCAATTTGCTTAACTGTGCATATTTTAATAGCACCGTAGTCATTCAACTCTAAGCTTGCCTTGTTTTTTGGATAACTGGCTCCACCTCATGCAAAAATCAATGACGTATTGTGGTTTAATTTTAATCAAATAGGAAGGGTCGACTCAACCCTTTTACTAAACGTGTCTTAAAAAATAAAAAGAATAAAAAGAAGGGTTCGTTAACTTTTTAATGCAAGACTAGCTAAAGCTATCCCATTCCGAGAAAGGAATTTTTGTTTTCTAGCTTGTCACAGTCTCTAAGTTATTATTGTGCTATGATTAGTTGTAAGGTACTGCATTATACCCGACAGTTTCATCTTGATGCTTACTTAATTCCACAAAACGCAACATTATTCTACCCCACTTTCACAACTCCTGTGGCCAAACAAAAAATAAAAAGGACTCCTTAACTTGTTAGTCATGTGATTCTCATTCCTGTTTTAGAATTGATAATGCAACTAAAAGAAGGAATGTTAGTGACCAAGGGTGTCGCTACCAATAAAGTGGAGACTGGAGTATATTTTAACTGAACGATTGAACAAAAATGTTTTTGATTTGTTTGGAGAGTATGGTTGTTTTCAAGGAATTCATCATCAAGAGGCCCTACCAAACGAACTAGGCTATGACAAGTTGAATCAAAATGAATGAGCTGAGAAAGTGAATCAACTGGAAGATGGAATAACCTCATAGCAAAGCGTGTTTGTAAGGCTCTCTAGTTCGAATGAAAACATGACAAAGACGTTGAGGTGGTAAAACCAACAGTGAAACACTGAAGGGGAATTTGTCAAAGAATGTATGACAAAAATTATAGAAAATTTCTTTCCTGAGAAAGCCAGAGTTTGTCAAGGTTTGCCAGGTACGCAACACCGTGGCTTGCAGAATTGAAAACATCTCATCGGATATAAAGAGACAACTAGGAACAAAGGAAGCAAAAGTTGCGTTTTTCGGTTGCGTGTGATGAAAGCACTGGTGCATCTGACACTGCTCAACTGCCCATATTTCTGAAAGAGTTGCTGACGACATGTGCGTGAGTGAGGTCTTACTTGATCTTCCGAGTTTTAAGGAGCAAACAAGAGGATTGGACTTATTTGCTTTCGGTTCTTCTGTAGTCAATGACATTAAAATATCAGGATAAGTAATCGCTGGAATGATTAATGACGTTGCTCCAGCCATGATTGGCGAGCACAAAGGAATTAGCAACACTTCTATGTAACAAAGTCAGCGAAGAGGGGGCAAAGCCAAAAAACTCCATTGCACTATACACCAACATTTTATTTTTTCCAAACACCTTAGCTGTGATCATGTTATGAAGCGAGTGATAAAAACAATCAACTATCCTCGCTCCTAATCCCTATTTCATCGTCAGATTCACCAGTTTCTACTCGACATCCAAGGTGAATGGGGAAATTTTCTGTCTAGCATAATGATGTAACATGGCTCAGTCGAGAGAGTGCACTTTATCGCTTTCACTGTTTTAGAAAAGAAACTTGACAATTCATGGCAAATAAAGGAAATTCAATGCCAGAACTATCTTATCCTGCTTGGCTGGCTGATTTTAGATGTTCGGTTGCAATTACATGGCACATGAACATGCTTAATTCCAGCCTTCAGGGTAAAAATGCAGTGCTAATCCTATTGTATTCACACATCAATGCCTTTAGGAATAAGCTGCAATTTTTGCCAAGATAACTATCCCAAACGCAGCCTAATACCATACGTTTTCAATCACCACGGGAAATCATGACAAATCTTCCGGTAAGCAACATCAGTGCACACATGCAGAACTATGTCGCAGATATTGCATCCCTGATTGGTGAGTTTCAAAAGCGCCTTCAGGACTTGGCAACCGTAGATAAAGTAATCTGGCTTATTTCTTCGCATTTATCTTAGGACGCTGGCAATGCTCTAGACCATCTGCAACTGGTGCTCACTGACTTGCAAAGTGATGTTGAATGTCGCAGACGGCCCAACAATTCTATCTAACATCTATTGTTACCACCAGCTAGATAAAGACAAATTCCAAGACATTCGAAAAGTTGCTAAGAAAATGCTGAGTATATTTAGCTCTACATACTTGTGTGAGCAGGCATTCTCAGTCTTGAATTTTAATGATAACCTTGTGAGGATGAGGTGAACTGATTCTCACCTGCGTGATATCTTACGTATCAAGATACTTGTCATTGAGCCTGACCTGGGCAGTTTACTGCAGTCAAGATCTGTTTCACTCCTCCCATTAAAATATTGAAATTAAAACTTATAATATCTCATCTTTGGTTATTACCTTAAGGTCAGAGTGAATACGACTCAACATCTTTTAACCTCATGAAATGTTTGGACACTTCTAGTTTAGTGGCATCAATGCAGACCTCCTGACATGTGATTAACAATTTCGACAAATGGTAGTACCGCAGCTCCATAAAACTCAACCGACCAGTTCCAACATCTCTTGCTTGTAAGTGCAGGCTTTCGTGACACTACACATGAGTGACGGTGGCTTAACTCCAAATGTTGGATGTAGATGCTTAGTGCACTTTGGAATCGACGACCACAGTTGACAAGGGTCCCCCTCGTGTTCTCTATATTCCAATGGATGAATGGACATCCACCACTGAGCGGGGAATTTCCTTCATCTAGCCAAACCAAATGTACTCATCCCGTTTTCCTGTTGGTTCAATAGTGTCTCTGACCACAGTCATTATAAACATTAGCTAACAGCCTTGAATCCGTATATGGTGGTGACAGACGTAATTACCTGAATTAGATTTGGCGTAATTCATCCTACTCGAACTGTACGTGGGGCCAGTCGTTAAAAATGACTCCAACCACAGATTTCGTGCATATGGAAAGTCGTTGGCAGACATCAGAGGCAAGCCGCAGCAAATCACTGAAGTATGCATTACGTTCACCCTGACTAATGTACAATGTACGGGATTCGATTCTTAGTATTCGTATCTTGATTCATCATGGCAAGAGGAACAATTGTTATTACCATCGGTTTCTCTGGGAAATTATGGTCGTCCACATAAAACTTACAAACTGGATTCGAATCGAAAGTTTTAAAAGGACAAAGCTCCAAAACGCAAACAATCTTTTTCGTCCGCGGATTTTGGTCACCTTTGTAATATGCTAAATACCACCCAAAGTCAAAACGGTGAGTGAAATATGGGGCACTGCTTGACTGGCAACTTAAAGCAACCTTCAAGCTGGAATCCGTAGTCAGAGTTGAAAAAGATAAATGAAGGCTATGGCTTAAGTGAACTCGTAAGAAATACACCTATTTTCTATAAATCGCATTCAAAGTAGAGTCACATTTGCTTTAAAATTTGTTTCTGCTAAGGCATTCCATTTAGTGCTTAGGTTAATCACACCCAGTGTGTATGCACGCACATAAATGCGTACCGTTAGTCCGGCGACTAATCCCAAATCATCTAATGTCATGTCGGTCAAGTATCCACTATGCCAGCACGGTTGTTGAACTCAAACTCACCTACGGTCCAGAGAGACCGCACTTTAGGTGGTGTTTGGCAGTGGTAAACACTGAAAGTCAGCAATTTTGGTTACAGTGAATCTACTCTTACTTAAACATCTGCCCGTTCGAACTCAAGGGGCACTACTGGGCCTAAGAACGCTACGTGTACAGGTGAGTGGGTGGCAGTTGAGGTCTCTGTACATCTGCTCGTCTAAGAGAGAGAGAGAGCCGTGTGCGTAGTTTGTTCATATGCGCTAGGATTGGACAGTCGGAGGGCACACGCGATTATCTGTCACGTTTGGTTGTGCGTAATGCCAAACACTTGTTCTGCCCGAAAGCAGTTGTTCCACCGTAATCGGGCTGTAGGCTATCAGGTAGGTCCCCAGGTTGAAGATTGTGGAATGGCATTTTCGTGAAAGTGAATGCGAAGAAGTTTCATTTGCTTTGCAACGAGATGAAGTATCAGCCATGGATAATTCACCCGCAGTGCTGGATGCCGTGATAGGGTTTTGTTTGGCAAGGGTCCTCACTATAGAAAACTACATAAGCTGCATAAAAGTGTTACGGAGAGAATGCTTACAGTCAGCGATTAATCCAAGAGCGGGGCCACAAGTGTGGATCGATCTACGATTGGAGATCGAACTCGTGTAGAGGGCAAAAACGCGAATCCATGTGGGATCAGCGGCAAATTGGACCATGAACTTGAATCGTTTAAGTTGTGCTAATTAATATTAATTGTCATTTCCAACTCTGTTGTGTTAACAGTTGCCTACAAGCTTATTTATTGTTCCATGTTTTCATACAATAAAAAGTCCCTCGGTCCGGCTGGTGTTGGTGTTTTCATTCCGTTACGGGTTGAACAGTTTGGGGCGGCACAACTGATTCAGGCAAGTTATTCGTACACTCAACGGCAAACCACAATAGAAGGCATCTCAAAGTGATGGATGTCAGTCGTCAGTAAATAAACTTATTGCTACAGGGATTGTTTGGCCTCTGGTATGGTTTACAGCTGTTTTCAAGGCGTATGAACCGATTAGTGGACGATCGGCTCTCAACTAGTGCGGGTCTCTTGTCTCGCCCCATGTTTCGTGAGCTAGGCATCCCGGTCAAGCGCTTAGCGGGTTGGTGTCCTGAGACAATTCCTTACTTCCACCTACCAAACTGGTTAGTATCTTGCTTACTGATGAGCCTTGTAGCCGAAATAAATAGCACACCATCCCTCTACTAATAATCTGTTCTCCTGCTACCATCATGATTGCTTTTCAGTCCCACAAAAAACAGTTCGAACTTCAGCATTTGGACGTAAAATCTGCGGCCTCGTACTCGAATCAGATTTATTAACACGCCTCTCATCACATAAAAGTGCACTTACACATTCAATACAGTTTCATCAGCGCTATTTATTGCATCCCATCTCTCAAAACAAATTTGTGTAGATCAACTGTACTTCCAACATAGCGGTTTTTGCACTGTTCCCGCGGGAACTCAATCGAGGAATTTTCTGACCCCCGAGCCACATAGAAATATTTATGGTCTCAAAGGAAAGCCAACTCAGATATTTATACAGACAGTTTTCAACCACAGCTGCCTACCGCCAAGCGAATTAGCCATCCGACTTTATGCGTCCCCATCGCTTACGCACTTTATTCAACTGTCCTAGGAGCAAACCATGCATTAGGTTAATCCTAGTCTGCCAGCAGTCGACGCATCGAACGCATTGACCTTGGAATTACAGTGTCAGACAGGCAACGCACCATTTGCCGGAAAAGCATTGACCGACGCAGTGGTTCCTAACGAACAATCGACCGCGCCCCCTTATTCCACACCAAGGCTGACAGTAGGATGTTGCTATCCTCCATGCCATAAACTGTACATAACGGAATTCAGTGTTCAAAGTTCAAATGTTCAAATGTTCAAAGCTCACAATAAACCAGTAGAAATACATAATAGTAAACTAAATGCTCTATAGTTCTGTGAAACATGTATGCTTACCTCACTGGTAAAGACTGTGCATGAACTAGCGCAGAAACACGAAGATTGGTAGCAAGAATTAAACAAACAAGTACAACCAAAGTTGCTTTAGTTGAGGAAAGTTTGTCAGTCCGCAAAACCCAGAATTTTTCATTAGCCTTCGTTGCAAAACAGCGGAAGAATGATGGGCAGAGCATCAAAAAGGCGTCCTTAGTTGTTTTAGAAGTCAACGCCGCCAGCGGCCCAAATACGCCTAAAACAACCACCACCAACCCGATTGGAATAATTACAGTCAGGGCCTCAGCCACTCACCAAACTGTTCCAAAAGTTCGGAAGGACCTCGACATTGCTTGTGTTTGGAACATACTTTCTGCCAAAACCAGTTACCCCCAAAATCAGTTACCCCCACTAAGCCTAAAGTAGATAAAAAAATGGTAAAGCTGTACTTCTACAGCCTCCACTGTTTGTATGCAGACCAGCTGGGCGGCTGACATCAATTCAAGATACACATTATGTACCATCGGTAATCTGCACCAACGTTCTAGAGTCAATGTCAAATTCTGCAAAAGGAAAGCAACTCGATGATGTGAACCAGTAGAACACCACATATGACATCGAAGGTGTTGTAGTTAAGCCCGCCAAATTGACACTGATCATGCGCCACCCAAACTCACAGCACTACGGTAAACCAGAACTTGACTTCCGCCAATGAAACAGCAGCTATCCTGTTATCAACGGCGTTGGTTCGGAATGTGTCATGTTCCACCCACATCTACCTGGCCATTCCGTGCAGCAAGTACAAACAGGTGAAGCACCAGTCGGAAAAACTCCGAAAGGAATCCGTGGATAAGACAATCCTTGTACACAGTGTTCCAAAGGCTGGAGATCATGAAAAACGCGAAGCGAGGGCCCACGACCGAGAGCAGTGGTGATACATTTGAGAGACACTATCCATGGAAAATGTCGTAACGCAATCGACTAGCGACTACGAAGGCCGACAAATTAAAAAAGGAATGGCCCGAGGATTGTGAAAATAGTGCTTCAATCCAGACAAACGTCAACTAGGGTATTAAAGAGCTGGCATGCCGGCAGTAGCAGCTTTTCTTCTAACCTCCGGATCCAAGCAGCTTCCTCTAGGCAAACACACAATAGCAGCCACTTATTAGGAACACCTCCAAACAACAGTTCAGATAACTTCACTCAGCTCATCAACGAAACTGGCAAACACTCCATACACTACTTATAAAGTGAGGTGCATGGAGGCAATGGCAGGATTACTGCATCTGACACAGATCAGTTAGTCATCGCTCCACAAATAATAATTAGTTGCCGAACTTTCAGCGATCGGCACAACATCATACCCAAGATGCATATAGCACGACTCATTGCTAAGCACAGAGAAATTTTCTTGCATGTATACCAATATACAACATCTCCTGAACAAGCCTGCCGAACTGTGGCTACATCGAGCATCATACGTCTGGGATCTCATTTTCTTAACTGGGACTCGGCTGCGTTCAGCAAGTACTGATGCCGAAGTAGCGAAACATGGCGCGGCCCTTACTCGAACGGGAAATAAGCTATCTGTACTTGATATAATGCATACAAACGAAGAGTTGCTGATCGGGAAACCAAAGATAGAGAGCCTTCTGGGGCGGAGTGATCACCTACCAATACTTTACGATTAGGTGTGTTATGTGGAATATCTACAAGAACATAGTGAATTGTTCCGAACTATCACACACTAAGACACCCTCACAGAACTTGTTGGGATGCTATTTGGGATTTTTCTGACAATTGGCTCATTGACACTTAATGGACGGAGTTTGATGGCAAGTTCAGTGAGCTGACTAAACCTGCAGCTGGAAACAGACGAATTCGTTCTACAAGAGCACTATAAATCCTTAGGAGCAGCACCCGAAAACACATCCCGTTCGGTGACAGGCTAGCAAGGGTATAGGGCGAACCCTAATCCTGACAACTGGAGCTACTATGTACTGAAGAGGCTGATGTCTCTGCGCGAGTTCAGCTCCCCGAGTGCGGACGGCATTCGACCGAAGGCGTTGAAAGTTGCTGCCATGAGTTTGGCAGAACCATTAGCAATTTTCTTTCAACCATGTATGAACGAGATGCACGTCCCCACGATGTGGAAGCACGGAATCATCACGCCTATCTACAAAAGTGGCAGTCGTGCTGATCCAGCAAATTATCGCCCGATAACACTCCTTCCTGTGATCTCCAAGGTTATGGAGTCCATTGTAGCTGAGACTTTAATGGGGTACCTGGAGAACAACCAAATTCTCGTTCCGGAACAGCATGGATTTCGCAGAAATCGCTCCTGCACCACTAATCTGTTGATTGCTCGTGCAAACTGGACGGAATCTGTGGACGCTGGTGTTGGGATCGACGCAACCTACTTGGATGTCTCAAAGGCATTCGACCGCATAGACCATCGCATTCTCCTCCACAAACTCCAGAACTATGGAATCGGCGATCCTGTTCTGGGCTGGATAGGAGACTTTCTCCTACAACGTCACCTGAATGTTAGGGTTAGAAGCAGCCTATTAGAATCCATCGAAGTTCAGTGCGGCGTACCTCAAGGCTCGGTACTTGGACCCCGCCTGTTCCTGGTTTTCCTGAATGATCTCGCGAGCGTGCTATCTTCTCACTGTTTGCTATTTGCTGATGACCTAAAGGTATGGCGCACTATAGCTGCATTGGAGGATCATACAATCTTACAGGAGGACCTGGACAAAGCGTACACATGGTCCATCGACAACATGCTGCATTTCAGCGTCGTCAAGTGCAAAGTTCACAGTATACGACACAAGAGTTTGCACTGCTACCGCCTAGGATCAAAAATTCTACAGCGGGTTTCTCACGAGTGCGATCTCGGGGTGATAGTTCAAGATGACCTCGGTTGTTCGAGGCAGACTGAAAAGGCAGCTAAGAAAGCGGACCAGTACCTCGGCCTACTTCGCAGAGCCTTCGGGAAATTTGACCCTTCGATCTTTCCAAAAATGCTTAGCGCGTACATGAGGCCGCACGCGAAATACGCTATCCAAGCGTGGCAACCCTGCCTCAAGCACCATCTCACCGCGCTCGATACTGCACAACGTAGGGCAACGAAGAGCGTCAAAGGTTTGACCAGCCTCCCCTACCCACTCAGGCTGAAGACCCTCAAAATATACAGTGGACGTTATCGGCGTCTAAGGGGCGATCTCATAATGGTGTACCTGATCCTGAGAGACCCCAACCACCCATGCCACTCCCTTCTAATACTCAGTCAAAGCACCTCGCTAAGAGGTCACCAGTTTAAGTTAGTCACGCAGTACAGCCTCCTGGAATGTCGGCGAAACTATTTCTCCGTTCGAGTGGCACAGCCTTGGAACGCCCTCCCGGAACATGTAATTAATGCACCCACCCTATCCCTTTTCAAAAAAAAACGCCTTAACGATACTCTGTCACATTTTCACTATGTGCTGTAGCCCGTGACCACCAGATGCTGGCACTAATGCACAACAGACAGTGGATAGTGCCATAACCCTACTCGAGAGCGAGTCACTCCAAATGCCTTGCACGAAATTTGATAAATGCTACTACCATAGACACTGGATTTCTGTATCCTGTGGACCCAAGGTAGTTGCACACGAGTAAGCGTTGTCCTTGCTATCTTTTTTATTTTTCTCGCCTATGATGTGGACAACAACCACTCCTCTGTTGCTTTGTGTGCGTACATTCTCATTTCATACTCCCTTTATACGACAGTGCAGTCACATCTGTAAGCGCCCGAACTGACGACTCCATTATCCCTTTGTTATCATTTTTTGTCACGCTAAAGCCCCTACGGGACATGTCAAGCACCTGCATTTTTATCCGTTATAAATCATTATTCGTTGTTCATTGTTCAACTGCTGCGCACTAGCTCACGCTTCAGTAATTTTACCCGCAGTTCACAGTTGATAACTTGGAACATATTTGGAACCGATCTGGAAGTCATGATTTCAGAAATCTTGGTAGACGTCCGGTTAATGTATTTATGTTGATAGATAACTTTTCGCTTTTGACACCAAAACTTCATCAGGCGAAGTGAATTATCTTAACATTGGCATTTTATAGGGATCATGGCGTCAAAAGCGAAACGTTATCACCATAAATACATTAACCGGTCGTCTACCAAATTTTCTGAAATGATCATTTCACACTTGCTCTTATCGTGAGGTAGTGTTTATTGAGCGCGTGCAGTTTTAAGGTCTCACGTTTCTCGCATGACCAGTTAGTGCAACTTCCCATGTCAACAATAAGCGTGAATCCGCGAAGCGCGCCCGCTGTTAGCCGTGTTCCATTGTAAGCAAAGGTTGCAGTGTCGGTCGGTTGACCGATCGATGTTAGGCACGGCTGGTTTGGAACCTAGTACATGAATCTAAACACAACACTGAACATAGATTGAGAGATCTCAAATTCCTTCACAGGTGCGTTGGGAAACACCATCATCATCATCATCATTACACGTTAGCTGGATGTGGAAAACACCTCTGCTATTGTGCAGCAATACAAAAGACAAGACAAGAAAAACAAACAGTGGCACGCCCTCTGAGTCCCCAGTAATGGATGGACATCGTACCGGACAGCTAACAGCTGGCTGCCGTAAAAGAGAGTCATATTATGCCTAACAAGTGAGATCGTGATTGGAGGGCGATGCTAAACAGGAGGGGGATGGACAGGAACTCATAACACAAACACCATTGGGGCTGGCTGCAAGCCATATCTGCAAATGTGTCCAACCAAACGTGTTCACCGTCCTTAGGACCACAGCCAGGCAGTCGGAATGCACCAACCGATGTCAAGTTCGAAGTGAGGGCTTTCATTTCTCTCGACCAAGTCATCACTTGGCCTCCCCTCCTCCTCTTCCAACCGCACCCACAACGCGCAAACGATACACGTCGCGGAAGTCGGTGTGCTGGCATGCGCAACACGTGGCCCATCCATCGGAGCCTGGTGCGTGATATAATGGTGCTGAGCGGTTCACTCGCTCTTCCTGCACCAAATACGTGACGTCGAACACGCTCATTGCTCAAGCGGTGGTCCCACCAGACATGAGCTAAGCTGCGAAGGCAGCGACGATCGAATGTGACGAGCCTCTTCATGTCTGTCGACCTGATGGGCCAGGTTTCACAACCATATAGGAGAGCTGAACGGACGGCTGCGTTGTAAACTCTGCCCTTCAGGGCGAGAGTAATGTAGCTTCTGCGCCACAAGTGGCGGAGATTGGCAAAAGCACCTCGAGCTTTTGCTATGCGGTTGGTAACTTCATCTTCAATCCCACGGGTGCTAATATAGCTGCCCAGGTACTTAAATTCCTGAACGACTTCTAGCAGGTCACCACCAAGCGTTAGCGCAGGGCTGGGTCCCTGCCAATCTTAGGTAAGTGTTTTGCATTTTGATGGAGCGAAGTATAACCAAAGCGATTGACAGCCAGTGCTAATCGGTCCAGTGCTGTTTGGCATGTTTGAGGGCTGTCACAGATTAGGGCAATGTCGTCCGCATACTCTAAGTCATGAAGTCGCTCACCAGGAACTAGATCCACACCCATTAGGTCGTGTCCAGCGAACGCTGTTTCCATGACCATCAATAGCGAAGTTGAAGAGGAAAGGTGACAGCGGACATCCTTGTCTCACACCGCTGGTGATACTGAAGTTTGCCATAAACCCTCACTTTTCCCGAACTGTGCGCGTACAGGGCTTTGGTAATGTTTACACGTTTATCAGGCACACCTTTCCTCAGCAGGCAGTCCCAAAGGGCACATCGATCGACTGAGTCGAAGGCACCTTTTATGTCAAGAAACACGACAACGGTGGGTCGCCAATAAACATGGCGATGCACCAACACTTGACGCAATGTGAATCTGTGGTCGATGCAGCCCCGACCTCGACGAAATCCGGCTTGCTCTTCACGAATCTGGCTTTCAAGAGTGTCAGTCAGTCTGTGGAGAATGACAGAAGCAAGCAATTTAGAGGCAATCGAAATCAGACGGATCCCTCTATGATTGCCGCATTCCAAACGGGAGCCTCCCTTTAAAATTGGGACAATGACGGAGCGGTTCCAGTCTGTCGGGACTGTCTCCTGCACCCAAAGTTTCACTAGCAACTCGTGTAGATCATCTACTAGAGCAGGTCCCCCGAATTTGAAGAGGGCTGGGGGAATTCTATCTGCCCCTGCGGCCTTATGCAATTTCAACAGCCTGGTCTCACGTTCGACTTCTGCGCGTGAAGGCGGATCCAAGGAGACGGCCCAGGGAGAAGAGCGCTCAATGTCCGAAGAAGAAAGGGATAACTCAGGTTGGTTAACTTGCCTAACAAAGTGTTCAGCCCAACGCTCCAAGCGTTTTGACAGGCTGTGGATCGGCTGCCCACTCTCGTCACGTATGGTCTCGCTAACACCAGGTCTCCTGCTGCCTGTTTCTCGTATCATACGGAATAACTTACGATGATTACCAACGGCAGCGGCAGTTTCCATCTCAGAGACACGATGAGATCACCAGGTTTCGCGGTCCTTCTTTAGGCTGGCACGTAGTTTTACCTTGAGATTTTTGCGAGCCTCATTGTATTCGCTTCCTGCCGGAATACCTCGGCGAGCATCCATAAGTTCCAGAGACTGTGTAGAGACCCAATGTCCGGTTTGGCAATTTGCTTTGCCACATGAAGACATGCCTGCTAACAGCAACGCTTGACGAATGTGCGACCAGTGATCTTCAACGGTGTTTAGTGGGCGCTTACTCAGCCGAGATGTCAGCGCACTTTGGTACACATTCAGAACATCTGGCTTCGCCAGCTGGCTGGTGTCAACCCGTTCACATCGACGTTGCGGACGTCCACCGAAAAGCACCAGGAGGTCGGCACAGACAAGTGCGTGGTCAGAGTCCACGCTCGTGCTCTAAATCGAGCGACAGTTTTGGACACAGCCGCTCCAGCGGTAACTGATCGCGATATGATCGATTTGCGTCCATGGCTGGCCCGAGGCTGGTGGCCGCCAAGTCACACTTCTGCGGGTGCTTTGTCGAAAGTTATTGTTCGCGAGAAAGAGGCGAGCATCTTCACACAGCAGTAGAAATCGCTCACCATTATCATTACGGGAGCCTACACCATGTTGGCCGCCCAGATGAAGCTCATCAGAGGACAATTTTCCGACTTGGGCGTTTAGATCGCCAGCCAACACCACAGTATCCGTGCTGCTTCTGTGACGAAGTAGCTCTTGAAGTTGTTGATAGAAATTATCTTTTACCGAATCAGTGCTACAGTTTGTAGAGGCGTAGGCCGCAATGACAAACAGGCACCGTTTGTCCCCGCGCGACTTCGAAGCACGGAACGAACCAGCTAATCTAACGGTGCACATCCTACTGTTTACCGGGATCCAATCAATCAGGGCAGTTTCAGCCCGGGACTCAAACCAATGCCGACGCCAGCTTGACCGGCATTTGAAGCTGCATCATCGCCAGACAGGCGCAATGAGAATGTGCCGCCAGTGTCGCATGGGGGGAGGGATCTCAGGGTAAGCACGGAGCTCGAATCTTGCAGGCGGGTTTCTGATAAACAGCAAATATCGATCGATAGGGTCTCTAGTGTGCGGGTAAGTGCCGCCTTTTGGCCAATCTGCAGCAAGGTGTGCACGTTAAGGCGTGCCAGTCTTAGCGAGACACGAGGACTCCAAAGGGAAACGGATGAACTGACGTTGTCCGCTTGGTTGAACATCGACTTGTCGACTGGATTGTAGCGACGCTCTGCGGTTGTGTGTGATTTGAAATTAGAAGACAAGCGAGTATTGAAGTAAGCTGGGGGAGGGCCAAGAATTGGGAGACTGAAAATGGGGGGATATAAGTAAATTTGGAGCGGGACGAGAAGGATGCAGAAGCGCAAGAAGGTGTATAAGAAGACGGGAAGGCCTGAGCAGTAGTATCCATACCCCTATCCACCCTGCTCGATGCAGCAGATAGGGCGCCGTTTATTATTCTCTGCGACGGCCAGAGCATCAAGAAATTGTTAGAGGAAAGGTTCATTGGGAAACACCAGTTTGGAATAAGCTTAGAATGTTCTGAATGTTTCGAGAATTCTGGAACGAATGGCGTTGGGGCTATGGGCACAAGGTGAATGAGGTTTCCACTTCTGTTCAAGCAAGGATGACAGTCAAATTTGCTAGTAATGGTTAGGAATTTAGTGGTAAAATATAATCCTTTGTTTAAGAGATCACCTTGTAGAGCTAGTAAATCCGGTTAGAATGAGCTTGCGGTGACTAAGCTGCGAGAAGTTAGAGAAAACGCAGAGGCGGAAGAACCATGAAACCCCGACTCGAATATCACAGTCACTGTAGACGCTGGCGGGGCCTGTAGTGTCCGCGTATACAGCACGTAAAAGGCTCACATACTTTGTAGGAACACCTTTACACGCAAGTATTTCGAACAGAATGCACTGAGCAACTGAATCGAAGCACTATTCTCGTCAAGGAACACTGCTGTCGTCCGCCTACGGTATGCGTGGCGGTGCTCTAGCACCTGCCGCAGAGTGTATGATTGATCTAAACGGTCTCATACTGGGCGGAAACCTTTCATTACCTTAATCCGCGATTCTTGTTCCACAATGAGGCGACGAACGATAACTGAGACCCGTAATGTTGTCGTAACTGGCGTTAGGCTAATACCCATGTGTTTAGCACAGTCAGTGGACACAATTTTTATGCAAGTGCGCCGGTATGAGGTACTAGTAGCAATGAGAGATAATAGAGGATGCGGTTAAGGCAAGGGTGCTGCTGTGTGTTTTTCAAAACCTGCGTCACGCGGAAGATGAGCGTCCTATTACTCACAGCCTGCTTGTCACCTTGCGAATCTAGTACTAGTTACTCTACTAACTGTATTAAAGATCGATATAATGTCTTACTTAAGCTCCTGCATATCGATAGAACTTGGTAACGTGCATCCTGCTAATGTCAAGCCAATCGCTAACATACTACAAAATTCTGTCTTGAGTTCGCACAATACGTCACTTCCGGAAGACAGACTAACACAAGACCAAAAGAAGGTAGCTGGCAGGTGATACACAAACTCGTCATGCACTAGAAGCATGTGTGCCTCACATGTCTTCTGTTTAAATACTCGCAATAGTTCATTGAAAGCGGAATCTGTGAACACTTACTTGTTCATGTCTTTGTAAGAGCGGAGAAGTATGACCTACTTTTTGGAGGAGATAACTCGCTGCCCGGACAATCGGATTTCAGTAGAATTTGGCTATCTCGACTTTAGTAGAGCTTTTGATTCCGTGGACCACCGTCTTTATCGATAAACTCGGAATAGAAGCTCCACATCATGAGTACGAAGTTGCAAACTAGGTAGACATGGAGATGATAGTACGCAAATTTATAAATCACATGTTTCAGCTTAGTGGCAGCTGGCTGTTCATCAGTGTACGCAACATCCCTCGTGCAATTATGACGAATGTACCGTACATTTGGTGAAGTTACGAGGTGTTGGTGCGAAGCGGCGCATTTCCGGGACACTGTTGGTCCGTGTAGTTTCGCCGCGAAGTTACACGAAACAACATTCATTACAGATCCTCTGATGCGCATACGTTTTCCGGAGCACCGAAATTGTAATCGTCAATCACATTCGACGCTGGATACAGCGTAACAAGGAGAGTGAGACGTTTCATCGGAGCTCAAATGTAACCCCCGGCCCCAGTATATGACAGTTGTAACCTTGCAACTTTTATTACACCCACTTTCATTTACATGGTTAGCCTTTATTAGGTAATGACGTGCTGGAAGAGTGTGGGTTAGAGTTGATCACGAAGCGAAACGGAAGCTGGAGGGAATAGTAATCCAGTGTAATGAATAACGAGGCGCTGCGGAAATTTTGTCTGACCGCCCCAATTATTGAGTGCTGTTGCCTGCACAGTGGCATCCAAGTGTTTATTTTGTGGTAAAGGCGTTATTCCGGCTCAAAGGTTGTGCATTGCACGTTCTCACGACTGAAACACCTCGTGCGATCCCAAAAACGTGCCATAACCCTACTCGAGAGCGAGTCACTCCAAATGCCTTGCACGAAATTTGATAAATGCTACTACCATAGACACTGGATTTCTGTATCCTGTGGACCCAAGGTAGTTGCACACGAGTAAGCGTTGTCCTTGCTATCTTTTTTATTTTTCTCGCCTATGATGTGGACAACAACCACTCCTCTGTTGCTTTGTGTGCGTACATTCTCATTTCATACTCCCTTTATACGACAGTGCAGTTACATCTGTAAGCGCCCGAACTGACGACTCCATTATCCCTTTGTTATCATTTTTTGTCACGCTAAAGCCCCTACGGGACATGTCAAGCACCTGCTTGTTTACCCGTCATAAATCATTGTTCATTGTTATTGTGATGGGTGTTGGATGTTGCTGGTTTCGATATTACTCCATTATTTTTCGTTTATCTCTAGCTATCCATCTCACCGGTTGCCAGATTTCTTTGTGACCTTTGCGAATCCTGGCCACTCCGTGTACATGACATATTTTGGCCTTCGACCTTTGACACTGGCTGTTTGCGCAGGATCACCCGTGTATGGTGAAAACATCGAGTGACATCAGACATTGCCTCTGGCAAGACAGGGTTCCCCTCTAGGGCTTGTTTTGTTCTACCAATTGAGGTGGGGTTGACCACATCCTACGCACGGCTAACGAGTGTTCACGTCGCGCCCTATTAACGTTCGCAGTGCCGCTTCGGAAGAGGATGCACTGAGGCCATTGGCTTACTTAGCCACAAAGCATTATCATATTGCCTAGCAATCCCTGGTGCCGTACATCTACCCAGTTGGGGACCCAGGGCTAAAGGATGCCAGTGGCTCACGACGCTCGAGGCAATGTTTCAATATCGGATGTAGTGGAAGCAATGCAGATTGGTGTGAATTCCCTACTCGAAGGTGTAAATTCTAAAAATGCAACATCGCGTATAAAATTAAAACAACAAATATTGACGTTCTTCGCTTCTCCTCGTTAATGCTTCTCTTTCAACTGCCGCACAAATTTCTTTGAATTCTAATTCCATGGTTTTGAATGGCTCGAAGTTTCTTTATCCCACGTACGAGTGGTAGGGGCTGTCCGGCAGCAAAGCGTTGGTACTACCAACTGGCGTTCTGCAGGTTCTACTTTTTATCTGCCTTAGCACTAGTGATTATATATATATATATATATATATATATATATATATATATATACATTTAATTCTCAGCTGAATTGACAGTAACCGAACTGCCACCTGGGAGCAACCAACTGTAGCCAGTTTCCAGCAACACTCACTGGACGCCTATGGGCAAAAGTCCTTTATAAGGTCCTGCTGTCCCGTTTCCATGGGGATGTTCAACGTTCACACTCTAAGACAGGGCTGAAGCTGCTCTGGTTGATTGGATTCCAATCAGTAGCGGATGTGTGCGGTCCGATTGGCTGGCTCGTTCAAAACTTCGAAGTCGCGTGGGACCAACAGGTGTCTATTTGTTATCGCTGCCTATGCACCGAAAAACTGTAACGATGACTCGGTAAAAGACTTCTATCGCCAACTGAACGAACTCTTTCGCCACAGAAGTAGCTCGGACACTGTAGTGCTGGCTGGGGATCTGAACGCTCAAGTTGGAAAGTTGTCCACAGATGAGCTGCATCTGGGCGGCCAACATGGTATAGGCTCCCGTAATGATAACGGTGAGCGTTTACTTCATTTGTGTGAGGATGCTCACTTATTTTGCGAGCACTAATTTCCGACACAGCACCCGCCGGAGAGTGACTTGGCGCCCACCAGCCTCGAACCTGCTTTGGACGCAAATCGATCACATTGCTGTCAGTTACCGCTGGAGTGGCTGCGTCCAGAACTGTCGCTTGATTTGGAGCACAGGTGTTGACACCGATCATGCACTTGTATGTGCTGACCTGCGGATGCGCTTTGACGGACGCCCACTACGATGTTGTGAGCACATTGACACGGGCAGACTGGTGAATCCAGCTGTTCTGAACGCCTATCAAATTACGCTGTCATGCGAGTTGGATAAATGCTCACTGGATGTAATTGAAGCTCACTGGTCTCATATGCAACAGGCCTTACTTGCAGCAGGCAAATCCTCATGTGGTATGTCTAATCGTCAACATGAACATTGGGTCTCTTCACAGTCTCTGGAACTTATAGATGCTCGCCGGCATATTCCGGCTGGAAACGAACACAATGAAACTCGCAAAGTGCTCCGGGCGAAACTCGGTGCTAGCCTGAAGTGAGACCGCGAATCCTGGTGGTCTCGTCGTGCAACAGAGCTGGAAATGGCCGCTGCCCTTGGTAACCATCGTGAGTTATTCCGTCTTATACGGAAAACGGGCAGCAGGAGACCTGGTGTTAGTGAAACTATAAGTGACGAGAGTGAACAGCCTATCCACAACTTATCAAAACGCTTAGAGCGTTGGGCTGAGCACTTTGAAAGACAATTTAATCTGTCGGAATTGTCAGATTTCTCGCCGACCAATGATCGCCCTGCTCCGTGGACTGTCCCTCTGGATCCACCCTCTCGCTCATAAGTCGAACATGAGATCAAACTGTTGAAGTTACATAAAGCCGCGGGACCTGATGACCTTCCTCCAGCCCTCTACAAATTCGGGCGACCTGCTCTTGTGGATGATTTACACGAGTTACTAGTGAGACTGTGGGAGCAGGAAACTGTCCCAACCGATTGGAGCCGCCCCATCATAGTCCCAATTTTCAAGGGAGGCTCACGATCGGAATGTGGGAGCCATAGAGGAATCAGCCTGATCTCCATCGCCTCCAAATTGCTTGCCTCTGTCATCCTTCACAGACTGACTGGCACTCGTGAAAGCCAGATTCGTGAAGAGCAAGCCGGGTTTCGTCGAGGTTGTGACAGCATTAACGACATCACTTTGTGTCAGTTGTTGGACCACCGTCACATACATTGGCGGCCCACCGTTGTCGTGTTCCACGATATCAAAGGTGCATTCGATTCGGTGGATAGATATGCACTTTGGGACTGTCTACTCAGGAAAAGTGTACCTGAGAAATATGTGAATATTATCCGAGCGTTATATGCGCGTAGCTCGGGCAGAGTGAGGGCTTACGGCAAGTTGTCGCCGCCCTTTAATATCTCCAGCGGCGTGAGACAAGGATGTCCGCTGTCACCTTTCCTCTTCAACTTCGCTGTTGACGAAGTCATGGAAATCGCGTTTACAGGACACGACTTAGAAGGTGTGGAACTGCTCCTAGGAGAACGACTTCTTGACTCAGAATATGCTGATGATATTGTCCTAATCTGTGACAGCTCACAAACGTGCCAAGCGGCACTGGACAGATTAGCACTAGCTGGCCGTCACTTCGGGCTTTGCTTCGCACCCTCGAAGTGCAAAGCGTTCCTCTAAGATTGGTCTGGACCGCCTCCTACGCTGAGCCTTGGTAGGGGTTCAGCTAGAAGTGGTTGAAAAATTCAATTACCTGTGAAGTTGTATCAGCGCGCGTGGGATTGAAGATGAGATCACGAATCGTATAGAAAAAGCTTGGGGCGCTTTTGCTAACCTTCGGCACTTATGACGCCGGCGCGACATCACTCATGCCCTGAAGGGTAGAGTGTACAATGCAGCGGTACGTTCGACCCTATTGAACGGTTTTGAAATCTGTCCGCTTAAAGCAGCCGACCTGAAGAGGCTAGTTACGTTCGACCACCGGTGCCTTCGTAATTTAGAGCACATTTGGTGGGAACACCGCGTGAGTAACGAGCGTGTTCGACGCCTTGTTTATGGCACAGGAAAAGGAAGTGATCCGCTCAGCACCGTTATTTCACGCATCAGGCTCCAATGGTTGGGCCAAGTGTTACGCATGCCAGTCCACCGATTTCCGCGACGTGCCTTGTTTGCGCGTCGAAGGTGTGGATGGAAGAAGAGGAGGGGTGGCCAAGCGATGACTTTGTCGAGAGGAATGAAGGCCCTCACTTTTGAGCTGGCCTCGGTTGGAGCGTCTCGGCTCCCTGGTTGGGGTCCGAAAGAGGATGAACACGTTTGGTTGGACACACTTGCTGATTTGGCTAGGAGCCGACCTCAGTGACGTTCGTGCTGTGATTTTCTTTGTCCCACCCCATCCCTCTTAGCCTCCCCCTCCAACCACGATCTCATTACTTAGCCTTAAATAATTTTGCATAGTAATTATTTTTTTGGTGCACAGCAGCCGGCTGGTAGCTTACCGGAACGATGCCCATCCGTTACCGGTAGCTCAGCCAGCTTACACCAGTTGTTTTTTTCTCCTTTTTTCTTTGTATTGCGGCACAGTAGCTGAGGTGTTCCCCACCTCTAGCTAACGTGTATGATGATGATGATGATGGTGATGATGTTTTACGTTTTCTCGGAGTGAAGCGAAGTACGTATATAGACACCTCCATCGCCAAGCGGTCCAAAGCGCTATGGACGGATTGTGGGTTATCCCCCGGCAAGGCGATATCATCGGCGTAGTACAAGTCCGTGACTCTGTCTCAAGGGAGTAGATCAACACCGCAATCCTGGACACCTTCCAGGGCTGTTTGGAGAACATCTTCGATGGTGAAATTGAAGAAGAACGGTGAAATAGGGCAACCTTGGCGAACACCGCTGGTCACAGCAAATGAAGAAGAGTGCGTGCCGTAAGCCCTGACGTTACTAGATGTGTGACTATAAAGTTGTCTCAGGATACTTACAAAATTGTCGAGCACACCTTTCTTCAGGAAACAGTTCTACAACGCAGATCTATCTACTGAAGCAAATGCCGCTTGAATGTCGAAAAACGCTATGATTGTTGGCCGCCGGTGGATGTGAGGAAGTTCGAGATCTTGCGTGAATTAACTCGAGCGTGGGCCTCAGCTTAGCAAGATATGCACTGCAGCTTTCAAGGTTCACATTGGCGGGAAGATGAGCGTGTACTTCTGAGTGATGAAAATGTTAGTGTTAGTGAGCAAAAGTAGGTGAAAAGAACTGATTTTCTTTTGACAGACTGTTACAAACTGCCCGGATCTCTGCTGAAGGAGTCGTCAGGAGGCACGCACATCATAAACAATAATTGGACAACCAAGTTACGTTCGGGATCTTATTTACACTAACTTTGGGGACGTAGCGAGCAACCAAACTACTCAATATTAACAGTGGTTTAGTTTAAGCAATGCTTTAGCTGTCCGCAGGAATAGCGAACACACTTTTACTAACCCTGAGATTGCCGCATTAGCAGGTTAACTTCTGAAACTGTTCCTCTATCTCAACCAAAACCGTACCATGGGAATGGCGTACAAGAAGCATATGTGGAACTTTATGCAGCACAAAGTCACTGTTTGCCAAGAAGTCATCCGCGCCTCCTTATACTCCTTGAGAGTTCTTTTTGTGTAGCACCACGCGCTTCCCGCATAAGCTTAAGCCAGCTAATGCCTCCTGCGACTCGCTGTACTTGAGAGGGTGTGCATTAACAACAACGCGGCAAAAGACTTCCCCGTTTGTTTCTCGTGGCCATAGAAACGAAGTGCATGAGCAAGTCAACCAGTTAGGTTGTCTATTCAGTGAGTAGGTGGGCAGACACGAGAGGTGAGTGCATGTGCAGCCCATCGATCGGTACTGAAGTACGAATGAATGTAATCCGCACCAATTTAAACAGGGCATATACAGCGCAGTGGGACTGTCAAACGATGAGTCGAGAAGTTACGGCCGCCACAGGTGCTAAAAAGAATAGGAAACGACCACACGCCATCAACTTGCGTTGTGCCGCCGTGACAAAGGACTACGTCGCCTAGAGTTTTTTGTAATCAATCGCACGTTTCCCAGCCTATTTTTAGAGCCTTGTTGAAAAGTAAAGTGACGATGTTGCCATAAGTGCCATCGTGCTATTGGGTTGGATTAGAACCTGTGGCTATTTATCACCTTGACTTCAAGCAACAACTCTGCCTCCCAGCTTTGTACAACCAACAACACCACACAAAATCATGACGGCCCATAAAAGGTCGTTGGGGTTAGGGATAATATAAGTGCATGCAGGATAAACTTGGCAGTTATAAAACTAATCCTTATGCGTCATAGATCTACCTGTAATGCCTGACCACCTAGTCCAACATCGAGTCATTATAAAATGTTTATTTAAGTTATAGTATGCACTCTAATCATCCACTTAGTTGCAAACTGATGAACAAAGACGTCAATCAATAAAGATTCAAATGAGACTTCTCAAAATCGACAATTAAATAACTGTTAGCCGAGAAAAAGTTCGTCCCGCACGCTTCAAACCAATACTTTCAGTCTACCACCAAACTCGGGCAGCATAAACCCGTGCTAGATTCTCCCAATTCAACTAAATCACTCCAATCTCCGTGCTAAAATATGTCAGCAAAAAATGAAAGTCCCGCATAATGCCATTCTATTCATTCACTGTTGCTGCCTGCCTGTTATTGGAGTGACTTATCTCTCACTAAGAAGAACACTGCAGCTTGGGTTTTCATACACTTTTTGCGATTATTATATAGCTCCTGTTAAGGCATTTGCTCCAATCACGAGGAATTTTCTAGAGTCGATCAACTTGCTTCAGCACCGCCAACCGGGATTTAACTAAAGAGCGGTGAACGATAATTATCATTTAAACGTTCAGTTTCCCGGAAAAGGTTGACAAATTACCTTAAATGATATCACGAGTACGGCAGTCAGGATGGTATATCAGGGAAGTAGTTTATTGTACGCTGCGTGGTTGGAAAATGGTTAAAACTAAAAACCCCATATCATACCATTCTGTGTCAGTCTTGCCCAATTGAATAAAAGCTGAAGCTGAATGTGGTCAGCAGAGGCAAAAGGAAACAACACAAACGCCATTGTGGTTGTCCTCTAACTATGACAACAGGTACCTCCACTCAAGTGTTTATCGGATCTTGGACCGCAACCGGTGAGTTAGATTTCAATAACTGAGACCAGATTCGAATTGAACGCGTTCATTCATGGGGACCAAATCACAGGTTGTCCTTCCCCACCTTTCTTCAAAGTACGACCCGGTCGTAGAAACAGCGTAAACCGCGGGAGTCGGTGGGCTGGTTTGTGTAACACTGTCCAGCCATGGAAGTCTGGTGCAGGTTATAACGGAGCTGAGTGGTTTGCTTGTTGTCCTTGGGCCATTAAAATGACCGTGAACGCGCTCATTTGTTACGCAATGTTCCCAACGGGCAAGTAGCAAACGTTAAAAGCACCGCTGATCGAACCAGACTGGTTCTTAATGAAAAATAGATCTGAGTGTCAGGTTTCTCTACTGTATGACAGGATTGAACGGCCAGCAGAACCCTATGGTGTACTTTTTAGAGCAAGCACGTTGTCACACCGGCATTAAAGATTATCTAAGGCGCCTTGTAACATTTTATTACACGGGTACTGATAAGTGTGCAATAAGCACTCCGAAAAGTTTGACAATTTGTTCTAAGTTGTCAAGCACTTTCTGACTGGTGTTTAGGATGTCACTGATGAAGGCGGTATCGTTCGCATAATCCAAATCTATAGAATTCGATCACGTAGTAGCAACTCAACTCCTTTTGAGTCTCACACAGTGAACCCAGTTTCTATAACTTATTCAATGGTGAAGATAGGATAGTTAACAGGGGGGCATCCTTTTCTCACTGATCATCATAAGCCATCACTCTGCCCTAAATATACACTTAAAGCACTTTGATGATGTACACGGACTTCTCGCACACTCATTTCCCAACTACGTGGTCATAAAGAGCACATCGATCCATTGAATCAGAGGCCTACTAGATGTTGAAGAACATCACTTGGGTGGGTCTCCAGTTATCCTGACAGGATTACAAGAACCCACCTAATGTGAAGATGCGGTCATTACAGCCTCGATATCGACGAAACCCTAGCTTATCGAGAATCCGACCTTCACGGGTTACATGTCCCTAATAGACGCAACGGGAAAGTGCCTCCGCTGGTACATCAGGAGGATCGTAGAATGAGTACAGAACTAGTTTTGCAGGCGGGTTTCCGATAAGCTGCGGTTGTCGATCGATAGGATTTGTATCGTTGGCGTTATCTGGTACGGAAATTGAGGCGTGCTAGGCTGAGTGACTATTGGAACTCCAAAGGTAAGCAGACGAGCTGCGATTTTCCATTTGTTTTGACATGAACTCGGTGAGTAGATGTGAAGCGAAGCTCAACGAGTGCATGCAAGTAGAACTACAAGAATTTCACATTTCAAGGCAGAGTGGGCCTGGAATTCGGGATAAATTAAGCGGGAATATGGGTAAATTGGTAAGCGACGATGAGGAAGAAATCAGGTGGAATGTGAAATGATATAGGATTTCCTGAGCAGCATAGCCCCGACTCGTATTCACTTATCTCGAGGTAGCGGGTTTGGATCGTTGATTATCCCGTGTGATGGCCAGAAAAACAAGGAATGATTGGAAGATGGTCTCAGTGTATTGTGGGGCCTGGGTGTCGCTCGGAATTGTTGGCCAATTCAGGTGAGCAAATAGGCCTCTCAAACAAAGCTTCTACTCAAAAACTTGACCACAAAGTTGCGGGGTTGGTATTCGGCTACAGAGCGAGAGAGAGAGAGAGAGAGAGAAAATTAATTTCAAACCTGGAGGACAAAGAGACTGAATTTTTTATAGCCGCCTACCATTAATTATTAAAAAAGAAGTAAATAATCGCTTACAAATGAGCCAGCAAGCGCAGTTAGTGGGCGGCTGAAGTATAATGAACCATAAACAAAGAATTTATACGGATTAAATAGCGTTGCTTTACGAGTCTTGTTGGATAGTTGTAGCGGATATCGACGTAACAATAATGAGAATAATGATAGTAAAACAGTTAGTACTTTAAATATAAACATAAGAACTTATATTTTGCTCCACCGTAGTCCTGCAATCCGCTTAAATCCACAGTGCTCACAGTTAACATCAAATAAATCCATGGTAAACTCCAGGTGTAGGATGGAGACGAAGTGCAAAGTGATAAAGTGTAGGTGGATGAGTTCATCATCCAACCGTCATTTTACTATTGTTAGTTTCGATGCGGAGACGACCGATTTTGGGAGAGCATTCCATGAGTGACAGACGCGAATGGAACAGAAATTTCTGCGACACATTAGATGCCCATGCTGTTCTGCGAGTTTCAGTGAGTGGCCTCTCAGGTTTGTATTGCTCCTGAGTTGTAGTAAAGGGCGGCACATGTGATGTGGGTCTCTCAGAATCAAGTATCCCATAATCAGATCGCCTCATAGTCTGGGATAGCTTCCACTGAATACACCCAATAGTTGCAACCTCTCCTCGTGTGAAAGGTTGCGCATTCCAATTACATTCTTAGATGCCCGACGTTGTGGCTGCTCCAGTCCATTAAGGTCATGTTTCAGCCATGAATGCCAAGCTTGAATTGCGTATTCGACATGGAGGCGAACATACGCACTGAACATTTGTCGAAATATGGAGCTGTTTATTTCTCCAAAAGCCCGTTGCAACAGCCCGACGTGTTGGTTCCCAGTCTTCGAGGCCTTTTCGGATTGCTCGGAGCAACCCAAGTCATCTTGAACCAGGACACTAAAGTCACGTTCGCGAGTTGATTGTTGTAGTATATTCGTTTCGAGCCGGTATGAGTAGCTGCTCTGATGTCGGATGGAAAGCACCCTGCATCTACTGACATTGAAATGTAGTAATTTTTGGTGGGCCATTGATACGTGGTATGTAGGTCACTCTGAAGCAGTTGCTGGTCGTCATTCACCTGGGTCCTGCGCCAAATCTTGATATCGTCGGCAAACTTTAGGAAGCTTGAAGCGATTCCCAAATAATAAACGCAAAAGTGACCCTAGTTCTGAGCCACGCAGGACACCAAACTCGATTTGTATGGGTTCGATATAGAGCTCCGAACTCTGACTACGAATTGTTGTTGAAGTGGAAATTTGGCATTCCAGCTTAAATGTGCGTCGCCGATTCCTTAATGCTGGAGCTTGGAGAGTATTATCCAATGATCTATACCATCGAAAGCGTTGGAAAAATCCAGGTAGATCACATTCAGCGTCATCTGCCTTGATCCAACTACTGCGTACGATTAGAAACTTCGTTGTACATGACTACTGTCGACGGAAACCGTGCTGATCAGGCCTGATGAAGTTAGTGTTTTCCAGGTGGCACATCAGTGCATCGGGAACTATCCATTCCATGACTTTGGAGAATATGTGAAGCAAGGATACTGGGCGATATTTGGGGGGGTATTAAATTTGCCTCCAAATTTGTGAATCAGCGTCATTATTCCAAGCTTCCACATAGCGGGAACGTATTTCTCGTCTTAGCGGCGCTGGAAGAACTGAGCTAAATATCCAGCCAGTTGATTTGATGCTGCTTCCAATGCCTCTGGACGAATGTTGTCTACACCCGGCGAACTGTGTTTGCATAGAGACTTCAGCTTTTTAAATGCAGCCTCCGCGATTAAGGTGATGTATGTTAGTTGTGGCGAGGAGACGAAGAAGGTTGGAAGATCACTTGGTAGCGAGTCCCTCTAGAAAGTAGGGGCATATTGCATCCGCAGCGCGTTTACTGCTTCCACAGCCGTTCTTGTTGGGCCACCAAGCATTATGAATGGAGGAAATCATTGCCTCAACTTTCGTAGGCTTTTGACGCGCGTGTGCGGTAGTTTGTGGTAAGCACTGAAGGATTTTGCGATGCTCTGCAGATGATAGCCGGCTTTGTCTTCTCTTAGCATTTGAGTGCAGTGGTTACGTTGGGTTACGTATTGTGCTAAGTTTCTGATGCTAGTGCATCTCTGTACACTCGATATACTGCGTTGCGTACTGTGATCCATTTTCGAGTTCTGTGCCTAACGAAAAAATCTGATGTACACTTATCGCAAACCCTTATTTCTTTAACAGTTGCAATCAGCTGACTGAATTTATTGATGAACTCGAGCCAGGCGACTTCCGGAGGTTACTCGACAAGGAACGATCAAGTTGTGGCACTGACAAGATGGGCTAACCAATCGTAGATTGTGATGGTTCTCACGGTCTCATCCTTCTCATTCCGATATCCCGCATAAGAAGAGGAAGTTGATATTGATGACTGCGTGGTTACTGTGACCCGACGGGCAGTCTAAAACCAGCACATCAATCGTATGCTCATTATTGGTAAGCACAAGATCTAGCACAAGTGGCTTGTTACCTGTTCTGAACCGAGTGGACAAAGTAATGTGATGGTAAACAGGAACAGTGGTTACGAGATCTTGTAGTTTGGCTTTGAATTGTTCTCCGATCGTGGTAGGAGATTTTACACAATGTAATTTGAAATCACCTATGATAAGTAGGTGAGTGTACTTTCGTTGTAAACTGCATCTTAAAGCAGCCGCTAGGTGGCAGCCGGTTTCGGGTGTAGAGTTAGGGGTCGGTACACGAAGACGAAAAGGCAAGCGTCCCTATCATTTAAATGCAAGCAGCACCAGAGAGATTCGGAGAACTGCGAGTCTGAATCATCCACGGCCTTGCACTGCAAGTCGCTTCGGTAATACAGGATTAACCCTGCTGCTTTTGTGAGCCTATCATTCAGGATCAGCGACATGCCGGCTAGCGAAACCTCAGCGTCCGTCATTCTCGTGTGCAACCACGTCTCTGTGACATCAATAACATCATATTACCGGGAGGCTTGGCGATCCTTGAGTTCGGCCAGTATATTAGAATGTTCTTGCTTATTTGTATACCAGCAGACTAGTTTCCCGGTCTCTAGGAACCCACATAGGGATGAAGAGGTCAAGTGTGGTAGAATGCCGACCGAAGGGAGTTCGGCAGTTATTCGTCTTTTAGATGGGGAAAACCATACCTACTTTGCAACTTGAGTCGGCTAAGGTGCGTCCCAATCTTCTTTTAGACCTACTTCACGGTCAAGTATAGCTGCAGTCAAATTACGCTTCTGTACATTCTTTGGTACACTTTCTTCATCAGGGGCTTTAATATTCGAGCTGTGCCAAGCTTCTGCGACCTTTAACAGAAATTCAGAAGGAGGACGTTTCCGTCTTCTCTGCTATCGATCCGAAACATCGGTTTCTTTTTGCTCTGACTGCACTACAAGTTTTAGGATTCTAGGTCTGCATCCTCTGTAATTTGGTGTGAGAGGTATCCTGGTAAGCGATAGTGTCACAGTTTTATCCATAGAGAATTGTTCACGAATGAACCGCCACTGTTCTAACTCGTGCTTGCCGTTCTCTTAAACTTAGTTAGAAAGATGTTCTTGCACGTCATGTATGAAGATTGTGTTTAGGCGGTCTTGCTTGCTGTGTCCCTCTTCCGTGTTGCTTTTTGATTGTCCCGCGCTCCAAAGGATATCAGGATAGATGCGTATCCCAAAAGATCCTTGTTTTAGAGCGCTTGCAGACAGCAAAACGTTTTCTACGTCGGTGGCGGATGCTAGTGTTACTCGAAGTCTGGGTTCTCCAAAGTGTGGCGAGTTCGGATGACGAGTTAATCGTAATAAGTTTATGGGCTTGCCTTTGACACTCATCTGCACGCACAATGAATCCCATTGGTCTTGGTCGTCTGATAACTTCTCCCGCAACGTGATGGCGCTAGATTCGGGGACATTTGATCATACAACAGTCCGGGAACTATTGTTGGATCCCTTTTACATTGATCTACAAGGTAGCGTACTCGTTTGTTCTGACCTACTGACAAGGATTGTTTATTTATTGCTTGTCCCTCTATTCGCGTTAACGGTGTTTACAATGCAAGTGACGGCAACTGCGGCCTCCCGGTGGATGTTTGCAGCAATCTCTGTATATGTAACTGATGTTCCGGGGGGCTTCTTCTGGACAAGAGACATTTTGAGCTACTGGTACTGAGGGTGGATGTTCGGCTGCTTCATACTTGTCAGTGCTAGATGCCAGGTCTAGTGAGAGTTGCTTAACCAGACGTTTTGAGTGGTGCCTGATTTCCTTGCCATGAGTACTGTTTGACTCTCGTACGTACGGGTAGTTTTCGCCCGGAGTTCTACCAAATTTGGAGAAGACAACGTAAATGGAGACGTGGTGAAGCGGATTGTGCAGCATTCCGTTGCTTAGAAGCTGCTACTCTTCCGTGGTGCATACTGGCTTCCATTGAATTACTATTATCGTTTATACTCTGCTCGGCTTCGGCGATTAACCGGTCGCACTTCTGAACTAGCATAAGCTTGCACTTAACGACGCGGATGGGGGAGCACGCAGTACAGAAGCAAAGTGCATCTTGGGAGCTATTTCGCTCTCGTACCTGTAGTTGGGACACATTTACACATTTCGGATTATACCATTCCAAACAGTGGGAGCAAGCCAGACCTATTTTTACTAATCGATGACATTTTCCTAACCCGTAAATGCCTTTCGCTTGGAGTCTTTTTGGATTTGCATTTCTGCCATTCAACCTGGTATCGTTACCTGACCCAGTGGGTTGGTTAGAGTTCTGTATTTTTCCAGCTTTGAGAGCGGCGCACATTGGTCAGACGAGCGTGGTGATTGCAAGGTCAAATGAGCGGTCGACCTGGTAGCGCTGTCCATGTGACGGTTTATGCAGGTGCACTGGCTGACAAGGTCACAAGGAATGGCGAGTGACTGGAACCTGCTAACTGGATCTGAACATAGCGCTAAACACAAATTGTGAGATCACAACTTCTTTCACAGCTATGTTGAGAAACGCCGGATCGGAATAAGTTAAGCTTAAACTCTTCCGGATGCCTCAAAAATTCTGTATCGAATGGTATCACAAAGAAAGGCAATAGGCTCAATGTGATTGTTACCCGTTTGCGCTTCATCACGGATGCCAGTGAAAACGGTTATTGATGGCACGGACACTAATCGTAGAAGATATTTCTACGTATAATGGATCACTGTGTAGGGCTGGTAAATCCGGTTCGAATGAGCGTACGGTGAGAATGCTACGAGAAGATGGAGTGAGGATAGAAGAGAATAATTCAAATGAACCAGGAGCACGCACATCAAGCACACCGTTTCAGTATTGTTTCGGAGGCTGCGATGTATTGGTAAACCTCGGTCAACATGAAACTGTAGTCAATCACCGCATTAACTGCTAATATCAGCGATGGGGTAGAGGGAAGATGCGATTGCACCTTAGGTTGGGTAATAGAGTCCGATGCATTCTACCTACAAGGGAACAATAACAGAACAATTGTATAATATGGATAAAAAACCAAGGCTTGACTAGTCCTGTGGGATGGTTTGTGGGAATAAGGTTGGTTCAGTGAAGTTTCACAAAAGTGAAAAACACATTTGTGGACTCACCATGTTATCCATGTTAACACATAGGTATATCCGTCAACCCCATTTCGTGGGGTTGGTGAGCCCAATATGTCTGCCACTTGTCATTAACCAACGAAGCGAAATCAGATCAACTTATGTAAATGATGTAAAGCATCGTCAAGTCGCTTTTTAAATGTGTAGCGTGGACGTGGAAATGACAACAGACGAAACAGCGTTCCACGGTTGACAAACTGGAAGGGAAAAATAACTCCGGCGGCATGCCAGCCGACTGTATTGGGTGTCGACTTTCACCTTATGATCTCTCAATTCTGTGTTGCAGCTAAGGTTCAGGAGGTGGCGGCAGGCGTGCTCGGGGTATCCAAAATCTGGAACGCCAAGATGAGGTCACCCCGTAGACGGTGATGTCTTCTGCTGTTCACTCCCAGGACGCTCAGTCGTTTATTATATTGCAGGTGGGACAACCCTTCACATTTTCGTCGCCCGTCCCTGTGCGATCACCAGTGCAACCAGGTCGCGTTTTAACCAGGGTTGACAACCCTGGATCGCCTACTCTACTTGGGGCCTCACGTAGTCAATGAGCATTTTGGGAAAAATAGAGGGATCAAATCTCCCGAACGCCCGCCGTAACAGACCAACATGTTTGTTCGCGTTTTGGACGCCTTCAATGGCTGCACCGAACAGTCTATGTCGTCTTGGATCACCACCCCGGGTCTCGCTCTTGTGGGGCGTTTTTCAGCACGCCACCTCCAAGCTTATATGCATTCGTGGGCTTGTGGCGCACATGCGCGGTTTTGCACACGTCCGTGTTAAATGGAACTACATTTACCTTTGACCATTCGAAAGCACAGTCTAAGTCTTGTTGCAGCATATCGTGATGTTCCTGCCAATCGGTTGCCCCGCATATCTTAAGGTCATCGGCGAAATCAAGCACTTTGACTTGATGACACTCTCAAGGTCGCCGAAAAGGAACAAGAATACTCGCTGTCCCAATACTGACCCTTGTGGAGCACCGCCGTCCCCAACAATTGGATCAGCAAATGAATTTCGAACTCGAACCTGAAGGCGCCACTGAAAGAGGAAGTTTTTGATCCATCCAAGGACAGGGATCCCAATCCGTATGTTTGTAGCTGTTGAAGAAGGACTCGGTGATCTATGTGGTCGAATGCTTTGGAAAAGTCCAGGAAGCTGACATTAATGCCGGTCCCATTGTCGGCTATCTCTGTCCAGTTGACACGAACAATCAGTAGGTTGGTACTACATGACCTATGCTGACGAAGTCCGTGTTGTACCGGTGCTATGATGTTAGACCTTACGAAGTAGCCCATTACAGCCTCAGCTATGATCGATTCCATCACCGTTGAGAGCACCGGAAGTAGAATCCTTGGGTGATAGTTAGCTGGTTCTGAACGGCTATCGCTTTTGAAAATTGGGGTTGTGATGCCTTGCTTCCACATCCTAGGGACCGGGTGTTCGTTCAAGCATCTTTTGAAAAGACTCACTAATAGCTCAGCTATTCTCCTAGCTGCAACCTGCAGCGGTTTTGGGGGAATGTTGTCAACTCCGGTGGAACTATGGGTACGCAATGACAACAGTTTCCTCAAAATGCTCGCAGAATTGCAGATGACGGGTGTAAACGCTGGCATCTGGGAGAATGAGACAGGTATGTTACAAATGATGGCATTACGTCGGAAAATTGAGGCGTATGGTAGCTGTAGAACTTTGGTTGCATTCCCGGCGGTTTCAGCACATCAATCCGCTGATGGTAATGGGAGAACATCATGCTCCACATTCCGGAGGTTGTTCACGTGTCTGTACAGAAGCTCTTTGTTAGCACAAAACTTTTCCGCTAAACCCTGCTGGTGTACCAATTTTCCTCGCACACAAGTGCGGCACTGGGATTATGATGCACAAGATAGTTACTCCAGTTGTCAGGTCTTGGGTTCGCTCTATACACATGCCACGCGGCGTCTCTTACTGTCATGTGTATTCGGGTTCTGCTCCGAATGTATGGTGGCGTTCTTGTAGTACGAATGCGCTTGGTGAATGATACAGATTTAATCAGATCACTGAACTTGTCAGTAAAATCCGTCCAAGTACTGTCAATGGAACAGTCGTCCGCAAACTCCCAGTTGACATCTCTCACAAGTTCTGCCAGAATGTCGTAGTGGGTGATTGTTCGAAACAAGCTATTATGTTCCTGTGGATATTCCGAGTAACACACGATGTCGTAAATTATGGTTACGTGGTCGCTCTGCCCCAGAGGGCTCTCTAGCCTTGGTTTCTTAACCATGAGCTCTTCGTTCGTGAGCACTAAATCAAGCATAGATGGTTTATTTTTGGCTCTGAATCGGGTGGGTGAACTGACATGACTGAACAGCGGAATGCTTGCAATACACTTTTACAGCTTGGTTTTTAACTGCTCGTTGGGGAGTTCCGAAACTTCCAAATCATGAATATTGAGGCCGCCTGAGGTGAAAACATGACGGTATCGTCCTGGTAGAACCCTTCCCAAGGATAATTCCAGGAAGGAGTCCATCTCAGGGTGGACATTGGGCAACGATAAACAACGGCCAAAAGGCAAGTGTCGTTGTCACTGAGTAGCAGACTGTACCATAGTGAGTCTATGATCAGCGTTTCCAGATCCGCTACCGGCTCTCACTGCAGGTAGTTACGGTAGTATAACAGTACCCCCGCCCTTGCTAGCGCGATCGTTTCGGAGAAGGGACCTACCATTTATCGCGACTTCAGCGTCGGTAATTTTCTGAGTGCAACCAAGTTTTCCTGACGAATATGAGGTCCAAGACATGTGACGCTTAACGTAGCCGCAGTTGGGCAAGCTTGTTTAGGAGACTTTATGCGTTAGAGTACACGCAGGAAAGTTTCTCTGCTTTTAGTAATGACTCGTGGGATACGTGTTTTGGATAAAATGTTGTTCCGACCGGTGAAAGGTCGGCAACTAATCCTTTTTGGGCGTGGAAGGTGACGAACCCATCTGTATCGGATTCATGGTTCCCACCATTAACTATTTGCTCTTCATTTCTTATCTAATGTATGTGTTTGCCAGTTTTGTTGGCTAGTAGACTGAAGTGATCCGAACTCTTATCAGTAAGTGATCTGCCTAAGTGGCTGCCCTCGTGTGTTTGATTAGCAGATGCAGTTTTGATCAGGAGCTAGGAAGGAATGTTGCTGCAGCCCACATTCCATCCCTCTACTACCATTATTGACATTTATCTAGATTGAAGGACCACTTTCACAACCCTTGCGCCACATCCCTTGTAGTTTGACGATCGGCACAGCCTCCAGCTTGATCGCGCTATGACGTTTTTCAAGGAGAGGGTCTCGCGAATTTACCGCCATTATTCCTGGTCCTGGGTAGTCGCTTCGTGCTCATCATGGCTGCCAGTCTCGGGAACAGCGTGTACAAATATACTCCTTCCTTCCGGTGTTCGTCCAAGTAGTGCTTAACTTATCTGCGTTCCCTCCGCGAAATATCCAGGAATAGACGGATGGAACATGACTCTTTCCCGAGGCAAGCTGTCGATAACGGGATAACTTCTAAATCCTTGGGCGGAAGTCAAAGCAACTCAGATAAATCTTGGTTCACGGTAGTGCCGTGAGTTTGAGTGACGGATAATACGTTACAACTTCTATAGTGTCACATATAGAGTTCCACTGGTTCAGGTCATCTAGTTGTTTTCCTTTACAGGAATCGGACGTCGATTCTGGAATGTTGGTACAGTTTACCGCTGGTATACTCGTGCAACTCTGGTTGAGGTCAACCGATCAGCTGGTCTGTATACAGTCGAAGGAGGCTGTTTGGGCACAGTTTCGTCTTATTTATTTACCATGGGTCCGGTGGCAGTGGCCGAAAATCTAGGTTTTCGATAACCGTTAGCAACAATCAAGTTCCAAGCACCACTGGTGGCGAAGTCCTGCTTTTTCGGAACCGTTTGGGAGGTGGACGAGGCCCTGACCGTGCTCATTGCAACCGGACTGGCCGTGGTTGTTTCAGGCATATTTGAGAAGCTTGTGGTATTGGCGTTTACTGCCACAGATGATGCATTTTTGGCGCGCTGCCTAGCCTTCTTCCTCAGATTTAATACGGTACCTGACGGGAATGACTGGGAAAAACCCTCTGTCATGCTTTCTTTAAATGAACCGCTTTTGGTGCTGCTCATTTGTTCAATCATTACTACCAGTCTTTCGTACTTCTGCGATAGTTCACGTACAATCTTTATCAGTGGGATGGCTATACATAGTGAACAGAAGAATAGTGAATTTGGTTCACTATTGTGTAGCTTCAACTGGTTCACTGTGAGCTTGGAACATTTGCGATAGAACTTACCTTGGCAAATGCTACACTGGATTCCCATCCGTAGGTCTTTGTGGCACGAAGAAAGGCCACCAACTACTGTCGATCTGGATGCGGTAACATGTGCTTCTGATTGGTCACCACAATCCATTGCATCGATCAATGGTATTATCATAGAGGCCCGAGCGCTTATGGTTTCCTGCCGGTCGCGAGTGCGTTGAATAGTTTACAGGTTCAAGTTCGTCACATTCTCTACGTCTGGTCTAGGTGCTTCAGATTAAAGCGGCTAGATGGTTCAAACGGAAAACAGAGCGACTGCGCGATACGGACTCAAAGTGCACTATAGCTACTTTGATAATCAGTTCACAGCTGTGGTTGCTGCTTCGTTAGATGAAACGTGGAGTTAGCTTTCTATTGTGACCACGAAGATTGCTGTGCGGATAGTGATACGGAAAATTCCTCGATTGTGTTTTTTGCGGGAATGGCTCAAAAACCGCAGTGCGGAGGTCAAAGCCGATCCATACAAGCCGGATCCGAAAGCTGGAGTGCACTAGATAGCGCTGATGAAGCTGGGTCGAGTGTATGGGAACTCATGTTTGAGTGACAAAATACAATTGAGAACGGCGGCAAAACAACGTGTGCACAGATGCGCGATTCTGACGCAGTCATCTGGTATTTCGAATTCTGAGCAATTTGGTTTAAGAGCTGGGATATCAACAGTCACCTCCGCCTTATACCAGGATGTTTAGCACCGCTATAGTGAAACACTGGAAGGAGTGGGAATACTTTTGACTTCCAGGTAGTAAAGAACTTTGGTCTTGTGTGAAGGCTCCAACCCAGTGGACACCCATTGGTTTATTTCTTTCGCTATTTGACGCTCTTTTAATCCAAGGAGGCCAGACTAACTGACATCAGAAGCACGTACGGAGGCGACACATAAGCTTCGAAGAAACTATACACAGGGATAACGAAAAAGAATAGTTGCCTGTGGGGCATGCATTTTCAATGGATGGTGAAGGCCTTGGTGTCATCTGACAGTTGGCACTTGCACCAACATGGGATCACAATCCTTTCCTTGCGTGTTATCCGACCCAGATCCAAGGTTTAAATACAGCGGGTAGCAAATACCTATATGAGAATTTGACTGGCTTCGAGCACTCGGGAACCCGTTGGCTTCACAATGGCCTCTGATAGCAACTGCAAGGGCCATCAAATGCATGGCTAGCCTAGCCTTTCTTAGCCGGTATTCTATGATCTATGGCAGGTGTATCCAAACTTTTGTAGGGAGGGCCACATTTTGTGAAAAATATGTCGGGCCATATTCAGTCTGACATTATAATAACAAAAATTACACATGTTCGAAAATTTGTATACTTGAATTTATTATTTTGTGGTGAGGCCGCGGGCCAATTGAAATGTTAATGCGATCCGTATTTGGCTCGCGCGTCAGAGTTTGGACGCCATAGATTCTATGGTAAGGTCGGGAGAAGCACCAGGTGCAATTTTGTCACCCAAGGTCTTAAAGACACTCCCAACTAGAGCCATCGTACTCAACTGGTCACGTGGGTTGAGGTGAGCTTCACTCGCACACAACCACCAATCACTTGCAGATAATTTCATGCAGTGAGGTTCTAACAAGTATAGATTGCCACAGTAGTAAAGTGTGCACAAAGCCCATGGTGAGCGATGACCTTCACAACACCAGTCAATTATCGCGCTGGAAAATAGGTCACGGTGTAGGCCTCACGATCGATGCTTTTGGGTTTTTGTGTGCTCACACTCGTTTGTGGGCGCATATGAATAGCCATGTTTTCACCACTGTAAAAAAGACCCTAGTAGTTTTGCACCCTTGTAAACAAAGAAATTGTATGGGCCAGTTTTCTCAGTGGGCACTTGAGAACACTACTTCATTATGGGACGCTGGTGATTGCGAACTTATCCATTCGACACACACTTCGACCAGGTCACGGAAACATGGTAAGTACACAGGTGTAAATGTGCACAGTTTTTCGGTTCTCGTTGCTCTGTAAAGTGTGCATAACCGACTTACAAGATGAAAACGGCGGTGGTTGTCAAAGAACTCACTGGCCGCAGTTAGCCTGTTAACTTCCGAATCCGTTATCGATGCTAACCAAAATATACCCTATGGTCAACATCAGCGTTCTTGTTGTAGAGACATGGACCGACGTGGAGTCTCGTACTGACCGCCATGATGACGAGCCTCGGATCCTCGTTTCTCATTGGCTACAACTTCGCCGTTCTGAATCTACCAGCACTGGTGAGCTCATACTGGTTTCCTTTGTAGCAACGGTGATGTTTTGCGATCATTTAACTAATTGTCATCCTTTCTGGTAACTGGAGAGTATACGAACTTCGAAACTACTTATTACAACACACCTTATGAAGCCCTCTCGACCCAGTTGATAATTACTTGTAATTGCTGACATTATTTTGATCGACAGGAGTTCTACTATCCATGGAAGAGCTTTCTTACAAGATAGCTCTTAGGTCGTTGCATATGTTCATTGCATGTATGTAGTGTAACTGTTCGGAGGATCATGCTTTTCTCTTAGGTTTCCCCACCCCAAATCGCTAGCACCTAAGTTTATGTGACTGCGTGGTCGAGGGAGAAGGCACCGCGGCTAGGGTAAGCGAACAAAGTGTATAGTTATGGAGCCCTTAAAATGCAGTTCTACCGTGGACTTGTGAATACAGTACCGTCTCTAATCGCATTACTTACTGAACTGCCATCGATAAACATGACGTAGTTGTTCGATTCGGTTTCGGTGGAGCTAGTGCACTACCTTTCAGTAGACACAGGTAGCTTAACATTTCACAAGAACTTCCACCCCCAACACGTAACCCAATACCGCATAATCAACAATGTCAGTGGACCGGGGCAAATAATGGCAATAACCTGAGTCACTTGTCAAGCTTAGTGTCGTAGGAGGAATGGAGCTTGTCTTTGAAACCGTCTGTCGACGACTGAGTCGACGGGCACGACTTACTTCGTACCTGCTGAGCTCGGCTCACGTTGCATCTTCTGGTAAGAAGACAATACGCGGCAGTATTGCCATGCAGTAGCGCCGTAAGTAAGCTGGCTACCCTTGTCACTCGTTCTCTACATCACTGGCCCATTGCAAATGGCGAGCAATATTTTTATCCGAGTGAATCCCTTACTGATCCCCAAACCGTCAAGCATCTTTACTGAATAAGCCTAATTTATTGGTGCTCAATTGAAATGTGATAGTCGCTGTAGCGAAGCAGTGAATTGGGTCAGATCCATGTGTTTGACCGGATTAAACTTAAACTAGTTGAACTTACAGCCAGCACTTGGCCAACTAATCCACAACCAATGCGGTATTTTGGCATCACACATTCAAATACGCCTGGAAGGAAACTTGTTTCTTATGTATTGGTCACAGGTTGCAACTGACATATATGGGATTTTAGGGATCTTCTGAGTCATCCTGGTGACTGACGTTAAACAGTGCTCCAGCGACACCAGCCAATCATCACGGAAGTAAATTATTAGCCATATTTTGATTCTGCAGCACAAGTCTCTCGTTTTGCAAATCTCTGCTGCTAGCTGTACTTTGAGGATTCGCTATCCGCATTGTGCCCATACTTCAGCCGATTATATTCGGTATATCACAAACGTGCATGACCATGCGAAAGTGTTGCTCTCGTTGGCTGGAATTGTCTAGGCCAGCTCACATCCTATACTGAGTACTGGCAGACAAAGACAGATGCTATCTTTTCAAGTCAGCCCTCGCAGCTTCATTTACTTATTTCCTGACACATTTTCCTTGTTTTCTACCGAAGCACGAACATCTGCTGCATTAGCCCAGTTTATGGACTGTACATGTTTTTCCGCGTATTTAATCCGGGTTCTAAGCACGACAGGCCAAAGGACAGTGCAATGAGATCCTTTAATATAGGCTTAAATGTTATCGTTTCACAACACGACGCTTACAAAAGTTAGTAGTCCTATGTTACTGATAATGTGCCCCACATGCCTGCGATAAGCCCAAACGCTTTCCATCTTACTGGCCTTGAAACTTTATTCCGACTGGATTGATGCTTCCGTATGTGCCAGGAAGATTTTCATCAGAACGTGACAAGAAATTTTATATATAGGTCTTTCCAATCTGACTTACAGAGTCGGAGATTACTCTATAACGTCGTATATTTCGATTCCGTGACCCTACAATGTAATGTCCCATTCTCATATGCTCATTTTACATGTGGTCAGATGCCACACTTAATACACTGACTGAAGGCCACTGGGGAAGCGAGGAACGTTGAGGTTGAACACAGCCACTGCGCGGTGCAAGAAGATGGTTGGATGGGGCGTGTCTAGGACATGCGTTGCAGGAGTCCACCCTTTCCGCTTCCTTCCATCACATCTCCATATGAAGTGCTTATCTGTACCTGACACTGAGCTAAACCTTGACTTAAACGGAGATAAGGCTATTCTCAATAAGACCGATTTTGTTACATGGGAGCACTCGGGGAAAAATAAAGGACCATGTGTTATTAGAGAAGTTCCGGCGCACTTGCGTCAGGCCTATCATAACTTCCAATTGATGTGTGAAGGGAATAAAGTTGCAGGACTTATGAACTCAAAAATTATGATAACACTTGAGGTGTAGTTGACGGGACTTTTGTCCCATTGCCAAGATTTAAGGATGGGATGCGAATATACGGCTGCTACGTTTAACTTTGATCTCATATACCTCTTTCGGCAGTCGTGAGTGAAGGTGTTCGAATGCTGATTTTTCCACCTCCGGAACAAGCTTGCAGTGTGATGTCGTTTCAGCTGGGAGAAAAGCAGAAGAAAGGCTCGGAAACATGCGAGGGATATTCTCTTCATGCAGGTCCAGTCACTTATTCGACCAGTGAATTGGTTCAGCCAATACATCGGATCTATTTGCCGTTGCATCGGTGAAAAATACTCAGTGGGAAGGCCTGGTGCACCCAGTGGGTGGAGAGGGGATACAGTGAAAAGCAAATATTAGGAACCCCTACATTTTGCCTAATGCGGTTGGAAAAGCGAGAAAGAGTGTGCGCAAGACATGCTGGTGAGAGCAGCGACTAAATATAAAGCATTCGGTACGATGTTATTATGTAGTTAGACCCAATCAACATAACTTTGGAGAGGCGTTTTACTGACGAGCGCCTAAGTATCAACGTGGTTTCGGCATCCTGGAGCACAATTTTCTCTATGACGTTTGCACGGACTCCGGCCTACCGCATGGGATTCTAGTTACAGTCTGGTAGTGAAATGTCCTGAGCGTTTTTTGAAAGGACTAGGATTGGGTTGCCTTTTAACCAGCGTACTCTAACGGGTGATGGATACCAGTCATCAGCCCATATTTTACAGAGCAAGAATCGATATACCATATATATATGTATATATAACAATAAACCTATAATATGCAAATGTCCATACCGCTTCAAGTCCATTTAAGAAATTACTTTATTCACTCTGCGTGGGTGAATATTCAGCTACAGCACACACAATATCGACAATGTGCCAAAAAACAAATCAGTGGAAAAGAAATAAGACAAAAACAAACGGGTAGATAAGGACAAACAACACAATCAATTTGGAAGTCGACTGGTTAAGTTAAGGATGACAGAGTTGGGGTCTCTTAAAAGAAGCGAGGTAAGGTATGACTGACGAGCGATAAGGTTGTGTGCGGGCATAGATTAGCTTGTACTTCTGCCTAATAGATAAACTTGATAAACATGCAGATAAGGCAGTATGTAGGGGATGACTTGTATCGGTCAGTATGTTAGAGGCCTGCATTTTACAAGAACTAATGTGTGTAGACATAAGTGTTGGTAAAAGGAGCTATCGGAACACCGCTGCATCGAGGTAATTACTTTAATGATCTGAAAAATAATTTATAATGTTTGGCCAAAATACCGGAAAAGATCACGAGGGTACAGTACCTCCATTAGAGGAGAACACAGGCATGGACAAAGCGAACGATCAACTCAGGAGGTGCGCAGGAGACTCTGGGCAGACAGGCATAGAATGAGAGCCTTCTGAATTTTGTAAAAGTTTCATTTACTGGAAGCGTCTAAGATGCATTGGAACTCAACGTAAAATTTTGCTACATTACTGATGTGGAAGACTGTAATCCGTCGCCATCAACATATAACTTGTTGCACAGCGTAAGGAGCTCTTCGTACCTGGCTCCTTTGTGTAAGGAAAAAAGAATGTCATGGCACTTTGAAGCATTAAGAGACAGATCACGAGATTTGTACCAGCCGTTAAGATCTTTCAGAAGCGCTTCTATTCTGAATGAACAATCAGCCCTTTGGTGACTGATGCCCAGGACGATATCGTGCGCATATTCTATCAGATTCGCTTCAGTTGAAGCTGATATAAGTAGAAAAGAGTAAAGGCGATAGAACTTTTCCCCGAAGGACACCTGCGTTGGTGAGTAGTGGGAACATCTGCCACTGATCCGGGTGACCTAAGTGCGTTCAGCAAAATAATCAGTCAGTAAATAGATAATGGAGGATGTACTCCCTGACTAATTAGGTCTTCTAGCAGTACTTCGCGGTTTACACAGCCACATACATAGCTGTAGTCACGAAAACACACCCGAGTTGTTTTACTCCTATGGTCGAGCGACGACAGTACGGAATGTACGACGTAGGTCACAGCATCTAGGGTAGACTTCGAACTACAATAGGCGAACTGAAGGGATTTATTAGAGCGCGTTCTGGACGGCTTCATTTCGAGAATGACTTTCTCCAGAACATTCAAAGCAACGGAAGTGCACGCTATAGGTCGATATCTGTTGTATCCTTTTGTCGGCACTGGTAGAAAGTTGACACTTCACCAACAGTCGGCTATTTTGTGTTGCTGCATACACATTGCCTAAATACTCGCAAGAGGTGTTGCCAAACAATCAGCACCTTCTTTGAGTAAGATAGGAGATAGCATATTCGGCCCACTAGCTTTACCAGAATGTAGGTGTTTTAGTTAATTATTCACAGTTGCACTGTCAAGGGGAGGCAATAGTTCAGCAGACCCTGGCACTTTGGCACAGGAATACTCTGGAGCTGTAGTAGCATTACACTTGCAGAACTCCTGATTCCATTTACTACGTCTACATCAAAGAAGGGCGAACGTCGAGTAACTCAGCCAAGCGTCTTCAGCATCCTCCAGATTTCACGACAAGTGCCGTTCCAAAGAACAGTCTGGACATACACTTTGTTAAGACGGTGTAGTTCTACCTTGATACAATCTGTGCGAGATCTTACTGAGGTGTCCTCTTTTTCTTTAAACGCTTTCTCCTTAAGTCGGCGTAGCCGCTTCAGGTGGTGGGGGGGTGAAAACCTGTCAGCGCGGACGTAAACAGTTTCCGAAGGACAACAAATATCGAAACAGGTTTAAATAACTTGTCAGATTATCACAATACCTGGATATATCAGGGTCAAAGAACAAACTAAATTCCGTCGATGTGATCATTTCGCGAAGTCTGTCGAGATTTTGTGGAGAGCACTGTCTCCACCTGACTCTTCTATTATTGGAGCGAGTGATTCGTTGGTGGCTGTTCTTGCTATAGATGACAGCTGATTTCATGATAGTTGAGTGATCAGACGTACCGGTGGTAGCACGAGTAAATACGGAGAACCAGCTCACCAGTTAACAAACACCAGGTCCAAGGTCGCGTTTGACCTGGTGGACAGATTGACGATGTTTCGCAACCCGAGAGCATTGAGGAAAGTATTATCACATCTAATGAAATCTCCGCAGAAGATGCACACAAAACGATTGATGTGTTCTATGACAGCTGCAGTAAATTCATCACAGAAATTATCAGCTTCAGTTTTGGGACAGGTGGGAGATATGCAGATGTTAGCCAGCAATATTTAGCGGTAGCCATTCAAAGATCTCGCCTTACATTGTATGCTAAAACAATTGATAAAGAATGATGAGAAGCAAAAAAACACGTTCAGTTGTAATAAATACTCCACCACCTCGGTTTCGGTACGTACATGAGCGATAAGCCTGATGGCAAATAAATTCTCCAACAAATACGACTGCATCATCCAATTCTTCTTGCAGTCAGGTTTCTTGAAACATAATGATTCCAAGCTGCGAAAATTCTCTTGAGAAAACAATGTTTGATAACTCATTTAATTTCCATATGAGCGAGCGTATGTTGGTGCTAAGCAATACTGGAAGGCTCAGATCTCTCAAATTTTTCCTGCGAATAGCAGCTCTCCATCCAGAACGATGGTCTATAACAGAATTATTACACTACGAATTCGTTTCAGTTTGTTTCTGATAACACAGCCGTTCCAAAAGGCACGGGTTAGAAGCGTAAAAAAGGTAGCGATTTTAAAATATCGCGTGAGTAGATTTGCATAGCAGGACGAGTGATAAATTAAAACAAGAACCGGTAGTGCACAATATAAAATGTGAGAACGTGTGTGCTGGCAAACTTCAAAGAGAGGACTCTTAGGGCACGGCAAAATTTGAAGGCCCCGGCATTTGCTTCCCTTTTAAAAGTTGCGTCACACTGATCGCGGTTACTTCTTAATCGTCTAATTCCTTCCTTAAGTGAAAACGCTGCTACCATCGCACAAGTATAGTATCTCGTAACTATCAACTACTAACCTTCTAAAGATGCTTCAACGCTCCATCTCCGTAGGGTACAGGTACGCTGAAAAAAAGAACAACCCGTAAGCTCGCGGTGCATAATCCTTTAAACAATGGGGAAGTTTTTTGGCTGTCAGAGGCACACTGTAACACAGTCCAGTTTGCTTTTAGAGCTTACGCCAAGTGAAAGCTGCCGCACACATGTTGGGATCGGGTGTATCTACGTAGGTATGTGAACCAAACACTTTCTTTCTGAGTAGTGGCGTAATTGTGGTCTGGCGGTAGTAATGAACAATGAACAATGAACAATGATTTATCACGGGATAAATGCAAGTGCTTGACACGTCCCGTAGGATGGTTCAGGTGAATATGGTGAAATCAAAATATGTCTGGGTCATCTATCGAACGTCTGCCGAGATGAATAGTTTGATAAGTAACATCAGTGTAAAAGTAAAATAAATTATCGAGCGTAAACGTTCAGAAAGACACTGGGGTGCAGTGATCATTGAGGTAAAGAGTGAGCAAAGTAAAATATGGTCGCTCACTTAGGTCCATTTGATACATGAATCCTTTTGAAAAGCATGCTTGGCGTAATCCACAGTAGGGCAGTTTAGGTAACAAATGTTGGGGGCTAAGAGCAACATCTAATCGTTTTTTGAAAACAACCAAGGTAGGAGAGGACACAACTGAGTCTGGCAGTGCGTTCCAAGGTTTGCAAACTCGAAGGGAAAAGTAATTCCGTCGACACTCTAGACGGCTGTATTGTTCCTTCAACTTTAAGCAGTTACCCCTGAGCAGCATGTTGTGACTAAGTTTCAGCAAATGGCGGCATACGTGGTTGGGGTCACTCAGTATGTGATACGCTAATATGAGATCACCGCACAGCCTTCGATAGCGTCCGCTGAAAATTCCCAGCAACTTCAGCCTTCGGTGGTAAGAGTGATAGCGCAGACCCTGCACATTCTTTGTTGCTCTCCGTTGTGGTGCTTCTATCGCTTCTAGGTCAAGCTTCAACCAAGGTTGCCAAGCTTGGATAGCGTATTCAACATGCGGGCGTACGTAGGACTTGTGCATCATTGGGAAGATTGATGGGTCAAATCTCCCGAATGCTCTTTGCAGCATGCCGACATGCTGGTTGCCTCTTTTCGCAGCTATCTCAGCCTGTTTTGAACAGTTGAGGTCGCTCTGTACGATCACACCCAGGTCACGTTCCTGGGAGCTATTCTGCAGTCCGTTGGTCCCAAGTGAATAGGTGTAGTTATGTCTATGGCGTAATTGTACCACGCGACATTTGTCTACATTGAACGGTAGGGCGTTTTGAAGTGACCAGTTCGACACTGTGTTAAGATCGCACTGGAGCCGTTCATGGTCTTCCGGTCCTCTGATCCTTCGCCATATCTTGATATCATCAGCGAAAAATAGGAAATCGGAAGTAATTGATCTCGCCAAATCGTTAATGAACACCAAGAATAGACGAGGTCCAAGAACCGAGCCTTGTGGTACTCCGCACGCCACATCGATTGCATCAGACAATGATTCTCGGACTCTCACTACTAGCCGTCGTTCGTGTAGGAAATTGTCAATCCAACTCAGGATTGGGTCGCCAATGCCATAATTCCGAAGCTTGTGAAGGAGAATGCGATGGTTTAAGCGATCAAATGCTTTTGAAAAGTCCAGGTAGATGACATCGACCCCTACTCCATCATCAACAGCTTCAGTCCAGCTATTACGTGCAATTAATAGGTTAGTATTACACTAATGCTTTTGATGAAATCCATGTTGCTCTGGGGCTATTAAATTGTGGCTTTCCAGGTGTTGCATCAGCGCGTCTGCGATGATTGATTCTATCACTTTGGATAGTACGGGAAGTAGTGTTATTGGACGGTAGTTGGCAGGATCAGTGCGGCTACCTCCTTTACGAATAAGAGTGATGATCCCTCGCTTCCATACTGGTAGAATACGGTTCTCCTCTAAACATCGCTGATAGGAAATAGCCAGTGGTGCTGCTAGATCACTAGCTACTGCCTGTAGAGCCTTTGGTCGGATGTTGTCAGCTCCGGGAGAACTGTGGATACGCAAGGATAGCAACTTCTTCAAAACAGCTTCCGCAGTGAAGGTGATGTTTTCTAAACCAGATGGTGGAGTAGTAGAAATGAGGAGAAAGATTGTGCTCGTTACCTCCTGGAAAGTTCGGGAGTAATGAAGCCGTAGGAGATAAGCTGCTTCCATTGCTAATCGCGTGCACCCATCAGCCGTGACTAGTGCTGGAACCCCTCGCTTTACCTTTCGAAGGCCGTTAACGTGCCTGTACCGGAGTTTGCGGTTCGTGCAGAATGGCTTCATTAACTTCTGCTGATGCGTGACCTTGTCTTCGCGGATCAGTTTCACACAGAAGTTACGATGTGTCACGTATGCAGTCCAGGTTTCGGCATTCGGGCAGTCCTGGTGATCCCGCCATGCAAAATCCCTCCAGGACAAACATTTACGTGTCCTGCTCCTCTTCGGAAATGAATTACTCTTGTTTTTAGGTTGGAAGGACTTCAGCTCTGATGCGTGCGCTATCAGTGTGCTAAACGTCCTTGTAAATGTTTCCCAGGCAACATCTGGGGGGCATTCGGTTACTAAAGTCCAAGATGTATCCTTAACAAGCTTAGACAGCACATTGTAGTGTGTGAGAGTATGCACTTTATCCTCCTCCTTTTCAGAGTACTCCGCATAGCAAATATAGTCAAAGAGTAGAGTAACATGATCACTACGACCCAGTGGTGTGCTTGTAACTATCGCGTCAACCATGAGTTCTTCGTCAGTGAGCACAAGATCCAGTATCGACGGCTTGTTAGCAGTTCGAAATCTGATGGGAGAGGTTACTTGGTTGTAAAGAGGGTGGCTAGCAATAAGTTCTTGCAAACAGGCTTTAAACTGCGTACCGTCGGTTGCCGGCGTTTCTATGTCGTGCATGTTAAAGTCTCCCGCGATAAGAATGTGGGTGTAGGACTTGTTCAAAGCAAACTGGAAAACGTGGTTCAGTTTGAAGTCCATTTTCGAAGTTGAGTTTGGTGGGCGATAAATCACGGCTAGTAGGCATGTGTCCTTGTTTCGCAACCATAGGCGGCACCAAAGCGAATCGGGAGTTTGGATTTCCGGGTGGTCGTTAACTTCACATCGGAGGTTTGTATTATAATAAAGAATCACACCGCCACCCCTTCCGGTTCTATCGGTCCGAAGCAGTGACATACCGGGTAAATTGATCTCAGAATCGGTTATCTCAGGATTTAACCATGTCTCTGTAATCATGACGAGGTACCGCGATTATGAGGCATGGAGTTCTCGAAGTTCTGCCAACTTGCTTAGAAGGCCTTGGGCGCTTGGATACATGCAAGATAGGGCTTTTGTTGTTAGGAGTTCATTGATAGATGTCAAGTTTGTGTTCGCTTTTAAGCCGGCCGTTAGGTGGCCGGCAATTAATCGTTTTTTGGTTTATGTATTTCAGTCGTGTTGCATGGCATTATTAAGCGTTCCTGAACAGAAGTTTCACTGGTGCTGTGCTCGGTCCTCCTGTGTGCCGTGGGCGCGGTTGTGTTGGTCTCTCCGCAGGACTGGGCAGATAAGGAATTTGCTGCGTTTGCAAGTTCCATTGAATTGCTACCGACTTTTGATCATTCCGCTGCTGCTTTTAGCCGGATCTCTGTTAGCAGCCTAGCTCGAAACTTTAACCAGCTATCCAACAGAACTTGTGTTATTCCCTCGGAGTGTAGTATTACTTTAATTAGCCTTGGACCACAGCCCTTGTAGTTAGGTGATGACGGAACTCTTGTCAGGGATTTGGCAATAACGTTGTCTACAGAGAGTGCTTCGCGGATGTAGCACCACGCCGTTGCAACCCAACCGAGAAAACATACCAGACTTGTCTCAGCAACTGTATGTTTGTTGTTCTGAAACGCCAAGCTGCTGCTAACCAGATGGGCTGTGTCCCGCGTGCGTGTAACGCGTTCTTGTTGGCATGTCACTTATCCCTCTGAGTGCAGTATTAAAAAAGCATCCCTATGCGTAGTGTACAGGACACAAGCATTGTGATATGACCTTAAACAAATGTTATGAACACGTTAATGTGCACTGCCAGTCATACAAAAATCTCATGCTGGATGGTCATAGCTTTTGTACACAAACATGCCCGATGCAGAGAGGGTCATAGCATAGGTGATATTAATGGGTCTTCGCCGAATTTCGGGTGTGCATATAATCGGAGGCTTTGGCTTAGGACCTGAGTCGTTCTCATGTCAGGTGTGGGCGCCATGCCAGTAAATCGGACCAAATCCCATCTTTTGCGGAGGTTAGGAATTGGTCGATGGCCCACTTCCCGTAAAACCTAGCCATAAGAGAAAACAGATCTAGAGGTTATAAGTTCACCGCTCGTTCAGCGTAGAGCATGAGCGCCGCTCATTGTCTCTGACGGTCGAAGGGTACCCCGGGTGCTCAATGGTTTTCTACTTCCCGCCTCAAGCCGGTAAGCCCCTGGTCAAATTGGTGCAAACCCGCTAACTCCCTCCTGCGTCTGGCCGTGGTCGCAGATGCGTATCTTACTACGTTCGCAAAACACAAAGGAATTATCCCAGTACCTCCAAGGCAGCGTGTGTCGGACCTCAAGCAGATCCCAATCTGTCTCCATACTCACATTTTCGAGCTTAATTGGCTCTCCAATTCCTTGTGGGTCAGGCTATTGATCCACAGGCTCCTGGCGGAGTCCCTTAAGCAAACCTCCCAAGCACAACCGCCACCATGCGTGCGATTGCCCACCAATGAAATCGGATGCATGCGCACAAAGCACTCAGCATCGGGTGCTGGAACCTTCTTACACTACTGAACCGGAAATCGAGTGAGCGCTCTGAGCAACGCACTGCAATAGTCGCAGTGGAATTGGCGCGGTACAACATCGATATTGCGGCGCTCAGTCAGATCCGGCTCGCTGAGCAAGGTAAGTTGCATGAAGCAGGTGCTGGCTGCACATTCTACTGGGTGGGCAATGCTGCCTCAGCACCACCTGTACGTGGGACGGATTTACAATATCCGATCGCCTCCATGGCCAGCTGGTGGGTGAACCAACAGGCATCAGCGCGCGACTGATGACTGTTCGCCTACGACTCGGAAGATGTAATTTTGCCACTTTTATAAGCACGTACGGTTGGACCATCTGTTATCCTGCTGACACGCGTGATCATTTCTATACTCAACTATCCTCCGTGATGCGGTATGTGCCGAGGATTGACTGACTCTTGCTGCTGGGTGATTTCAACGCGCGCGTTGAGCGTGATGCATCGGTGTGAACAGATGTCATCGACCCGCATGACATTGATTCAACGAATACGAACGGTGACAGGCTGTTCTCAGTGTGTTCCACTCACGGCCAGACGATCACGAACACTAGGTTTGCGCTGAATGCGAGTGATTTGGCAACTTGGACGTACCAACAAAGTGGCTACGCTCACCTGCTTGATTATGTCATCGTACGTGCGCGTAATATACGTGAAGTACGCAGGACACGTGTACTGCGTAGAGCTGAGTGTGGCACTGATCACAAATTGGTGCGGACCAAACTATGCGTATATTTTCGTAAAGCTAGGTATTGCACTCCTGTCGTGAACCGGCTTAAATTTAACATTCTCTCCCTCGGTACTGTGTCGAAACGTATTGAGCTGGGGAAGGCGATGGCTGTACGACTGCGTGATGAGGGCTGCATAACCGCAGTGGGCCATCTGTGGCACCACATTCGCAATCAGGTGACAGCTGCTACCGAGGGGACTGTCAGGCGCGCAAAGTGTAAACGGCCCGATTGGTTTGATGAGAACAATGCGACCATTGGAGCATTGGTGGGGGAGAAGAATGCAGCATTTGCTAAAAATTTGTCAGACCCCAGTTAATTGGGGAAGAAGAGCAATTTTGACAGAAATCAACGTCCACTGACCCGAGAGCTCCGTTGCATTTAAAATGCATGGTGGACGGAGAAGGCGAAGCAGATGGAATGCTACGCCCAACGCCGCCAACAAAAGGAATTCTTCGGCTTCTTAATGGCCGTGTGGGGACCGAGGTTGGAGCCGCTGAGGAGGCTAATCCATGGTAGTTCGGGCGCTGCTTGCACACAGACTGCAGACATAATGCAGATCTGGCGCACCTACGTTGAATGTGCCTTGAACAACCATACAAATATTCACTTGCCAAACTTTATCGGCCTGAAGCAGCACGATGTGAAGGCGAGTCTGGCGGATACGCTGACACTGAATGACACGCAGCGAGCACGTGCTCAGCTGCGAAACGGCAAGTGCACCAGTGCGACAAGATCTCGCCTAAAGCATTGAAACGTGGCGGTCCCGCGTTGGTGACTGCGCTGCACCACTTGGTGCAACGCGTATGGATTGAGGAGGAGGTGCCTCCTGAGCTGAAGGATGCTCTTGTGATACCATTGTACAAAGGCAAAAGGGGCAAGCAACGTTGCATGATTTATCGTGGCATCAACTTGCTGAGTTGCGTGGGCAAGGTGATTGCCCGAATCCTGCTCAACCGCCTCCTCAGCCAGGTCGCGGAACCGAACTTGGCGGTAGAGTAATGTCGATTCTGTTCGGGTCACAGCACCATCGATTTGGTGTTTGCGGCTCGTCAGTTACAGGAGAAGTTTAGAGAACGACACCAGCCGTTGTACTCGCTTTCTGTTGTTTTCACCGAAGCATTTGTTACAGTGAACTGCGAAGCAGTGTAGCTGGTGTTGGGTAAGTTTGGTTGTCCGAGTAAGTTTGTAAGTTTAATTGAATGTCTACGCAGTGTCATGCGGTCGAGGGTGCAGCTGATTAAACAGATCTCGTATGAATTTGCAGTTGTCTCTGGTGTGAAGCAGGGCTATGTGTTAGCTCCTGCTCTGTTTAATATTTATCTTCATGCACTGTTGTCTTGTGTTTTGATGCCGTTTGTGCTTACGGTGTTCGTGTGGAGCACCATATTGATGGTGGGTTGCCGAACATCCGTAGTTTCGGCGCGAGAACCCTAGTCTGTGAGACAACTATCAGTATGTTTCTGTTTGCTGACGACTGTGCGTTGTTTGCACACAGCACGGCTGCGTTGCAGCACATGACTAGTGCTCTGCATTTGATAGTGGCCAAATTCGGGAGCACCGTCAAAACAAGCAAGCCTTCACCCGGAGTAGATTCCGTGAGTCTGCCCCAAATCCAGATTGCCGACGAAGTGATGGAAATCACTAAGAGATTTTGCTACCTAGGCAGCGTAATAACAACCGACCAGCTGATGACCAGCGAGCTGCGCAGCCGGGTCTCGAAGGCGGCTGCTACTTTGACAAGCTGGTATTCCGTGTGTGGTACAACCACCAGCTCACTATTGGGACGAAGCTGCTGGTATATAAGTCTATGTTGCTGTACGTTCTTCTTTACGGCAACGAAAACTGGACACTTTATCGGAAGGATGTCCGAAATCCGAAGCGTTTCCATCAGCAGTGTTTGCGCCGTATTATGCGCATCCGCTGGAACGACCGAGTTACAGAAGCGGAGGTACTCCAACGCAGTGACATTTACGCAGTGGACTTCATAGTTCTCCTGAGGGCCCTGAGGTGGCTCGGGCATATTCACCGCATGGATTCGACCCGGAAACCGAAACAGCTGCTTAATGGCCAACTGATTGCGGGGAAATCGCACGTGGGAAAACCAAATTACGTCATCGGGACATGATCAAAGGGAGCCTGTCACGTTCTGACGTTAATTACAGGTCATGGGAATCGAAGGCGGTTGATCGGCGTGCATGGCGCGATCTAATCACGAAGGCAGTAACCGAGGGGCAAGAGAAAGCCCTTGTGCATGCAGAGGAGATCTGCAATCGCGGAAGTGACAGGCGCCGATTGGCTTTACTCCATTGCCGTTGAGCGCATTGTGCGGTCCGATTGGCTGGCTCGTTCAAATCTCCGAAGTCGTGCGGGACTACTAGGTGTCTATGCATCATCGCTGTCTACGCGCCCACAAACTGTAGCGACGATTGGGTAAAAAATCTTCTACCGCCAACTGACCCAGCTCTTTAGCCACAGCAGAAGCTCGGACACTGTAGCCCTGCTGAGGATCTGAACGCGCAAATTGGAAAGTTGTCCACTGATGAACTGCATCTGGACGGCCAACATGGTTTAGGATCCCTTAATGATAACGGTAAGCGGTTTCTTCATTTGTGTGAGAATGTTCGTTTATTTCTTGCGAGCACTAATTTCCGAGCCAGCACCCGCCGAAGGTGACTTGGCGCCCACCAGCCCCGAAACCAGCCCTGGATGCAAGTCAAGCACATTGGGATAAGTTACCGATGGAGAGGCTGTATCCAAAACTGTCGCTAGATTTGCAGCACACGTGTAGACACCGACCATGCACTAGTAGGTGCTGACCTGCGGATGCGCTTTGGCGGACGCCCACGACGACGTTATGACCCGCATTGACACCATCCAACTGACAAAGCCAGTTGTTCTGAATGCATATCGAAGTACGCTGACATGCGCGATGAGTAAGCGCTCAATGGAGCCAATTGACGGCCACTGGTCACATGTCCACCAGACCTTAATAACAGCAGGCAAATGCTCATGTGGTATGTCTAATAGCCAACATGGATACTGGGTCTATTCACGGTCTCTTGAACTTAGCGACGCTCGCCGGCATATCCCGGCTGGAAGCGAACACAATGAAACTCGCAAAGAGCTCCGGACAAGACTCCGTGCTAGTGTGAAGAGAGAACGCGAATCCTGGTGGTCTCATCGTGCTTCAGAGATGGAAATGGCCGCTGCCGTTGGTAACCATCGTAAGTTATTCCGGCTGATACGGGAAACGGCTGGTGTTAGTGCAACTATACGTGGCGAGAGTGAACAGCCTATCCACAATTTGTCAAAACGTTTGGAGCGTTCGGCTAATCATTTTGAGAGGCAATTTAATCGGTCAGAATTGTTCGATTTCTCGCCGGCCAGCGGTGGCCCTGCTTCGTGGGCTGTCCCTTTGGATCCACGCTCTCGCTCGGAATTCGAACCTGAGATCGCACAGTTGTGGTTAAGTAAAGCCGCGGGACCAGATGACCTTCCTCTAACGCACTTCAAATTCGGGGGCTCTGCTCTTGTGGACGAGTTACACGAGCTACTAGTAAAATTGTGGGAGCAGGAAACTGTGCCAACCGACTGGAGCCGCTCCGCCATAGTCCCAATATTCAAAGGAGGCTCACGTTCGGAATGCGGCAACCATAGCAGAATAAGTCTGATATCCATCGCCATTGCCTTCGCCTTTTTTATCCTTCACAGACTGACTGGCATTCATGAAAGCCATATTCGTAAAGAGCAAGCTAGATTTCGTCGAGGTCGTGGCTGCACTGACCACATCTTCACCTTGCGTCAGTCGTTGGAGCACCGTCACATATATTGGCGGCCCACCGTTGTCGTGTTCCTCGATATCAAAGGTGCATTTGATTCGGTGGATAGACATGTACTTTGGAGCTGTCTACCCAGGAAAGGTGTACCTGAGAAATATGTAAATATTATCTGAGCATTATATGCGCGTAGCTCGGGCAGAGTGAGGGCTTACGGCAAGTTGTCGCCGCCCTTTAATATTTCTAGCGGTGTGAGACAAGGATGCCCGCTGTCCCCTTTTCTCTTCAACTTCGCTATTGACGAAGTCATGGAAATCGCGTTTACAGGACACGACATAGAAGGTGTGGATCTGCTCCCGGGAGAAGGACTTCTTGACTCAGAGTATGCTGATGATATTGCCCTAATCTGTGACAGCTCACAAACGTGCCAAGCGGCACTGGACAGATTAACACTAGCTGTCCGTCACTTCGGGCTTTGCTTCGCACCATCGAAGTGCAAAGCGTTCCTCCAAGATTGGTCTGTACCGCCTCCTACAATGATCCATGGTGGGCAGCAGCTAGACGTCGCTCAGAAATGCAACTACCTGGAAAATTGTATCAGCGCGCGTGGGATTGAAGATGAGATCACGAACCGGATAGCAAAAGCTCGAGTCGCTTTTGCTAACCTTCGCCACTTATGGCGCCGGCGTTACATCACTCTTGCCCTGAAGGGTAGCGTGTACAATGCAGCGGTACTTTCGACCCTACTGTACGGTTGTGAAACATGGCCCCTTAAAGCAGCGGACTTGAAGAGGCTAGTTAAGTTCGACCACCGGTGTCTTCGCAATTTAGCTCACATCTGGTGTGAACACCGCGTGAGTAACGAGCGTGTTCGACGCCTTGTTTACTGCACAGTGAAAGGAAATGAACCGCTCAGCAAAGTTATTTCATGCATCAAGCTCCGATGGCTCGGCTACGTGTTACGCATGTCAGCCCACCGACTCCTGCGACATGCATTGTTTGCGCGCCGGGGGTGTGGATGGAAGAAAAGGAGGGCGGCCAAGCGATGACTTGGTCGAGAGGAACGAAGGCCCTCATTTCTGAGCTGGCCTCGGTTGGAGCGTCTCGACTCCCTGGTTGGGATTCGAAAGACGATGAACACGTTTAGCTGGATGCACTTGCTGATATGGCAAGGAGGTGAACTCATTGGCGTTCGTGCTGTGAGTTTCTTTGTCCCACCCCATCACTTTTAGCCTCCCCCTCCAACCACGACCTCATTATTTAGCATTATATAATTTGCATGGTAATTTTTTTTGCTGCATAGTAGCCGGCCGGTAGCTTACCCGAACGATGCCTATTCGTTACCGGTAGTTCAGCTGGCTTGCACCTGTTGCATTTTTTCACTCCTTTTTTCTTCTACGTATTGCGGCACAGTGGCTGAGGTGTTCCCCACCTCTGGCTAACGTGTTTAATGATGATGATTATGATAAGGAGGAGGTATTCGGTCTATTTTGCTCGACATTGCATTTTATGTGACTGGCTTTTGCTTGACATTCCTGGTGTGGCTGCGCTTGATGTGCATTTTGACAAGATGCCTACCTGTCTATTACCCACTACCTCATCTTTACTGTCTCCAGGAGACAGCTGGTCGTTGCTGGAGGGACGGGATGCAATGTCCTTGTGGTCGTGCTAGGCTCGAAGAGCGGTTCCATGCACTCAGTATGGAGCGGACTACGGTCCAGCCAACACCTTGTGTGCGCTTGATTCCCAAATACAGTGTGCATGTGTTTGCCTGTGAAAGCGGGTGACCCGGCTCCGTTGATGAAACGTGGCTCCCATCCACATGCCTCCCGGTTTTGTTTCGTCGCATTTACACTGTACATGGACTGTGTGGATGGAGCTGTGCGTGGTGCAGCGCAAGGCACCCATGTTCCCTCTGTAGGCGCAGGTGTCCTGTGGCTGTCCCCTTGGAGGCCACAGTGACAGACAAATCCGGGACCGAAAGCCGGCAACCAGTGGTGAGCCTCCCCGGTGCTAAAGACCGAGAGTGTGCATTGTCAGGCGTCGGATCCTCTAGTGCCATTTTGCCCGACGGTTCAAGAAAATTTACGCACTTGGTATGCTCAGTTTATGCACGAAGGACTGTTTGCCGGGCAACTTCCATAGCTCTCGTGTCCTAATCATCTTGAACTGCGTGGCAGAATTCTGATGCAGAAAGAAGAGATGCCTCATTGTAGCCGCATCTGAAATCCTGCGGGTACAATGACCTATTGTTGGAGAGCATTCCCGATACTCCAGTCTGGCAACGTGTTTTTCTAAGACTTTCGTATTCGGACACAGTTTGTTTCGACTAAGGGCGGCGGCAACTTTTTCTGTAAATCACTTCTTTCCGTTCGGAACAGAATTATAGAATAACACACTTCGAATCCCGATCTGGACAATAGTCTGAAAGTGGGACCACTATACTGAGTAGTACGCTAATATCTGATCAATTCATTGGCACGCAAGCGTGGAACGCCAAATGACTGGTTCCATCGGAAACAAACTGAAGACCAGGCTGATGGTCCGCAGTTTGAAGGTTTGATCGAGGTAGCTGAACTGTAACAACTGCAGCGATCAGTCACACATCAGCTGTTCCGCATTGCGGAAGATGAATGCAGGGAAGTTGCACTGTTTTCATGTGTACGCTAGTGGGTTAATGCAGTTATATAATTGTGAAATCGCGAATACAGTTACAGCTGTTATCACAAATGTTGTAAACTAAAAATAACTATTCTCTGTTGCATTTAACCACCCTAGCATGTTCAACAGTTTCTCAGTGCTACTGTTCTCAAGCCGACGAGAAATCGAACCGTAGAGGGCTTCATTGATCCGGAATTTCTGTACGCCCAGGTTGGTACCACCTACGTTGTCGCTGGTGCACTCGGCGCTCTTGCTTCTGGATGGATAGCGGAAGTCCTAGGAAGGTGAGTATGCTGTATAAGACAGCACACGCGTGATGCTCAACCACCGGCAAAAATAATCTGCACCTTGGCATTGATAAATTTTAGTAGTTTACATTTACACAAACAGAACAATGAACAATGAATTTATACGGGTTAAGAAGCGTTGCTTTACAAGTCCCGTTGGATAGTTGGTGGAGATATCGACAAAACAATGAAAATAATGATAGTACACAGTTAGTGCTTCAAATATGAAAATAAGGACGTATCGTTTGCTCCACCCTAGTCCTGCAATCCGCTTAAATCCACAGTGCTCACAGTTAACATCAAATAAATCCATGGTAAACTCCAGGTGCAGGGTGGAGACGAAGTGCTAAGTGATAAAGTGTAAGTGGATGAGTTCATCATCCAACCGTCATTTTACTACTGTTAGTGTCGGTGCGGAGACGACCGATTTTGAGAGAGCATCCCACGGGTGACAGACACGAATGGAATAGAAATTTCTGCGACACTCCAGACGGCTATGCTGTTCTGTGAGTTTCAATGAATGGCCCTTCAGTTTTGTATTGCTGCTGAGTTACAGTAAAGGATGGCACATGTGATGTGGGTTTCGCAGAATCAAGTATTCCATAATCAGGTCGGCTCATAGTCCGGGATAGCTTCCACTGAATACCCCCAATCGTTGCAACCTCTCCTCGTGTGAAAGGTTGCGCATTACAATTACATTCTTAGATGCCCGACGTTATGGCTGTTCCAGTGCATTAAGCTTGTGTTTCAGTCTTGTCTGCCAGGCTCGAAGTGCGCATTCGACATAGGGGCGAACATGCGCACTGAACATTTGTCGAAATATGGAGCTGTTTATTTGTCCAAACGCCCGTCGCAACAGCCCGACGTGTTGGTTCCCAGTCTTCGAGGCCTTTTCGGATTGCTTGAAGCAACCCAAGTCATCTTGAACCAGGACACTAAAGTCACGTTCGCGAGTTGATTGTTGTAGTATATTCGTTTCGAGCCGGTATGAGTAGCTGCTCTGATGTTGGATGGAAAGCACCTAGTATTTCCTGAAGTTGAAATGCAGTACATTTTGGGTTGACCATTGATACACGGTATATAGGTCACTCTGAAGCAGATGCTGGTCGTCATTCACCTGGATCCTGCGCCAGATCTTGATATCGTCGGCAAACTTTAGGAAGCTTGAAGCGATTCTTAAATAACAAACGCAAAATTGGCCCTAATTCTGAGCCTCACAGGCCGCCAAGCTCGATTTGTATGGGTCCGATACAGAGTTCTGAACTCTGACCACGAATTGCCGTTGAAGTGGAAAGTTGGCAATCCAGCTTAAAAGTAAGTCGCAGATCCCGTAATGATGGAGATTGCTGCGTAGTATCCGATGGTCTAGATGATTGAAAGCCTTGGAAAAATCCAGATAGATCAAATCAACACCTTATCCAGCGTCATCTGCCTTGATCCAACTACAGCGTACGATTAATAGCTTCGTTGTACATGACTGCTGTTAACGGAAACCGTGCTACTCTGGCGTGATGACGTTGTAGATTTCTAGCTAACACACAAGTGCATTGGAGAGTATAGGAATATATGGAGAGTATATGAAAACAGGATACTAGGCGATAGTTGGAGGGATTAGTTCTGTTTCCAGTTTTGTGAATCAGTTATTATCCCAAGCTTCTGCATAGCGGCGACCAGGAGTCTTGTTTCATTTTTAACTCAGTGAGCCCAAATCCAATCAGTTCCAAAGTGGAAGATATGATATCACACGTCAGCTGGAGTGAATCAGCAAACGGCAGTGTCGCTGCAGACATGCTGAACTGCTTCTCAAATTGTCCCGCCCAACTAGGTAGTCGACGATGCTGAGAATGAATTAACTTTTCATCCTTCTCAGCTATCGTCTCGCCAACTGATGGCTTTCTCAGGGGCGTGTTCCGGATGAGCTGGAATAGCACTGGGTTGCTTTCTCCATTTCTCAAGTCTTTGTAACCCACCAATCTTCCTGGTCAATCCGGAGACCCCTTGTCAGACGTCGTTTCAGTGAGTTACGGATACGCTACAACTAAGTGCTTATCATAATTCGTTTACACGCTTCGATTAAGCTGATCTGTGCTGCAGAGATCCATTCACAGTTACGACGGCTTAAGTCTAGTGCTCTGCAGTCGTCACACGTATTCTTCATGGCACATTTGAGACCATACCAGTCAGCGTTCGGATGACCGACCTCATTTATCACCGACAATTTGTGGGTTAGTTCGTCATGATATTGGTAAAGCGCAGACTGCCGGTTCAAATTACGGGTCAGAATATTAGGAGCTAAATGCTTCTTTAGAGTTGAAGAGTGAGCGCCAGGCGTGCGCGAACTACAGCATGCTCGGAATCCAAGCGTGTGCTCCATATTGACCGACAGTCTGATGTGCGCCATCTGCCGGTGATGGCAATAAGGCCAATTTGGGTCTAGGTCATTGAGGAATTCGGTTGGCTCCAGATGACACGGTGTGAACGGCTATGTTAGAAAGCGGTGTTGCTAACTTGAAGATTAAGGTCGGCACACAGTTGCAGGAATCGATCACGACTGTCTGTTTGGTGTACACCGGCTCCGAATCGTCCTCCCGGGTGTTGTTCAGAATCTAAAAGACGAGGCAATTGCTCATTCGGGTCACCAGCAACAATCACGATGTCAGTATTCGTGGCTATGCGAAGAGATGAAAGGTGCCAATAGAAAGCATCTTTTGGTACTCTCCGAACTGTAGTCAGTAGGAGGCGATGAAAAGGTACCTTGTTTTCACACCGTGCTTAGTAACCCCAATGGAGGGTCGAAGTTGAAGCGCACACATGCGGTTGTTCACCGGTATCTAATCAAGTAGATTAACTTCAGAGTATGCCTGCTGAGGGCGATACCAACATCGTAAATACCTTGAGCCATTGTATCGGTATCACCAGCGACGCGAATTGTGTAGTCATTGTGGTCAGATTCAGAACCAGTGGGTCGTCGATGCGCCACAACGATGTTATCTTGTATGCGAGCTTGGGCGACACACCACAGATAAATACCAAGAGAGTGAAGAATGAGAGTCAGTGCTGCCTGTTGACCGATCTGACCCGAAGTGCGATGTTAAAACAACCAATGTGAAATGAGATCGGGGTTTGTTGGATTAGTAACGAGTATCGATGGTAGCAGCAGATGTTAGCGGCAGATTATCACTTAATAGATAGGGAAGAAGAGAGTCGCAAGGGGCGAGAAGCGTATGAGGAAGGAGGCTGAGTATTGTCGACGTGGTCGAAAGGGCAGATGATACTCTCAAGTTAACAATTCTGACAGCGGGGTTTTGTTCTCGTTGCCCTACCTTTTGCCTTTGGCTCAATAGTCTGACCCACAAGACAGTGGGTGGTGAGTACAGGTAGGGGTGGGATTGCAGTGACCTATTGGGATCCGCTCCAGGCCTGTCACACATAGCCTTTGAAGATTTGGAACAATTCACAAGTGTTTTGCGACCGTAGTAAGATCCACACCCTGCGATCGCGGCCAAACGCAGGTGGGACTTAGTGGGTTTGCACCAATTTGACCAGGGTCTGTCTGGCTTGAGGCGGGTGGCAAACCACTGAGAACCAGAAGGGCCCCCCCCACTGTTAAAGACAATGCGTGGCGCTCGTGCTCTAGGCCAATCGACCTGTGAACTTATGATTCGTAGACCTGTTGTCTCCCATGACTAGGTTTTAAAGGAAGAGGGCCATCGACAACTTCCCAAGGTAAGTAGGGGATTGGATTGTGAGACTATTAGTCTGACTCCTAACCACTGACCTGTCCGGTATGAGTGGCACTGAAGGCACTTGGAAGTACCACCCAGCATAGCTCAATGGGTCACGGGGTACGCAAATCATCGCATCACACTAAGGGTCAGTGACGTTGCGATGGACTTTCAGAACTTGGTGTAATTAGACAAAGTGTCTACTTGGTAGACATATCTTTTACTCAGCCAGCGTTTTGCTGCTGTGTGTAACGCTTTCGTGTGTGCCGTCGTTTCCATACGAATTGTAGTTCAGCTGGCAGAACAGTGTTTTCAACACATTTGTGGCAGTAAACTTGCTGCTAGTAAAACCTGAAATTGGGGCGATGTCTTTCAAATCAAGTCAAAACTGCTTTATGCACATTTGGTGGATTAGTACTCAGGTGTGTGTAAGTAGCACTGGGGATGTCCCATTGGTAGGTAGGGGCACACCGTATCCCTAGTTTATAGGCTGCTTCTTCAGCACTCTGTGTACTCCCACAATGAATTACCGTTAACGTGCTTTCATGGTAGCAGATCGTTTTTGTAAAGTGTACAAGCCAAGTATTGCTAGTGATTCACTTTACTACCATGGAGAAGCGTAGTACAGTGGTTGCGCTCGGCTACGTGGTCACTCCAAATTTCGGGACTAGAACAGGCTGTGAAAGCACGTCAAGCTACATTCCTTACTGACATGGGTTTCGTGTACTGCGTCTGATGAACGGCGATGTCTGGTGGAAGGAACATGCTTATTTTCTGAAGCAGTTGCGATCAGATTGCTGAAGCCTCCAATAAACTGAATCCGGGCGTTGTCAGGGGTACCACTCTCTCAAGAAGTCCCAAGTAGTCCTCGCAACCAAATCTGCCAGGCTGTTGTGGCTTGTGATGGTGACCTTAGGTCCAGTGTGTTACTTCTGGTATTCAGAATAACACATATGGTTGCAAAGTATGGCAACGTATCCGCTTAGACCTAGTTGGATGCTCAGCAATGGCCTGTCAATGTCGAGCTCCCCACTATACCATTTTTCATTGAAGTTGGACATTCGGACAAAACATTTACGCCTGGGGGTCAACGGGGTTGCTCCTCCGGGGCAATCAAGTTGAGTCATCGCTATGCGGAATAGAACCACTCACTGGCATGGTAGGGGCTGTTTCATTGGCCAAGCGTCTGAGGTCCTATTTGCTGAAGGCGCTTGGCCAAAGGAACAACCCCTACCATGCCAGTGAGTGGTTCTATTCCGCATAGCGAAGACTCAACTTGATTGCCCCGGAGGAGCAACCCCGTTGTAAGTGAAGTAATGGGATTGTGCAATGGAATACAATTCGGCTTTGAATGTTTTGCTGAAGGATGCCGAGACATTTGGATTGTGCACGTTGAAATCCCCTGAGATACGTGGGTGATTTTGATTTGGAAGTAGGATTTTTATCAAGGTCAATATCAGGTGGGAAATGAGCTCCGGAGTGGGCAATGGGTTTGCTATACAACTGCCACGATCAGTTGTCATTGTATATGAGACACAAACTGCACTATAGCGAATCGAGAACCCACGTCTCCAGATCATCCACTGGTTCCCATCCTAAGCCGTTGCGATAGTATAAGATTACACCATCACCCCTGCTGGGGCAAATGTTTGGTAACAGTGACAGTCTCTGCATCGCGACATCATCATCCGTAACCTCTGAGTACAACCAAGTTTCGGTTGTGGGAATAGAATCCCAAGTGTTTGTTGTCCCACACAACAGAGGCTCAGCAAGTTTATTGAGAAGGCTTTGGGAATTGGAATACATGCAGGAAAGTGTTTCGACTCTCAGCAGCGAGTTGAAAGTCAGGAGGTTCGGATGAGCGATTGTGCCGACCGTTGTGTGGTCGGCCGTTGACCGATTTTTCGTATTGTTTGAGTGAGTGGCTAGGGGTTGGGATTGGCGACGTTGTACTTAACCCCTCTGGCGACCCATTTTGCGCTCTGCATGGGATGTGGTTGCATAATTGTGTGGGAAGCCCCTTACTTTTTAAGGCTTGCTAACAGTGTGCGGTTCGAATATGGTCCTCGCTTGGTTTGCTTAGCGAGGTGGCACTGCAACTCAGTCGACTATGTTGTTGGACACTTCGAACTTGAGCTCGGTTGGCAGTCTGCTCCGAAGTGATTGTTAGCGTTCTTGTAACCTTTGTGTCAGCTACCTGTTTTGAAGCATTACGTTCATTAATCATTGGGCTGGATCCTTTGTGCCTTGCAAATCTTGACAATCTTCAGAGAGAAGCAACTACATCGTCGTCAACAACCAGGATATCGCAAGTATTGTACCATTGCTCCTGGTCGTGAACCTCTGTTTCGCATCCAGCATCCTCATGAGACTGGGGAACGACATGGACCAAGACGGTTCTAATTACAGTGTTTAAGCGGTACTCCTCTAGGTCTTGCTGCGTTCGCTTACGTTCTATCCACGAAACGTTCGGGAATACCCGTAATAAATACAACCGTTCTGAAGACGAGCGGCTGAAAGCAATACTATTTCCACCTCAGTGACAGTTTATTTTTACACTTGTGATTGGTATTCGGGTGACGAGTCATCCTCGTTAGGTTGGTGGGCTTAGCCGGAGCACCGAGTTACTTCTGATGCCCCAATGGTTCAGTTTGTTTATCTGGCTTCTTTTCACCTACCACCTAGATAGAGGAGATAGCGTAAGTCTGTACTTTCGTAAGCACTTACATTACCAGCCAGGATAGAAATCGGAGAGGCTGGTCGCCAACTAGATCTCCTGCACTAGGGTGCAAGTTAAGGCGTCATTTGTCTTGTGGCAGTCATTTTTATCTTCCATTACACAGAGACGGATTCTCACCTGACTTAGATTTTGATAAAATTCCTACTACTAGGTCACAAACGTGTTTAGACTTCAGGTGATTTCAGCGCACACGATGTGCACGTTTCGGCATATTTCAATAAAGTATTCAAGGCCTAACTGTAGAGAAATTTTCTTAAGTTTTTCACTATATAATCATATCACGTCACCCACCGCGTACAGAGCTGACAATCAATCCGTTCTGGATCTTGTAACTACGAACTAACAGTTACTGATGGACAATCCACTGATAGAGACCCCGCTAGGAAGCAGTGGTCAACTAATCATGCCATACAACTATGTGTGTTACGCCCAACACCATGAGAGGCACACGGAATCTGAGCGTACCATTACATGATAAAATGTCCTGACAAACCTGGTTTAAGTCAATAATTAGTAGCTCTTTTACATACGGCATTTTAGTAGTTTGTGCGTACAGTTTCATGGAACTTTCAGCACTCTGATTGCAAGTACTGCGGAAATCAAGCCTGTTCGCTCTACCAATGACACAGGGGTAGAAGCCGAAAACCTGTCATCGCATAATGCACCCCTGCGTTCTTACGCGGTCAACCCTAGTACTTAAATTTGAACGGATTGCGTTGCCCAGAGCAACTAGCATAATACGCTTGTTCGTGACCAGAACGTGGCTCATCAACTATACGTTATCAACCATACGTGGTCAATAAGTTGTTCAAAACAAAGGTATAGTTAAGTACGGTGCGAACCCTAAATTCGAGCGATTACTATTCTACTGATAATTAATAAGTAACCTGCCTATCATGATTTCAGCAAGTTTTGAATACGAATCGGTTTCCTAGGTTTTTATTATGGCAACATTTCGCTCTTGACGCAAATGCTTCTTCAGGAATGTTGTGGTGGCCTAGAGTTGGCAGGTAAAGGTGGAACAATTGTACTGAAGCAAAGCGGCAAAATTCTGGCAAAGCCAGGTGACACGTAAATCATGGAATGGCGTGCGACAGGCAAGACTTTAACTGACCTTCGAAGACTAGCGTAAAATCACCAAAAGTCCAAGGCCAAATATTAATCCGATCATGCAACCAAGCAATTCAGCACCTTGTAGCTCTGTCCGTGAATGACATCAAGACGTTTCTGCCCAACTCCTTGGTGTGCTCCAAACCGAAACTATTTGTTATACCATCGTTATTTTGTCGTAAAAAGGAAAATGAACTATTTATTGCCTATCCGCGCTTGCGCTACAGAATTCCTACCGTTCATCTATGCATGATAAAAATACTACTCCTTTTGAAATCCAACCTTTAGCTCCCCACATAGGATTTCAATCATATGGGGGTTACTTGTTGTATTGACCGTTTGCCAATCCCACAGCAGCATCTAATACATTTTATCTTCTCTTCTACTGTCACAGACGAAACGGGCTCATAGTCAACCATGCTTTTGCCATCCTGGGAAGCCTCTTGTGTGCGCCGTGCGTATACGCCAGTCAGGCGGCCTTGCTATTTGTTGGCCGCTTCTTCATTGGTCTCAATTGTGGCATCACAACGGGTATCGCACCGATGTATCTGGCCGAAGTTTCACCTCGCGAACTCCGTGGGGTAGTTGGAGCGTGTTATCATCTGGGCATCACTCTGGGCAACGTGATCGCCTATGCGGTCACTTTGACCAGCACACTGAACACGAATGAATTGTGGCCCATCGCATGCGGATTGTGTGTTATACCGGCGACAATCTCCCTCCTCATTCTGCCATTCTGCCCAGAGAGTCCGCGTTTCCTGTTTATAAAGAAAGGTGATGAGATTGCAGCGCAAACTGCTTCCCGTCGTCTTAACGCCAAAGAGGACGTTGAAGAGCTTATCAGTGAATTAAGGGAAGAAATGGTGAACGTCAAAAGCCAACCTCAGTTCAAGTTCACACAGCTATTCGTCCGCAAGGATCTCCGCATGCCGATGTTGCTTGCCTGCCTAGTAGTATTGCAACAACAACTCTCTGGTATACATGCGGTGAGGTGCAAAGCTTTGGTGCTCTTTTTTTCATTACTGGAAATAAGGAATTCCTACCTTAATATTCTGCGCAATTTCCAAAACCTTACCCTGCTCGAAGTGTCCACACTCCCCCCGTGACAGTCTAATATTTTGTCTGCAGGGCATCGTGACTGGTCCAGCAGCTAGGCAGGACATGAGACTCGCAGAGCTTTCCTTCCAAACCCAATTGCACTTTCCTGAAAATTTCCAATTATCGGACCAATTTATCTCCACTTGCTTGGTGACTTCCGACTTTTGAGCTTATGTCCCAAAGACGGTAGACATGCTCTATTGAAGACGATTGTTGACATGGCGTGAAGCTGACCTCAGTGGTCTTTGCGATAAGTTTTCTTGTCCCATTCCATTCCAGTTAACCTCCCTTTCCAAAGAGCAGCTCTAACGCATACTACAAGAACGATGAATATTACTATTGCTTTTGGTTTGTCGCTTTTGTTGTGCCTTAGCTTTCCATTCTTTTTTTACTACTATCCTATTGGATAGTAGTGCAGCAAAATAGCCGGAGAGTTTTGCGTCCCTGTCTAACGTGTAGTACAGTGATGCTGATGGGTCATGTTCTCATAGTCGGCTTCCTGCATGGGGCTTGAATCGTAGTCCTCAACGGCAATTTTGAACAGTGGGTCTCCCCTCAAAGGTTGTTCCGTTTCACAGGATTGCACAAGCAAATTCTGTAAGCTACCACTTTTCCCGTCACCAAATGTATCGACTTAAGTTAAAAAGCATCCCATCACAAGTAATCCTTTCACGAAGGTTGGAAACTAATTTTATTACTTGTTTACGCCCGTATAGGATGTCAAATTTATTTAGCTCATTGCATATATTCGCTTACCTCAGGTAAATGCAAATCGTAACTTTTCCGTCATCAGGTCGTCAGCTACTCATCCACCATGCTCAAAATCACAGGTATTGCGGATCAACATATTCAATACTGTGTGCTAGCAATCGGTCTGCTGAATGTGGGAGCAACAATAATAGCGCTGATGTTACTGGAACAGGCCGGACGCCGAACGCTCCTCCTCTGGCCTACGGTTGTTCTCGCCTTGACCCTTTTTCTCATGATTGTCACAGTGAATGTGGCCTCGGATGCAACTGACGCGCTACGACGATCGATGGGAATCGCCTCAGCTGTCCTCATGTTCATCTACGTCGGGGCATACGCCTTGGGTTTGGGCCCCGTTGCCGCTTTGATTGTGTCCGAAGTATTCCGCCAGGGACCTCGCGCAGCAGCCTATTCACTGAGTCAGTGCTTGATGTGGCTCTCAAATTTATTGGTCTTGGGCACTTATCCAAGCATTGTTGTAAGTGAAAGAGTGGTTTATGCCTACGTTGGTAACTAATGCATGCTGTATCCTCTCTTGGTGCAGAGTGGAATGAATTTCGGACAGAAAGCAGTGTTTATACTTTCAGTCAGAATTTACGAGGGTAGCATTAAGTGATTAACAGTTAGAGAGCTATTAAACAGTGTAAGCATCCAAAGGTAATAATTTGTTGCCGTACTACCAAACCAAGCTCACCGGACTTCAGCTATACACATAATATAGAACTTTCTGCTTTAAAATGTGCGTTCTGGTGATCACCAGAGTCAGTCTGAGGTGTAGCACTCTCGTTCATAAGGAAAAGAAAAGAAATGCGAGAACTCAACGGCGTCCCGCTTTGCCAGCTCACTAATTCACGTGAGTTAGTTCCGTGCTATCTGGGATCGTTTTAACACCCCCGGAGTGTAATGCTCCGATCGATCAGTGACTAATATTTTTCGCTCCAAGTACTATCGCGGTGACCGAATTGACCGAGATTCGACTCAAATTGGACCGCAGTGCACGTTGAAATTTATCATTCCAATCCATTTTGGCAACAAGCACTTCAAACGTACTGCTGCAAACAGACCTTTTAAGCTACTTTATGTTCTGCTATTTATTGCTCCGGTACTAGTCTTCTGATAACTCAAGTAAGTCGTTTTTATCGAAACCGGAAATAGATTCTTTAACTGATCGGGCTCAATACGGTTGCATGTTTTCAAACAACTGCTTACATTTCTTCACCTAAGAGCAGCTGAAGCCCTTTACACACTGCTATGTGAGGTTGTGGGAAACTTTCTGCAGATTTATTCTTACCACTTATGACGCAGTCATATAGCGCAGTGAAACAGTAAAAGGTCCTTAATGCTTCGCGCTGCATGTGGTGCTTTGCGGGGAGCAATCTTCGATAGTTTCCTGCTTTCCTCACATGTAGAAAGATATCCTGTGCTATCCGCAGTTATGGTATGTGTTTATGCGGACGATGCCGATCTAGGATTAGGTTACTTTTGTCGCCAATCCCTCATCATGGAATAGGTGGATTATTACGTTGAATATCGTGTGCTTTCTTAGTCGGGGTATTTTATTGCTATCTTCCCGTCCTCCGACAATTGGTAGTGACGTCAGATCTAGCACGTCCAGGGTTAAACAAATCCATGTCTTCGCTTTTTCGCCTTCACCCGCGAAAAGTTTCACAGGTTGCATTTTATCTTTTCGTGTTTTCGGAATTTAAGTATTTTATTATCCAGAAGTATTACGACTGCAGATTGACTGTCATACGGCCGCACTTTATCTTTGCTCACGCTTCACTTGCTGTGGTCATTCCAGTTCTCCCCACAACGTCTTGTGTAGGTGCTCTTATGAACCATTTCGAGGAGCACTACTCAGTGTTTTCCATCTCTTTGATCTGATTTTCGTGGATCATACTATTACTCCAGTTCTCAATTTTGGCACATTCTTTGTCAGGTTCTGCTTGTGAAATCACATCACCCCAAAGTTTTTCGTGAATAATTTTGGTTTCATTCACTAGAAACAGCTGAGGACTCTCAAACGAGCCTGTAACCATCCCTACATGCGGCGAAATAACAAAGTTACGAAACACTTTGCTTCATTCCACTACTAAACATCGCGTCCGAGACACTTAGGGTAGTTTGTCAACGCCCCGCGTGCATCGTCGTGTAACACGAGCTTATCAATACACGCTGCTCCTCCTTGTCCTTATGTGCGCACTACTGAATCCCACTACCTGCGTGCAGCCGCAAGAGAGTTAGACATTTAGACAACCACCGTCTCGACGGGCTGCCCTTGACGCCGGATCAAACGAACCAGGGCCTTAGGTAGGACTAATCATCACAAGTGTATATGCCTTGTGGAGTGCTAATAACCGAGCCACGGTGCCTAAAGGCGCTTGTGGAACATGCAACAAGCTACCCAAACTAGGGGTTTTCTGTGGAAAGTGCTTAACCTATTTCCATGTGAAGTGCGGATAAAGCACACCAAGCATGTGCAGACTCATCAGCAACAGTACTGACTCAGTTTGGTTCTATGCGAAGTATAGTATCGGCCCACTAGTTAAAATCGTAATTACACTGACCCAGAGTATGAAAGGTCCACAGACGTATTTGAGATGTTAGGCACCAAAATAGCTTCAGTGGAAACAGGCATAGCAGCATGTCCGACACAGTCCCCTCTACCGAACTCCACCACAACCCAACACAACAACGCCAAGTGCTACATTAATAAAGTTGCTCCTGCAAACCTTGCCAAGAATCCAAATCGCTCAAGCGTTCCCGAACATTTTACTTCTGACATATCTACAGCAATTTTCCACAAATCCATTTCCTCACACCGGACTGCGCTGAAACCCAAAAATCATGCAAATACCAGTGGCAGCTGGGCCGTTGTTGAATCAAAGTGCACTCCAGAATCTGACGCTGCTGTCTCCATAACCACGCCCGTAACTAATGTGAAAGACAACGCGGCACAGATGTACGGCGAATCGCTAGGTCTCCCAACTACGGTCCATACTTCCAAAAAAGCCACCAGAAACAATTGTATATGCTAACTATGATATGTACCAACGTTCCTGCATCAGTAACGAATTCGTTGAAGGGTAAACTGATGGATAACTGAACCAATGGTACGCTGTAAGTACCGTATCGGGATATCAACTACCACGAGTAGATTGCTCCAATGGGCGGACTTGGGGTGGAGTAATGCTCTACTCGAGGTCCTGCCTCAAGCACACGTTATCGATGCCCACTGCGACAATGATGGATCCTCAGAGATACTTTGGTGCCGAATTCAGGACGACTATCAGCTGCACATCGTCAGTGTGGCTTACAGAGCACCAGTGAGCTCAGACTTCCGTCTATTATAGTCAGTAAGAATCAATGGTCGAGGACGGAACTGTCCGCTAAAGGGGGACTTCAATGCACCCAGTGTCGACTGAGACCTTCTTCACTGTGATCATTACCAAGATTCCTTCGTGGCTGGCTTCCTAGACGCTGTTCAAGAATACAAGCTGATCCAGCACATATCAACACGGTCAAACACCAAACATACTGCATCTCGGCCTCACACCAGCGCTCTCTGAGGTCTATGGACATACAGGATGGACATACACACGTACATTCACGCTCATTAGAGGCAACACGGAACACTGGCTGTGGGCGCATCACTTCTTCCCCTTGTAGTTGCAACTATGCAGCTTGGCAACGCTCAACCTGTCGGCGGTCGCGGGTTGATTTACACACCGGCGCTTCGACTTCAGGTGGTACGTCATTCGCTCGCATGTCGTGCAATACTGGGGGTGGAGAATTTGTTTCACAGGTATAACCGCATGTTAACTGCCTTGGCCGAACCTGATCCATGTGACGCCGCGCGATTTTGCCGTCCTCAGTCTCTGCCTCTATGATCCGCCCGTTAGTCGTTTTGACAACGGCCGGTTGCCATCCATCCTCTGTAGGCAAGCGTATGTTGATTGGATCTGATTATGTTACAAACTGTTTTTGCTGCAAGTATCAAAGCGTTCCTTCATCCGCTCTTGTTTTTCGCGAACTTCAGCTGCCAGAGTTCTGTGCAGTAAGTCCAATTGTGTAATGCATCGTAATCACTGTGCCCCACTTGAAGTTGAGGACAAATTAGTACAGCAACAGAGCTTAGAGAAATGATTTTGTGCTAACAACAAGCTTCTGTATAAAATGTGGATCACCTCCGGCATACGAAACGTGGTGTTCCCCCACTTATCTCAACACATGGATGTGCTCAAACTGCCGAGGATGCAGCCAAAGTTCTACGACTGTAATATGCTTCAGTATTTCGATGCGCCACCAGCAGATGTCACACATCCGCCCATTCTTCCAGAAGCCAATATTCACACAGGTCACTCTTAGTTCAGCGATCGTATTAAGGAAGCTGAAAACATTGCGCACCTATGGTTCCCCGGTGTTGACCACGTTCCCCTAAAGGCACTTCAGGTGGCCGCTACGACGATAGCTGAGCCATTAGCACAATTTTTTTAAAGATGCTTGGATGAACAGCAAGTTTCTAACATGTAAAAGCAGGGTATCATCACCCCAATTTCCAAGGATGGTAGCCGTTCGGAGCCTTTTACCTATCATCAGGTGATTCTCCTCCCACTGCTCTCAAAAGTGGTAGAATCGATCATAGCTGAGGCTCTAATGGGCTATTTTATAAGGTCCGACATCATAGCACAGAAACAGTAAGGATTCCGTCAGTACCCTCCATGTACTGCCAATCTTCTAATTGAGCTTGGTATTTGGTTCGAAATAGCCGACAATGGGACCGATTCTGACGTTATCAACCTCGACCTTTCTAAAACCTTTGACCGCTTAGATCACCGAATACTTATCCAAAAGCTTCATACGTAAGCAATTATTGAAATGATAAAGTATCCCGGGTGTTAACAGCTAAACAACAGCCAATGAACGAGTCCGTTTTTGGTGGATCTCTTCAGGCTTGTATACGACAAACGATACGCATAAAATGAGTTGAAACGGCAAACAAGCGTAACGTTCAAAGGGCAAAGTTCAAAGGTCTAGGTCGTCTAAATGACAAGGTCAGGTAGTCGGTTAGGGACATGTTAGTGGCATGTTGCCCAACAGAGGTTATTGTGATATGGGACCAGCGTAGAGAGAAAATCTGGACCTCGTTTCTGTGCACAGAAGTCTGGGTTTTGGAGGCGGATAGCGATCGCTTCGGCTATTGCTAGTAAGCGACATCTTACCGCTCGTGTGTAACATCCAGGCACACGGTAAATGGGCTGGAAACATTGGTACCTATCGATTTGGTGGTTCAAATCAACTAAATGTTCAGAAAAGGCTTTCGGAACCGTTTTCGTTCCACTTCCGAATGGCCAAGTCGGGCAATGCTCACGGATTCTCTCAGCCTGCCTTCTGGTGGTTCTTCCTATATAGTTTGCTCGATATGAACAACTGAAGGAGTATTTAACCGAGTAAGTCTGTCCAGTTGAAGGCTTACGAATGGCGTTAGAGTAACTCTTAGCCGTAAGTTTGCTGCGAAGTAGGTATGGTGTATGGCAAGGGGTAGTCTTCTACACGTTACCTGCGCTTTGCCATTCCCTTTGAACAGAAGTGCCAGATAAACCAATTTCTTTCCAACCGAATCGGTTTTAGCTCTCGATTGTCGGCACTCCATATATCGAACAAACTGTGTGGGATAGCGATTTCTCTTCAAAAGATCACTTAAGAAATTCAGCTCGTCCGGAAGCATGTCCTTACTATGTATCCTTCTTGCCCTTTCGGTTAAACCTTTAATCAGGTTCCGATTCTGATTTAGTGAGACAAAGCTGGCCAAATGTCTGTATTGTCCATACCACTTGGCTTTTCTGTGCACCCCAAGTTGGATCGACTCATCTGATCTCCTACTAATTTGTACGTCTAGGTAGGACAAAGTACCACGATGTTCAGATTCCAATGTTAACTTAGCATTGTCGTGCGGTGAGTTAAATGGAATAAAATTTGCTCTGTGCAGCACTGACTGTCTGCCACACAAAATATATCATCCACATTTCGATGGTAGTAGGGTAAAACGTCAGTGACGCCTCTCAGGTAGTCGTTCGCTGATTTGTTCATGTATAGATCTGCTAGCAACGGTCCTAGTGATGAACCCATCGCTTTTTCGTCCTTTTGACTGTGTGGGTCTACATCAAAATGAAATTGGATGTTGCTAGCACACAACATGGTAGCTGTTTCTACTGATTGTTCAAAATGTCGATGTTCAACTAATTTGATCGAGCGGTATCGTACATATAGTCTATTGTCGCTTCTAAAGGAACATTCGTGAAGAGCGACACGACGTCCAAGGAAAACCTTTTCCTTCCGGTTAGGTCAAGATATCTTCTGGAGCCTGAGAAGCTAAATGTATCGCGGAGACCATGTCTGGATAAAACTTTTCTCACCGATTCCAAGAACTTAGCTAGTCACTTAGCAGCTTTGTGGTATGGCGAGTTGCACATGTTCAATATGGATCTAACTAGTAGTCCCTCCTTATGTACCTTTGGTAGGCCGTAATGTTTCGGAATCACCGTCCCCGTGGGCCGAAGGTGTTCGAAGGTGGCAGAGTCAATCACGTTTTATTGTTTCAAGCGCAGTAGAAACCTAGTCATATATTTTCGATTGCCGATGTTTTGTCCCACACATTCTCCATTTTAGGAAACTTTGCGCGATCACTGAGGATGACCTATATCTTAGCAATATAGTCAGCTGTCACCATCAGAACGATCCCTGTCCCTGTATCCGGCTTAGAGAATAACACACTCTCGTTTTGTTTGAGCGCTTTGAGAGTGTTTAGGTGGTCTTTGTTCTGCAAATACCTAAGTTTGGGTTTGCACTTCAGATATCGATAACATGGCTGACTAGCCGAACAACCTCCACGTGGTGCCTGCTGGGTGGTTTCTGGTTAATTCCGTTCCAGCGATTAGTTTAGCGGCAGTGTTCCAGGACGTGGTGGGTTTTAACCTGGCAAGCGTCCTCCCTATAAAAAGCCACAATGCTCCCTTTAACAACACTGCGACGTGGCGGATGTGACTCGCCACTAAATAAAGTCAGTGCCTCTTCCGCTTCCGGAGGATCCCCACTTCACGAAGGTCATCCAGTTCAAAGAGTACCTTTGATGGCGAACATAGCAATCAAAATCACGCGCTCAGTCACACTTTACAAGTCCACTCACCAAGCCCAATAACACATATACTCACATATATACAGACACACAAATCCAGTATTTTACTGATTAAGTTGATATATTTTTATGCAATTATCAAGCATATCTGTGTTTTATTATCATGATAATGCCTTCGCAGGCGTGCCCCGCACTGCTGGAAATGAAACATTTCTTTTTTGTGTTAAGCAGGATAGAGTTAAAATGGTCGGCCGCTGATCCCGACGTAGGCGTAAGTGTAAACATTTGAGAATACGGATTTTAGAACCAAACCTATGATGCTACTTGTACTAAATAACCACGGGGACAACAAAACTTTTGACCGAGTGAACGTACCTTTAACTAGGTCTTATCCAACTGCAACGAGGCAAATTGCGAACGTCTCTTTATGGGTCGGTTGCAAATAAAATTTGTGCCTCAGTTGTGCCAACTTGTCACAGTAACGAGGCTAGGCGGTTCTCTTCTCAGTTTGTGCTAATTTGTCGAACAAACGTCTCGAATCGTTTGCGTTCATCTGCGTCCAGTTTGTCCAGCATGACAAAATACGCGCACCAGTTACACTGCAACTCCGTATCACAGTAACTCATGTTAGGGAACATGTACCTGACATGTCCTTGACCGTTTTGAATCGACTAACTGGTCTTTCATGTAGACGACCTAGACTTATAAAAATTTACTCCGATCGGTGGTCATTACGATCACGAGGTGCTGCAAAGTGAATTAGACAGTGCCTTTGAAGGGTCAAAGGCAAAACGACTTCCGTTTAATGCAGATACGTGCAAGACTGTACATGTACGCTACAAGCCCGCTTACGCATGCAAGCTTGGATACCACATGCTGAAAACCGCCTCTCAAGAGCGCGCTCATAGTTTTATGATGCAGGACGACGTCGGCTGCTCGGCAAAGTCTTTGAATGCGTCCAAATTCGCTAACCAATTAGTTGGTCTCTTACGGAGGGCGTACGAGCGGTTCGACCCCAGCATCTTTCCCCAAATGCGCAATGCGTATGTGAGGCCCCATGTGGATTACGCGAATCTGGTCTGTCAACCCTGGATAAAAAGCGGTCTGATTGCACTGGATACCGTCAACCGGAGGGCAAGCAAAAAGGTGAAGGGATTGCTCCGATTGCCACACCACTTACGACTGAAAACTTTAGGAGTGTACAACGGAAGTTACCACCGTCTACTAGACGACCTCATGCCAGTGTACCAGATTTGGAAGAACCCCGGTCACGCTTGCCTCGATGTCCAGAAACTTAGCCACAGCACGGAATTAAGGGATCACCAGCGGAAACTGGCTACACCATACAGTCAACTGGAATGCCGCGGGAACTATTTTTCGCTCCGAATTTGTTCTCTCTGGAAAGCCCTTTCGACTTTTGTCCTTTCTGCACCCAGGCTCGCCGTTTTCATAAAACGGCTCGACGATGCGTTAGTGACAACTGGGTGCAAATAAAGACGGTGCTCTCCAACCTCCACGAAAACGGTGTAAACGGACATATGTGCGTGTGTAAGCGGACAAGTTGACATACAATGGATTTACATTCTATACTACGATTGCTGCGGTGAGTTCACCGGTGTGAATCTAAATTTACTGACGACTTTTCCTATATTTTAACTTTTCATCAAAATCATCCTCCGGGACCTGTTAAGCTTTGGCTTCTTTACCCCTGTAAAATCATTATTCTATTGTTCCATTATCTACTCCCCCCAGTAACATCCATCCGTGCTACTGTCTAATCATTCAACAGTGAATAGCATTGCTTGTTAGGATCAAACTGTTCACTAGTTTTCCTGCGGCTCAAACACATGCGCCAAACCGCCATAAGCCAATGTCAAACTTCTCTACCTCTCCTGCAACCCAAAACACGCTTCAACTTGGCATCATTTAACGTGGGCATCCCAAAGCCGATTGGACACAAGCCTGTCATACACGCTGTTGTATCAGCAGAACGAAGATGTAACAGAAGTATGTTGAAGGAGGCATGTAGAACGTGCAACTGCCCATAACGAAAAGGCACTTAACTTAGAAGTCCACTAATCGATCGATCAGCGTTGAGCGAACTTCAAGAAATCAGGATAAGCCAATCCCAAACTTTTCTACCTCCGCTGCTGCAACCCAAAACACGTTTCCACTTTTCATGGCTTAATGTGGGCACCGCGAAGCAAATTAGACAAGGGTGTCATGTATGCAAATTAGTAACTCTTGCAATATTTATCCGCTGTTTGTCCGAAACATCTCTTCAGCAGTCTCCAGCAAAGTCCATCAATCGTTATCACCAATTCACCCATACACCCGTTTCAATATTCCACTATTTCGCAATACCGAGTCAACCTCATATGGGTAAGCTGGTGTTGGGATCAGTCTTAGAGCCTGTTGTGATGCACTGTTGAAATGCAGCATTCGGACTGCACGTCGATCAAGCCTCTATTTAGTTTAAGAATAAAGCGTTTTTTATGTGTTACAGAACATTGCAGAGAGACCCAATTGTGGTTTAGGCACCCGTCTCCTTAGCCCTACACCTCCTCGCACTCTTCCGGTCTGGTAATCACACACTAGCCAAGCACTTCTGACGGTGGCGTTCAGACTATCCCGTCTCCCGCGCTCTAGCATGACGTTCGGCCAAACGGCTTCCCCTGTCCCCACACACTCGGCCGGCGTTCGTTTGCACAACACTGGTAGAACGGTGCTCAGGTTTCGCCTCTCGCCACAGTGCCGGAGCCCAAGCTGCACTTCTAGAATGGATTCCAAACAATAACCGACTCCGCGCAATGAGACGCGATGTCTCGTGCAAGGTTAAAAAGCATCAGGTAGACAAACGTGCTCTTATTGTCATCAAGGCCTATACTACCATTAATTCTAGACCGAATACAGTCAGTGATTTCTTCTATCAAAACCTACATATTTTATCATTTGGGGCAGACTGAAAAGTATCAACGGAAGCTAATGGTCATTTCGGCTTCCGGCGTAGAGCGTTCTGAAGTTCGACATCTCAATCTTTCCGAAAACGCTTGGCGCGTGCTTGAGGCTGCACGCAGCATACGCTACCCAATTGTGGAACCCCTGTCAGAAGCACCAGCTCATCGAAGTTGACACCTCACAACGCATGGGGACGAAGAATGTTAGAGGATTGTTCTGCTATTCCTACCCAACACAGGCAGAAAACCCTAAAAGTCTACAGCGGACCTTATCAACGTCTACCAGGAGATCTCATAATAGTGTGTCAGATACTAAAATACCCCGATTGCAATTTCCACCCCCTTTTGAAACCCAGCCAAAAATATCACTGTGGCATCATCAGTCTAATTTGACTACACCGTAGAGCAGACTAGAATGCGGACGAAACGCTTTATCCCTCTGAGTGTCACCGTATTGAAAATATACTCCCTTCTTATCACGATTCGAAAAACACATTGAAGACACACTGACACACTTATATTAAGTGTTATAGCCTATAACCATCAGATGATGGTAGTAGTGAAGAACAAACAGTGGACGTCTTCATAACCATCCTAAACTCCAGGTAGGAACACTCACACATTTGCTAAAGGAAAACCCCTTAGTGAGTCGATTATCTCACGCGATATTGTGCCTACACTGTTTGTATCTTTTACTTTTCGGCACAGTCATACTACGGGACTTGTAAACATTTGCTTTTATTTGCATTATAAACCATGGTTCCATTACTGTTAAGGGTTACCAAAATGGACATCATTAACACGGCGGAGATTTCAACTCACGTGTTGGACGTTTGCTACTACACGAATATCACCTCGGATTCCGCATGGATACGTAAAACTTCGCTCGAACAATGAAGTGCTAGTGCTTGCACAGAAGTGAGAGAGCGCTTCCGCAGTATGGGGTGCAAATAGGCGCGCCATGAATGAGTACCAAGCGGTTTTACAAAGGGGGTTTGGGGAAGCCAACGAGATGTCCGACTGAGGCGACAACCCTGATGCTGTCTAAATAGTTCATAGTACGTTCATGTCTGCGGTGCCGTTGTGATGACCGATTGGCCCGTGATAGTATCACTGGAGCGATAGTTCATAAATGCAGCCACTGTTCAACAACACTTTGCTTCAATGTCTTTCACGGAGCAGCTTTTTTACTTCAACACTCATTGAACATCGGTACAGACTTTAAATACTGTTCAGCTTCTGATGTTATATACATCGAGAGCAGAAAATTAGCTACTCGCAAAGTTACGAGTGTGAGTTGAATTCAACGAGAGTAAACAATATATATTTATTAGTTTAGAATTTCGTATCCACTAATCTCACCGCTATGGTAGCTAACTGATATACCCCAACCTGATCAGCAGAAATGCCAACAACTTAGTCAAGGAAAAAGTTCCACGTAAGATATTTAGCAAAAACACTTGGACAGCGTGGACTTAGGCCCGATGGCAATAATCTCACGTTCGTGTGTGTATGTTCACTACTGATTACTTGCTTATTCCCAACTAACTTCTTTAATGCTAGTCATCGTAATACATCCACTATGTGTACGTCACACAGTGTATTTCCTTTGGTGAACAGGAACATGGTATCGCGCAAGAGGCAATAGCTAAAGGCTTACCGGTGGTTTGGTGCAGTTATCTCCATCTCAATAATCAGCACTGATTTTGTGCCTTGCACACTCCAAAGCAAATCAGTAAATCAAAAAGAGAAACATCGAAGGATATCTAGTAAGTTCATGGTCGCACATAAGAAGTGACGTTTCAGTAACTCAGGTAGACGGTCAAGGGATTATAAGAGGTGATAGCCACAGTTTTGTTCGCCAGTAGATCCCGGTTACGAGAAAGACCAAATAGGATGAGAGATTTTTGTTCGTTGAATTCCTCATAAAGAATGGCTTACTTGCAGTTGTGCCAGCTCCCTATCTCGTTATTTTTATACCGTCAAAGTGGGCAAGTCCGCTTTGTTTCACTATGCGCCAGCGATCTATTCAGATGATGTATGATATTAAGTGCCCTATAGAAGTTGGACGTAACATCGTATACGACAGGTACAAATAAGCAAGCGGGCCGGTGAGGGAAGTACAATTGATGGATAATGGGTTGGGAGTGCGTTCATTCTAGCTGTGTTTGTGGAACGTCCTGCTTAATTATCCTGATCAAACACATCCACCTCGGGATACCTCACGACTAGAGCTTTGTGACGTGATTTAGCTAAGGGAATCGAACGGGTCTTCGGATCTATCCCTAGGTAACGTATTTGTATCGTTACCTGAACGTCCGGAATATCAGACGTCACCAGGGTAGCGCTTAATGCAAAACACTGGTGAATTGGTAGCGTGGGATTGGACCATGAACACGCACCTGGCCCAAATCGGTTGAACTAGGACACAACTACATCCGGGGCATGTTAAAAAACGATTGAATTCTACAGCAACGGAGTCCGAAAGGCATCCAACCAACGAAATTCGATGCACTGTTAATAGAACACCCCAACTGTTCTTATAAGTGTTTGAAAACAGTTGGTTGCTATAGTTTGTGAACAACTTTTCCCTTTGGACACAAACTTTTGCTTAGGCTGAGCGAATGATGATGATGGATGATTTTATAGCACTTATAACAAATGGGTACATTCTCCCTACTACTGGGATGTTGAAAAAGGTCAATCGCCCTGCAGGTATAGGTGTCACTTCAAGCCAGTTCAAGATTTTGAAATCCAACTGTCCGTGGGCACAACTTGTGCTTCAAAATTGACCCCTCCAAGCAGTGTAAATAAGTAGTTCGAGCAAACTGGAGAAGCTTTTGAAGACGTGCGGAAATTGCATCTTCACTCAGTTAGGAGGAAATAATCAACCGGTGATGATTTCCAGGAATTACCAAATCTCAACGTTTCCCCGTCAACTGTTTCACCCGATGCTGTCCCGTCAGGCAGCTAGCACTGCAGTTCCACACATATTACCTGAACACTGCTTACTGACTGAGCTGAAGAGGTATACAAATTACACGGTCACTGTAGTTGGACAACATCCGTTTAGACGGTTGAATCGATGCCAGCCCTCACAGCAGCTTCTGCAGTGCATAATTCGAACACCGACTTCACTTCCAGTCCGATGTCATACCAAAGTGTGCCTGGCCGCTGGAGACGGCTGCTCAATTCTGCCACCATTTTACTGCACGGATTCCATGAAAACGCCAGAGCTTATTATGTAACTGAATGTCATGCAACCACCGATAGGTTCACATTTAGCGTGCATTCCTCCTGCCCTCTTATTTTACGCGCTTGCGTACCAGCCGTAGCTGTATTTGCTCTGGTAAGTCGCGTCGAGCCAGCACTCGAGAAGCACTTCAAATCTGTTCTAGAGTTTGAATTGCTGTAGATCCTACTGCATTTCCAGTGGTCTATTCCTTTGATTTTGCACGATATTTATGAATGGTCAATAGTCAGTGGAATATTGTAAAGTAAAAAGTCGAGGCCCGACATGTCCCGCCGGATGATCTGTTAAGAGTGAGCAAAATGAAGACCAAAATACCAATAGGAAATAGTGAACTACCGCAGATTGCGAACTTGTCAATTACTACATTCCTGTCTGAGTAGCTCGTACTCAGTTTTACGTACTATCCGAGTTTTCGTCTCTGGATTCTGGGCCAAAATGGCGGTGGGTTTTTTGTTATTCTGCTGTTTGTATGGGTCATATGGATGGTGTGAGATGGTGTAGTATGGCCAGCTCATTGTCGACACTTGCTTTGAACACACCTAACGTGGGGGCTGAAATAACAGCTTCTGGGAGGGTATTTCATGTGTGGTAAACACTCAGCGAGAATAAGTTTCTTTGACATTCACACTGACTTCATGGTTCTGAAGACACCTCAGTTGGTCGTTGTAACACAACTTCAACTGGTCATGTCAAGGGTGATTATTGTTGTCTAATATTTGGTTCAGGTTTAGCCGAAATAGTAGGCACCACAGCAAACGTCTTTGGGCGGATGTCCTCAGTTCCTGGACAGGCGTGCAGGAGCATGAATAGCTGTTTTCTCATCACGATGTCAGCCATAAACTTAGTATGAGGGAGTCCTGTTGTGTGCACCAAAGATGCAGGAGACCATGGGATGCGATGAAACGTTGGCGTATATTGTTGTTGCAGCAACCTCGACGCTTCTGTAGCAGTTCGAGTTAGACCATGGACTGTTTCAAGAGGAGAAAATCCACTCTAAACGTTGAGGAGGCTGTACACGTTCTTGCACAAAAGCTTAGGAGTAGAAGTTAATCGCCGGGCTAACGCATATTGATAAACGACTTTGTTTTCATGCACTAATTAGGTACAGTGGTTACACTAGACACCATAGCCCTTCCCGGTACTCGGACTCGGAAAGGTTATGTGGGTATACCACGTCCCGTTGCGCATCACAATGCGTTTGCGTGTCCTACTCCGTATAAAGGACGCCATGTATCTCGAACTGATGGTCTTGAAATCCGATGTCCCAGTAACCAAGATGTCAAACCTACTGAAGAAAAGTTCCCAGGCAATGTTCAGTGCATCCTCGGTTAAGAAATTCCAGTCGGTCGCTTCAACTAGTCGGGGGGTTAAGATGTCGAAACTGGGTATGGTTCGCGTCGTTTGAGTTCTGTTCTCGGGATATTCAGCATAGCAAGTGTACATGAAATACAAAGTAACGTGATCGCTGCGCCCTAGCGGAATATCGATTAGCACTCTCTCGAGCATCAATTCTTCATTAGTGAGTATTCGTTCCAATAAAGATGGCCCCTTTTTTCCACTGAATCTGGTGGGCGAAGTGACGTGGCCATAAAGTGGAAAGTCTGAGACAATATCTTGCAGGTCTGCTTTGAATCACTCTCCTGGTGTGGTCTAGGATTGCAGATCATGTAAGTTGAAATCACCGGAGAGTAGGATGTGACTGTAATTCATGTTTATCACCTGCCTCAACGCCACCAGCAAGGTGCAGTCCATCTTAGGTGTTAATGATGGTGTGCAGTAAACTACAGTCATTAGGGCAAGATCATTCCTTCTCCGCGGGAAGCTGCACCAAATGGAGTCAGATACATCGGTTTCCGGATAGTGTATGGGTTCGCATTGCAGGTTGTTACGAAAGTAGAGGGCGACCCAAACACCTTTGCTGGTTCGATCATTCCGGACAAGTGACACACTTGTTAGCGGGATTTCCGCATCCGTTATCTCACTGCACAACCATGTGTCCGTGATAGAGATGAGGTCCCGACACTTGTGAAAGTCTTAATTTAGCTGATTTGCTGAGTTGACCTTAGGCATAGTAGCGTCTCGGATACAAGAAGTGTGTTGGATGGGATGAATGAAGCGAGTGAGTTTACGCCGACTGATGGATGGTCGGTGGCTAATCGTGTTTTAGATGGGTTGCAGACACTGGTGAACAATTTGGTAGTTATTCAAGTATTAGATGCCCCAGATCCCGCTGTCCGCTCGTGCTCTGGTGTGTCCGTTCGGGGGTCACAGTTAGTGTTGAAACCGTCACCGAGTCCAGTCCTACAGTTGGTGCATTTATTTTGAGTTGCACCTCCACTGAGTTGCCAATAGGAGGTGGCTGTGTTCCTATGGTTTCCAGACGGATTTCTGTTGGCAGCATGCTACGGAACTTAGTCCAGTTCTCTAGTGGAATTCGTGCCGTTAGTTCTGATGGAAACACTTGTTTCAACAGTCTTGCACCGCACCACTTATATTTCGCTGATACGGGGATCCTTGTTAACGAGTTGACCACGATATTTTTGAGAGCAAGAGCCTTACAGATGTAGTGCCATGGCTCGCGGTCGTGTACCTGAGTATCGTCGGAAGATGAATCTGTAAGCTCAGGAACACCGTGGGAAATCACAGTTTTCTTATCTTGACCTATTATGTTCCCGTCTCTGTTAATGAAATCCGCTGAACATTCTTTCCATGGCATTTCAGGCAGTATGCGCACGTCACTTGAGGCGTTGCGGAGTCGATTCGCAGACAGCAGAACAGCCTCTATCTCAGCCACCACGTTTAGTTTTATCCGAATTAACCGCAGTTCACCGTAGTGCAATGTGTTTGGGTGACGCGAGATGCGTTTAGATATCATGGTATCAGCATGGACACCGATCGCCGTACAGATGGAACACCATAGCTTTCGATCGTCCGTTAGCCTACCCTTAATTGTATTGGATTTAGATTCGCGAAGCTTGGCACATACAAGGTTTAAGGCACCGTGGTAGCGCCTGGGGCTACTGGTTTTGAAGCGCTACTTCCCCCTATTTTTGGTGAATTTATGAACGGCACTGCTGGAGGCAATCCGTGCTGCGACACTTTCGTTTTCCCTAGTCAGGCCACCAAGGTTACCGGTGCTTCTTCTGGTGTTTGTCTTGTGTCAGCTGATGCGTGTGTTACCTGGTTCCTCACTATGGCTGGTTGACTGCAGTTTTGGTTCTCCGGTATGAGGAACAAACTACTAGGTGTAACACACCGTACAGAAGTTGAAGTAAGTATGCCGCAGGCAACGTTTTTACTTATGGGAGAGAGAGAGAGAAGGGAGTTGGTACAGGTGGAGACTGAGTCGTTGGGGAGAGGCTGGGACGCTTGGCTCTTTTCTTCGTCCTGAAAGCAGAATTCGGGGTGTTATTTACACATACAAGTGCAGGTTCGTTTCCTCTCATAGGTGTAACCCTGGCGTACATCAGTTACCCGACTGCTTCTGTTGGTCTTTCATACTTCATTGGTGGCACAGTTAGACAGCTAACAACTACGATAGCACTTCATCCTTAGCAGATCCAAAACGCCTGTGTCTCGTGTTAATCGGCTCCGTCCCAAGTCATGTCGTATGATAAGTTTTCAAACAACTGCTGCACACTAGCCCATGCTTCAGTAATTTTGCACCCATTTCACACTTGATATCTTGGAACATATTTGGAACCGATCGGGAAGTCATCATATCAGAAAACTTGGTAGACGACCGGTTAATGTATTTATGCTGATAGATAACATTTCGCTTTTGACACAAAAGGTTCATCAGGCGAAGTGATTTATCTTAACATTAGCATTTTATAGCGATCATGGCGTCAAAAGCGAAACGTTGTCTATCACCATAAATACATTAACCGATCATCTACCAAATTTTCTGAAGTGATCATTTCACACTTGCTCTTATCGTGAGACATGTTTACTGAGGGCGTGCAGTTTTAAGGTCACACGTTTCTCGCATGATCAGTTAGTGCAACTTCCCGTGTCAAGGATAAGCGTGAGTCCGCGAGACACTTAGCCGTGTTCCCTTGTAAGCAGAGGTTGCAGTGTCGGTCGGTTGAACGATCGATGTTAGGCACGGCTAGTTTGGAACCTAGTACATGAATCTAAACACAACGCTGAACATAGATTGAGAGATCTCAAATTCCTTCACAGGTGCGTTGGGAAACACCAGATTGGAATAAGCTTAGGCTGTTCGGAATGTTTCGAGAATTCTGTAACGAATGGTGTTGGGGCAATGGGCACAAAATGAATGAGGTCTCCACTTCTGTTCAAGCAAGGATGACAGTCACATTTGCTAGTGATGGTTAGGACTTTAGTGGTAAAATATAATCCTTCGTTTGAGAGATCACCGTGTAGAGCTAGTAAATCCGGTTTGAATGAGCTTGCGGCGACTGCGCTGCGAGAAGTTAGAGAAAAGGCAGAGAGAATAGTTTCAACTGACCGGGCGCACGCGCGTCGAGCGTGTGTGAAGAAATCTGCAGGAGAGAAGTATCTGTTTGTGCAGCGTCAAAGACCTATTATTCTTTTCGCAGCGCGTGTCTCCTTGGATTGCCAGCAACCACCCTCGTTGTACTCCCAATATGAGTTACCACAAGTCTTTCGGTTGCTAGCACCTACGCAGCTTTCTTTCGACGTCTTACGTCTGTGAGGCATCTAGGCTTGCATAACAGCGATATGAATATGTGTACAGTTGTCATGCTTCGTTGCTGAACACTAATGTCTGCTGGCATCTTATGATGGTTTGAATTGCAAGATTAAACAACGCGTTAGGTACCAATCTAACACGGCTCCATGCAATTTTCCTTCGCGGTGCTCGTTCAATACCTTCCTTTTAGTTTGAAAGTTTCGTAATTCATAAATTTTCTCAATTATTTCACTTCTCTCATGTTTCGGTCCTAGTGTTGATAGTCAATGTTACGGAATAGGAAGCGAAACGTATATGAATGTTGAACGAAATACAACAACTAAACCATACAGCTCACCAAGTAACAGTGTGTAATTCGAAAATTGTAAGAACGGGTGGGTTAATAACCCACGTGTTCGCCGTTATGGCAGAGTTAGAGGCAACGTGTCAGATTGCTCTAAAGCTTTGAGCGGATTCACCACCAATACAAATCATCTGTGTCATCTCCTCACTAGGTATTCCCCTGTGTAAATGATTAAGGGCCTTCTTTGGCCTTCCAGCGGATGAGGTTCCTCAAGTCGCACTGTAGGTCCGCCCAATATGGATATGGTGTTAATCAGCGTCCCCCATTGGTCATGAATGCATGAGCTGCCTGTCGGCTTACAGCCGCTGAGGGTAAAACTAGACTTCACTGGTCCTAACTTAGTATTGGCAAGAAGCGGCTTCGTTTGTAGAAAATACAACAGTGTGCTTGGCACCAATTAACAAGTGTGAAACCCACCTTAGCAAAAGATGCACTGTAGCTTACAAAGTGTAAATTAGCGGGAAGGGGAACGTGTATTTCTGAGTGATGATCATGGTAGTGTTAGTGAGAAAACGTAGTTGCAAATAACTGTGGACGGCTGCAACCTGGGGCGAGTTACAGTTGTCACAATTATTTCCGAAGGGAATGGTCAGCCTCGGTGCCTTCGATTAAACGATCAATTAAGTGAACGAGTGAGTTTTTGAAACCAGAGCTACTTGTACATAACCACAGAATTGGGAATAGAAAGCTTGTGTGCTGAGCCGGTGTGTCTTCGTTCTCTTGACGCGTCTGGGAGGCTCAAGCACACAACATTTTGACAGAAGTAAAGAAGCTGACGCGCTGGCGCCCGCTCGCTTTTGGTGGACAGCCATCGATTCCACTGCTGTCTGCTCCACAGATAACGGAAAGCACGGCACCTGACAACTGGAGGATGTGGACGGTGAAGTGGACGGATTTCATCACGCTGATTCAGTTTAATTCCTGTCTGATGTCTTACCAGTCTGCTGTGTTCAGACACGCTATCGAAGACGAACCCAGACGAGTACTTGAGACTTTCGCGCACAGTGATGTGAATGCGCAAGAGCTGGACAACTTGGAAGTAATCAAAAGATTTGGCGAGTATTGCGAAGGTATCTGTTTTTTGCTTGAAATCGTTTAGTGAAGGAATCAGCAGAGACCTACAATACGGACTTCAAAGTTCTGTCGCGAACATGATACTACTCTAACTGTATGCGGGACTCCATGCTACTCGACCGAATCGTAATCGGCATCAGAAGTGACGATCAGATTTGACGTTGACTGAGGCAAAGAAACCTGTACCTAAACCAGTGCTTGGACATTGGACTTAGCTAAACAAGAACATCACAACGGCTCTATAATTCGCCGGCGAGCACGACTGAAGGACTTTGTGAAGTACCGAAGACCAAGGAAGCCTCATCCCTGCCATCCGAGGGACAGGGGTCGACCATGTCAGTTTTGTAGTCGGAAGCATCCAAGGCGAAAGGAGAGTTGTTCAGCTTGATTAAAACCTATATGAAGTGTACAAAGAAAAACATTTTGCTTGATGTTGCAGCTCGGCCAACATTAGCGCGGTAGACAAGGAAAGTAAAAATGACACACAGGCGCTCTTAAGAAACAACATAAAGCATTTTGGAGGTCAGAAGTGCATTTTCGTTACACTGGTAATTCAAGGACATCCAGGTAGCTTGCAGCTCCATTCGGCAGCCACCGCCAACATACTGTTCGAGAGATATCGCGCGGGAGTAAAAAGCATTGAAGCACAGAGTTATCTCAAAAGGTAACAAGACTCAAAACTAAACCCGAAAAGGAATGCTATCGTGACTGTTGCCAACCCGAAGGACGGAACGGAACAGTAGCTTGAATTCCTGGTTGCCTCAGTAGATCATATGCCGACGTTGGGCATTGATTCCATCCGCCGCCTTCGTTTTGATTTATTTGATTTTGATCGTTTTGCTTGCTGCTATCAGGCCGCAGCAGATATTGTTGATTTAAATCTCACCGTGTTCCATGGGGTTAATGGGAAATTCGAGGGAAGCGCTCATTTATCGTTAAACAGATCTGCTAGACCAGTAGCTCTGCCAGCTAGAAAGGTGCCCATAACATTGCGCGAAAAGCCATTAGAAGAACTGCTGCGTTTGTCTAGTTTGGGCGTCGTAGCCGAGGTCGATGACCCGACAGATTGGGTAAGCCACATGGCAATCGTCATTAAGAAATCTGTGATTTGCTTGTGTGCGTCGTCCCTAAAGCGCTCAATGACTCGGGCAAAAGAGAGCACTATACCATACCGACATTAGAATAAATGTTACTAGAGTCATTCAAGGCAGAGATGTCCACGATAATCGACCTCGCTTCAGCCTTCTGGTTCATAACACTTGACGTAGGATCGAGCTACCTGACTACGTTTGGAACGCCTTTTGAACGTTTTAGATGACTTCGTTTGCCCTTCGGTTTGAAGCTATACAGCGAGATGTTTTAATAGCGGTTGCAGAAAGCATTTGATGATCTGCCCAGTGTCATTTGCGGAGCAGATCACGCGTTAGTTTTTGGTGCTACTCAAGTGGTACATGATTGTCATCTTCACCCATTTCGGCAATGCTATCGTGAAAAATATAGAGTACTAAAACGTGAGAAACCGGGCTCCGCAAATCCGAAGTGGCTTTTCGTGGACACGTGCTGAGTTCAGCAGGATTCAAAACGGATCCGGAAAACGTCAGTGGCATAAAGGAGATGCGTCATCCCACTGATGCGACGGCGGTTAGCAAGCTGAACGGAAAGATCAACTACTTGGACCATATCCTTCCACAATTAACGATGTGATGATACCGATACGAAAGTTGACCCGTAAAGCTGAAGCTTGGCACTAGGGCTCTGAACAAGAAAATGTAGATCGGAAGCTCATGGAATAAATTACAAAAGCGTCTGTCCTCGCCTAATTTGATCTCTCGCTTCTAAACTAGATTCAGGGTGACATTAGTAAATACGGCATTAGAGCTGTGCGTCTCCAAAGCGGTAGGCCTGTCGATTTTCACAGTTGCTCGTTTACTGAGTTCGAAACTGGTTGTGTAAAAATTAAAAAGGCATTGCAGCAGCTACAAACGGGCACGTAGGAGGGTGATATATATATATATATATATATATATATATATATATATATATATATATATAGTTGGCGGCATCCGGTTTCGGATTTGCCTGTCACTGTGGCCAACCACAGGACGCCTGCGCCTACAGAGGGACCATGGTTGGCTTGCGCTGCATCACCCACAGCTCCATCCACACACCTCATATCCAGTATAAACTCGAAGGTATAAGACCGGGAGGCATGTGGATGGGAGCCACATTTCATCAATGGAGCCAGTCCACACTCCTTCACAGGCCAACACAATCACGCTGTATTTGGGGAATCAAGTGCACACAAGGCGGTGGCTGGACCGTAGTCCGCTCCACACTGAGTGCATGGAACCACTCTTTGATCCTAACACGGCCACA
>OX104067.1:89133036-89269231 GCA_944474145.2 Dicrocoelium dendriticum
GGTCTATGGACATACAGGATGGACATACACACGTACATTCACGCTCATTAGAGGCAACACGGAACACTGGCTGTGGGCGCATCACTTCTTCCCCTTGTAGTTGCAACTATGCAGCTTGGCAACGCTCAACCTGTCGGCGGTCGCGGGTTGATTTACACACCGGCGCTTCGACTTCAGGTGGTACGTCATTCGCTCGCATGTCGTGCAATACTGGGGGTGGAGAATTTGTTTCACAGGTATAACCGCATGTTAACTGCCTTGGCCGAACCTGATCCATGTGACGCCGCGCGATTTTGCCGTCCTCAGTCTCTGCCTCTATGATCCGCCCGTTAGTCGTTTTGACAACGGCCGGTTGCCATCCATCCTCTGTAGGCAAGCGTATGTTGATTGGATCTGATTATGTTACAAACTGTTTTTGCTGCAAGTATCAAAGCGTTCCTTCATCCGCTCTTGTTTTTCGCGAACTTCAGCTGCCAGAGTTCTGTGCAGTAAGTCCAATTGAGTACGCAAACGGCGACCAAATATAAGCTCCGCAGGACTTCTTCCGGTGGTATCGTTCACCTTATTTCGATAAGCAAAAATGCACGATCTAGACGCATACGCAATGGCGCACCTGTTTGCTCTCCGCAAGTGCGCTAAAACACGAATCCTGTGCGATACGTATCTATCCTGATGTCCCTTGGAGCGCGCGACAACCAAAACGAAACACCGAAGAGGGGCACAGCAAGCAAGACCGCCTAAACACAATCTTCATACATGGCGTGCCAGAACATCCTTCTAACCATGTTCAAGATACCGGAAAGCACGATTTAGAACAGTGGCGGTTCATTCGTGAAACACATTCTTTGGATGATGTTGTGGCACCATCGCTCACCAGGATACCCCTCTCATCGAATTATAGAGGGTGCGGCCCTAGAATGCTAAAACTTGTGGTTCAGTCAGAGCAACAAGCAAAGGATGTTTTGGATCGATGGCAGAGAAATCGGAAACATCTTCCTTCCGAAATTCGGTTAAAGATCGCAAACAATTCGCACAGCTCAAGTATTAGAGCAACTGAAGCAGTAAGCATCCGGACTAATGTACAGAATTGTAACTTGACTGCTGCTTTAATTGACTCTGAGGTAGGTCTAAACGAAGGCTGGGACGCACCTTGGCCGAATCAAGTTGCAAACGAGGTATCATTGACCCATCAAAAAAACGAATAACTGCCGACCTCCCATCGGTCGGCATTCTCCCTCACTTGACAGCTTCACCTCTCTGCGGGCTCCTAGAGACCGAGAAACTGGCCTGCTTGTATACAAATGCTCAGGGACTTTCTAACAAACTGGCTGAACTGAAAGATCGCCAAGCTTCCGGCTCGTATGATGTCATTGGTACCACCGAGACATGGTTGCACACGGGAATGACGGACGCTGAAGTGTCGCTGCCCGGCATGTCGCTGATCCGGAACGATAGGCTCACAAAAGAAGGAGGGGTAATCCTGTATTACCGAAACGACTTACAGTGCGAAGCCGTGGAGGATTCAGATTCGCAGTTCCCCGACTCTCTTTGGTGCCGGTTGCAGTTAAAAGGCAGGGACGCTTGCCTTATCGTCTTGGTGTACCGCGCCCCTAACTCAACACCCGAAAACGATTACCACCTAATGGCTGCTTTAAGGTGCAGTTTACAACCAAAGTACACTCACATTCTTATCATGGGTGATTTCAACGTACATTGTTTAGAAGCCCCTGCCACAACCGGCGAACAATTCAAAACCGATTTACAAGATCTAGTAACTACTGCTCCTCTTTACAACCACATCACTTTGCCCACTTGGTTCAGAACTGGTAACAGGCCATCTGTGTTGTATCTTGTGCTTACCAACGAGGAGCATATGATTGATGCGTTGGTTTTAGACTGCCCGTTGGGTCGCAGTGATCACGCAGTCATCAGTTTTAACTTCGTCTGCTATGCAGAATATCGGAATGATAACGATGATACTGTGCGAACCATCACAAGGTACGACCGACTCGCCCAGCGAGTCAGCGCCACAACATGGTCTTCCCTCGAAGAAGAACCCCCGGAAGTCGCCTGGCTCGAGTTCGTCAACAAATTCAGTCAGCTGGTTGCACAGGCTTCAGAGATAAAAGCTTGCAATAAGTGCAAATCCGTTTCTTTCGTTAGGAGCAGAACCCGAAAATGGATGACAGTACGCAACGCAGCATGGCGAGTGTACAGAGAAGCTCCAGCACCAGAAACTTGGGACAACTACGTAGCCCAACGTAACCACTGCACTCAACTGTTAAGAGAAGACAAAGCCGCCTATCAGCAGAACATCGCAACAACCTTCAGTGCTAACCACAAACTGCTGTACAAGCACGTTAATAGCCTACGAAAGGTGAGGCAAAGATTTCCTCCAATCAAGGCTGATGATGGTCCAACAAGAACGGCTATGGAAGCTGCAAACGCGCTGCAGATGTAATACGCCCCCACGCTTCAAAAGGTCTTGCCACCAAGCGATCTACCAAGCTTTGTATTCTGCTCACCAGGACTAACCCACATCAGTTTTACTGCAGAGGCTGTATTGCAAAAGCTGACTTCTCTACGCAAACACAGCTCGCCGGGTGTCGACGCCATTCGTCCTGAGGCATTGGGAGTAGCAGCAAACCAACTGGCAGGACATTTAACTCAGTTTTTTCAGCACTGCTTAGACCGGAACCAAGTTCCCGCCATGTGGAAGCTTGGAATAATAAGCCCGATTCACAAAGGTGGAAGCAGATCTGATCCCTCCAACTACCGCCCAGTAACCCTTCTTCCTATACTCTCCAAGGTCATGGAATCCATAGTTGCCGATGCACTGGTGTGCTATCTGGAAAACTGCAACCTCATCACTCCTGAACAGCACGGTTTCCGTCGACAGCGGTCATGTACAACTAATTTACTAATTGCACGCAGTAGTTGGACCGAGGCAGCCGACGCTGGAGAAGGTGTTGATGTGATCTACCTGGATTTTTCCAAGGCTTTCGATCGTCTAGACCATCGGATACTTCTATCCAAGCTGCAGCATTACGGGATCGGCGACCCTCTTTTAAGCTGGATCGCCAACTTTCTATTTCAAAGGCAATTAGTGGTCAGAGTTCGGAGCTCTTTATCGGACCCCATACAAGTGGAGTGTGGTGTGCCGCAAGGCTCAGTTCTAGGTCCACGTTTGTTTCTGGTGTTTATTAATGACCTTGCACAGGGAATCGCTTCAAACTTCCTAATGTTTGCCAACGATATCAAGATCTGGCGCAGGATCCAGGCGAACGCCGACCAACTTGTGCTCCAAAGTGACTTAGATACAGTGTATCAATGGTCGATCAAAACTTATTGCATTTCAACGTCAGTAAATGCAAGGTGCTTTCCATCCGACATCACGGCAGCTACTCATACCGACTCGGAACGGATGTACTGCAACAATCAACTCTCGAACGGGACTTGGGTGTCCTGGTTCAAGATGACTTGGGTTGCTCCAGGCAATCCGAAAAGGCCTCGAAGACCGGGAACCAACACGTTGGGCTGTTGAGGCGGGCGTTTGGACAAATAAACAGCTCCATATTTCGACAAATGCTCAGTGCGTATGTTCGCCCCCATGTCGAATACGCAATTCAAGCCTGGCATCCATGGCTGAAACACGACCTTAATGCACTGGAGCAGCCTCAACGCCGGGCATCTAAGAACTTAATTGGAATGCACAATCTTTCCTACCAGGAGAGGCTGCGACGACTAGGATTGTTCAGTGGAAGCTATCGCAGGCTACGAGGCGACCTGATTATGACATAGTTGATTCTGCGAGACCCACATCATGTGTGCCGCCCTTTACTGCAACTCAGCAGCAATACAAACCTGAGGGGCCACTCATTAAAACTCGCAGAACAATACAGTCGTCTGGAGTGCCGCAGAAATTTCTTTTCCATCCGTGTCTGTCACCCGTGGAATGCTCTCCCAGAATCGGTCGTCTCTGCACCGACACTAACAATATTTAAAAGACGGTTGGACGATGCACTCTTCCACTTACACTTTGTTACTTAACACTATGTCTCCATCCTACACCTGGAATTATTTGTTGTTAACTGTGAGTGTTGTGAATCTAAGTGGATCGCAGGACTGCAGCGAAGCAAACGATAAGTCCTTATTTTCGTATTTAAAGTGTTAACTATTTTACTATCCTTTTCATCATAATAATTATGTTGATATCCCCACCAACTATCCAACGGGGCTTGTAAAGCAACGCTTCTTAACCCGTATAAATTCATTGTTCATTGTTCATATTTTTCACTGTTTGTACAGCCCTTTCAGCCAAACCGTTCGAAGACGGATGATAAGGGGCGGTAGTCACATGTCTAATTCCATTTGAGGTGAGGAAGGTGGAAAACTCGGTGCTGGTGAACACAGATCCGTTGTCAGACACAAGTGTTTCGGGAAGTCCAAAAGTAGCGAACGTAGTGCGTAGTTTGATTATTGTGCTAGCTGAAGTCGCTGTGGACAGAATGTGAGCATCAATCCATTTAGAATGCGCATCAACTACAAGCAGAATCATTTGACTTTCGAATGGACCGAAAAAGTCCACATGCACACGTTTCCAGGGCGTCTCTGGCCATGTCCAGGGCTGCATCGGTATGTGGGGGACAGCGTTTCGAGATTCTTGGCAAAGCATGCAACATCCAACTTTCGCCGCAATGTCGCCATCCAATCCGGGCCACCATACATAGGAACGGGCCAGTGCCTTCATCTTAGCAACTCCTGGGTGTGCATCGTGAAGCTCGTTCAGGATGGCTGATCGCAATCTTTTAGGGATCACAACCCGTGCACCCCACAGCAAACATCCATTCTGGAGGCTCAGTTCAGTCATTCTATGGCGAAAAGGTGTAAGTTCTGCAGGTGTGTTGTCGGGCCATCCAACCTGAACGTACCGCGTTACAAGCGCTAATAACGGATCTCTATCTGTCTCGTGACGTATATCTGTGGACGTGATCGGAGCCTTGTTGAAGAGCTGAATTAGATTCACAAGTTCTTGCGGAGTAAAGTCTTCTGAAGGGACCTCCGGTAAGGGGAGTCGACTGAGAACGTCAGCGGCGGTATTCTGTCTGCCCGGAATATACTGAATCTGGTATGTGTAAGCAGATAGAATGAGGGACCAGCGGATCATTCTGGGGAGGCCATTTGTTGAATTCCTTTTTCGTGCCCAAGGAGCGAGATAAGGGGTTTATGATCTGTGTGAATCACGAAATGTTGGCCGAGCAAGTACTGATGGAATCGGTTGATCCCGAAGATGACAGCGGCCGCCTCTCGATCGAGCTGAGAGTAGTTCCTTCGGCTGCGGTTAAGGTTCGTGAAGCGTAGGCAACAGGTCGCTGCGAGCCATCAGGTAATTTATGTAGCAAAACGGCCCCAAGGCCGTAAGGAGAAGCATCACAAGTGAGAACAATAGGTTTCCGTGGATCGTAATGTACAAGGACCTCAGCTGACGCCAAAAGTTTCTTTACTGCGTTGAAAGCATTATCGTGAACAGCGTTCCATTTCCACGGCTGATTCTTGCGCAAAAGTTGATGAAGCGGATGTGAGTTGATGCTGCTGGTATGAACCTGGAGAACTGAGTGACTGCTCCTAGAAAGGAGCGTAGTTCGTTTACATTTTTTGGGCGCTGGGGCTTTAAGGAGTGCCCTGGTTTTCTCTTCTAGCGGATACAACCCCTCGCGCGAGAGTTTGTACCCAAGGTATTGCACACTCGGTACAAGAAATTCACACTTTTCTTTCTTCAGTATCAGCCCGGAGTCTAATAGCCTTTTTAGAACTACATCCAGGGTGTGCAGATGTTCAGCAGTTGTGCGCCCGGTAATTAGGATGTCATCCAGATAGGCACATGTATTTGGTATGTCTTTCACTAGCGAGTCGATAATTCGTTGAAATATGGACGGTGCAGAGCTTATTCCGAACGGCATGCGTATGTAGCGAAATAACCCAAGATGTGTGTTGATGGTGGTGAAAGCACGTGAATCCTCGTCGAGTTCAATCTGCTGGTAGGCGTGGCTCAGATCCAGTTTGGTAAAAAGTTCGCCACAAGAGAGAGGCGTAAATATCTTCAATTTTAGGCAGTGGATATCGATCTGGCTGTAGTGCTTGGTTGATTGTAACTTTGTAGTCCCCACAGAGCCTTACAGTACCATCGCTTTTCAATACAGGCACTATAGGGGCAGCCCAATCGGAATACTGGACGGGTTCAATTGTACCCTCTTCTAGCAGTCGGCGCAGCTCAGTCTCGACCTTGTCCCGAAGAGCATAAGGTACGGTGCGCGCCTTCCAGAATCTCGGTGTTGCTTGTGGTTTCAGTATCAATCGGGCCGCGTAATTCTTCAGCAGGCCTGGCTTAGTTTGATCAAAAAGAGGTGCATATTTTTGCAAAATCCCAGATAGTTGTAGGCAAGCTTCAACCGTGTTGACGTTTGACATGATGCCCGGAAGTCGTTTAATGCCATCGCGACCAAGTATGTTTGGACCTGGTCCCCCAGAAACGTACACACGGATTTGATCCGTCGAATGGCGGTAGGAGATACGTGCAACAAAGGTACCCAACACATTCACCAACTGTCCGGTGTATGATCGTAGTTGTATTGTAGGGGATCTAGTTTTGGTAGTTGCGACAGGGCATCGGGTCGTATCAGCGTAACTGCGGAACCCGTATCAATTTCGAAATCAACAGGTTGTTCGTTTACCTGGATAGACACAACGAACGGTTTCTCCGCTGTTATGTTGTGATTAAAAACTGTTGTGGTGTTTATCCAGTTCTGGTTTAAATCCTCAGTAATGTGATTCGCAGTTTTTGGACTTCCCCGCACAACGAAATTTCGTTTGGAAAGACAAACTTTCTGGATATGTCCTCTTTTCCCACAAAACCTGCATAATGAGTGAAGATGCTGGCAATCAGCCGGATCAGAATGCTGCTCGCCACAGCGATAACAACGGAATTCTCTGCGCTGTACGGATTGAGACAATGTATGATCACGCTTTGTTTGAGAGACTTTGTTTACCTCCTGTGAAATTATCTGATCGGAAGAGGAGAATGCCGTTAGTTCCTGAACGAGATTAGCACGTTGTCGAACTATATCACAAGCTTTTCCAAGTAAGGGTCTTTTCGTCTTCTGACAAAAGACGCTCGCGTGCTTTGTCGTCAAGTACACCAACGATCAATGCTTGTAAAAGCATTGCTTCCTCGAAGTGAGTTGGCCTGATCTGGTCATAGGCGCAATCAGGAAGGGCAGTAAGGAGTCGAGAAATAAATTCATTTACAGTTTCACTCGGTTGTTGCCTCATGGTGTTAAATTTGTACCGGGCTGTGAACACGTGTGGTTTTTCTCCCCACAGTCGGTCAAGAGAGTAGAGCACAGTTTGTAAGTCATGTTTCGTGTGTAGCTGCAAACTATCAAAATGTCGCTGCCCTTCGTTACCGAGGTGGTGACGCAGTAATTTAATTTTTGATGCCTCGTCAATCGCATTGTTATTGCCAAAAAGCACAAGTAAATCTACGTAATTAGTGAAAGTAGTCTTCCACTGCGTCCATTGCTGCGTCGTAGGCCTTTCCGCGGAAGAATTCCAAAACGGCTGAGGTGAAGTAATTGAATTTGCCATAAGTGATCCAAATAACCTCCGTCGTCAATTTGTTACACCCAGATGAATCAGAACAATGACGGGGCAATGAAAGTATATCGTAAGCAACGGTGCATACAGGAAACGTATAGAAGCAAACAGCAAGCAACAAGTAATATGAGTGCTGAGTTCAGTGTTCGATTAGACTTGGCAAATGAGCGCAATGAGAGGCAGGACGAAACACACACCCATATTGATGGACACACACGTGCGTACATTCGCAGTCAGTAGAGGCAACACGGAACACTGGCTGAGGGCACATCAAAGGCCTGGGATCACATCTACATAACCGAGACTTGATTGCACTCAGGATTACGGACACTTAGATCGCGATTCAGGGAACGTCCTTGTTCCGACACGATCGTCACAGTTAAGGAGGTGTTGCTATCCTATACTATCGTAAAGACTTACAATGCGAACCACTGTATTATCCGGAGATGCGGGTCACCGCTTCGCTATGGCGCAGTTTGTGTGTACATCACAACGACAACCGCTTCATGGCAGTCATATATCACTCCCCGTGGTCTACTCCAGAGATGGATTCCCACCTAATATCATCACTGACGAAATACTTACTCCCAGGTTACTACCACGTTCTTATTTCCTGCGATTTTAATGTGCACGAATTAGAAACCTTGGCATCCTCCAGTTTAAAATACACGGCCGAACTGCAAGACCTCATTGCAAGTATCCCGCTCTAAAATCACATCACTCCCGCCCACCAGGTTGATTGGCGGCACATGGTTCCGGATTTGCTTGTCACTGTGGCCTCCACGGTGACAGCCACAGGTTGACTGCGTCTACAGAGGGACCATGGGTTACCTGAGCTGCACCACCCACAGCTCCAAGCACACATCCCGTGTACAGTGTAAATCCGATGGAACAAAACCGGGAGGCATGCGGATGGAAGCCACTTTTCATCAACAGAGCCGGCCCACACTCTTTCACAGGCAAACATATGCATGCTGCATTTGGGAATCAAGCGCACACACTGCGTGCATGGAGCCACTCTTTGGGTCTAGCAAGGCCACGAGGACCGTGCACCAATCCCCTCCAGCAACGACCAACTGTTTCCTGAAGACAGTATAGACGATGTAGTGAATAATAGAGAGGTAGGCACCATTGTCAACAAGCACCTCAAGCGCACCCTCACCGGGAACCTCAAGCGAAATCCAATCACCTGAAATGCAACGTCGACTAAAATAGATGGAATACACCGTAAGGATATGCCACTAAGTTAGCATATGAAATAAATAGATTCTCAAACTAACTGTGATGGATTTAGGATGGCAGCGAAAGGGATCAAGACACATATGCGAAAAGGGGAAAGAAAACCAAAGTTACCCACCTGCAGTTTAAGCAAAATGTGCAATTTAATAGACTACTCAAGTACACACATTACATGAGGTAACAAAATAACACGAAGGCAAGCTAGCAAACTCACCACCTGAAATAAAAGGACTTAGCATGCAAACATGCGGTTAGTAATGCGAATGCAGCGTACTTACGCACGCTGCGTCGGTACTGCTTATCTTCTCAGCAGGACTCGTTTTCGTTTCGATGCTGGTCCTGAGTGTCTTCACTCATGGCTCAAAAGGCCTGCCTGACTCAGGCACTCGCGACCGCATGTATTACAGCACAATACGCTGAACGGCAATGGAGTACAGCCCATCGACGCACGTCGCTTCCGCGATTGCAGATCTTCTCTGTATACACAAGGGCTTCCTCTTGCGTCTCGGCTACTGCCTTCGTGATTAGATAGCGCCATGCACGCCGATCAACCGCCTTCGATTCCCATGACCTGTAATTAACATCAGAACATGACAGCCTCCCTTTGATCATGTCCCGGTAACGTAATTTGGTTTTTTCCACGTGCCATTTCCCCACACTCAGTTGGCCATAATGCAGCTGTTTCGGTATCCGGATCGAATCCGTGCGGCGAATATGCCCGAGCCACCTCAGGGCCCTCAGGAGAACTATGTAGTCCACTGCGTAAATGTCACTACGTTGGAGTACCTGCGCGTCTGCAACTCGGTCGCTCCAGCGGATGCGCATAATACGGCGCAAACACTGCTGATGGAAACGCTTCGGATTTCGGACATCCTTCCGATAAAGTGTCCAGTTTTCGTTGCCGTAAAGAAAAACGTACAGCAACATGGACTTATATACCAGCAGCTTCGTCCCAATAGTGAGCGGGTGGTTGTGGCATACAAGGAATTCCAGCTTGTCAAAGTAGCATCCGCTTTCGAGACCCGGCTGCGCAGCTTGCTCGTCATCCGCTGGTCGGTTGTTATTAAGCTGCCTAGGTAGCAAAATCTCGAAGTGATTTCCATCACTTCGTCGGCGATCTGGATTTGGGTCAGGCTCATGAAATACACTCCGAGTGAAGGCTGGCAAAGACAAACTGTCTTGCTTTTTTACGGAGGATTAGTAAGGAAGTTTAATGGTATAGGGTCCGATGGAATGTGCACTGCTGACGATTCCTAAATGATGAAACGCCGGTGCAGTTCTTTTCAGGGCGTGTGATGGCTGTCTGAGTGAGTCTAGCTTGTGTTGATGGTGAGCCCGAATTTGGCCGCTGTCGAAGGCAGAGCACTAGTTTTGGGCTTCCACTTAGCCGCGTTGTGTGCAAACAAAGCACAGTTGTCCGAAAACCGCAACATACCGATAGTTTAACTCATCGTGTTCCCTGTATCAGTCTGAACGAAACAGTAAGAGGACGAGCACTGCAAGGTGACACCATTTCGTCTTAGCTGCTCATTTGTAAACTAACCTCATATATAGATCACGTATGGGAAGGAAATGCTCGTTCCATATTGGTCAGAAAACATGCACACACCTAAAACAATGGCTGATAACGCTGGGGCAAAAGGAATGAACCCCAAGTAAGCTTAAGGGCTACTGTCAGTAGCCTAGGGTTCTCTCAGCGAAACGACGGATTTGAAGCAACTCACCATCAAAAGGTTGCTCCAGACGAACATTATAGGCACAAGCGGCATCAAAAGCACAAGATATCATGTCATGAAGAGAAATATTAAACAGGACAGGAGCTAAGACAAAGCCTTGCTTCATACCATGGACAACTGCAAAGTCATCCAAGGTACAAAGCCGATAACAAACCATCGGTATGTGACTTCATAATTTCAAATGCGGAGCTCATGATCGACGGGCCATTTATAGACATCCCACTAGGGTTCAGCCGTCATGTCACCATAATAACCAGGTGTGTTGCGCTGAATATCCTGAAGAACACACGGAACTAAGACGTACTACCACACATTTGGACATCCTGAACAACCTACTTGAGACGACGGTTTGGGAATTCTTGAGAAGTGGCTCACCTGACAACGTTTGGGTTCAATTTGTTGGACGCTTCATCAATCTAATTGCAACTGCTTCAGAAGCGAAGAGGGTTAGCTCCACCAATCCCATGTCTTTCATTTGAACTAGTACTCGCAAACGCATGTCAATAAGGAATGCAGCTTGGCACACTTACAGAGATCGTCTTAGTCCCGAAACCTGGGGCGATTACGTGACCCAGCGTGAACATTCTAACATGTTGGTCAGTGTGGACAAATTGACTCACCAACTACATTTGGTTTGTAAATTTGTCAACAACATAAAACTCCTATACAAGCATGTTAACATCATCCGGAAAGTAAAGCTCGGTGACCCCACGCTTAAAACTGCAGTCGGAGTGACACAGAGTGCCGACGATGCAGCCAACCCCCTACGAATGCAGTATGCTCTGACCATTCAACTAGACGTCCGTTAATATCACTTACTCACATATCTAGCACCAACTTCAACACTCATTAACATCGATTTTACTGCCACCGCTGCGTTGAAGCAACTACTCCCACAAAGCACCTACAGCTCTCCCGGAATCGATTATATTCACCCAAGGGAAATGAACATAGCAACAAGAACGCTGGCCGGGCCATTATCATATTTCGTCCAAACATGCTTGGATAAGCAAACTGTGCCTACCATGTGGAAACACGGCTTAATCACTCCGATTTGCAAAAGCGGTAATCGCTCGGAACCCGACAGCTATCGTCCAGTGGTCCTCCTCCCTGTGCTCTCAAAGTGGATGGAGGCAGTCATCGCTGAGCCTTGAGTAGACCAGCTAGAATACCACAAAATCATAGCATCCGAGCAGCACGATTTCCGCCAGTACTGTTCATGTACTCCCAAGTTACTGGTTGCACGCAGTAGTTGGACGGAAGCGGCCGACACAGGCAAAGTGACAGACGTCATTTACCTCGACTTCTGCAAAGCCTTCGCCCGACTAGACAACTGCATTCTGCTTCACAGGCTCGATAGCTATGGAGTTAGTGATCTGATCCTTGGATGGGTCAGGAATTTCCTACAGCATCGGCAACTGTAGATCAGCGTCCGAAGTGCTCTGTCCGATCCGATTTATGTCGAACTTGGAGTTCCACAAGGATCAGTTTTGGGGCCGCGTCTGTTTCGCGTGTTCATTAACGAGCTTACGCGTTTGGTTGCCTCAGATTTCTTGCTGTTGGCTGACGATGTCAAGATGTGGCGGACGATCCCCGACCCAGCAGATCACCGTGCACTTCAGCGAGACCTGGACAGAGCGTATGGGTGGTCACTGCAGGATCTGCTCCAATTCAGTTCGGGGAATTTTAAGGTGGTTCCCATTCGCCACCAGCCGAACATCACACAAAAACTTGGAGATCATGTCCTGCAAGTAGTCACTCAGGAGCGCGACCTTGTGGCACTAGTCCAGGCTGACCTGGACTGCTCAGAATTATCTGAGAAGGCGTCAAAGACCGGAAACCAACATGTTGGCATGCTGCTGTGGGCATTCGGGCGCTTTGATCCCTGCGTCTGTTCGCAGATGCTTAACACTTGTATGTGGCTTAATGCGGAATACGCAATCCAGGTCTGACAGCACTGATACAAACAAGGCCTTGCAGCGCTCAAGACTCTACAGCAACGAGCCACGAAGCACGTCAAAGGTTGTTCAATCTTCCTTGATAATAATAATAAGCACCTTGATGAACGCCCCTACTTTTATTCCATGGTCTTCAATTGTCATTTAATTCACCGAACCATTATCTAGAAAAATCGGTAAAAGCCAAAACGGTCTTGGATTTGAGTAACTCATGGAACTCTTAGCTCACTTTAGAAGTCAAAGCCGGGAATGAGCTGCGATGCTATTTTACTAAAGAAGAAAGCAACAGTTTAGTGACTGACTTCACTAACCTCAAGACTACAATTCATAAAATATTTCTTTTCTAAACTTGCAATCGATTAGCATGCCTCCGCAAATCGAAGCAGCAGTCCACTGAAGCACATCTAATCAAATAACCAATTGAGAAAGTGACTTTCAGACGTATTTTAAAGCATAACCATTAATAATACAAGCAGTTAGTCGGCAATATATGTGGCTATATCTAAAGGTGGCTATTCCCTGCGTACAACTACCTGAATGATTATCGACGCTCTACTTCGAGCCTTGTGGATGTCGTCGAACGCAAATGAACATGTACTGAAGGCCAACAAATAGGACCGGTGAAAGGAGGTTTGTATGCACGTAGTAGAGTTGCCTCAGCTATCGCCAAGGACCGGAAGCGGCGTGCTTGAACAAACAAAACATCTATAACCGCCGCTCTATGCTCTTCTACGGCATCCGGCTTCCCGACCTAATCACGCAGTATATCATACCGTAATACATTCATACCTCAGCTGTCAACTTTACCTGTAGACTGGAGGGGAATCAAAGCCACTGGAAACGAGCATCTTTTAGAGTGGTCTCTGCCCAACAGCGTCATTTCGCTCCACGTCCCGCCATATTTGCTTAAAAGCAACTTTCACTACATCCGCAGCAAAAACAGTAACAAGTTCTTTTCTCTAGAGAACGTAATCAAACTGCTTGAATGTTCTGTAACCACAAGCCCAGCGCAAGAGCAGGGTATACTTTTCACCTGATTCGGTGCATGTTTTGGCACCATGCTCTCTCTTGTGAGATAGCTGTTTTAAAGTAAGGTATTTGTCAATGCGTAAACATCATTTTATTTCAGTCAACCTTCTCTTATGCCAATGCTGTCATCCCAAATGTCATTATCTGATCTGTTTTAACCTTTCTGGTCCGTCTGCGATAAACGTTTTATACTGGTATGCAATTAACCAATCATACCGGTGCAAGGGTGTCCCACATCGCTGAGACTACAGGTTCATTAGTTTATAGCATAAGTGCTGAAATATATATGAAGCGTACTTTAACATTACTTAACTTGTCGCTTCTGGAATGCCTTACCAGGCCCTTCCTCCAGAACAAGGTGGAGGTTTTGGTTTGTTCTCAAGCTGAGTAATTTTACTGCACAAGTTTCAGCACTAGCCAAGGTGATTTTCTCAGTGCTCTAATGCGTAATGGGTAATATCGTCGATCAAATCCCGATGAGTGAGTGACTTGTGAACTTGTTCCCTTCGATTTATGTCATGTGGCCATTGTTCGTTCATTGTTCGTTTGCCGCCTCTTCCTGTCTTATGTTGTGGATTATGGTCCGCCCGAATTTTTTCTTTTACAATTGTTGATACACCGCAATTAGGTCAAGGCACAAAATTATTGAATTCTCCGTAGAAAACCAAGTTTCGAGCAATTCGCTTCCTTATCTTGTCACTCCCTGCACCAGAAACTCAGTTTTATCCCAGGCAAGTCGATGTCCCTCTTCATCCACATACACTCAGTAAAGTGATAATGAGTAATGATTTCTGAAGGCTCCTCTGCGCTTATACATACAATTTCCTCCTTGGTTAACCCACATAGCGTTTAGCGCCATTTCGACACTGTATCCTGTAAACAACATTTCGGCGTTCGTGGGCTGTCCTTTTCCTTTTCGGCTTAGATAGTATACTCTTCCTAGTGGTGGTTGGTATGTGAGTTACCATGAGGTTTTGGGGCTAGAGGACTTCAGGTACCTAGTTGCAACATGTAGGATGACAACTGACTGAACAGCTTTGTATAATGAGACATCGCAGAGCAATGCGAATGCGGATAAAAAGCCAATCTTTGACAAGGCCCGTGGGATGGTTTCTGGGAATAACGCTGGTTCAATGAACTTACACAAAAGTGAAAAACACATCTGTGAATTCACCGTATTATCCACGTTAACACACAGGTATATCCGTCTACCATGATTTCGTGGGGTTGGTGAGCACAATATTTGTCTGCGCCTGGTCGTTGCCTAATGAACAAAAATCAGCTCAAGTAACGTAAATAACGTAAAGCATCATCGAGTAGTTTTTTTTTACAAAGGAGTAACCTGTGCGCGGAAATGACAAAACTCAAAGAGAAAATAATTCCGGTGGCATTCCAGCCGACTGTATTGAGTGGCCAGTTTCAACTTATGACCCCTCAATGTTGTATTGCAACTAGTTTAAGGTGGCGGCAGATGTGACCGGGTTTTCGAAAAGCTTGAACGCCAGGATTAGGTCACATTGTAGCCGGCGATATTTTCAGCTGTACACTCCCTGGGCACTCAGTCGACTATTATATTGCAGGTGGGACAACTCTTCATAATTTTGGTTGCATTCCAGTGCAGCCAGATCGTGTTTTAACCAGGATGTGCAAGCTTGGATCGCGTACTCTACATGGGGCCTCACACAGTCATTGAGCTTTTGGGGGAAAGATGGAGGGCTCGAACCGCCCGAATGCTAGCCGTAACAGACCAACATGTTGGTTCGCGATTTTGGATACCTTCAATGACTGAGCCGAACGGCTGAGCTCGTCTCGTATCACCGCCCCAAGATCTCGCTCTTATAAGGCGGTTTTCAGCGCGTCGTCTCCAAGCTTATATGCATACGTGGGCTTTTGGTGGACATGAACAGTTTTGCACTTATCCTTGTTAAACGGAAATATATTTACCTTTGACCATTCAAAAGCGCAGTCTGTCTCGTTGCAACATATCGTGATATTCCTCCAGTCGATTGCTCGGCATGTCTTAAGGTCATCGGCAAAAGCAAGAACTTTGACTTGTTGACTCTCTCAAGGTCGTCGATAAAGAACAAGAATAATCGCCGCCCCAACATTGACTCTTGTGGAGTACCGCAGTCCACATCAGTTGGACCAGAAAATGGATGTCGAACTCGAACCTGAAGGCGCAGCTGAAAAAGGAAGTTTCCGATCCATCCAAGGACAGGGTTTCCAACTCTGTATGCTTGCAGCTTTTGGAGCAGAACGCGGTGATCTATGCGGTCAAATGTTTTGTAGAAATCTAGGAAGCTGATATTAATGCAGGTCCCATTTTCGGCTATCTCGGTCCAACTGACACGGGTAATCCGTTGGTTGGTAGTACATGATCGTTACTGAAGGAATCCGTGTTGCTCAGATGCTATGATATCAGACCTTTCAAAGTAGCCCATTATAGTCTACGCTTTCATCTGTTCCATCACATTTGAAAGCACCGGGAGGAGAATCACTGGGCACTAACTGACTGGCTCTGAACTCTACCACTTTTAATAATCGGTGTAGTGATGCCTTGCTTCCACATCTTAGGGACCAGCTGTTCTTCCAGGCATTTTTGGAAAAATCTCGTTACTGGCTCAGCTATCCTCGTAGCTGCTACCTGTAGTGCTTTCGGGGTGTATGTTGTCAACTCCAGGGGAACTATGGGTGCGCGATGACAATATTTTCCTCAAAATGCTCGCAGAACTGCTAGGGACGTGTGTACATATTGGCATCTGGGACAATGGGACAGGTATATTACAAATGCTGGTAGTACGTCCGAAAATGGACATACTGGATCCGTAGAATGTTAGCTGCATCCTCGGCGGTTTCAGCACATCAGTACGCAGATAGCAATGGGGGAACATCACGTTCCACATTCCGGAGGTTGTTCACATGTCTGTACAGAAGCTTTTTGTTAGCACAAAACTTTTCCGCTAAACTCTGCTGGTGTACTAATTTGTCCTCGCACACAAGTGCGGTACTGGGACTATGATGCACAAAATAGTTACTCCAGTTGTCAGGTCTTGGGTTCGCTCGATGCCCATGCCACGCGGCGTCTTCTACTGTCCTGTTTATTTAGGTTCTGCTCCGAATGAATGGTGGTGTTCTTGCAGTACCAAGGCGCTTTTTGACCGATGCAGGTTTAATCAGATCACTGAACTTGCCAGTAAAGTCCGTCCAAGTATTGTCAATGGAACAGTCGTCCGGAAATTCCCAGCTGGCATCTCCCACAAGTTCTGCCAGAATGCCGTAGGGGGTGATTGTTCGAAACAAGCTATTATGTTCCTGTGGATATTCCGAGTAACACATGAAGTCGTGAATTACGGTAGCGTAGTCGATCCGCCCCAAAGGGCTCTCCAGCCTAGGTTTCTCAACCATGAGATCTTCGTTCGTAAGCACTAAACCGAGCACAGATGGTTTATTTCGGGCTCTGAATCGGGTGCGGGAACTGACATGACTGAACTGCGGAAGGCTTGCAATCTACTCTTAGAGGTTGGCTTTATAACTACTCGTTGGGGAGTGCCGAAACTTCCAAATCATGAATATTGAAGTCGCCTGAGATGGAAACATGGATATATCGTCCTCGTAGGACCCTTTTAAAGGATAATGCCAGGCAGGAGTCCATCTCAGCGTGGACATTGGGTAACGATAAACAACGACCAAATGGCAAGTGTCGTTGTGTCTCAGTCTCAGACTGCCCCAGAGTGAGTCCGTGATCAGCGTTTCCGAATCGACCAAGGGTTCACACTGCAGATGGTTGCGGTAGTATACTATTACCCACCCCCGCCTTTGCTAGGGCGATCGTTTAGGAGAATGGACATATATTTATCGCGATTTCAGTGTCGGTAATTTCTGAGTGCAACCAGGTTTCCATAACAAATATGAGGTCCCAGGCATGTGCCACTTGACGTAGCCGCAGTTCGGCAAGCTTGCTCAGGAGAACTTGTGTATAGGTGTAGAAGCAGGAAAATTTATCTGTTCTTAGCGGTGTATTGTGGGATGCGTGTTTTGGGTAACTTGTTATGCGAACCGGTGCAAGCTCGTCCACTAACCGCTTTTGCATAGGGCGATGACGAACTTATCTGTGTCGGGCCCAGGGATCACACCCTAACCTAGTTGCTTCTATCTTTGTATGTAATGTATGGGGTGTGTTTCCCATTTGCGTTGGCTAGTTGCTTGAAGTTATTTGAACTCTTGTCGGTAAGTGGTCTGCTTAAGTAGCTGCTCTCGTTTGGTTGGTTATAAGATACTGCTATGTTTTGGAGCTCGGAAGGAAGATTTCTGCGGCCCTCAGTAAAGTTTAGAGCGCAGTAGCAAGTCTCTCTGTAAGATAAGTTGGTAAAGTAACCTCATATAGCTGCGATTGTTCCAAGGACGACGGGGTCAGAAAACTGGCTTTCCGACCGCTAAGTAATGCTGAAAAACAAGTGCTCATGAAAGGGCTAAACTATAACTTTCATTGGTATTCATTAGTAATTACCACTCTGTCCGCATGGCTCCTAACTGTCGTGTCATACACCGCCGCTATACGGAACGTAGTAGCTCCTAAGGGCAACCACTGTCCTCCGCACAGCTCGTAACTTTCATGGCAGTGGAAAACAAGCCGCGCTACACTGTAGTCAACTGTTAGTCATGTCGTTCCTTCGCCGTCATCCATGGCTTAGTGGCAAAAGCTGTTAGCATCCGGGAGTCATGGGTACGAAACCCTGCAGAGAGTCGAGGAACCCGCACCACAGACGAGACCCAGAATGTTGAAACAGCTGTCTTGTGTTTTTCAGACGTGTGGGAACATGTGTGGTTGTGAGGGACTGCGACAAACTACATCAACACTCTTCTTAGCCTGATGTGATTTGACCCCTGACTGTTGCTTCCTGATTGGTTCGTTAGTGGGACCAACCTATGTTCTAATGTATGCGGGTCTTAGCGTCAATCCATCGTCCTGTCTTTGTTCAACCGAATCGTTTGCGCATTGTCGTAACCGTTAACTGTGTGCACCCATTTTGTTGAGGATATTGTTGTAGAGTGCCGTGTTCCTATTTTGCTACTTTTGTATATGACACCAAAGTCCAACTCCGACTGCGGCTTCTTACAAATCTGGTGGTCGTTTACCAGCTCCGGTTATATTTTGTTGGCTATTGAATCCTTCTTGAAGGTGGTGGATCAGGGTCCCACTTGTTGTGTCACTATCCTGAGCGCTGTTAACGCTTACAGAAACTGTTTACCCACCCAAAAATAACTAACGCGTTGGCACGACATCTGCACAAAATTAGCTAAAAAGGGTCTAGGTATTGTTTTTGTGATTGTTAAATGACAGGTTGGACTCTAGGCATCCAGAGAAATTCGAGGCCAAGGCTATGAGGTTCTAATCGCTGCGCCTAGCGTCTAGCACAAGGCTCAATTGCAAATGATCCGTACCACTATGCCCAGTATTCCACTGCAACCTTCGGCTATCTTAGGATCAAATATCCAAACATGGATGAAAACGTTCGTAAAAACAGCGTGGGGAACGAACACCATCGAAGTGCGTTCCTTTAGTTTTCACTCTTGTTCTGAGTGCCATTGATCCGAAATAGTCCCAACGACTTGGTATCAAACCCTTTTTGTGCTTTATTTCAGAAAGCGATCAAAGGCTATTCCTTTTTGCCATTTCTGGTAGTGGTGGTGGCCTGTTGGGTGTTCTTCGTCTTGTACATGCCGGAGACACGTAACCGCAAATTCGACGAAGTCGCTCATGATTTGGCCCACAAACGAATGGTTATTGGGAGATCCACACTCATACCGAAAGGCCCTTCACCAATTGAGTTGAGCCAAGAGGATAAAACGTAGGTGAGCATCGATCGAGCCTTCATGACGAGATGAGTTTACAGTGGACTGTACCACTCTACGAAGGTTTGGATACGTGGACGAACCAAGGTTAATTGGTGGTGGTGCTTCTAACAGTCCGTTGCGATAAACCAGTTTATGCTCTTATATTCATAACCTGCTTCCTATCTGCCTATGTTGTTCTGGTGGTGTGCATAGAGCTGTCATTTGTAGTAATCTTCTGACCCCACCCAATTTCTACGGCAAATGTCCCCCAAAACCATTCACAAAATTTTGTTGCCAATGCACTTTGCTATACCTTCGGGTCTTGCACATAGTTTAACAGATTATCCACTCCAAGTATGGTTGAATGAAGCATTTCACTGGGTGCCAATAAACCATGTTTTACTTGTTAATCAGTTGAATGTCACATTGGCTGATTCTGTTGAGCGCTCTCTGATTCTTTGACTTCTTCCATCTTATTGCACCAGAGCGCAAGTGACCAAAACATGTGGGTAAGGACCACTGAATTGACTTACATAGCGGTGTGGACTGTAAGCCAATCATTTTCTGCTTGTGAAAATGACGTAAACTGGTACCGCGTACATAGAGAAGTATTGGTTCAAAGTCCTTGATCAAAGGTAAGCAATGTGCTGATGTATAGTGAATCCAATTCAGTTGACTTAGTTTATCAACTAATGTTGTCAGTAATAAAAATAATTTGGGCGAAATGAACAGGGATTAGAAGCCTTATCTGTAACCTCCAAGGGACCGAGTACTAGGACGCTGCTAACTTCGTGACAATGCCTGATCCGGTCGGGTTACCTCGGACTCCTGAAGCTTTACTCTTGCCAAACTGGCAAACGAAAACAATCTAAGTATGTTAGCCCACCACTCTGGGGGTCAGAATATGAGTGACGCCCATTTGTGTAAAGCCAGGTCACTGTTACATTCCGACAGCGTTGCTGTTATGTCTCTAGGCCAGCAGATTTAGCTGAGAACGGTTTTGCTTGATTCAAATGGTCTCTTTTAGTTTTCGTAGCCACTTTGCATTTGCCCTAATGATGCTATATAGTGGTGTATAGACGGGGTGAGTGTAAACGGCTGAAAATGCGCCCACGTGAGTTTATGAAGCTTATCTTGATTTGACTTGATGTAACTAGTCTACGGTGGATGCCAAATCAAACACATACCAAGCTGGGTTAGATGGCTTCGTTTCTGGAAGAGCGTTTCACTGCTGGCACATGCATAGCGAGATGAAGTTGAAACGTTGAACAAGATAGCTGAGCTGCTCCACCAACATCAACTGTCTCCCCACCGGAACCTACAGTGAGCATACAATCATAAAATATGGTACCAGAAGCTGGGATTTTTCAACCTCTGGCATAATTGTTCCTTTTCACTACTATTTAGCTTGGGCTGTACACTGCCATAGGTATTTTGTTCAGCAGTTATTACACATTTTTGGACGCGTTCTGTTCAAAAAGCTTAAAAACGACGAAGTTGCACTGTCGCCAGCTCAGTGCAATATTGGCGATAGTACAAAAAGGAGAAAGCGCCAGCTTTTTGAGGAGCAGCTCACGACAGTCTCAAAATAGTCCCTGGAAGAAACTTTGCTTACTTGTAGTGACGTATCAAGCGCCCAAGTACTCTACCACTGTTGATGATTATGACTGACAACCCTTAAGCTCTACCAATGACCGTGCATCCGCGTAGGTGGCGTAATTTGCTTCCGTACTTGCAAATGACCATGTGTCTGTAATGAGTTCGACTTGTATCAAGCTTACCGAACTCAAAAGCCTGGACTGCGGTGTTGAAGTGGTGCGTCACCCACTCGACAAAGTTGACGGTACTAGACCTGCTGGTCCTTCGGACTTCATTCACAGATTCGCAAGTCGCCACCAGCCATCGTCCCATCCGCCGTGACTGAATTGTTCAAAAGGTCACTGTCCTAATGTTCATTGCCTAGCGACTAGAAATGCTCAGTGGCAAAGCAAATCAAGAAAACCGGTTACCCCAAAAGAGTAGACGATTACAGGCCTCCTTGTTTGACACTTATTTTAGCCAAAGTTGCCTAGAGAATTGTGAGAAAGAGTTTGTTAAAGTGTTTCTGATTGAAAAATATTGACTTCCTATCAGCAGGGTTTTACGTCACGTAGCGCATGCTTTACTAACCTGCTAGTGACTAGACATAATTGGTTGCATGCAGTACACGGGAGGTCTGTCGATGTAGTCTACCTGAGTTTCAGTAAGGCATTCAACAAGGTAAACCATGGGGTCCCCATCCAAAAGCTGAGAGTGTACGGTGTTGGCAGTTCACTACACCATTTGATCCGCGAGTTGTGCCTTGGACGAAGGTGGAGGGTACATGTCGACAGTCATCTAACTGACTGGTGTTCTTCTACAAGTGGCGTACCCCAGAGCACGGTGCTGGAGCCCATTCTATTCTTAATCCACTTCAATGGTCCACCTCAGTTTTCTTAGTCGCCGTTTGCGCTGGTTGCGGATGATTTGAAAAGTTGGTGAGTGTTAAACTCCCGAGACTTCTGAGGTCTAATTCAGTAAAATGTAAATCGCCTTTTTACGTGGTACGCAGTAGTCTGCCGCCCGGTCAAACCTAACGAGTTGATATTTATGAGCTTGGAAAAAGTAGTGACGACCGAACAGACGCCATTGTCGGCCAACCGCAACCTACGATGCCTTCAGTGAAAGACCTAGGTGCAAGCTCGCACTGCGATTTGAAATCCTTTGACAAGGCGAACAAAATATATCACAATGGACTGCGCAAACTCTGTAGGCTTAAACGCACTCTCTGTCGTTGCTCTGAAGAGGTCGCCACTCGCTTCTTCTCTTTGATTATAAGACTTATACCGGAGTATGGATCGCCCGCCTACTGTCCAGCGAGACAAGGCGCAAAAAATGCAAACGGGTGCAGTACGTCGTTACAAGACTCATTACAAGTTTACGGAAATTGTCGTGTGAAGACCGGTGTGCGAAACTTGGACTTTGTACCTTGTCTTATTAGGACAATAATAAGCATGTATATTCCCGGGTTTACGAGACATGCTCTTCTAATCATAAGCAAATTTTTACCATTGCTTCCTATAATATCTACGGCATATTCTAACTCTTAGAAAGAAATCAAATCGCTTTTTTAGTATCCATGGTTTTCCAGTTCAAAGCTCCGAATGGACACAGAATACTTCGCGGCCTCCTGACGAGGATCTGAGAATACGGGCTAAACCAAGTTTTATTTCCTTTGAATGAGGGATGAAGTGCAGTTGTCTGGTGACAAGAGCAACACTAAAGCTAAAATTATACTCATGGAACATAACGTTTACTTTAGACTTAACCTTTTCTATGCATTTTGGCGTTCTAATAAGGAGTAGTGAAAGACAGGTATTTACTTGATTTTAGTTCAGTAGCCGCATATTAGGCTGAGGCAGATGAAAGGGGAGATTTATTTGTTGTATGTGAGGCGTACGTGCTTTGCATTTGTCAAATGGTTCAGGAGTTTTGCTTTGACTGCACGCTAGGCGTATGCAAGTAGAATGAAAAATAACAAAGTATTATCGGAAAAAGGGTTGAAAATGTTGTAAGCATACATGTTTCCATGGGGTAAAAAGGGAAGTTTAACCGAGTAAGGGTTGCTGGAATCGTAACAGTGCATGACGGTGGATAGCTTAAGTCAGCGTTTTCTCCCCAGGTCCCAGCATTTGGTATGGCTATAAAATAAGCGTGACTGAATAAGCATAACGTGCATAGGGGAGATAACTGGTTATCAATCTCGGATTGTAATTCCTGCGCAACCCACTCTTATTGGTGAGGTATAGTTTCCAGAGCAAAAAGTAAACATGGTCGGGTAAAGAAGAGTGAATATGTTCCTGTTAATTATTCATCATTATTTAGTGCAACTCTACAGGCGGGCTTGACCAACTTCATAAATCATACGTAACATATTCAATGCATATTTGTAATCAGCATACCTAAGACTCGCCCCTCTCCTCAAATAACATTCCTTCATTACAATTCCGTTGGGACATTAATTTTACGTATTGCAGTGTCAGGCAGTCTGAAGCGGCTCTACTTAGTACTGGCTGTGATTCCCGTGCTCTTATTTTAATAGGGAGACGGTTTCAGACTTCAATAACTGTTTCAGTAGAAGTTTATACGAATATTGGTTTTAGTTTCGAACACCGGGAATGTGTTATTGGCATACCTGATTGCATTCATAGCTTCCCATTTGGAGTGAATATTAAAATTAGATGCCAATACACGATTATCGACGGAATGAAATAGGTTGATCTCACCTTCAAGCATCTTGGACACAGTGGGTCCAGTTGTATCATCTTGCAACGCTATGAGAAATAAAGTTAGGACGAGGGGTTAAACAGGACCGTAGTGAAGGATCGCTGCCCGTTTTCTAGGCATATGTGGTCGAGTTTCCTGCCGCGAGTAAAAATAATCCAGCGCACAGGACTAATCCACGCTCTGAACAAGAGCAGTTTAGTTTCACGCATCTAGAACGATTGTAAGGTAAGTTCAGCACTTCTTCGTGGCTTGGCATTATGCATGAAAATTGTTCACTAAAATTTAGCTTGCTAAATTACCGGAAGAATAGCTCACCTATAGTATTATTAAAAACGATAGGTTTAGCACCAAGGTAAAATGCAGCTGGTGAAATTTCACACTTGCATGTCAACACACTGCATCTGTCCACTGAGCAGGATATTTACCAACAGCTACGCTGCGATTCCAAGGCTAACAGATCTATGCAAACGCTTTCTATACATTTTGCAGGCAATTTCACGCATAGTGCTAATAAGTTATCGTGTTACCAAAATCAAAACATCGTGTTGTGCATTCAAGTTCACGCGGGTATCAATTCAATTACTCTCTGAGGGTTAGATGCACGCACTATCAGTGACACGCTCATTGGTCTTAGGTCATTAATTAATGGGACTCCCTGGATGTAAGCACAGGGCTAGATGTAAGCATCTATGGGGACAGGTATACTCCCGAGTAAGTTGACACATTTCTGTTAACGAAAGGCAGACACAGATGAAAGTGTCAGTGCTAGAGGTCATCAACAATACGCCTGACTGTATCTAGTCAACCTAGCATGAGGTATTTGCACGTTCTCTGTCAGAAACACTTTAACATATCGTTTGTCGGCAAGAGTACCATTGGTTCATATTCTGATCCGGCCGGCAGCCGATGTCTCTATGTCAAAGTTCCAACGCTTGTCATAGCAGTCCGAGACGTATCTAGCGCATAATTTGTGCTTGGCCCAAAGTGCTTAGTACCATGGGCAGATTTAGGCTGCAGGTTAGTACTGCCTCTGGTCGAAGCAATATATCGCATGAAGATAATAATAGTATTACTCACATGGAGCAAGATTCTAGTTGTACGTCTGATATGGCTTTCATCCCAATAGTTCACAAGCTGCATAACAGAGCCAGTCCGGAAAAGCACCAGACGCGTTTCGCCCTATTGGGTCTCGTCATTGGAGCGCATTCCCTCGGTCCTCTAAGGAGCATCGAAACCAAGACTGCTAGAGGCAGATGTCAACTAGCCTGCAGCTCAAACCACTGAGCCACGGGCAATAATAACCGTAAGAATAATAATTATAACAAAGATAATAAAAAGAATAATGGGTATATTTCTCCTTAAGTGAAAAGCTGTGACAATATTTGGCACAGAACATACACGCACAGGTGAGGTCATGCTCTTGCAAGTACACTCTCACGTTATCTTCTTATATTTCTCTGCATTTCTGACAAGGTATTTGCCCCATAGGTTTGTCTTATGCGATAGTTGAAGGCAAATTTGCAGCTTGCGTATGTTGTAGACACTGAGAACTAATTACGTTGTGTGCATTAGTAATATTACACACATTAGACGTTATATGGGCTTTCACTGAATGAATGTTCAAATGATCAACCCGAGGAAAAAGTGACATAATGGTGCCCAGTTAGAGGTAGCTTCCCAACTTTCTGCGTATGGATTACACAGTCTCACACGACCTGCTGGTGAATGGCAACCGATTCCACAGCGAAACATATATGGCGAGACGAAAGTTAGGCTGCAAATTTGTCTTGTGGTATAATCAAGGAAAGGTCTTTGTTACTTAAGTCTCACGTGTAATTGTGCTGCAATGTTATGATTGAATCGATTAAGATGGGTATTGCCATGAATCAGATTTTGCAGCAGTCTGCAGTTCTGTTTTAGTCTTTGCAGCCGAAGCTAATGGAGTTGCTTCTATGGCACCCAAGAGTTTAGGGTAGAATGTTTCCAAATACGTTCTTAGTAAACCAACGTTGAAGCCTTTCTATCTATGTGCTGTCTGCTTTCCTCATATTGCCTCAGATTATGCTGCGATACTCCAGGATGGGACGATTAAGGATTTTAAATAGTTCAACTGTAGCTGTGATGGTATGCATGTTATGACAGGTGCTAGTGAAGGATTGTCTGGCTTGTGTTATCTGGTACTCAATCTGTTCTAAGAACATAATGGTACACGAATATCTGGTTCCGAGGTCACGGGTAGACCGTTGTACACAGGTGCGTTCGCTGTTACGTGTGATACATACTTCGGATGTCAAACGACCGCAACCTATGATACTTGACTGTTGTGCTTAAGATGTCATCTTCCACCTGTCGTACCAACTCTCAAGCGGATGAATGCATTCCTGAATGAGTGTTAGTACATTCGGAAGCTCAACTCCTCGGTACCTGTGGACAAATGTTATATCACCAACAAATAAATACGGCCCGCCAAGTTTGTTAACCGAACTGCTATCATGGACACAAATAAGGGAAAGTACTGTACTGAGCGAACATGCTTGTTTACTCCCGCTGGTACTTGGACGCGGGGAAGAGCAATAGACGTCTAAGGCGACTATTTTAGTGGGACCGTTCATGCATGATGGCGGCCAACCCATTAATGTGTTGCGGACTTCAACGAAATCTATCTGACTCGGTTACCGTTTGTGAGGCACCCGATGGAATGTTTTCTGCATGTGCAAGCATAGAATTAATATGGCATACTTTGAGTCAATGGGGTCCGGTATTAAGTTAAGGTAATGTAGCTACCAGAATGTATACGATGGTTAGTCAAGGAAACCAGTTCAGGACCTGTCTATCAGCTCCAGTGAGTTGATGAACTTTCTCTGACTTTTTTACACTTCACGAATAATCCGGCTATTATAGGAGTGTTTTAACCTGAACTGTATCTGTTAATCTTCTGTTTTGCACAACCTTTGTGACGACGGCTGAAGCATGAAGTTTTCCATTGATCTGCAACTTACTTGGATCCCAGTGAAACTCCAAATATATAAAAAAGGAGCAGTGGCATATCAGGCCCTCCCAGTTTCATGGAGGATGGGGGGGGGTGCCATCAGCTTCCAGAATTGAGCACGGTTTCATAGAATTTGTTGCTTGGCGGATATTGCGGGGAGCAATATCACTTTAGATGGAGCCTTAAAGTAATTTTAGCGTTAGTGTCAAAGGTCATGTAGGTGTAGAAGAAAGAATTAAATGCACCTGGATGTCGTCCATTATTTCAGTGATCAATGAAAAGCGATTGTTGGTTCTTCGACGGAGAAGTCAGACCAGCTGTTTTGCTTTACCTGTCATTCGTAGGGTTGCTTGATCCTCATGTGTTCTTCCCATCAACTGTAAGTGCTTGATTGCAGAGATGAGTCAGTGCATCCGTGGAATCATTGTAAAATATCCTATCCATTTTAGCGCGCGATCGGCTTTCTGGATTTCTAAATCATCGAACGCTCGGCTGCTTCTTGGTAAACGTCACTGATTCGTATTTCTTGTGCAGCAACGAGGGTTATGGCTTGGTGAAACTAATGATAGAAGTGTTCTACGGTTGTGTATGCAATGTTAGAGAAAAAGAAGGCATCTCAATCACAAAGCCGGATTAGTTGACGGAAGGGTTTCCAGTAAATACTGCGGCTGGTGTAGTAAGAAGAAGGTACCTGTTTGGTGGCCATTTTAACGGTGTAGGTTAAGAGTATCATGTTGCCGTCGCTACCAAGGACGTTCTCTGAAACGTCTATCAGTAAGTTGGTCATAGCCAATGTAAACATCACGTCTAATGTGTTCGCCAACTTAGTTGGTATAGGAACCCACTGTGTCCAACCAACTCTGACCGAATAAATGAAGGTTGTGTATAGACAAGAAAGTCTGCAAAGACCAATGTATGTAAGGTATGTTGAAGTTACCTACAAGTATGCTTCTTTTCTGCGTATGTTTCTGTGAAAAATCGATAGCTGATGTGGTACGGACAACATTCATGGTTGATGAATTTGGCTGGTTGCGGATAGATGCAAGTAAATCGAAGCTCCTGAAACGGAGAACCAGAGAGAATCAGGGACATTTGCCAGTGGTGGATGTTTAAATCGTTCAGCTGTACATATGGATAGAGTTGCATGAGGCATCCTCCACCTTTTATTTTACAGTGATCTTTGCGAACAAGGTGGTAAAGAGGTGAGGTACTTAAATTACAGTCTCATATATCAGCAGGCTAGCAGATTTTGGTAATGAGGATGGATTGCAACTCGTTTAAATGTGCAAACATGTTTAGGAAATACCGTTTGTTGATAATCCATCTGGCGTTAATCAAAAGTAATGAAAACATATCATAAATAATGGAAGCAGTGTTCGCGTCACTGCTGTGTGAGTCATAGTAATCGCGGATTGTTTGAGTGGTAAATATGTGTGGGAGCATTGGGAACGAGTGCATTGCTAATAACCTCGCGGGTAGGGGTAGTGCGCCGTCTGCGATCGCCTGGATGCATTGTGATAGGAGAGGGTTGATGTATCAAGGATACATTGCGGTTGACTTGGTGCTCAGCTTATCAGGTCATGTGCAGAAGTTGCACAAATAACGGGTGCATATATTTGACATCTGCAATATATGTAGGGAGTTTAAATGGCCGTGGTTCAATTCATATACATAGATATATCGTACAAACATTTAATTACATTATTTCCTGGCTCAACTCCATAATGTCTGCCACACGAGCGCGTTACTGTACTTTCTCTCATAATACACTGTAGCCGTTTACATGAAGTGTGCAACCGAAGACAAAAACTGTACTCAGATATGCCTGCTGATCATATACCCCACATGCCTGTCATTTTCGTGTCATTCCGGATGAGCTAAAGCAAAGAAGAATGAAAGTGACTTCTTACGATCACATGGCTAGCACCGCAGTGGCTTCGTACTCCTTCAGTTCATGGATGCTGTGACTGCGACGGAATGTTTTAAAAGTCATAAGAGATTGTAAAATGTACTACTGTCCAATCACTGTACGTCGTGATAAACCAAACGCATGTTCAAAGGAAAGTCTGGCGAAGCCCATCCTAGTTATCTCCTAATGGAATACAAATAACGACGTATGAATTAGACACAGGTACCTCATGCCGGTGATCCACCCCAGTCTGGAAGTCACATGCGGTCCACAAAATGGGATCATTTAAATTAATATGAATGCAGATGGAACCACTCTATTACGTCGAGTGACTTGACTAGTACCCTCAAGACTACAAAAAACGCAACACTCGACAAGGAAACACATCATTTTGCTAGAAAAACTCTTGTATTGATACATGCCACGTCATCGCCGAAAACAGCACGGCAGGGCCAATAAATAGTGGCGGCGCACCAAGTTCACTCTGGTAATTCAGGTAAATACGGGAACCGGCCTAACACTGTTCTCTCATTTACCAACGTCCTTGCAGCTTGTCGTGAATAATTTACAGCCGGAGCCGCGCACGCTAACCTTGACATGGTCAACTATTACAGGCAGCCAAGCAAGCAGCCATTTTTGCACACAGTGACATACCTTGTTGCCGACGTGCAAGCTACGCCAATACATGGTTTCATCAGAAAGTAGCGAAATCTTGAAGACTTGTTGGACAATGACAGTGGCTCCACAACACACGCTTACAATACATTTCCAGTGCTTGCAACAGCACAATACGCAGGCAGCGCCTATGGTGAAGCGCAAGTGTCTCTTTTCTCCAGGGTAGATTTAAACACAACTTCTTGGTCCCAAAGCACATGCTCCTCAGCGTACTACCTGTTATCGATTGACGGAGGTGATATCTGAATCTCCTGTCATTTTAGTCTCCTTTGAATGGGATCGTTGTGAACACTTTTTTCTTAAGGACCTCGGACCCTCACTCATACCCGGTTTTCACGTTCCCGTTTGAGTGCTTTGCTAGGAACTTCTCCGGACTTCCATTTTCGTACACTGTAGAGAAGACACGTTGTAGATCACAAGCAATCGCTTCCCCTGAGCATAACTAGCTAGCTATCGCAAAGATGATACGAACCGGAGCATGTTTGTGATCTACAGGACACTAAATGCCAAACATAGGGTAGTGCACCATTTAGATTTCTTTTAAGCGAACAACTAAAATTTGAGGGTGTTGTAGGATTCGTTCTCAACTGTAAATTCGGTTGCAGGGTAACATTTGCTTAGCGCCAACAGTGGTTATTCTGCTTGCTTGTCCCAGTGTACAACAACGAAAGGGTCATTCATGTAACGGCTATATGAATGCATGTGGTTTATATCACGTCCTGACGATCTGTATGCCGTCTATCCAATACGCTAAGTATGTATAAATAGCAGACAAAAATACGCGGAATAGCTGAATGCAGATAATCCTGCCGAAACGTTGTTCTTTCTCGTTCTTTTGACACTGGCAGTTGTTCGTTGTGTAGTTCAGCATACCGTGCTCGAAATACGAACAATGTTGGTGGAGACTGGCAATCATTTTCTTCGATTTCAACGGACCGACTAGATAGACAACAGAAGAACTAGACATTGAATGACAAGGAGGTGCATTTTGTAATGTCAAAGGTCCGCAAATTGAAACAAGCTTGATCTCCGAACAATTTGACAGAGAAAAAATGCATGGTAAGCAGCGCCACAGAATATACAGAAACAGAACCTCAGATAGCCGAAATTACATGCATGTAGTATTAAAAGGGGAAAATCAACCTTCCATGATATCTAAACTAAGAATATCGGGAGAAATCCATCTAAGAATCTTGTACCATGCATCTTGTTTTGTGAAGAAACTCTTAATTGTCTAAAAATTACAAACTCTTGGCGCATGGTTGTGGTTGAAATTAGGATTGTGCAATCACGATTGACGTTGTATGCGCAATTTCCAAAATTGTAGCAGAACCACCGTCCTGGATCTGTGTCTGCAGTTTCGTAGGTGAGTGAAATCATTGAGCCCGGTTCAGAACTACTTCTGTCAGCCTCCGCCTAGTACACTATGATTCCTAACTTAGCCCGGATCGCATAGTAGAGTAACTGTAGGTGACCCTGATTGTGGACGAAATCTGTTTCACTACACTCAGTGGACAACGTAAGCAGACAGCCACGGACTAACCGTTGAAGGCTGCAACTGTCTAAACCAAGCTTGACTCTCTTCCCCAAGTAGACGAGCATGGTACACAAGTGTCCACCCACGCACGTGATGTGGCATAGGCTGGCTGTTACTGTGTTAGGGGCTTGAGAACCAGACACTCAATTTCATCGCGTAGCCGCAGTGAGTATGTGAAAGACTTGTCTGGAACTCAGGACGGGTGCTTACCGGGTCTGCGCTGCGGCGATTGACTGGATCGTTAGCGTAGTACCCATGCAACAGGTGATGACTGTCTGTGCTGGGATTGTCTGAGTGTTACTGAGTTCCTGTGCGTACCCAATACGTCAACTGACTCATGGGAATTTGCCGTGCAACTACTGTGCGTGTGAAGTAAGTGCCTATTTGATTCCTACTTTCTGTACTCTGGTTGCATCTGAATTCCTCAACAACGGATCTTATCTACCATTCTGTATCTTTTACCACTTACGGATGCTTGTTAGCTACGCGCTGTTTGGATGATACACGAAGAATGCTGCATAAAGCGCATATTAAAGATAGATGGCCGGTGGGTGAGCAAAACGTTAGGCCCTTTAACATCATGTCAAATAAAGCAGTGAGTAAGGCCTATTGTTGCCTTATGTCCAACTGGCCATATAACAGAAATGACTGGGAAATATTCGCATCACCGCTGAGGTGGCATTATTTGGATACAAAGTAACATACGTGCAACACGGGGAGAGCAGCGGATTCTTTCCATGAGGATATGAATGCATGTCTGTGCAGCATGTGTCGGGTAACTTGACAACCAAGCCGCATGCATGAAAAGAAACAGCATTATTCCCGTTAGCACATGATAGAAAAACAACAGGTTTGTCAGTGCCCCCATAGCGCTCATGATTTGACCACGCCGTATCAAGTTCACAAGCAAGATAGCACATTGCGTATATGCCCAGTGGAAAATCGCATTTCTGCTGAACACCAAACTCTCAGGCGCGCACAATTCGTCTTAGCTAGTGCAGTAACCTAAATAGATGAATAAGTCAATGAGCAAACAATTAGCTCAGCGATGCGGAATGTCGGCACTGCATCTATTGGTCTGTCATACTTCCTTCGTAATTCGAAATTCTGTGAATGCATGTTATAGGTTTGAAGGCTACTTACATTTATTTGCACGGCTAATAATAGTGATACTAATAATAATATCGTATTTGTTCTCATGGCGCCGAAAAACCGAGCCCACCAAGGGGCGGATCATAGTTATATTGCACCATGCTCAGGCATGCGAGGCTGTCCATTGTTTGGGTGCTCACAGGGTTACAATAGGGATGTTGTTGCGCATATTTTTATCCGGTACTTCTTTCGCCGTATGCTACCAGTTTGCGGGCATTCTCATTAATATTTTCGGTCCAGCTTGGTTGTGTCAGGTTGGCGGCGGTTTGATAGGGGGGATTATGAAAAGGATGTAACAGTTAGATTCACCAATCGAAATCAAAAAAGTAACACACAGTCTTACATACTAGGCTGAATTACTACAGTTTGCGAGTTGCAAGTTAGAGAGTTTCGAACATAGGAAATGGACTATATTAAGGTAACTCCAGTGGATCATCATACACGATTGGCTTTATCAGAATAAGTTAGGCTGTATCCACATCGTACAGTATTAAAGCATAGCGTAGTATCTAGACATTACTTGGTCTAATTCTGGTGGTGAACTTATCAGTTTGTGTTTTCGGTTGGCAGATGGTTGAGATGCTTGGTGAGCTCAGTTACATTTATTTAAGCCTTCACTTATAGGTGGATATTAATGACTTGCGTGACTATGCACGGAAATGGTAATGTTGAAAAAGGAGACTTTAAAAGATAACTAGACAAAGAAATAACCGCCTATTCAGTGCAAAGTCAGGACTTACTCCGTGCATCGTAGTTTGTAGAACATGCCAAAAACAGGTGATTATTGAAGGGTGCAATCTCCGATTTTTGTTGTAGAGATATAGAGGAAACTTACCACAACTAAGAGCAAGGCTATGGTCTAAGGATTAAGTTAATGGGAAATATCAGTAAGGCAGTAGGACGGTAGAGACAAAGTAAATACGAACCACGAGCTCAACTGAATCATAGCAGAATGAAGTAGGGTAAGAAAGAACAAGTGAAGTAATAGGGAATTCGTTGAACCATTTCCCGGGGACTTGCTTCAAAGCGTGGTGGTTCCTGGATAGTTTTCACCCGCACCTCCACGCCTAATTCGGTCATGTATCGCTGTGGTTTAAAAGCCCGCTGGCCACTAGCGATTTTATTCATCATTTTGGCAATTGTTGTTTCGGTGAGCGAGTTACTCAAGCCAGTTAGCCCATCGTCATTCATATATTTTTCGGCTCGTTATAACCTGGGTCAACGGTTGACGCCATATGCCATTAAGTGTGAGTTCAGCAGTTCAGATTGGACTGTCTTTTTAATGTTTGCACACTTTATATTCATCGTTGCGCCTTTTGTCGTGGGTATACATGTTGCTTAGAAGCTTCAAACCATTAGCTCAGGAGATCGGCATACTCGTGAGCAACAGCATAACAGGAGAACAAGATGAAATAGTTAGATTAGGAGGTAGAATTTTCAACGAGGTAAGTAGCCAATTAGCATGTCTAGCGACATTATGGGATACCATATGCTTAGATGTGTGACAAAATATTGCAAAGTTTAGAATAACTGGTAGCGTTTTTAGTGAGTTGGCTTCTACATTCAATACGCACTTGGTGATGCTAGTTATCCGGAAGGCATAGGACAGTAGAAGATTTACAATATACGAAGGAGAAATAAAGCAAGCGATACACCTTATTGTTTCTGCACCTACCAGTCAGACTTCAAGGGTGACATTTTCGAGCATAAAATCAAGTTATGATGGAGTGTGGTGAAACTGCATTATAGATAATATATTGTTTGGGCCTGATGAAATTAACACATCTGTAGACACTTGAAGACCTAATGTTTTCATTATCTTCTGCGTGGTGCGAGAAGTTTCCAAGTTCATTTTAATTTTTGGTAGTTTCTCGCTTACCCGTACTTTCAATGGTAGCTTGTTCCATATGTGAGTATACCTTACAGGAAAGACTTTGAAGTGGAGCTATAAGTTCCCCTTTTTATGGGTAGTGAGTAAACTCTAAGTCTTGTGGGATAGGTTGAGGTATTTTGCAAATTATGATCTATTCCCGTAGTGTACACCCAGCAATGTATAATGTTGTAAAATGGAACTTGATTATTTCTCAGGCGGCGCATCCATATAGGGTGTAGTTTAATGCAGCGATAGCGGTCCTCATAGTTCAGAATGGTTGGCCCGCCAATAAGGAGTTCCGTGTAAGAATGCTGAATGTTTTCTAAAACTGTTCGATCCGTTCTATGCAATTGTCTATGGATACTTGTGCAGTACTCCAGCATGGGCCTCATGATTATCGTAAACCTTTCTAGTCTCGCTCCGGGTAGAACAAAGAATTTAGTGATATGGGCTTCCAATTGCCTAGGCTTTGCTATCTCATATGAGATATATTCGGAAGCGCACAGCGATGCGGAAAATATTACTCCAAAGTCCCTAACTGAAGAGGAGTTTGGGCTATTTGGACTTGCTAGGGTGATGGAGCCATCCGGTATGCAGCATCCCTACCAAGCGGGCAGCGGGTAATTTCATGGACCGATTTTTACGCCCAGAGTCCAACACAGATATATCCTCATGTAGGTCCTTAAAGCCCGACTCAAGGCTGTCGGGTACAAATGTGTAGACGAGTTTAATAACGTCCGCAAAGTGGTATGATCGTCCATGTTTGATGGAATCACATATGTTATCTATTTTCATTAGGAAGAGTCGTGTTCCAAGGACACTGCCTTGGACAACTCCGCTTGTAACTTCTCTCGAGCAGGAGAGTTGCTGGCCTATTTTAACGTTCTATGGCTGATCTTCTAGGTAGGATGTAAACCAGGTTAGCAATGGGTTACTGACTCTGTAAGAGTGTAGGACGGACAGCAAAGGTTAATGTGGCACTCCATCGAAGGCCTTGTGCATGTCTAGTAGAATGACAATAACTGCCATGCCACTGTCAGCAACCGATGTTATGTGGTCGAAGAATTGTATTTGACAGAGTATACAGGATCGCTTCATGAGAATGCCGTGTTGTGCGTTGTTTATCAGGTTTACTCTTGTTAAGAATTGAACAAGACTATTTTTGACAATTCCGTCCAGTGTCTTTGCGGCTGCCACAGTATGATTAATTGGGCGATAATTGGTCATTGCGGATGGGGAGCCACCTTTGTATTTTGGTGGTATTATCGAGAGTTTTCACTGGAGGGAAATGTCCACTGTTCATAGATAATGCGAAGACGTTTAACATCAGCAGAGGAATGTTTTTGTCTCTATGCTTGATGGCAGTTGGAGGAATACCATCGCGTCCTGGCTGAAATGAAGGTTTTCGGGTGAGTATATTCCTTTGAATATCACTCAGGCTCACTAGAATACTCGTGTGCTGTTCATCTGCCTTCCGTTTTAGAGGAGGATGAGACATATTGATGATATCAGTATTGAATTGGGCCGCATAGTAAAGTCCAGTACTTCATACATTTGGCAAACATCAACAGTTGTTGAGCCATTTTCTAATGCCGACTTAGGATTTAATGATTCTGCTTTGGATTCCTCCTGCAAGAACTTGTACCAAGGTTCGTATCCTTTGCGACTTATTTTAGCGCTTTGTTTCCTTCGGTGATTTTCGCTTGCAGTGCCTGAAGTATTAGTTGCAGTAGAATCTCATGAATTTGCAGTAATGTTGTAAAGTTATTGTTTTTGCAATATTGGGACTTCAGTTACTTCAATTTAGTGGTATTTCTGAAGCATGGCTTGGGTCGACTACCATTGTTTTGTGGGTTGTTCCACGGTGTGGGTGCTAATAGGTCGATACAAGTGAGAATATTGTTTATAAATTCGTTCGTGGTTAGGGTTGAATCCTGTGTTAAGAAAAATTTGCCCCTACTCTGGGTACCGAGGAGATGGTCAAATATGATCCAGTCACGGAGATGGATGCAAGGAGTAGGCTTGTCAGTCATCTGCAGTTGGTTTGCTATTTTAATATTCATGCTGGATAGCATAGTATTGTGGTCGCAGCCATCAGTGACGAGCGCTGACGGAATGCCCATGGTAAATATCAGATCTAATGTTTTGGCTCTTCTTGTGGGTTGATTAACTTTTTGAGTCCAGCCATTGATCTGAATGCTATGGATTATTCCCATGAGGCTCCCTGACACTTTACGTGTGTGCGTCGTCCAATCGATATGCGGTAAGTTGGAATCTCCACATACAAAGTTATGTTTGTGGGAAATATTTGAAGCAGCGTTGATAGCAACAACTAGTTTTTCAGTATCGTAATTGCTAGTGATAGGGATCTATAGACGCAACCAATTATGTCACTGGAATAGATTGCTAAACACCACGAATCTTCTAGAGCATTGAGGGTCAGACAATCGACAGTCATCCCTACGATATCATTTCGAATGTAGATAGCGCATCCTCCTTCTCGTTTGTTTGGCGATGTTTTCGGAACTGGTGGTACCCAATAACTTGAAGCTGAGTGTCAGTTATGTCTGAGTTGCACTGTGTTTCAGTGAGAAAAACAAAATGGGACGTTTTAAGACAGACGAAAGTTGTAAGAAGATGCAATATAGATAGTAGTGAACGAAATGTTTATAACAGCGGAATCTAGAGCATTTACGGAAAGAAATGCTGCAAGGAGAGTGAGAGGGACGGTTTGCTGGTATTCTTATTGGTGGTGTGCCACAATGAGACATCCTTGATTTGGAGATCACTGGGTTGTATTAACTACGAGGACGAAGATGCGCGAATACGGTGAGCATCGGTTGATTTATGAGGCCAAGTGGTGGAAATCCCAATAGTGGTGGACAAGACTGGAGGATATTTCGTCCTAAAAAATGATTTTGAGTGATTTCCATGACAGGGAATGGCGGCGGGGCATAGACTAGTTGTCCCTTTAAAAAGCATATGGATTGCATATGACATCCCTCGTATAACTCGGTGATTGCGCCACCACGCGGAGGAACAATGTGATGACGCAGCAATAACAATTTGCACTCATTGACAGAGCAGGTCACTAACCAACTGTTGTAATGCTGATTTTCCTCCGCTCTCTGTCACGTGAACCCATCCGGGGGCAACTCAGAACAGGGAGCCTGCAAAACCGAAGTATATTAGGAACAGAACACGGTTAAGTTTATAGGTATCATGCTCTTACTTCGACACTCTGTCACAGGCGAATCGCATCTCTTGTCTGGACAGGTTCGACCTTGACTTTATGGCTCTAGGTAGGATGACGTCCGCATCATAGCAACTATGCGATGATGTTGATTTGCTTTCATCAGCTTCCGGCGTGAATCAGCCGTTTTACCATCCGTCTGGTAGCAAACCGTGCCATCCACACAGGCTTCTCGAAATCCTGTGACTTCCCTAGGCAGGGGCCTGCTAGAGTGCACCATGATAGTCAGCGGTCTCTCCTCCATTACAACAACGTTACAGGCGCTCATACTTGACCCGTTTGATGACAATAAAAGGAACGGCGGCTACAGAGTTATATAGTTGGTGTTTGGACGGTCACTGCGCGCACAAAAAATGCAACGACGATGTCATCACATGTATCAATCTCCGGAGATGAGGGAAAGAATACTAAAGGCGTATAAGGAAGGGGAGGATTGGAAGACCGTCGCTTTCTTTCTACAGGTGAACGTGAGCACGTGCCGCAGTTGGATACGAATGGTGGAATCAATGGAGCCGAGGGGGCAGCACAGGGGGCTTGTAGCCATTCTCTGACAGAAAGCCACGTAAATGCTCTCGTTGAATAGATATCGGAAGAGCCCACCGTTAACCTATCCACTCTTCGTCTGCGGTTGAAAGCATAATACGATGTGGAGGTGAGCGATACCACGGTGTCCAGGTATCTGGACGAAGTTGCATGCAAGCCCGGAATCGATGAACACAATGACGAACAACAATCGACGCAAGTTGTTCGTTTTGACACTGCTACGATTATAGGCGGAAGGAAGAAAACCCGTTTGGATAGATGCGACGAATTTCAACCTCTTTTGCGCTCGTACTAGGGGTCGCTCAATTCGTTGCTGAAACGTGGCTGCCATCCGCATACCTCCCGGTCTTATTCCTTCGGGTTTAAACTGGATATGGGGTGGGTGGATGGAGCTATGTGTTGTGCAGCGCAAACCACTCATTATCCTTGCGTAGGCGCAGGTGTCCTATGACTGTCGTATGGAAGCCACAGTGACAGGCAATTCCGCTCTCGCTTGCCGCCAACCAAGCCATGTGGCACACCAAACAGAGATTATGGCAGGATGGACAGACATCTGAGAACCTCACATTTGTTCGGTACTGGAGCAGAAAGGTACTTGTCCTTTCTAGGATGGGATCGCCAGTTTCAAACCACTGATTTTGTAAAAAGAAAAGTGATGATCCAACTGTGTAACTCCTTTGGAGTGGTGACGTAATGGAGTCAAACAAATGCTTCAGCTCATACGTGCAAAAAATTGCTTGCATCATTGATTCCAGAAAACGCTATGATGATACAGAGCCCCGTTGTGTAGAGCACTATGGGAGTGCTACCACGATGAAACCATCCATAAGTCTTGAGAGCATTGACAAGAGAGTTTCGGGGTGGGGATGAGTCAGTTGGATGAGATTCCTTGGATGCAAATATACCAGATGATTCTACGCTGCCAAAGAACAGAGACTGTAACTTTTTACTATGTTGCTTAAAAATCCGAGTCAGTCTTTCTGTTGCGCCCAAATCAGCCATCCTTTTTGAATTTGAACGTGGAAAAACCAGAGATATCATGCTCTAGCAATGGAATCTGTTTCTAAAATGCACTGGAGGTTGAAAAAGCGTTGTGACTGTCCTGGTTGTAGTTTGAGGCTTATTGGTGGACCTAACACGAGGATGCATTCTAGAAGTTAGAAGTAACATGTTCTCGAACAGCACTGGTTGCTACTAGTGTAGTTCCCACTAGACCGCATTCTGTGTGCAGTGTTGGTCAGCTCATATGCAAGACAAATTTGGAATTGAGCAGAGTTTGACGGATGGCTTCTTGATTCATTCTCCTAAGTAGTCTAACAAATCAAGTCAAGCATTTGATTTATGCACCCCTTTGAAGCGTGAATGCTTAGACCTGACACACATACACACATGAACAGTACAACCACAGACAAAGAAATTATAACAATACATGAGGATACATTTAATACCACAATCGTCGAAGAAAAAGCTCTTCACCTAGCTAACATCACTGAAGTAATTTACCAACAAGTACATGAATAAGCGAATTTTGATCATTCAATAATGGGACAAGTAAGGAACTACGGATGTACCATAGGCACCTTTGTGTCAGTACATATTAGGTTGTCCCATAATTTCTTTCGTAATTTGTTTTTTTCAGATTTTTATTTTTAATGGGGTCATTGCCAAAAGCCCGTGGCATGTTGGAGTATGTTCTAGAAGCTTTAGGCAGTAGGTATTAATGGGCACGCGCGCCGCGGGTTAATACACTGAGAATCAAAATGGATCCGCGTCAGTTACGCTTGACTATGCTTTATGAATATATGTTTGCGACCAGTGTAAGGAAGATGACCGAGAACCTCAACCCTACCTTTGGGCCAGGCACTACTACCGATCATACTGTGAACCACTGGTTCAAGCGCTCTAACGAAGGCGATACTAGCTGTGAAGTTCCACCTCATTCTGGCCGGTCAGTCACCACTGAAGAAGACGTTTTGTGCGACGAGCTGGAAGTGCCTCCGGATGCTAGTACCATGGATTTGGAGATGACATTTGAATACGACCGTAGCACAACCGCTCGCCATCTGAATAAACTGGGCTGCTGCAGCGTGATATCTCGATGAACACCTCATGCACTGATTGACCACGACCACGCTGCACGCGTGACCCTCTGCAAAAGTCTTCTGCTGCGACCGCAGAGACAGGGCTTCCACAATTCGAGCCTCACTGGAGATGAGTCATGGGTCTACTACGAGAATAACGCGCGTCACGCTTACTGTCTGTCTCGCGGCGAAGATCCGCCAGCTCTACCAAAGGCAGAGTCCTATGCTCAGAAGGTTATTCGTTCGGTTTTCTGGGATTTGCAGGGTATGTTGTTTTGGGAACTGCTCGACAACTAGCAGACAACCAATGCCAACGTCTACGAAGAGCAACTCCGAAAGTTGACCGCAGCAGTGCGAGAGAAGCATCCGAAGCGACTCAGTGTCGCCCTTCCCCAGGATAACGTCTGACCGCACATTGCAAAGTCGAGCCGCCACATTTAGGAGGAACTGGGCTGGACCACTTGTCAGATCTACCGTATAGCCGTGATGTCGCTCCATCGGATTATCGTCTCTTCTACGCCCTGAAGCATGATCAGAGAGAAAAAATTTGTAACGACAATCCGCTCAAAAGTGACCTCCCAGACTTCTTTGAGCACCAGCCTCATACTTTCTGGGAGGAAGTCATCCAATCTTTATCCGTTAAATGGGTACACAGCATTGCTCATGATGGAGATAAGGTTGCTGAGCAATTGATTTATTTAATTAAACAACAACTGCATTAACGAAAGTGTGGAGATGCGAAAGAAATTATGGGACAACCCAACAGTTGTGTAGCTCCGTCTGGTTGAGGAAGTAAATACGCATTCAGACAACCTCCTTTGGAGGATGGGCTAAAAGCAGTGACGTTTTTAGATACAAGCTTGTTACGGGACCTAACGTGGCTGGATACAATGATGTTAACAAGTTTCTCTCTTGAAATACCACTACATCGGAATAGATGCTTCACTGATCTGACACCTACTTTGAGGTCCTTACTTGGAAGATTAGGAAAGATAACGGGAGAGCAATAGGTTCAGTAGCGAAACACATATGCAGTGTTGAAATGCTGGATCAAAAAGCGGGGCACAGAAGAATATCTGAAGCGTGTGACATAGAATGAGGGTCTTATAACGTTAGTGAATGTTTCATTCACGTGAAAGGACTAGTTAATTCCACTGCTCAGTGTCACTCCCAAGTATTTTACTGAAGTAAATGAGCTCAAACATTCACCGTCATCGCAAAGTTTCGGACCGTACGTTAGTACTTTCCGGTAGCGATTTCCTTTGAGCAACCAAAAGAGAACATTCGTACATTCCATATGTTCAACGGTAGGTAACAACATCTGGACCAATTCGTGAGGTTGTCTAAGAGGGTATGTATTTTGGTCGACAACTCTATGCTTGGATGATGGATACCAAGAATTACGTCGTTCGCATACTTCCACAAGATGGCTTATTCGGGGATGGGGGCTGAAAATAAAAATGGAAAATAGGAATGGAAACAAGATGGCTCCTGAAGAACATCAGGATACGTGGTGGGTGAAGAAGAGGTTATCCACAAAAGCTTGCTAAGCTGGGTACGTTTTGTAAACTAATCTTTCAACAGAAGAACAACCGAAAGATGAACTCCAGAACCTGACTGAAACCGCAACAACATTTCACTATTCACATACCCGAAAGCAATGTCAAAAGCCAGGAATAAGATGCGGATGGATTTGTTTTTATCATTCAGTGAGACAGGCACCTTATGTACCAGACTTTCTACTACGCCTAAGGTGGAAAATGAGTTGTGATATAGAAACTGATGAAGATCATCCAAATGCGTCTGGGCTGAAATTCTTTTAAGTATAATTCTGCCAAATGTCATCAAAGCAACTGACTTGCAGGCGATTGGCCGATAATTAGGACTTCCTTTCTTTTTCACTGGCGTGATGCATGTGTTTCGTTAACCGTTATCTATCTTGGCTTGTTTAGATCACAAGGTGTGCAAGTCAGCAAGAGGCTATGCCAGTTAACCTGCACACTCCTTGAGAACGGCGAAGGACGACTTATCCGGACCACGTGGTTTGTTCAGTTGCTACCTCAAGGTTTCTCTGTGTACTTCTGGGCTATTCACAGAAGCAGGGTTACCTGAGGCTAGTTGCAACAGCACAAGAAATTTCAAAGACTGGAGTACTACTGTGGTCACAAAATTCAGGTTTAGTTCTTCCAACTCTGAAGTTGAACGCGTGACATCGCAGGTGACTCCGATTAACTGCTTCAGCGTTTTGCATAACTAACCATGAATATTATTTTCAATTATGGTCCGAATATAGCCACGGTTGACACGAGGTAGTTATAGTTGTATACTAATCAATAGAGACATACCGATGAAATAGCTTTGCATTTAAAAGCCTTCTCTTCAAACCTACGCAGTCGTTTGAAGCGTTGAGACCAGAATCTGTCGGCACGGATAAAGATGGCTCCAGATGGACAGCATATCAGAAAGCAAAAGTTTGATTAACCAGATAACTTGTCACTACACTTCGATACATCCGCAGGGTAAAATAAACTAAAATCTGTGGAGACAATTGTTTCACTCAGGCGCTGAATATTCTGAGAAAGCGTTTGTCTCCACTTGAAATTTTAATCTTTGCGATTGATGATATCTATATCGTTGATCTCCATTGCTTTGTGTGTGTACATTTTCATTTCAAACTCCCTTTATACGACAGTGCAGTTATATCTGTAAGCGCCCGGACTGACGACTCCATTATACTTTCGCTATCTTTTTTTGTCAAGCTATACACCCTATGGGACATGTCAAGCACCTGCTTTTTTTACCCGTTATAAATCATTGTTCATGTTCATTGATCTTACCATAGATGGTGAGGTCACTTTACGATGGTCTGATCAGAGATTGCAATCCGCGCCTAGTTACAAACTGAAAGCATTTTCAGGTTATTAAAAATATTGCGTCAAGGATTGCATCTAACTTGGTTGGAGATTGCACTATGATTTGAGCTCGATTCGCGCTGAATCTGGTGTCAACCCTGTTAAAGTCGCCGGCAACTATGCACAAAGAGAGTTATAAGTAGTCGAAAACCGCAGCTGTTAGTGCGTAGTAAGATAATTTGACTTTGAAACTGGTACAGCTAGGAGAAATGTAGGTGTTTACCAGTAACATCGTAAGACAATTGTTCAGGAGTCTTGGTTTGCATTTAACGACTAAATGGCTGAGGCTTTGCGAGCTCTAACAAAAAATGTTTTAATGAATGTGTGCCGTGACTAATTAATGCAACTGATAGCTTCACCAACGCGGTTTCCCTGCGTACACATGCGGCTAACACGATAATAACAAAATTCGTCGAGTTCCACATATTCATCATCTTTGGCAACAGCGCAAAGCCAGGTTTTCTGCAGCAGAAAGATGTTCACGCGATATTATTTACGACCTTCTATCACACTTTTGAGATCATCTAATTTTCCGAGCAGCAATCGGATATTAGCACCGAGGAAAATAGGTAAGCTCAAATTCCTAGTTTTGCTCTTCGAAATGCAACCCACCAACCTACATGGTGTTTTGTGTAGGAGTCATCTGATTCACTTTTGTTTCTTTTCCTTTTACTTTGAATAGCTTGACCAGGAAAAAGCGCCCAATTCCTATGCATGTAAACAAGCAAAAGTATCAGAGTATCGCGAGTGTAAACGGTGACATCACTAATGCAGAACAACTAGTAAAATGTTTAAGCAAAAGGGTTCGATGCTATGTCAAAAACCGTGGGTGCCAGTATGTCCTTTGGATGGGATTTATTGATCAAGCTCTTTTTTGATGGCCACGCCATACAATGGTACTTTTGCTTAACGTACGTTTCCCAAGTGATAAAGCTTGGTGAAGCTTCGTAGCTTCCCCAGCGTGGGTATCACGTGACCATATTTTTTCACGTTCAAATCTGAGGGGTTTAGATTACTATCTAGTGCTCTAGTGATTTGACAACTAGGCGGTTGAACTAGCAGACGACCAGAACATTTTACTTATAGAAGTTTAAGGTCCACACAAGACGCACTGGCTTGCTTAGGGCATTCGCCATCGACTTCGCTAGCAAAAGTACAAATATACACATGTCAGGTTTCTAGGCTACAGCAACGCTTTCAGCTATGTTAACCGAATTGCTTTTGAATGATCTACAAACTTCTGATACTCACACTGTCATAGTCTTCTTGTTTAAAGGTTATTTCGCCAAACGTACTCAAGTTATCAGATTTGGCAGTAGTAGCTCCTCGCCACATACCATGAGTTCTGATGACCTTCAAGAAACTACTTACTCACGTTCTTATTCTCTATCCACGTTAGTTCCATACCCGTCCCCGAAGAAGTCATTTTGCCATAATAGGTTGATAAGATAGGCATCGGAGTAAATCAAGCGAGCCCAACCTCTTCAACCAAGCTGCAAAGCTGTTGGAAGCGTTAGTGCGATTGTCGAACTTCCGCTGTTGGTTGCTGAACGCATCCAAGTGTAATGATATTCTGTTTCAACCTGATTAAGCAGCACGTTATCAGAAGCTTCTACCGGACTGTTCCAACGTTCAGATTGATGGCGCTAGTTTGGGCTTTTCTACATCGGTAAAGATCTTGGTCATTAGGACCCACGAGTTACCGTGGTTACTCTACATGAATGAAATATTCCTCAAAGTCAGGTGACTTTCGTTTAACGTCTCTCAATTACGACCTACCTTCGTTGCACACAATGTGATGCTTCGTATATCCTGCCACACCGGACTTACTGATCTGTGCTTTTTCCAGGCCTATTGTGTAAACATTTCAGGCTGTTTGACAGGTCGCTGGATTGCTTGTCTTACTGCAGCTGCATTCCAACGTCAACTGTGGCTCAGACGACTGTTTACTTTCTGTACAAAACGTATTACCGAGATACCCACCGACAATAGTCACACTCTTCGCATTGCAGTCTAACGGTTTACTTACCTGGTCGACCAGAGGAAAGTAGTTGAGCAATAAATGCCCGCATGAGGGTTTATGTTAGGTCGGCCATTCCATATTTATCCAGATTTCTATCTAACCAAAGCGCTATTATCCAAGAACTGACCGGTAAATGTTACCCATCAGATCGTTCTTCATTGAAATTTGCTGTTGTTTTACCACGGTTACATGATTTTCTCTCATTTCTTGATAGCATGTGTGTCATGGATGAAAATTCACCCGTCCTGGTTGCATAAGAGCGTATTCTTGACTTGACTTGACTTGAAGTCCATTCTGGATTCAGGACGAGCTAGTTCAGTCAGCGTTGACTGACTGCTCATCGCAATGACGAAAGTGGTTGCCGCAGTGTAAAATAACATGAAACACATCGGTTTTTTATATTTTACTATACCGTATAGTATGTGTACCAGAAAACATTGTCTCCTAATCGCTGCACTCCAAAGGACCACCAATCATAAGCGTAGGGACTATAGGTGTCTGTATCATTTCACAGACATTTTAGGGCAGTCAAGTTGCGGTAGGGATTTTGACTTCGTCTCTTATGTCGGTCTTTGATTTTTCGCGCGCCAACTAGTAGCTGACTAATTGGTCCTGCGCCGTCAGCCAATGGAGGTCGGATGTAAGTATAGAGGGAAAGGTAGTCACGAAGGGGGCAAAGCGGTGCCGATCGCAAATGCTCGAAAACAATTCATCTCTAGGGCGATGACGGCTGGCATTACGCGGGTGAGACCAGTGACGTGTTATGTCAGCAGTGAGGAGTAGAATAAAGTTGGAACACCTTGAGACAAGGGTTAGAGTAAGCCCCACCGTATTCCTTTATCAAATCTTGTCAAAGGACGAAGCTGATATTTGCTTCGCATTTTATCACAGCCGGTAACCAGTGTTCTCACACCTAAAGTTACCAGATGCTTGTCCGAGCAAGCATTTGCATGCGATGGACACATTGCGCGCGCGGGCCAACAGGCGAAAGACCATTGGTGCATTGAGTCGGTACGTCACAATTTGTTATGGCCGAACGGCCAACTCCTATGTAAACCGGTTCACGTAGGCAACATCACTGATGCGACGATCGCAGCGCACGTAACTTCCTGACATCATGAAAAGAATTGGCTATGTACCAAGCTGCGATAGTTTTAGTTTAGGGTCCATGGATAACAATAACTGTTTTTCGTGCTAGTGTGACATGTAGATAGAATAAGCGATTCATCTAAAAGCAAGAATTTTGTTCATGCACCAATGAAGAGTGGATATACAGCGCTAATGATTTCGCATCGGCAATAAAGTTAGTGCTTAACAAGTACCGTAAGTGGCGAAGGTGTGAAGCACAATTACGCATGTACCCATAAGACAATGAACTGTTGATGTACTTTCCTGCCCGCACAATGAGACGGCCAGCAGTCTTATCCGGGCGTGTTTTCGGATGCTCGCAGAGGTAAACAGTGAATGCATTAATAAATGGATTACCATAATCAGATATGTTGTTAAATCATGTTTTACATCTTGAGTACCTCTGTTCCTTGCTCATAACCCATTACCTTTTAGTGAAACCCTAATTTCATTGGGCGCGTGTTAACGTTGGAGCAATTAAAGTGACCGATTTGCATGCCCGCGGCCGTCCCATTTGGACGCACGTGCCCACAAAGTGTTGAAATTGGTGCTTCATTACAAGCGCAGGGTGGAAAAAGCACTCGAGATGTGTCTCAAGCGTGGTAACAAGCTTCCATCGGAAAATCGGTTGAAGACATTTAAAGCCAGACCCAAGTCGACGGAGGCAAAGCGAAATTACTTAGGCTTATCAACTACTGCACCAAACCTTACTTTGAGTCATGCAGCTGCGATGCACGATAGCCACACACAAGATCAGGGACTTGCGCAATGACCACCTTAACCGGAACTTCATAACGTTAGCTTGCTATCAGCCGACATGACGAGGTTCTTAGTCCATTATCAGTAGTTTACCAAAAAATGATCACTTGACGACTTCAAAAAGGTCGGCTTGAAATCTCACCTGACACCTACGTCTCCAACCACGGTTACGACATTCAAACGAATTTCCGTTTTTACACAGGGCACAAGGCCTCCTCAGCAAGTTTTCTGTTCCATTGTCGCAAAGATTCGAAGCCCTGGGACATGATCATGCTGCTATCTAAAGTGCATGGACAACACGCATAGGCTTTACAGAAACAGCTTTTGTATGTGTTGGACGCACGAACGCAGCTTCGGCACTTAGTCACTAGGCACAGTTCACCACTCAAGATTTCCTCGATGGGGTTAATCGCCCATGAGTAAGGTGTCAGTGGTAGCATCTACCGGGATGGGTACCGTTTTGGTGGGGAACTGGTTTCCAAGTCTGTGTGGCACAGAGCGTTGTCACAAATCAACAAACACCATCCGATAAAATCCGAACTGTTGGCGTCATGCACCTGTCGCAGCCACTGTGCACACCTTTGCTTGTGTAAACTTCCAGGCAACAAGGAAAACGCAAACAACCTGTCGTTTGTCATGGCCCCGACAATCTGCACATTGTGCCTACGATTGTTTGCCACAGTAAAATGTGCACAGCTCCCGCGTGGTGAACGGCTCCGAGTGCGTGCGCAGAGGAGATTGAAATTAGTCTCGTCAATGCACACCGGTTGCCGTGCTTAATTCTGCAAATTCAGCATTTGGCTGACAAACGAGTTCCGTCGCCCTTTATCCTCCAGCGTGTTCCTTGACTCCGGAATCGCGTGCAACTTCTTCCTTGTTAGCAGCTGGCCGTCTAGGTAGCTGGCGGCCGTAGTGGTACTGACCTCAAACTTGTACTCCGGCTACAAGCGCAAACAAAGTGTTGCAATGGTTGTTATTGATTCCGCAGACACGCAATCCAGCAGTCTACGTGACTTTCTGTCAGAGCTTTGCGACGAGCAACCCCGTGTGGTCTTTTCGGTTCCACCGACTGTAACACTGCCATCCAACTGCATCAGGTTTTAAAATCTACATTAACCCGATTGTGGCCATGTTTCCAATTGTTACCCGCTTCATACATTTGCGGTATTCAGTTCTTAACTTCCAACGAGTGAAGCACCTAAGGTCCCCTTCGGGTCATTTCTTGTTGGCACAATGATGGCTCCAAGAAGAAATCAGGAGAGTTTGCCACACGGCTTATTTAAGCAATACGCAACTGTCCGAGCACGTGAGCACTGTCCGGCGTCGTACAGTTTGATGCCTTGTTAAGAGATAATTGGTCACAACTGACTTCCTTTGCACCGGAGATACTGTTAATTAGGTTCAGGACTGCGGTTTTCCCTTTTGACAAAATAGCGATTGATTCACAGTTCTCAAATGGCTACCAGATTTAAGAGTTTGCAACCAAGGTTTTTAAACTTTGAAGTGGGCGTTGATGCGGATTTCATGCCTGTCTTCTTACTGTGCGCCTGTTTATGGTTTTGGTTTTATTTGTTGTTGTTTCCGTATTGTCTGGTGAGCATGTACTTCTGTTTGATGTTTTCCCCTTTTTTGTCCATCGCGCTCTATCTCTTTCTGCAAATGAGATAATGTATCTGTTATGCTTTTTTCAAATGCCCAACCTTTTAGGCAAAATTGTTTTTTTTTATCGGAAGGACATTCCATGTTTTATATACCCGAAGCTAGAAAACATCTGGTACCGATTAAGTCGACTGTAGTTTGTGGCAACTTTGGGCTGGTGGCCTTTCAGTTGGGTATGTTTACTGACTTGCAACAGGTCGGAACATGCCTGATTAGGTTTTGTAAATATAGTTTTAACCATGCTGATGACTCCTCGTTGACGTTGATATGCAAAATTGAATAATCTGTTGGCCTTCAGTCCATTTTGGTGGGGGACGTGCGACGTGTCTATAACGTGTTTGGTTGTTCTACTTAATGAAGTGCATTGACGTCGCGCTTGAGCCAGAGACGTCAGACCTGGCTCTTGTGCTCTACGTGAGACCTGCCATAGGCCTTCAACATTTGCGGAGTGAAGGATGGTTCCATCTTTCAGAAATCCCCACGTAGGATTTCAAGGCGATGACTGACTCTATGCCTTTTTGGTTCCCTTTGAGCAGCCAAGATCCCCATGCACGATAACCTCCAAGTCACTTTTCTAAGAAGCACGTTGTAATTGCTGGTCCCAAATTAGATTTTCATCGGTAAGTTGATGGCGTATGCACACAACTTTGCATTTCGTCACGTTGAACTAGATCCGGTTTTCGGATGACCACGTATAAGCCCTGCCAAGTTCGCTCTGCAGTGCGGTGTGATCGCCCACTGTCTTGATTTCATGTCAGTTTTACATCGTCTGCAAATGGTAAGAAATCCTACTGGAGTACACGGGAGATCGTTGCTGAAGACTAAGAACAAACATGGACCCAATACCGATCCTTTGGGTAAACCACACTGAACTTCAATTGGGTCAGAAATGGAGCTGCACACTCTCATATTCAATTGACGTTAAGTGAGAACTTTGTTCGTCCGACAGAGCACAAAGTCACCGATTCCATAACTTCGAAGCTTATGAAGGAGAATGCAGTGGTGAAGTTGATCGAACTTTTTAGAGAATTCCAAGTAGACGACGTAGAGTTCTACATCGGCATCGACTGATTCCATCCAGCTTGCTCTGGATGCAGCGAGTTTGTAGAGCAGGAATAACTACGGCGGAAGCCTTGACCTAATGATGTTGTTGCTCTAGGTATTTCCTGAGCCCCTCTACGAGAATACCATCTAATAATTTGGATAGCTTTAGGAGAATGGTGATTGGAGGTCAGGACTATCGGACACTTAGTCTTTGATATCACGGTAAGAAGCGGTGACGGAGATGAGGTTACTTCAGTTCCGCGGAAAAAGCAAGCTCTCAGCTAGAGCGGTAGAGTTTGGTGCACCAGTCTGATCTCAGGCTTACCTTCCAACTTGAAAACTGTAAGGTCGTCCGTCGATTATTTTCCATTGTAGCACTGTACATTGGTAGTTTGAGGGCTTTATTGAGACTGTGGCGGGTCCGCTAGCCTTTGGTAAACAGACCAACTTAAGCGTCTTGTCATATTCAAACGGCGAAATGGAGCAAACTCTATACGGCGGTATAAAACATAACTCCGACTGGTTGTGATCGAAATTTCTGCAACTAAGACTCACGTCTCCTTGAAATTGCAAGTAAAAAGTCTTAGCAGTTTTCTCCTAATACTTCGTGGTGACACGTAGAAATCGATATAAAGTGGATAAGCTAATTGATGAGTGTTGAAGAAACTAGTCTTTAATCCCGTAACCCGCACGTGCTTACACAGCTGATATGTCCCCATTGCCTTTGATGAAATTCCAATGCTGCAAACGGCTGGTTTGTCACTACAACGCGAGATCTATATGTTGCCGGCGATCAAACCTATTACTGCCGTGCTCATTTGCATGCACGGTACTGCTCTGCATTTCCGTTCCGTGGGCGTTTTTGTCCATCACGGGTTTGGGTATGCACTCTGCGCCCTGCATCCGTAGAGACACTTGACTTCTGCGATTCTTCTACGCACCTCCGTCATCCCCATACTAGTGCATCACACTCCCCTGCTTCTGAGTTTCGACGGAGCTCTCGTAACACGAAGTCACTCTGCTTTCCGAGGTTGCTCCAAGCACAAATACTTGCCTCCTCCTGTTCGCATAATTTCCTCAATTCTCTTACATGGACCTACCGCGTACGTACCTAATTAGCAATGGCATATTATGACTTTCGCCAACGGATTAGGTTGTATGGACGTTTCCCTTGAACGGGAGCATACTTCCGTTTGTTATACTCAGCAGAATGTTGGGGATCTATATAATTCACATTAGAGTAGCTTGGGATATCCCCCAGTGGTTTTTCAAGTTGACTCCGGATTCCGCCAGCATCCCGACCTGAGTTATCGGTTCAAAGCTTCCTATTGTTTTATGCTCCCACCAGCGATGATTAACAGGTTAGTTGCGCTCCCACTCTAGCTCGCCAGTAAAGTGAAAATGCAACGTTTACGTTTACAGTATTTTGTGACGTTGGATTTTATTCTTGCTTGTATCTTACGATCGTCCATTTGTTGTGCTGTGGTTCACTTTCCAACTGTGATGCGCACGCTACCTTGCTCTGTGCTCTTGCTAATTTGCTTCTAGTTCCTTGCAGCCCTTTACAATATACATTGGGCCCGGCTACGTATTCATTTATGCATAGTTGGTATTTGTAGGTATTCCCACTGGTTCTCGTCGCAACCAGTACATGATTTACGCTCTACAATTGTTGACCTCGACTGTGAGCACGGTTCCGCCAACCCCGAAATTATTATTAATGAGCTCGTGCCTTTTCTGTTTCTAATTGTCTTTCGCAAGTATTAATTTGTGACATTCTATGGCTCACTCAAATACTAACATGTTCGGCTCATCCATTAGTATCGTATCGCCGGCTATCCACCCTATCCTTTCTGATGACCCTCCATTTTGCTTTGCCTTGTTGGCCTATGAGATTTTGCGTCATAATATTATTTTCGAACAAGCTAAATGTGGTCGGTTTCTAAGTGGCCTTCCTAGGGACTTCGCTTTACAGCTCAGGGACACCCTTATGAGCCCGAATACGGAGTATCTTAAGCAGCAAATCCTGATCCGAGTAGACCGACCAGTGATTACGAGAAGCAAAAAGCTGTTCCAAGGCTTGCATCTAAAAGTCGCGTGGCCACTCGCCATATTGAGTGAGTTGAAGAGACTCCTCGGCTGGTACTGAATGGATGACTTCATCCTTTTGGAGCTTTGATTTCAGCACTTACCCGAGATAGCTCAAGCTATCGTCATATTCAAAAAGATTTCTTCCCTCCTTCTAGCCACGCAGCTGGCTGACGCGATCCTGGATCATCTTCCTAAGGAAGTAGGTTACGCAACACTACCCGCTACACATCCGCCGAATGGCCATAACGTGTCTCAGTAGCCACCCATTTCATGCAGCTGCCACGCAGCCCCTCCATCTGAGCTTTTACAGTAGTTAACGATCTAGTGGCATTCCTCCGCGCTCTCGATTCTCTTTTAGCAGTTGAGAACTCGCCGATAACTAAAAGCAAGTCGGCCAAGCCGCGCAGCATACCGCGTAACAAACTATGCTAATATTAGCGTCGCTTTGGCCCTCATGCACTTTTCCACTCAAGTAGAGAAACTTCCTAGCTGCAAATCACACACCAACAACGTCACCGGCCACATCTCCGGAAGTAGACTCCTTTACGCCCAGGTCTGTAAATCTGGAACCGCGTTCCTATTTGATATTGGGGCTGAAGTAAGCGTGGTTCGTCCTTCACCTGGTAAGGCTACTCAACCGGCTACTCACAGTCTTCGTGCTGCCAACGGCACACTCATCCCTACTTACGGCCAGCGCTCTTTAACCCTCAACTTTGGTCTCCGTAGAACATTTCGCTGTGTGTTCATTATGGCCTCCATGCCGTTTGCCACCAATGGCATACACATCCTCAGACATTTCGACCTCTTGGTCGATGCGAAACAATAGAGGATAGTCGACCCCGCAATGACGCTCAGCGTCATTGGCACCAACGCCAGCATTGCAGCTATCACCCCAGTCTACGTTTGCTCACAGACATCCTCCGACTATGCCCAACTATTCTCACAGTACCCTAAGCTCGTTCAGCCAGTGAACTAAGCTCTACCCCTGCCGTCCCATGTCATGCACCATATCCGTACCAACGACCCACTCGATTCATTAGGCTCGCGCCGACTTTCCCCAGAGAAACTCAAACTAGCTAGGGCGGAGTTTGAACACATGCTCGAACTTGGAAAAATCCGCCTTTAGGATAGTCCTTGGTCCTCACAACTACAGATGGCCCTAAAGAAATTTGGTGACTGGCGACCTTGCGGTGACTACCGGATCCTAAACAAAATTACGGTCCCAGACAAATATCCCAACCCACGTATGCAAAGCCTCACTGCATGCTTCGCAGGTAAGAATCTCTTCAGTAAGATCGATCTTGTTCGCGCCTATCACCAAATACCAGTGGAGGAAAAGCACGTACCTAAGACAGCCGTCATTGCCCCCTTCGTCTTGATCCAATTTTTGGGAATGTCTTTCGGATTTTGCAATGCCACACAAACCTTTCAGCGCTTCATCCAGGATGTCACCTGTAGCCTAGACTTGGCCTGTTCCTACCTTGAGGACATTCTAATACCAAGCGCGTCCGACGAAGTGCACCTAGCTAATCTTCAGTCTCTCTTCCAGCGGTTGACCCAACACGGCATCACTGTCAACCCCACTAAGTGCGAACTTGGTAAGTCTACGGTAGAATTCCTAGTCCCTGTCGTTTCATCATCTGGTATCGAGGTCCTTGCGGACAAGGTACAATCCATCCAAGACTTCCCAGACCCGACTTCATTTAAGCATCTAAGTCGATTTTGTAGTCTAGTCAACTACTAACGACGCTGCGTCCCCTGCTGCGCTCAACTCATGCAGCCTCCGACTAACCTACTCAGAGGAAACGAACGTAGCTTTGCTTTCCCCGAAACAGCATACAAGGCTTTCACCGACCTCAAGAATGCTATCACGAGCATTGCTATCCTCGCTCACTCCGAACCGTCTGCTCCCCTTTCTCTAACAACTGATGTTTCAGACGTTGCGCTAGGAGCTGTTCTCCAACAACACGTTGGTGGGCAGTGGAAGCCACTCGGTTTATAATCCGAACGGTTGCAACCAGCGGAATGCCGCTACAGCACGTTTGGTAGAGAACTGCTTGCCATCTACTTAGCTATTCGTCACTTCCGACACACATTACAAGGTCGGGCTTTCACGGTCTACACTGATCATAAGCCTCTCACTTTTGCCTTTAACTCATCTTCTGACAACTATTCACCACAGGAAACCATATACCTAGACTTTGTCACGCAGTTCACTGCTGACATATGGAGTGACACCTCTCAAGCACAGGTAATGTCCTGTCGGCCCTCTTTCTGGACTAGACAGTATTTTGCAGCCCGACCAGCCCGCCCCGATGATCCACCGATGATGCACTGCAGTTCACGTCCAAATATTAACTAGAAAATAAGAAAGAAGCCGAGACCCAAGGAATTCTACGCGTGCCCTCACTGGCCACGTGTGCCTACTGCAACTACTACTTTACTTTCCTATCCACACTTTGTTATCCCATCTGACATCTCTAACGAAGGCTTCCCTCATACAGCCTTCTAGGGGTAGACCCTTGTAGTGAACATGAAACATTTGCACTTTCAGTATTTTGTGACACTGGATTTTATTCTTGTTTGTATCTTCCGATCGTCTATTTGTTTTACTGTGCTTCACTTTCCAACTCTCTGTGATTCACATGCTACCTAGCCCATAGTAGGACCTGCACAGTTGCTATTTATCTCGACGTTTCTAAAGCCTTCAGCAGATCAGATCATGACATACATCCTAAAAACTGCAAACCTACGGAATTGGGGACCATGTACTTGCATGGATCGGAAGTTTCCTCCTTCAGCGGCGGCTTCAGATTCGAGTCCGTGACTCATTTTCTGATCCTACTGACGTGGATTGCTGTTTTCCACAAGTGTCAGCTTTTGGGCCTCGCTTATTCTTGTTCTTTATTAACGAACTCTTGCATGTCATAAAGTCAATTCTCCTGCTTTTGTCGATGACATCTACATATGGCGGGCGATCGATTGTCTGCAAGATTATGACATACTGCAACGAAACTCAGACCACGCTTTTGAATGGTCAAACACAAAGCTACTTCCGTTTAACGAGGACGATTGTAGCATTGTACATGTCGCCACATGCCCACTCACGTGTACAAGTTTGGAGACCACATGTTGTAAGCCGCTTCACAGAAGGGGGTATGAAAGTGGTGCTGCAAGATGATCTCGACTATTCGGCTTAGTCACTGAATGCGTCCAAAACGCGAACCGACATGTTGGTCTCCTACGGAGTAGGTTTAGGCGGTTCAAACCATGCATTTTCCCCCAAATGCTCAATGTGTCTGTGAAGCCCCATGTAGAGTAAGCGATTCAGGCCTGACAACCCTGGCTAAAACGCCACCTGGTTGAACTGGAGACCGCACAGTTTACCCCAGCAAAAATGTGAAGGAATTGTCCCATTTGCCATGCCATCTGCGACAGAAAATTTAAGAGTGTGCAGTGGAACTTATGGCCGTCTGAAGAGCGATCTCATCATGGTGTGACATATCTTGATAAACCCCGGTCAAGCTTGCCGTCACTTTCTGGAACTCTGCTACAACACAAAATTGAGGAGCCACCAGCTGAAATTTGTCATCCAGTACAGTCGGCTGGAACGTCGCCTCAATGGTGTTTCCTTTCCAATTTGTCAGCCGTGGAACACTCTTTCGACCATTGTCATTTCTGCGTCCTCAACCCGTTTTAAAAAAGCGACTCGACGGTGCATTACATCACTAACATTCCTTGATTAGAGTTCTGTTCATCGAGTGACTACAAGACGCAAACAAACATTATGTTCACTAACCCCTACTAAATCTTGGTAAACGGATTTACATGTGTGTTAACGTGGATAAGATGGTGAGCCGACAGATACGCGTTTTACTTCAGTGTTGCTTCTTTTCAAAACCTACGCAATTCCCATGACATATCCCACGGGATCTGCAAAGCCTCGGCTTTTTTCCTTGTTATACTATGGCTTACGTTCTGTAGTCCTAAAGGTAGGTGGTCCAGACGTTTCTCTCATATTCCTGTACATTTTCACTCTACCAAGGAGAAGCAGCCCTTTCCCTATCGCCTGGAAGCTTGCTGTTGTTCTACCGTGACACAAAAGTGAGTGTCGCTGGAATATTGACATCTGCAGTCCAACCAGCCACACTAGTATCGCGTCAAGAGTGATGGAGGAGATAGTAAAAGCACAAGTTCTAGGATTTCTGCTGTAGCGCAGCTTTATTAACAAGTCCCAACGTGGCTTGTTACAGGACAAGTCTTGTCAGACGTGTTAATTTAAGTTTCTAGATCTTGTAACATAAATAAATTGATTCGGTCCATGCACTTGTCATTGCAGTAAGTGACCTAGGAGTACACTACTCGATTAAATAAACTTCGCTGAACATGCGAGATACAGTATGGCTAAGGCCAGATCCGTCACCGGTTACATCTGTAACTCGGTTGTGCTTTGGGAATCCAGACCTGCTCTGTACAAGTGCTGCGTTCGACCTATCTTAGAATACTGCTTCTTGGTAGTAACTAACTTGCGGAAAAGTGAGAGAATAGCAATTGAGAGTGTGCAACGTTCGTTCACTAAGCGATTATTGGAATCATCTACACTAAACTATCGAGGTAGATGTAAACAGCTCCAGCTAGACCCATTGTGGCTCCGAAGGCTCAAACTCAACTTGGTATTCCTCTTCCAGATATTGCAAAACTCAAGTGCTAATAACGAAAATTTCGTTCGATAGAATGCGGATGAGCGCTATCCATTACGGACTAGGCCCTATTCGGTCGTCTTACCATAATCTCGTACTCGAATACGCTCTAGCTTCTTCCTTTATGGATGTGCGTTTGCGTTGATTAAACTGCCGATGAAAAGTAGATCGATACCAACGACTGCAGCATTCCGCATCAATTCACGACGATTTCCCGACTCAATCCCTATTACCGAATCTATTGGCCTAGATCTGTTTGAAGATGAGATATGGGAACGAAGATCAGGTCGATTATAACCTGAAAATCGGACTAAGTAGCTATTCGACTAAATCTTCGTCGTCATCGGCAGCCCAAATCCGAGCTTTCGGCCTCGCCTCTTGCATGCCATTACCTTGACGCTGTAGCTCCGTACTTCGGTGCGAGGGTCTTCAAGTATTTTGATATGTTGCAAACTATATTTTACTCCCAAGCTGACAAGGTTATCCCTAATAATTGTTTCCATATTGGACCTTAACAACGCCGCATAATCCCTCTTTACCTCGCTACGTATCCTTTGCCTAGATGTAATCCATCTGTTATCTAGTTGGTTCTGATTTTCATTCCCTCGTATGCACCAACTGCCACCACCACTTCACTGACTTATCTTTAACATCGTAACTCGGCATTTTTGTACGAAGGATGTCAAGTATTTGGCAATATAGCCCATCTATACCGATCCCACCAAGCGGAACTCTCCCGTTATCACTTATAATTGTTCCCCTTTTTAACATGACAGCATTGCATATTCTCTCTTCACCTTGCTTCGCATCCCTTGCCTAGTCCTACTCCTTCACTTAACTAGACTTACTCCTTCTCTTATCTCTGGCTCTGGCTTTCATTTGCACGTACGCCGCACCCGCCTCCCTTTTCCACCGATTTAACTTTGACACCAGCTCCCCACTTTTGCGCGAAGGTCCTCATGTATTTTGCTACGTTGCAGACTACATCCTACCCCCAAGCCGACAACGTTATCTCTGATAGTTGTTCCCTTATTAATCGTAACAACATTACATATTCTATATTACATATTCTCGTCACTTCGCTGTATATCTATTGTCTAGTCTTATTCCTTCTCTTATCTCTTTGCCTCTGGTTTTCATTGCCTCGAACGCCCCACCTATATCCGCTGCTCCACCGACTTGTTTTTGACATCCTAGTTCTGCACTTTTTCTCGAAGAACGTCAAGTATTTGGCTAGGTTGACCCCCAATATAGGTGTTTGCTTGTTATTCCTAATAATTTTCCTCTTATCTAACATTAACAACACTGCATAGTCCAAACCCCGTGATCGGCCATCCTGCGATGACCGAAAACAACCGTGTGAATGTGACAAAAGAAGTGAGGATCACTCATCCTCAAGCTCACGAGGCTAGACACGATCAACTTGTGACGAACAGTAAACACCGTCTCAGCGCTGACTCCGGAAGTTGCATTGGGACGCACATTTTTCACCTGATTAAAAAGTACAACCAACCTTACCAACATGACGCAACGCTGCGCGTACTCGCCAGAAAAATGTGGGTAAGTCCTTATGACAGGGATAACGTGTTCAAATTACATTTTATCTGTCCATCTAAAAGGAGTAGGGAAATCAGTCCAAAAAGTGAGGCGGCGCAAATAATTGAGCACCGCATTTTGATTGTATTCAGCGTATCGTCATTTCAGTTGCCAACTGTTTAGGTGCACTCATGAAGAGTTGCATTTATTTGACTGAGACAAGTGCGTGTTTGTGAATACTAGAATCACACCATTGTCTGCGAATAGGTCCACAATCGGATATCAGCCGTGAGCGTTTTCAACAGCTTCGGTGTTCAATATCTCTTACACTTATTCTTTGACCTCTGCTTTCAAGTGAATTGGTAAACTTCGAGGTTACGCGGCCGACTTGTTCGGCACGATCGTGGAATTGTTTTCTCGAGCCCGTCACAAAACACGTCAGGTGGTGACCTGACGCTTACAGAAGGCCAAAGAACGAGTGCGACTCTTGGCTGTTTCTCTACCAGCGAGCAATAAAGATCCGTATTTTGTCGCCAGCCCCCCCTAGATTCAGCGCGGCGATCGTTTCAGTACACTGGGAAACCTTGGATGCTATGTTTTGTGTCACACGATATAAAGATAGCTCAACTATAGCCCTAATTCCATCCAAGTGCTCCATCACATTGATTATATTTACTTCGCAATCGCCAACAACTATCATGGCTATGAAGGGCGATTGATGTATTTCGCCATTAAGACGCCAACCTTGTAGATGAAACACCGTTCATTCGTGTCTTCTACTTACGTCATCGATCAGTCACCCACTAATGCAGTGCCCTGAATTGCGCCTCTCCTGACCCGAGAGTGGAAACAAGAAGAAAAGCATGTTTATTTTGTACCAAGGGGCGCTACACGCCCCAGCGATCATCGTCGCTACAAGAGCTTTACTTTTCTACAGAGTAAGCAACATACTCTTAAAGGCTATTAGGAGTGCTGAAAGCGATGTGGACCGACATTTTGCAAGGCTGATTCAGCATTCTCTCTAGGCAATCACTTCCAGGAACTAGTTTACCAGCAGCTGCCTCGTCCACCACGCACAGTGCACGATCTAACAAGCAACAGGTGTGCACCGTGAAGACGAAGGGACCAATCAAAGTTCCAGCCGTTGGTTGGACGCAATTAGCATCTATACGTCTGTCGATATCATAGTCAATCTTCCGCAGCCGTACATCAGGGCTGAATGGACGGCAGCATTTCAGACTCTACCCTTCAAGGTGAGTGTGATGTCACAGCGAAGCCCCAAGTATTATAGAGTACCAAAGCGTATCAAATTCACCATACTGTTCTGGACACCATCTGTTTTGCGATCGCGGTTATAGCCGTCTGGGTATTTGCATGTTCGGACAAACTATGGCTGATCTCCATTAAGTGGTCTTTACTAATAGTAGAGAAATAGTTACATCCATAGGGTGAAAAGTACAGCTTGGGACGACTGATCATCAGTGCTAATCTATCCAGTGCTACTTGAAAAAATTATGAACTGTCAGAAATCAGGACAATATTGTCAGCTTATTCAAAGTCGCAAATTCGCTCATTTGGAAGCAACTTTACACCTTTTATGTCGGGTCCATTGAACCTAGTTTCCGTGCCTTCATAAACAGCGAACTTGAGTGGAGAGGTGAAAACTAGTTTCAATGTCTTGCACCGCTGATTATATCGAAGCCAAGTTAACGTTTATTATTTACCATTAGTCTACCCGAACTACGCGCGCAGAGAGCTGCTTTTATATTTAATTGGTTCTTAGGCGCAATTTTCTACTCAGGCAGTCACATGGACCACACTGGTTCACAGGATCGTAAGTAAGTTTGATGTCGATGGATACGACTAAGGTGAGTCACAAACAAACATTGGGATGCTCCAAGAACTCGTGAATATGTGGTTCGTAGCTTCTCTGCAATATAAGTGTCCTATCACTGGGAAGGTGGACGTAAGTAATAAGCCAGCCCACCATTGAAAGAAAGAAGTGACCGATTCCATTTCCAGACTATGATTAACCGATGTTCATGTGTGCTAGGTGATTTCCCCGTTTGGTACGCTAATTCAAAGGAAGAATCTCCTAGGCTAAACTCCGTCAGTGTTGATAAAAGTACATGAACCATATGTTTCAAGGCAATCAGTTTCAAATATGTGATTTTTACAAAGATCCGCTTGTCGATTAAACCCTTGTCCCTGAACGACCGCCTTTGGGACAGCATTTATTTTGAAAACCCATTCTGCTCTTCACACAGCTGATTTTCACCGGCACTACCTCATCTCCTGATGGAAGCAACTAGAAGCTGTTACTAATGTCACATGAAACGGATCGTTGAAGCAAAGCAGAGCCATGACCTCGTGGGCCGATTTGCGACAAGCAGTGGGTGGCGACTAGTATGTTTTCCACAGCTTTGTCGAAGAACACGGGTTTGAGAGACATCTAGACTTCAGCATTGAACCGGGATCGTCAAATAGCGGGGACACCCGAACATGGTGAACGGTGAGCTTATTACTGCTTTTGGTGGATGAAAGAAGCCCTTTCAGTCTGAGGAAGTCTGATTAAGCGACATGCAACACATGCTAGAAAGGATACTGGAGGGATTTCAAAAGAGTTGTACCTATCAGTAATGAAGCACGCTAGCAACTTGTAAACATTTGCTATTGATAGCTGGTAAAGGCCCCAAGATCGTAAGACAGTTTAGGTGTAAAGTAGTGCTTGTGACTCCGTTGCTACTAGCAACCATAGAAGCGCAATCCTTTCCTTCTGTGTTAGCTGACCCAGTTCGAATGATACGCTGCTACGCGCAGCGACTGCATACTGGTCGTTTTGCGAGACAACGAATAAGCAAAGAGGAATGGAAATTTCAGTGTCTGGATAGTCATACACACCAATCGCATAGGCCAATTAAATAAACAAATAACATGTTTATTCTGGACAACGCGAGGCACATCTGCTCAAGCATGATCATAGTAAGGGTGCAAAATGTGATCAGTTAATGTACAGTGAAACAATAGGACTGTCAAATATGTTGAGATATGAATGTATGTATGTGGGAATGTAGAAGTGGGTTAGCGGGAGAGCTTATGGTGCGCTGAGACTGGTGGTGGCTAGATCCTGACAGATGGTCTACCCGCTGTTGCTACTGTTGTGCCATGGGCTCATGTACTGGAGGCCTCCTCGTGGCGACCGCTTGGTGGGAGTTCGGCCACGCCGTTCTCCCCGCTAAGATCCAGGATACCAATCTGCATGGGTCAGTGAACTGACCATGTGCAAACCCGCTGCCTTTCAGATGTACCTTCAATCGAGTGTTTTGACTGAGGACCCGAGTCGTTCTCCTGGCATCTGTGGGCGCCTTGACAGTATCCAAGTCCATCCTTTTTGGAGATTAGAAAGCGGTCCATAGCCCTCTTCCAGTAAAACATATCCATGATAACAGGTCTGCTGGTTCTAAGCTCCCAGCTCGATTGGCGTAGAGCACGAGAACCACGCATTGTCTTTGACGATGGGAGGGCACATCCGGGTGCTTAATGGTTTGCTACTGCCCGCCTCAAGCCAGGCAGCCACAGGTCAAATTGGTACAAACCCGCAAACACCCACCTGCCACTGGCCGTGGTCGCAGGTGCGTACCCTGATACGGTCGCAAAACACATATGAATTGTTCCAGTACCTCCAAGGCTGCGTGTGACAACCGTCAATTAGACCCTAGTCTGTCTCTGTAACCAATTTCTCTAGCTGGATCTGCTCCACACTGCCTTGTGGGTCAAGCTATTGAGCTAAAGGCTCCGCGCGCAGTCCCTCAAGCAAATCACCAAACTACCCACCGCCTTGTGTGTCAGGCTATTGATCCGGAGCCTTCGGGTGAAGTCCTTCAAACAAAACCTCCGAAGTACAACCGTCAAATCGCGTGCGATTGCCCACCAATGCAATCGGATGTCTGCGTGCAAAGCACTCAGCATCGGATGCTGGAACGTGCGCACACTACTGGACCGAACAATGAACAATGAACAATGAATTTATACGGGTTAAGAAGCGTTGCTTTACAAGCCCCGTTGGATAGTTGCAGGGGATATCAACATAATAATTATGATGAAAAGGATAGTAAAATAGTTAACACTTTAAATACGAAAATAAGGACTTATCGTTTGCTTCGCTGCAGTCCTGCGATCCACTTAGATTCACAACACCCACAGATAACAACAAATAATTCCAGGGTAAACTCCAGGTGTAGGATAGAGACATAGTGTTAAGTAACAAAGTGTAAGTGGATGAGTGCATCGTCCAACCGTCTTTTAAATATTGTTAGTGTCGGGGCAGAAACGACCGATTCTGGGAGAGCATTCCACGGGTGGCAGACTCGAATGGAAAAGAAATTTCTGCGACACTCCAGACGACTGTATTGTTCTGCGAGTTTTAATGAGTGGCCCCTCAGGTTTGTATTGCTGCTGAGTTGCAGTAAAGGGCGGCACACATGATGTCGGTCTCGCAGGATCAAGTATGCCATAATCAGGTCGCCTCGTAGTCTGCGATAGCTTCCACTGAACAATCCTAGTCGTCGCAGCCTCTCCTGGTAGGACAGATTGCGCATTCCAGTTACGTTCTTAGATGCCCGGCGTTGAGGCTGCTCCAGTGCGTTAAGGTGGTGTTTCAGCCATGGATGCCAGGCTTGAATTGCGTATTCGACATGGGGCCGAACATATGCACTGAGCATTTGTCGAAATATGGAGCTGTTTATTTGTCCAAACGCCCGCCTCAACAGCCCAACGTGTTGGTTCCCGGTCTTCGAGGCCTTTTCGGATTGCCTGGAGCAACCCAAGTCCTCTTGAACCAGGACACCCAAGTCACGTTCGAGAGTTGATTGTTGCAGTACATCCGTTCCGAGTCGGTATGAGTAGCTGCCCTGATGTCGGATGGAAAGCACCTTGCATTTACTGACGTTGAAATGCAATAAGTTTTGGATCGACCATTGATACACTGTATCTAAGTCACTTTGGAGCACATGTTGGTCGGCGTTCGCCTGGATCCTGCGCCAGATCTTGATATCGTTGGCAAACATTAGGAAGTTTGAAGCGATTCCCTGTGCAAGGTCATTAATAAACACCAGAAACAATCGTGGACCTAGAACCGAGCCTTGCGGCACACCACACTCCACTTGTATGGAGTCCGATAAAGAGCTCCGAACTCTGACCACTAATTGCCTTTGAAATAGAAAGTTGGCGATCCAGCTTAAAAGAGGGTCGCCGATCCCGTAATGCTGCAGCTTGGATAGAAGTATCCGATGGTCTAGACGATCGAAAGCCTTGGAAAAATCCAGGTAGATCACATCAACACCTTCTCCAGCGTCGGCTGCCTCGGTCCAACTACTGCGTGCAATTAGTAAATTAGTTGTACATGACCGCTGTCGACGGAAACCGTGCTGTTCAGGAGTGATGAGGTTGCAGTTTTCCAGATAGCACACCAGTGCATCGGCAACTATGGATTCCATGACCTTGGGGAGTATAGGAAGAAGGGTTACTGGGCGGTAGTTGGAGGGATCAGATCTGCTTCCACCTTTGTGAATCGGGCTTATTATTCCAAGCTTCCACATGGCGGGAACTTGGTTCTGGTCTAAGCAGTGCTGGAAAAACTGAGCTAAATGTCCTGCCAGTTGGTTTGCTGCTGCTCCCAATGTCTCAGGACGAATGGCGTCGACACCCGGCGAGCTGTGTTTGCGTAGAGAAGTCAGCTTTTGCAATACAACCTCTGCGGTAAAATTGATGTGGGTTAGTCTTGGTGAGCAGAAGACAAAGCTTGGTAGATCGCTTGGTGGCAAGACTCTTTGAAACGTGGGGGCGTATTGCATCTGCAGCGCTTTTGCAGCTTCCATAGACGTTCTTGTTGGGTCATCAGCCGTCTTGAGTGGAGGAAATCCTTGCCTCACCTTTCGTAGGCTATTAACGTGCTTGTACAGCAGTTTGTTGTTAGCACTGAAGGTTTTTGCGATGTTCTGCTGATAGGCGGCTTTGTCTTCTCTTAACAGTTGAGTGCAGTGGTTACGTTGGGCTACGTAGTTGTCCCGCTTTTCTGGTGCTGGAGCTTCTCTGTACACTCGCCATGCTGCGTTGCGTACTGTCATCCATTTTCGGGTTCTGCTCCTAAAGAAAGAAACGGATTTGCACTTATTGTAAGCTTTTATCTCTGAAGCCTGTGCAATCAGCAGACTGAATGTGTTGACGAACTCGAGCCAGGCGACTTCTGGGGGTTGCTCTTCGAGGAAAGACCAGGTTGTGGCGCTGACTAGCTGGGCGAGTCGGTCGTACCTTGTGATGGTTCGCACAGTATCATCGTTATCACTCAGATATTCTGCATAGCAGACGAAGTTGAAACTGATGACTGCGTGATCACTGCGACCCAACGGGCAGTCTAAAACCAACGCATCAATCATATGCTCCTCGTTGGTAAGCACAAGATCCAACACAGATGGTCTGTTACCAGTTCCGAACCGAGTGGGCAAAGTGATGTGGTTGTAAAGAGGAGCAGTAGTTACTAGATCTTGTAAATCGGTTTTGAATTGTTCGCCGGTTGTGGCAGGGGCTTCTAAACAATGTACGTTGAAATCACCCATGATAAGAATGTGAGTGTACTTTGGTTGTAAACTGCACCTTAAAGCAGCCGCTAGGTGGTAGTCGGTTTCCGGTGTTGAGTTAGGGGCGCGGTACACCAAGACGATAAGGCAAGCGTCCCTGCCTTTTAACTGCAACCGGCACCAAAGAGAGTCGGAACTCGAGTGAGCGCTCTGAGCGACGCACTGCAATAGTCGCGATGGAACTAGCGCGATACAACCTCAATATTGCGGCGCTCAATGAGACTCGGCTTGCTGAGCAAGGTAAGTTGCATGAAGCAGGTGCTGGCTACACATTCTACTAGGTGGGCAAGGCCGCTTCAGCACCAGGTGAACATGGGGTCGGATTTGCAATATCCGATTGCCTCCATGGTCAGCTGGTGGGTGAACCAACAGGCGTTAGCGCGCGATGGATGACTGTTCGCCTACGACTCGGAAGAGGTAACTTTGCCACTATTGTAAACACCTACGAACCGACAATGTGTTATGCTGATGACATGCGTGATTAATTCTACATTCAGCTATCCTCCGTGATACGGTCTGTGCCGAGGATTGACCGACTATTTCGGCTGGGTGCTTTCAACGCGCGTGGGGCGTGATGCATCGGTATGGACAAATATCATCGACCCGTATAGCATTGCTTCAGCGAATGCGAACGGTGACAGGCTACTCTCACTGTGTGCCACTCACGGCCTGACGATCACGAACACTCGGTTTGCACTGAGTGCGAGTGACAACCAGGACGCACCCACGGAGTGGTCATGCTCACCTACTCGACTATGTCATCGTACGTCAGCGTGACATGCGTGAACTGCGCATGACACGTGTACTGCGTAGAGCTGTTTGGCACTGAACACAGCTTGGTGCGAACCAAAATGTACATATATTTTCGTAAAGCCATGTATTGCACTCCTGACGTGAACCGGCTTAAATTTACTATTCTCTCACTCGGTACTGTGGTGAAACGTACTGAGCTGGAGAAGGCGATGGCTGCACGACTGTGCGATGTGGACTGCATAGCCGCAGTGGGCGACCTGTGGCACCACATTCGCTACCAGGTGACAGCTGCTGCCGAGGAGACTGTCGGACGCGCAAAATGTAAGCGACCTTATTGGTTTGATGAGAACAATGCGACGATTGGCGCATTGGTTTCGGAGAAGAATGCAGCATTTGCTGCAAATTTGGCAGACCCCCAGTGACTTGGGGAAGAAGAGTTAGTTTCGCTGAATTCGACGGCAACTGATCTGTGGGCGCCGTTGCATTTAAAATGCATGGTGGACGGAGAAGGCGAAGCAGATGGATGACTACGCCGAACGTCGCCAACAAAAGGAATTCTTTGGCTCCTTAACGGTGGTGTATGGACCGAGGTTGGGGCCGCTTAGGACGATGATCGATGGTAGCTCAGGATCTACCTGCAAACTGACTGCAGACATAATAGGGATTTGGAATAAGCACTTTGAGTTTCTCTTGAACAACCGTTCAGATCGACTGGCCTATAGTAGGACGGCCTGAAGCAGCACGATGTGAAGGCGAATCTGGCGGATACGCCGACACTGGATGAGACGCATAGAGCACTTGCTTAGCTGCGAAATGGCAAATGTGCCGGTACGTAAGGGATCCCGCCTAAAGTATTGAAACACGATGGACCCACCTTGGTGACTGCGCTGCACCACTTGGTGCAGTGCGTATGGATTGAGGAGGAGGTGCCTCCTGAGCTGAAGGAATCCTTTGTGCTACCACTGTACAAGGGCAAAGGGAGCAAGCAATGTTGCACGAATAATCGTGGCATCAACTTGCTGAGTTGTGTGGGCAAGGTGATTGCCCGAATCCTGCTCAACCGCCTCGTCAGTCAGGTTGTGGAACCTAACGTGGCGGAAGAGCAGTGTGGATTCCGTTCGGGTCGCAACACTATGGATATGGTGTTTGCGGCTCGGCAGTTGCAGGAGAAGTGCAGAGAATGACAAGAACCTTTTACTCGCTTTTCGTTGATTTCACTAGGGCATTTGATCCGGTGAAGCGCGAGGCATTGTGGCTAGCTTTAGTTAAGTTTGGTTGTCCGAGTAAATTTGTAAGTTTAATTGAATGTCTGCACAATGGCATGCGCGCAAGGGTGCATCTGAGTGAAGAGACCTCGGATGACTTTGCAATTGTCACTGGTGTGAAGCAGGGCTGTGTCTTAGCTCCTGTCCTGTTTACTAAATATTTTCATGCACTGCTGTCTTGTGTTTTGCTGCCGCTTGTGCTTACGGTGTTCGTGTGGAGCAACGTATTGAAGGTGGTTTGCTGAAGATCCGTCGTTTCGGTGCGAGCACACTACTCTGTGAGACTACTATCCGTATGTTGATGTTTGTTGACGACCGTGCGTTGTTTACACAGCGCGAATGAGTTGCAGCACATGACTAGTACTTTGGCTTCGACATCGGCCAAATTAGGGCTCACCATCAACACAAGCTGAACTGTCTGTCACTTTCAGCCTTCACCGGAGGTACAACCTGCAATGATGCGGCTGAAGTATTAGAAGCAACCTCGCGCTTCTGCCATCTTGGGAGTATGATGTTGACTGAGCAGCAGCTACTCAGTGAGCTGCGTATCCGCGTGTCGAAGGCAGCGGCGGCATTCGGGAAGGTTGAGTACAGAGTGTGGAATAACCATCATCTTACCATTGGCATGAAGCTGATGGTGTACAAACCCACAGTGCTGTCCGTTCTTCTATACGGCAGTGAAACGTGAACGATGTACCTGCGGATGTACGATATCTCGAATGGTTCCATCGGCAGTGTTTGCGACGGATTCTAAGCATCGGTTGAGGCGACAGAGTTGCAGACACCAAAGTATTGCGCCGAAGTGGGATGTATGCAGTGGACCGCATACTTTTGCTGAGACACGTGAGGTGGCTAGGTCATATGAGCCGTATGGATTCGACGCGGATACCAAAACAACTCTTATATGGTCAGCTGAATATTGGAAAGCGGCATGTGGGGAAACCAAAGTTACGTTACCAGGACATGATCCAAGTGAGCCTCTCACATTCTAATCTTGATTGCAGGTCACGGAAATCGAGGGCGGTTGCTCGGCTTGCATGGCGCGATACGTTCACGAAGATCGTTGCCGAGGTGCAGGATAAAGACCTCATGCACGCGGAGAAGAAGCGGCAACTGCGGAAGCGATAGGCGCCGATGGGTTGTGCTTCGTCAACATCGAACCCATGTGCTATAGCACGTGCGGTCACGAGGGCCTGAGTCAGGCAGGTCTAGTGAGCCTTGAGGAAGGTCACTCGGTGCGACCACCGAAATTGCGACGGGTCCTGCAGAGAACGTAGGCAGAACCGGTGCAGTGTTTGTAGGTAAAATTCATTCGATTTACTGACCGGGAGCTTGCACGCCGGGTCTCTTAATTTCAGCTGGTGGGTTTGCTATATGGTCTCATTAATGTCTGCGTGAACTATCTTCTATAAACTTGCACAAGTCGCTTAAGCTAGTTGTAGTTCACCTCGGTAACTATCGCGGTTGTGGCATTTTCTTAATATCAATTTTCTGGTGTATTGAACCATTCGTGGATTTTTGCAACCGTGTTATTTCATCCGCTCATTTAGTGAAAAGTTATCACCGCATCTGCATGCATTATTCGCTTTATTTTGTTTGATATTGTCGTTTCAAGTGATTGGCTGTTGTTTGATATCCCCGGTGTGGCTGCGTTTGATGTGTATGTTGACAAGGTGTCTACCTGTCTATTACCAACCATCTCGTCCATACTGGCTCTAGGAGTCTGTTGGTCGTTGATGGGAGGGTCAGGGTGCACGATCCTTGTGGCCGTGCTAGACCCAAAGAGTGCTTCCATTCACTCAGTGTGGAGCGGATTACAGTCCAGCCACCTTCTTGTACGCCCTTGATTCCCGAATACAGCGTGCTTTTGTTGGCTTGTGAAGGAGTGTGGGCCAGTTTCGTTGGTGAAATGTGGCTCCCATCCACATGTATCCCGGTCTTATTCCTTCGGGTTTACACTGGTTATGGGGTGTGTAGACTGACCTGTGTTTGATGCAGGCATCCTGTGGCTGGCCACAGTGACAGGCAAATCTGAAGCCGGATGACGCCAACAATGTAGGCGTGTGTAGCCGTGTTTATGGGTTTTGTAAAATCATTCCTGCTCTTTTGTTAGTGTCGCCACTGCTAAATGGATGCTTGATGTTTGTGGATTTGAAGCGGTTCTCGGGGTAAGCAAGATGAGCCTTTAGTTTTGGCGAATCACAACCGGCAAGTCACTGTGTTGTTAAACTCGCATTTGTGACTTTCATGGGCGAATAGTGCATTACCCTCCAAATTATTGGTTACCAGTGTTATATAAATTATGGTGCGGTGAAGACAAGCGAGTGCGTGAGTTACTGTGTCAGACCGAATCATAAAGAAGCTCACACATCAAGGACGAACCTACTCACTGGATCACATGAGTGAGAATGAGAGTGATTCGTGCGCCATCGCAATGTACTTGCAGGTAATTTCATCCAGTATTGTCCTGACTCTAGCACAGCATTCAAGTGAATACAACGGCACTCCATGGTAAGTATTGACCACAAAATCTACAAGCAGTTATTGCGCTAAGGGATAGACAACTGTGTTGTTCTCATAATCGAAGATTTTGGTGTTTGTGTGTGTGCGTGTGCACATGATTATGAATAATCACCTAGTCACTATCGTACAAGATACCTAATTTGCTTGGTACCATTGTAAGCGACAGTAGAACTATGGAATAATTTTTTCAGCAGTCAGTTGAAAGGAGAATCACACTATGGGTCGGTGCTGATCAAGCATTTATCCATTCCACTGTATCTGTGTTCACATTTTTGGGGTCACATATATGAAGTTATATATCGATTCCGTTATCGATCCCAACAAAAATGCGCCGGCTAAACAGCAACAATCTTCTTGTTATAGAGGCATAGGCCGACGTGGAGTCTGGTGCTGTCCGCTGTGATGACAAGCCTCGGATCCTCATTTCTCATTGGCTACAACTTCGCAGTTCTGAATTTACCAGCACTGGTGAGTTCATTCAATCATCCTTTTTTACATCTTGTAAGGCTACGGGTCGGTAGATCGAATGTGAGTATTAGTGCCTGTCTCAACTACCTGTCTCAACTACCTGTCTCAACTACCTGTCTCAACTACCTACCTGTCTCAACTACCTGTCTCAACTACCTGTCTCAACTACCTCAACTCTCGTCCTTACACTAATTATTGTGAAGAAACCGATGCGAAAAGCACTGGTGCTAACATTACTTTGATCAAGCAGTACTGCACAGGAGAATTGCCACTATTGCGCTGCATATATGTTTTGTGTTTATGATATTCCCCTAAGTCTGAAATTGTGTTTCCTTTGAAGTGCCTCAAGAATAGCTGCATCTTTAAGCTAAGTGACAGCAAGAAGTACGCATGCTTGCATGCTGCCATAAAGGTTGCAATGCTTTTGGATATCGACCAGTAAGTTAGGGTTGATAGTTTCATTTTATAACTGAGTGAGTGAGCCAGTCTGCAACATCAGGACAGGTACTGTGAGCTCATTGGCAATACGTCGCGCACCAAGCAGAAGTCATGTGTTAAATTGCGCACCTAATCGTCAGCCCTCGGTAGCTCAGTGGCAGAGCAGCGAACAGGAAATTCGTGGGACCGGGGTTCGATTCCCCGTCGAGGCAGATTATTGTGCGAAGTTTAATCGTGACTGCTACTTCTACGAACAATACTCATAAGTCACGGGGATGATGGATTGATTAAGAGGTCCATTTACAGACAATCAACTCGGCCCGGTCAGTACCTGCACTACACCAGCTTCACACTAGTGCGGTACAAACGGACCCTTGTGAAGACTCTACTTAGTCGTGTCAGACGAATTTGTTCTGCCGAATGTCTGGACGATGAGCTAGTTTTAATTACAGCAACACTAATGGCGAACGACTACCCTCGAAGATTTATCGAGAAACACAGCCAACCGCGAGGACCAAAGGATTTGGTGCACACGGCAGCCAAAAAGAAAGTGTATATCGAGTTACCTTTCAAAGGTGACTTAGTCACGCTGAAGACAACTAAGCGTATAATTTCGGCTACCCAAGGAACTTACTATGTTGCACCAGTTGTCGTCATCAACCAAACCCGAAATTTGCCCATACCTCCAAAGAAGGAAGCTCAGCCTATTGGGGCCAACTCTCAATGTGTATACGAATTTGTATATGACTGGGGAAACAGTTACGTAGGCAGAACCAATAGAACGCTAAATTTCCGAATAAAGGAACATGTACCAAGATGGGTTCAACGTGAAGAGTTGCTCAGAGTGTCTACCCTCGTCTGATTCCATGTTCGCGCAGACCGCCGGCTTCCTCGATAGGCAAACACCTATTAGACTCGGGTCACCGGAGAGAGTTGGGCTCAGTGTTTAAAGTTGTGTTACGTCACCCTAGTCCCCGCTGTCGCTATAAGCAGGATTAAGCCAGTCTTGTATGTTCAGAAACTATTTTTCAGCCAAAAGCTCCTTTGGACGTAGGTGTGAACTTCCATCATTCGTTCTGCACCTTAAGCTTGTCTGGTTGCACCCGATGTTAGCTATATCTATGTATATCGGTTATTGTTAACGGTACTGAGGAGACACTACGAAGTGCATGCATCTACCAGCCTTCGTCTTCTTTCAGTGCTTTTCAACTTATTGAAGGGAAGTAAATGTTTCAATAGTCATCAACCGAAACGGACTACACTATACATCAGGTTTGAATGTCAGTGGTGTCAGTGGTGTTCCTTACTAATATCAGCAGATGGCTGTGCTCTAACCACCGAGGACTCAACGAATTTGCTACGTCTTTTATATGTTCCAAATTTCCGACGTGCTACCAGCATTTGTAACATACCAGTCTCATTCTCCCAGATGCCAATATGTACACACATCACGTTTAATTCTGCGATCATTTTGAGGAAGCTGCTGTCGTTGCGCACCCATACTTCCCCTGGAGTTGACAACATACTCCCCGAAATGGCTGCAGATAGCAGCTACGAGGATAGCTGAGCTATAATGCGACTTTTCCAAAGATGTCTGGACGAACAGCTGGTCCCTAGCCTGTGGAAACAAGGCATCATTACCCCACTTTTCAAAAGTATTATCCGTTCAGACCCAGCGAACTATGGCCCAGTGATTTTCCTTCCAATGCTCTGAAAAGGTGATGGAATCGATCATAGTGGAGGCTGTAATGGGCTACTTCGAAATGTCTAATATCATAGCACCGGGACGACACGGATTTCGTCAGCATTGGTCAATTACTACCAACCTACGTCTTGTCTGTGGCAACTTGACCGGGATAACTGACAGTGGGACCGGCATTAATGTCAGCTTCATAGAATTTTCCAAAGCATTCGACCACATAGATCACCGCGTTCTTCTCCAAAAGTTCCAAGTATACGGATTTGGATCCCTGTCCTTGGATGGATCGAAAATTTCCTCTTTCAGCGGCGCCTTCAGGTTTGAGTTCGAGGTTCATTTGCTTATCCAATTGATGTGGACTGCGGTGCTCCACAAGAGTCAAAGTTGGGGCCGCGATTTTTCTTGTTTTTCAGTAACGACCTTGCGTGTGTCATCAAGTCAACTTTCCTGCGTTTTGCCGATGACATTATGATATGGCCGGCAATCGACTGGCAGGAACATCACGAAATGTTGCAATGAGGCTTAGACTGCGCCTTTGTATGGCTAAAGGTAAATCTACTTCCGTTTAATACGGATAAGTGCAAAACCGTGCATGTCCGCCACAAGCTCACGTATGCATCTAAGTTTGGAGATACTTCGCTGAAAACTGCCTCACAAGAGCCAGACCTTTGGATGGTGATCCAAGAGGACATCGACTGTTCGCCGCAGTCATTGAAGGCATCCAAAACCGCGAACCAACACGTTGGTCTGTTACGGCGGGCGTTCGGGCAGTTCGATCCCTCCATTTTCCCACAAGTGCTCAATGCATATGTGAGGTACAATGTAGGGTACGCGATGCACGCTTGGTCACCATGGGTTAAACTCGACCTGGCTGCGCTGAAGACCGCCTAGTGAAGAGTAACGAAAAATGTAAACGGGTTGTCCCACCTGAAATACCATAGGCGACTGAAAGCCCCGAGGGTGTACAGCGGAAGATATCGCTGTCTACGGGGTGACCTCATCCTGAGGTTACAGATTTTGAAAACTTTGGTCACGGTTGCCGCCCCCTCCTGAAGCTTATCCGCAACATAGGATTGTGGGGTCATAGGTTGAAACTTACCACAAAATACCGTCGGCTGGTATGCCGCTGGAATTATTTTTCTATTCGACTTTCTCAACCGTGGGAAGCTCTTTCGACTTTTGTCATTTTTTCGCCCATGCTACCCATTTTAAAAAAATAAGACTCCACTTTGATTTATACCACCTACATTACTTGAGCTGATTTCTATTCACTGATCGGCGAAGTGCTGCAGGCAAACATTGTGTTCACCAACCCCACGAAATCGGGGTAGATGGATATACATAGGTGGATAATATGGTGAGTTCGCAGATGCGTTTTCGTCACTTCTGTGCAGCTTTATTTGAACTAACCTTATTCCCACAAATCATCCCACGGGGCTTGTCAAGTCTTCGATTTTTTATCTGCACCATAACATTGCTTCGTTGTTGCGATTTATGTTATTTATGCGGCCATGTTATCCAACTTCACAAGTGACTCGACTATGCATTGAACAATAAACAATGAATTAGCAAGAGTAAAAACAGTTGTTTGACAAGTCCCACCGAATGATTGGCGTGAAAATTACGAAAGCAGAACGTGTGTGAATCATCAATTGAAGCATCTATCGACTAAGTTGTGTGGCTTTGGCAAGCTAATACGGAACAGGAATTGTATGTAAGCACACAGAACAATATGGGGAGTAGGTATAGTCGGCGAACTCTGGGAACAAGTAAAAAGGAAAACGCTCAAAAATCCGTTACGTTTAGGTCCAAGTAATATGAAAATCCAGTAAGAGTACATCAAAAAGTTATTCCACGGTAGCTCTATTTAGGTAACGAAGTAAAGGGAAGTAAAACCATGAGCACATTGTTTGGTGGTGTTAAGTTGGCGAACGGGCATACAAAGCTATATAGCGTATTGTAAACATATAAGTGTATCATCGAGACATTTTTGATTACTTTTAGTGGGGAGGAAGAAACAACGTAAGTGGAGAGGATGTTCCAAGGTTGGTACACACGAGGTGAAAATAAATTCCGGACATAATGTGCGGCCAACTATAGCTGGTTACCTATTGGAGTTGTACTGAGACTCAGCTTCAGAATATGACTACAAGCATGGTTTGGAGACCACAGGACACAATATATCATTATCAAATCGCGTCGCAGGGGTCGATATTGTTCACTGTAGACCACATGAGTTTTCATCCTTAGTTGGTAGAGGAGGTGAAACGGACAGTGTACATACTTGGTTGCTGTGCACTGTGGCAGTTCAAGTAAGGTGGGTTCGTGCCTGTAGAAGGGCTGCCAAGCGTGGATGGCATATTGTGGATAAGGTCTAATATAACCATTGAGCATCGGAGAGAAGATGAAAACGTCAAATCATCGGAATATCATCCGCAAAAGACCCGGGTTTTGGTTAGCATTTTGGATGGTTTCTCGGCCTAAAATTAATTTGCCAAGATCATCTTGTACCACCACTACCTGATTGCACTAAACCGAAGCGCGCTGTAAAATTTGATCCCTTAATCTTTAATCGCAAACGGATTGACGACGCATGCTGTATGTCTTATATTTGGTCGCGTTGAAACGAAGCAGGTTCGGATTGGCCCACAAGTACAGTTCATTAATTCACGATCATTCTGCAGTTCTAGGGGATCAGTTACTGCTCTGATGGCCCAAAATATCTTGAGATCATCGACAAATGCAGTAAGGAATGAGAGGTGGTTACTCTCGCGAGATCGTTTAAGTAAATCAAAAATATGTGTGGACCAAGTAATGAGACCTGGAGCATTTCGAACTGAACTTCGAGAAGGTCATAAACAGTACGGGTAAATCTCACATTCAGGTGTCGTTGAAGTAGGTAACCGCCCATTCAACCGATGGCTTGATCACCAATTCCACAGCTCTGAGGCTTATGAAGGAACAGGCGGTGGTTTAGATAGCCTTTGAAAACTCCACCTACATTGCATCAAAGCACAAAACTCTGTTGACTATCACATTCCAACTGGAGAGAAAAAGTAAAAGTTTTGAGGTGCAAGACCGCTTTTGGCGGAATCCATTTTGTTCCTGTGCTATGATGTCACTTCCTTCCAAGCAACCCAAGAGCGCTACGGTTATAATGGTCTGCTTGTCTTTGGGGAGTAACTCAATGTGAGTTATTAGACGATAGTTGACCGTATCTGCGCAGTTTCCCCCTTGTGGATGGGAATGACGATTCTGTACTTCTAAATTTTTGGAACCCAGATCTCCTAGAGTCAAGATTATGTGAACTGAGAGGGTGGATCGGCCAAATTTATTGTAGCAAACTTCAGCGCTTTAGACGAATATTTTTAGTTCCAGAAGAAGTTGGCTCATAAAAGCAAATTAGTATTTGTTCAGAATATCCGTGGCTGTAAACAAGATAAGGCTAAATCCCGGCGGTAGCAAAAGTTTTGTGAACAGCAAAAGAGAAGAAGTGCTATGGAAGTTTTCGGAGAATTGTTGATATAGGGTATTAGCCGCTTCTATTGCAATTTGTGTTTGTTCATATAACGTATGAAGGACAGGAACCCCTGTTGGACTCTAACGAGGTTGTCGCAGTGTCTGTAAACAGAACAGAACAGAACAGAGTTTTTCTGCTACATCCTGTTGGTGCTTTATTGCATAATCACGTAGCAGGTTCATGCAACTATTCCTTTGTACAATGGAGGCATACAATGCTGCGGCAACCGGTGAGTCCTTGCTGTTTCCTCACAGTGAATCACTAATGCTAATATGCTTTCGCGTCCTGTTTGGTATGAAAATTTACTCTCAGTGGGCTCAGAGACCTATCACCCACAATTAACTTGCTGGATTTACCGGTAAAATCCCATCGGGTGACATTACGGGATAGTTCGACTAGAATTGACGAATTCATTGCATTAGTGAGTGTAGTTATAACGCTGTAAGCGGTAATGAGCTTAGAGGTGTCGGCATCTTCTGCGGAATACTTTGTAAAACAGGCCTAGTTGAACAAGAATGTTGCAGGACCGCTGCGACCCAAAACCTTGTCTGTCGATACGATGCTTCTTGGTGAAGAAGTGATCAGGATACCTGGTTTATTCTTGTCACGAATATTTTGGGAGAAGTAATGTGGTTTTAATTTGATAATCCGATGGATAGCTTCTGTACTTCTATTTTGCAGTGTTTCTCGAGACAGGCTGAGGTTTCGATGGTACGAAGAATAAGGTCACTAACCAGAAGAAATTAAGCTTGTGCCTGTGCAAGGATGGTATACAGAGGGGAGGCTAGACGATTGTCCATTTCTGAAGTAGACAATCGAGGACGGTGCACAACATTAATCAAACATGTTTCATCTCGTCTTAAGTGGAGATGGAACCAGCGCGTACCGATGGTCCGGATCCTAGTGTTGTGGAGAAGATCTGGATGTAGCTCGCAGAGGTAGCGGAGAAACACACCATCTCATCTATTTGGTCCATCGGTGCGCTACTTAGAGTCCAAAGTAGTACGATTCCGGCCTTAGGGATCACTTCACTCAACCATGTCTCGGGTACCAAGATGAGGTCCCACGACATCGAGGCCTGACTCAACCGATTTCTATCACTTTGATGAAGAAACCGTTTGCGTTGTCATAAAACAAGACTGTCTTCTAGTCTAAAATGTTTGGTGGCAGGTGTAGACAGACCCTCGTGAGGTCAACTGCTACTAGCTTTTTTCCGGGGGGGTTCCGGCTCCCGGGACGAAATTGGGATACACTGACGTATCAGACACTCCAGTCGTTGATGATTCTGATGGCCATTCTCATCGTGCAATGTCTATTCGGGTGTTACACTGGTTGTTAGATCAGTGGCTGCGCTGAATCCACAACGGGTATTTTGACTGGGGTTGCACTGCGCCTTTAGTATTAAATAGCATGACTCCCGTTCATCAGGTGACGAAAAATGCACCCAAACACTGCATTCCCTTGAATTTGGGGTAAACGCACTTACTTACTGCGTATTTGGACACCATGGTTAGACTACAAATGTGAGGTCTGTCATGTTGCCAGCGCTTTTTTGAATTGACGCTTTGCTCTCAGACCGAGTTGTGGAACTTATTAAGTTTTGGCGTTTAATTCCTATTTTGCAATCTTTCCATGGTTCGGCTGAGGAAAATGTCCAACCTGCGCTGTCCCAATAAGCATGCCATCATCATCGTGGTCATACTGATCAACCTTATCGTCACCATCACCATATTAGCAGTAGCAGCAGCAGTAGCCATTTGAACTGGTACTTCGCTGCCGTAAAACGACAGTGGTTTACCGAACGAAGAATAGTATTTATGCTGGAGGGGGACCAATCGTAAAAACCTGAGTGCTCTGTGCAAATATTCAGGTCAGGAAGACCACAGGTTGTGAGTAATATACCGTCCCAAACACTTGGCTACCGTGCAAATATAAGGCAGTATCGGTGGGACAGTTTTATTTCGGCTTTCACTGCTCCGTGTCATGAGCAACCATTAGCACGAAGATAACACAGCACCATGTAAACTTTAAATAGGCAGTCCGATTAGGAGACGAAAACAGACGCGTCATTGACGTTGACTAAAATCAATGTCCTGTAAAGTCTCGAGCAAAGTATAAGGTGGGAAACGTGGATTCCAGTTTAGATGGTGTAACGGACCAACAGGGCCCAATTTGATAGTCAACGGTTTCATTTCCCGCTGCTAAATCAACTTTTTCCAGCTCCCAACATCCAGCAAATTAAAAGCGGCTCTCCTAGGTCAGCAGTGGTTACTTTTGGTCTGATTTTCCGAAGGAATCGCCATACCCGCGGAACAACGCAACCAAATTTTCTGGTCATGCGTAGTTCACAATGTTTGCTAACTAGTGGCGAGTTTGTCCACCGTGTGATATGGTCATACCGATATCACTTGACAAGCTCGGCGCAATAAAACAAATGGGCATATTGTTAAAGCAATGTGTGGGCGCATTGTTTATACCATTGTTTTTCCATCAAAAATTTGGTTACAATGAACCCAACTATCAGATACACAAGCGAAAAATACAAAAAAGTGCTCAATATACTGTGCAAAAATTACACATTGCCGTACAATAATAAGAAGTTGCACATCATTTTCATGCAATAAGGCTGATCCTCCCTGAGCATCGCTTGCTAAGTCCTTCGTTTACCACAACTGTTATCCGAACAGTTACATCACTAGCCATAGTGCCGTCAGCCATCCCGACCATACAAGACTAGATACCAGTTCTGCCATTTAAGTCTGCTAAGCACAGCGTGGAAGCATGGATTCATCTTAGATCCACAACTGTGATGCGGTTACACTCAAGCTGGACGAACTGACAGTCAGCACGACACCAACTACTCCCCAAACAATATGGTGGTTTGGTATCACACGTTCAAATAAGCCGGGGGGGGGGGGAAACGTGATTTTTACATGTATTGGTTATAGTTGACATGTATGTGAGTTAGGGGTTTTTGTTCGCCATCCCGGTGAATGACCGCAAACACTGCTCTAGCGCGAGCAGCCAATCCGTACTAAAGCAATTTACTATACATACTTTGATTCTACGGCACAAGTCTCTCGGTTTGCAAAGTCCTAATGCGGGTCGAAACGAGCTCCACTCCACTTTGTGACGCTTCATCAAAATATAACAAACTGTCCTTGCCTGCTGGAATCGCATTGACCTGCTCACATCCATGCATCCACACGACCAGACGGAGGTTTGTGGGAGTAACTTGGTCGGTCTCCAGTATCGCAATTTCCAATTCACTGGCAAGCTATCAACGTAAAAATTAGTGAATCTTTGATATCAAATATACTACCTTACTGTATGAACCGGTGATGCTGTTTTAGCATTCCGCCTTCCTCGGTCAGGGAATCAAGCACGACTGACTGTATAGCAGTATCAACAGTTTGAGTGCTCTAATTTATGCTTTACCGATACACGACACCAAGACTATTACAATGGTTAGTCGGCATGTGTTTTTGGTAGAAAGTACCACACGTCTGACTTGTTCAATCAACTAACTCCCTTACCAAAAATTGGATTTGATTCCTGCCATTCAGATAATCCTGACTACGTAGCAAAAATCCTGTCCAGAACATAACACGAAAATACTTGATATAATTTATTCCAATTGTGTTACAGAAGATTGGGGCGACAATTATCGTATGCTTCGACTCTATAGCCCGACAACTGAGCATATTATTCTTAGCGGTTAAGTCGGTTTCAGGTCTAAGGATATTCTCTTTCTTCCATCAGTGAAGTTGTTCAAAGAATGTATCAAAACATGTGTTGTTTTGTCGGTGGCAATGACCTGCTAATCACAGTGAGTGAATACGATAGGCAGTGAAAACCTGAGTTCGTAAACACATACGTTTTCTCTAATGCTGTTGTAAAAGCGAAAAGGAATGGACAATGGTTTATTACGGGTAAAAAAGCATCGCTTAACAAGTCCCGTGGGATGGAAATTATTGCGAAAATAAATTGCATAATAAAGTGACAAGCGTTGTGGTGGACTCACCATGGACTTATGTGGAATAGCGGAGATGTTCATGTATTACACGTATAAATCCAGCAATCCATTGGTTAGGCGTTTGGCAAGACACCGTTTGATTGCGTTTTGTAGCCCCTGGCTAACAAGTCATAAAATGAAATGTAAGTGAGACAATGCATCGTCAACACGTTTTTGAATATACCGCCAGATTGTGAGCAGAGACGACATAATTAGGGAGGGCATCCCTAGGCCCACACACGCGGAGAGAAAAGAAATTTCTACGGCATTCAAGCCGGCTATAATGAATTGTCAGTTTCAGAGGGTGACCTCTTAGTTTAGTGTTGTGGTTCAATTCCAGCAGCGGACGGCACATGTGGTTTGGGTTCTTCAGAATCTGGTAAACCATTATGAGATCCCCCCGCAAAAGCCGATATCGACTACTGTACATTCTTAGAGATTTCAGTCTAAGCTGATAGGGCAGATGAAATAGGCCCCTGACGTTCTTGGTTGCCCGTCGTTGAGGAGTCTCGAGAGCAACGAGATCCTGTTTCTGCCACGGCTGCCACGCCTGAATAGCATATTTTACGTGAGGTCGCACGTAGGCGTTAAGCATTTGGGGAAATATTGATGGTTCAAACCGACCAAAGGCTCTGCGTATAAGGCCGACGTGTTGATTTCCGGTTCTCCTCGCCTTCTCAGTTTGTTTTGAACACCCGAGATCTTCCTGTACCAATACACCCAGGTCACGCTCCTGAGAAACCTTCGCCAAGGTGTGGTCTCCAATCTTGTAAGCGATCACCGGCTGGTGACGAAGATGCGCATGAGCTTGCCGGTGAGAGTAACGATTACATGCAAAGCATTCGGAAAGGTGTTCTTACGGCGTTAGATTCGAGTAACAAAACCTCGTAGGAACATTTGCTTATGAATCCCTAAGTAGACATGTAGTTTCAGGATGGGGCAATGGGGACATGGTTTGTGGCGGGTACCAAAGCAAGTGCTTGACATGACACGTAGGTTGGTGAGGGTGAAAATCACCAACTTAAAAAGCAACGTGTCAATAAAAGAACGTGTGAGGTATATGAATCATCAAGATGTTTGGAGTGGCACAAGTACGAGTATTCCTGCCTCGATTATAAAGCCGTTATGAAGCCGATCAATGTTTGTTGGATACAAATGCCATCAGCTGATGGTCAAGGGCAATATCACGTAGTGTAATTATGTCAGCGTATCGGTAGGTCGTTTTTTGAAGAGAGCTAAGTTGGGGACATTATTTGGAACAATGGCGAAATGGTTTTACACGGCAAAAAAGCTGAAAATTACGAAGTACCACAGCATGATCCTAGTGAAAATTCAAAGTATGAGAAAAATTGTCAGCAAATTTAGATTCAAACAGTTGGACTCATAGCGGCAGAAGTAGTATAAAATGTAAATCCGGTGTGAGTCAATTTTGGGTCGATAACAAACATGTGTATCCGTTTGCACGCGCATATATATATTAGGTTACACCGATTTCTTTGACGTTGGAGAGCACAAGGTTTGTATGCTTCCAGTTGTCACTAATTGAACAGAAATCAGATCAGGTAATGCAGTTGTTGTAATGCATCGTCGAGTCGTTTCTTAAAAACAGGTAACGTGAGCGCAGAAATGACAACAGTCGAAAGAGCGTTCCAGGACTGACAAATTCGAAGAGAAAAATAGTTTCCGCGGCATTCCAACCGATTGTGTTGTAATGGACAGGGAACAATGATTTTTGTCGGGTAAAAAACATGAGTTGCTTAACAAGTCTCGCAGGATGGTGGCGATAAAACTACAATTATCAAAAGCAAGCTGAGTTATCTGTTTGAGCTTTTATCTAGCAGATACGACGCTGAATAACGGTATTGTAGGTGGAACATGAATGCAAACAGCGAAGCAAAATAGGACAGTTATATTTGTTGTATTTAGTGAGAAAAGTAAAAACGAGAATAATCACTTCTGTACCGTCTCTTCAAATTCTTGTAACATGTTAATCCGGTTTGGAGGGATAATTAATGTATTCCATATTATCACAGTTTAAACAATAAAGTGTTGGGGGCCAACGGCAAGATCTAATCGTTTTATGGGTATATACAAGATGAGGGAAGAAACAACCTAGTTTGTGAGAGACAGTTCCAGGGTTGACAAACCCGTAGAGAAAAATAATTCCGCCGCCATTCTAGGCGGCTATACTGTGCACACAAATTCAGAGGGTTGCCTCTGAAATTGGTGTTATGGCTGTTTCAGCAAGTGACGACGCACGTGATTAGGATCACGCAATACTTGTCAGACTAATATGAGATCGCCGCGCAGCCTTGGGTAGCGGCCACTGAAAACTCTCTGTTACTTTAGCCTTTGATGGTAGGACAGATTTCATACGCCCTTGACATCCTTTGTAGCCGTCTTGTGGTTTCTCCAGTACTTATAAGGCGCGTTTCAGCCAAGATTGCCAAGCTTGGGTGGCGGATTCAACGTGAGGGCGCAATTAAGAATTGTCCATCATGGGAAAGATGGATGGATAGGAACACCCGAACGCTTTCCGTAGCAAGCCGATGTGCAGGTTGGCTCTCTTCGCAGCTGCCTCTGACTACTTTACACAGTTAAGATCACTTTCAATGAACACATCAAGGTAGCGTTCTTGGAAATTTTTTGCAATACAAATGACCCAAGCCTATACACGTAGTCATATCCATGGCGTAATTGAACAGCGTGATATTTTCCACATTTAACGGTAGTGTATTCAGAACTAACCAGTTCAAAATCGTGTTGAGTTCAGGCTGGAGCTTTTCCTGGTCGTTCGGTTCTTTAATCGCTCGCCATAACTTGATACCATCCGCGAAGAATAAGAAATCAGAATTAATTCCCCTCGCCAGGTGGTTTATGAAAATTAAGAATAGACCGGGTCCGAGCACCGAACCTTGTGCTAAGTTGCACTCCACCTCAGTTGCGTCGGACAGGGATTCTCGTACTCTCACTTCCTACCGATGTTCATGCAGAAAAGTGCCTATACAACGCAGCAGTGGGTCACCGATGCCCCAGAACTGAAGTTTATGGAGGAGAATTTGGTGGTCTAAGTGATGAAACGCTTTTGAGAAGTCCAGCTAAATGACATCGACTCCTGCTCCACCATCAACTGCTTCAGTCCAGCTATTGAGTGCAATTAACAGGTTCATAGTGCATGAGCGCATTTGTGGGAAGCCACGTTGCTCTGGTGCCATTCTCTTGTGATTTTGCAGATACTGCATGAGTGCATCAGGGATGATAGAGTCCATAATCTTGGAAAGTACAGGGAGTAGTGTTATCGGACGGTAATTAGTTTGGTCAGTATGACTATCTCCCTTATGAATAGGAGTGATGATCCCTCGCTTCCGTATTGTTGGAATATTGTTCTCCTCCATACAGCGCTGATAGAATATTGCTAGAGGTTCCGCCAGATCACTGGCTGCTGTCTGTAAAGCCTTCAGTCGAACGTTATCGGCACCAGGAGAGCTGTGAATACGCAGGGACACCAGTTTCTTTAACACACTGCAGTAAAAGTAATATTGGAAAAGGCTGATGGTGGGACAATAGAAACAGGGCTAACCATTGGGCCCGTTACTCGCTCGAACGATTGTGAGTAATGGAACTGTAAGAGATCGGCTGCTTCGGTTGCTGATCGCGTACACTCATCAGTCGTGATCAGTGCCGAACTTCCGCGTTGCACTTTACGAAGGCCATTAACATGCCTGTTTCGGAGTTTGCGGTTCATGCAGAATCACTTCATTAACTCCTGCTGATGCTTCACCTTGCCGTTGTGAATCAAACTAACACGGAAATTATGCTGTGCTACATAGACAGTGAAGATTTCGGAATTCGGGGCGTCCTTGTGACTTCTCCAAGTCCTTCAAGGACATGAATTTGCGTGTGTTGCTCATCAAAATGACTTCCTTCTCCTTTGACAATGGAAAGATTTCTGCTCAGACGCGTGTATTATCAGTGCGGTGAGTGTCCTTGTAAAAGTGTCCCAGGCGATTTCTGGGTGGTATACACTTAAGAAGGTCGAAGATACCGACTTAACACGTGTGTATAACACGTAGTAGTGGGTGAGCGTATACACTTTATCATCCTATTCCTCAGGATGTTTCGCATAACATACATAGTTAAACAGTACAGTCACATAGTCGCTGCGACCCAGTGGTGTGCTTGTAATTATGCTGTCTGTCTGAGTTCTTCGTTAGTGAGTACAAGATCATGGATCGACGGCTTGTTAGCAGTTCGAAATCTGATGGGAGTGGTCACGTGGTTGTACAGAGGGTTGCTGGAAATTACCTCTTGTAAACAGACTTTGAACTGCATGCTATTGCATGTCGCCATTTCCAGATCGCGTACAGTAAAGTCGTCTGCTATGAGAATGTGACTGTATGTCTTGCTCAAAGCAACCTGATGAACGTGGTTTAGTTTGGAGTCCATTTCACACGGGAAGTTTGTGGACAGTAAATCACAGTTATAAGACATTTGTCTTTGTTTCGCAAACATAGCCGGCACCAAAACGAATCTGGGGCACGAATCTCTGGGTGGTCAGTAATACCACATCGGAGGTTAGTCTTTGTAGTACAGAATTACGTTACTACCTCTGCCAGCGCTGTCATTCCGAAGCTGTGACATACCAGGTAAATTGACTACAGAATCTGCCATCACAAGACCTAACCAAGTCTTCGTACTCATAATGAGAGGCCCTGGTTGTGACGCCTAGCGTTCTCTAAGTTAAGCCAACATACTAAGAAGACCTTGAGCGTTAGTATAAAACACGGTAGAGTTTTTGTTTAAAACTGTGTGGGTGGACAAAAAATTCTTGTTTAGTTTCAAGCCGACTCTTTGTCGGTCGGCCGTTCTTTGCGTTGGTCATTGGTTCTTGAAGTTCAGGCAGGCTGCATGGTATAACGGTGCATTAGAGATCAAGATATTCCCTCGTTTATGGCCCTGTCGTCTCAAGTGACGCGAATGCTATATTGTCTATCGCTCTGCAGGAGTGCAGAGGCAAATATTTTATAGAGCTTGCCTGTTCCAATGAAGTGCTGACAACTAGTGGCCGTACTGCTGCCATCTTTAGCCTAATCTCGGTAGGCAACCTGCAGCGATGCTTCAACCAGCTATCCATTAGGATTTCTGTCATTGCATTGGAGTGTAACACGAGGTTCAATGTTTTCGGACCGCAGCCTTTGTAGTTCGGAGATAAAGAAATTCTCGTTAGTGATTTAACGATACCTTGGTCTAGAGAGTGTTTCGCGAATGTAGCACCACTGCTCTCGGTCATATTTTTGCGCTTAGTGCTCAGGAGAGCCCAGTAGTTCAGGAACACCATGAACAAATATGGATTTTTCCTTTCGTTCGTAAAAGGGCCGCCATGGTTTCTTTTTCCTTTTGCCATCCTTTCCTAGGAGTGTCTGGTAGTATGGGTACCCCGCTCGATGACTTGCGAAGATGAACTGCCGCGAGTAGGACTATCTCTGTCTCCTCGGTTGAATTCAAGTTTACTAGATGAAATCGGCGTTCGCCATAGTACACTGAAATAGTTTGAGGTGCTACACGTCGTAGCCCAGTTGGATCAACCCGTATCCCAATCGCATCGAACCTGGAATGCCACTGGTTACGACCAACTACCAACTTGCCCTTTATTGTACCAGCTCTGGACTCAGAAACGTTAGTGCACACGACTGTTAAAGCACTGTGGTGCTGTTTAGCGGAGGTCGTTTTAAGTCTTTGGCTGGTAACTTGGATTGTTTGGCGGGCACTAAAGAAGGTTGCGAAAAAGGCGTCGCATCGCTCGTGTTTGGTCCATAAAATGGACGTACTAGTTTGTATCGAGGCCATCGATGCGCATATGGCGGTTAGGGATGAGTCAATAGCAGTCACGCTGGATGTGGCATGCCTACGTAAAGGGTTAATAATTACTTATGAGTAGAAGGATTTTGGAAAGTATTTTTGTTCGTCGAAATCAGCCGACAATTCAGATAATTTAACTAGCTATCCGGAAAAGCACCAGACGGCCGGTTTGCCCTATTGGGGCTCATCAGTGGTGCGCATCCTTCGGTCCTTCGGGCTATATCGCATTTAGGGAATAATTCGTGATGGTCGGCTACCGTCCTCCATGGCGCAGTTGCATAAGCTGCGTGCTAGTTGGTAAGAGCCACTAGCAGTCATAGGTTCGATCCTCTATAGAGGACCGAAGGATGCGCACCACTGATGAGCCCCAATAGGGCGAAGCGGCCGTCTGGTGCTTTTCCGGGTTAATAATTGTCGGTATAGATGGTGCAGATGCCGTCGGGTGGTTAGCAAGGCTGACTTTACCCTTCGACTTGTAGATAGAGCTCTGAGGTGTTTGCTGTAAAGCAAGCTCGGTGTTGTTAGGTTCTAATGGCAAAGCCCTGAAGCTCGCCATCTGCTGAACTGTTTCAGTCAGATTTTCCCCTTTTTTTCAAGAGCGATATTATATACATGACAATTGGGATTGCTTTGTATGTTCTGCAAAACCAGAGCGAATTAGTTCCGCTGATGTGTCTCTTATGTGGTAGTTGATTTGAACCAGCACAGAGGGGGTGGAACGGAAGGCCAAAAAATTTACAAATAATGTCTCGTTTAACTGGGCGTCTACAATGCTACTTGCCACATTTGCCGTTGGGTGGGTTCATTCAGGGCCGTTGCTTCAAACTAAGCTGCTTTGTCTGATCACTTGAGGTAAAGAGCGAATGACGCTTGCGTTCCTTGTCCCAGACGCACTCTCGACGTCGGATATCGTAGGCAAGTGTGCACGACGAGGACACACGTACACGGTGTATGGCTAGCTTATTGATCCACATTGGTTCCTGTAGGACAAAGCCGTTAGAAGTGGGTTGTAGTGGGTGAATGACAGCGAAAATTGCCGATGATGAGCGAATGCAATTGAAATCACAGATTGAGTCGTAGCTTTGTTAGAAATGATCCTATGGATACAATTCTAGGACTACCAGATAGCGTGGAGAATCCTTGATCGATCCCAGCATTGCAGCAATGAAAACTGTTAAAAACAACAGTGTGGCGCGTCTGGATAGAAGCATGAAGCGCGCTAAAACAACTGGGGTAGCACGAATCACTTTCCGTAGGAAATAGTTCCATAGGAATATGCTTAGTGAACACTCGGACTTAATCCGATTCGATTGAGTTTATGACGACTGCGCTAGATGAAAAGAAAGACATGAAACTCTGTGACAGAGGCGAGCATGTTTACTATGCGACCAGTCAGGACTGTGGCGTAGCCATTTGCAGCTGGTGACCCCTCCGTTTTGTGTTGCGGCTAAGCTTCTGGAGGTGGCAGCAAGCGTGATCAGGGTGTTTCAAAATCTGGAACGCCAAAATGAGGTCGCTAAGTAGACGGCGCTAACATCCGCTGTACACTCCTAACGTTTTCAGTCGCAGATGGTATGGCAGGTGGAGTAATCCCTTCACAGATTTTGATACCCTCCGCTTTGTGGTATCCAGAGCAACCAGGTCGCGTTTTAGGAAGAGTTGCCAGGCCTGAATCGCATACGCTACATGAAACCACACATACGCCTCGAGCATTGGGGGAAGATGGAGGGGTCGAACCGTTCCAACGCCCTCCGTAAGAGACCAAGTAGTTGGTTAGCAAATTTGGACGCTTTCAAAGACCGTGCCGAACAGCCGACGTCTTGCATTACCAAACCAAGATCGCGCTCTTGAGAGTCTGTTTTTGCATGTGGTATATAAGCTTATATGCGTAAACGCTTGTGGCGTACATGTACACTCTCGCACTTTTCCGCATTAATCGGAAGTAGATTTGACTCTGACCATTCAATAGCAGGTCAAATCTCTCTGCAGCACATCGTGATCGTCCTGACAACCGATCGATTGCCATTTCTTCGTGTCAACAGCAAAAACCAGGAAATGCAAATCCATGACATGCTCGACGTCGTAGATAAATAGTAGGGATTGGCGCGGCCCTAAAACCGATCCCCGTGGTACACCGCAGTCCACGTGGATAGGAACAGAAACCCCGAACCCGAACCTGAAGCTGCCGCTAAAGGAGGAATTTTCCGACCCTTCCGAGGCCCAGGTCCCCAATTTTGTAGGCACGCAGCTTTTGGAGAAGTATTCCGCGATCTAAGCAGTCGAAGGTTTCAGAAAATTCGATGTAGATGACATCAGTGTCGCTCCCACTGTCGGCTATTTCGGTCTCACTGCCACGGGCAATCAGTAGATTGGTAGTACATGAGTGATGCTGATGAACTCCTTGTTGTCCCTGTACTATGATGTTAAACCCTTTAAAGTAGACCATTAAAGCCTTAGCTATGATCGACTCCATAAAGAACAGCCTATTGGTCTAAGTGTCGGATTGTCAACCGTGAAGCCTGGGTTCCAATTCTCGGTGCGTCGCCTTTGTTCTCTCCGCGTATTATTTGCGGATGACCTGAAGATTTGGAAGATTATTGTTTCTTCCGGCACCTGTGACGTCCTTCAGCAGAACCTGGTGGTCAGCAGAGGCTGACCTACCGGTCAACATGGCCAAGTCCTCGTTTGTGAGTCTGGGGAGGGGTAGTCATGGGTGTGCATACACCCTGGCCAGCCACCCGCTGCATCTCAGCAGTTCCGTAAAGGATCTAGGAGTACTCTCACGCCGTGATCTGAAATCTGTCGACAACACAAACAGGCTATAAGCAAACGGACTACGCCTGCTTTGGGCACTTAGACGCAGCTTCTGCACTTGGTCTGAAGAGATTGCCACTCATCTGTTCTCTTCCCTAATAAGACCGGTGCTTGAGTACGGATAAACCACCTATTGCCCGATCACAACGGGTGAGGTGCAGAGACTGGAATAGGTCCAGCATGTAACTAAGCTGATCATCCCCAGTTTACGGGGTATGTCGTATGAGGACCGATGTAGGAGCATAGGGCTTTCTATCCTGTCATGTCTTCGGCTTCGATTTGATCTCATTATGACGCACCGGATACAGCACCTGGGCCACTTCCCTATGTTGAGGCCGCTGCTGCACGTTCGCGCACCAAGCAGCACACGCGGACATCGGTAGAAAAGGGTGGTACCGGATTTAAAGCAACCACTCACTCACTATGCTTCGGGCGTCGTGTGGTTAACTATTGGTACAAATTGCCGGAGACGCTAGTTGAGACGAAATCGGTGTCGGAATTTAAGAGATTCCTTGACGCCAACTTTGAGGACTACAGGTATAGGGGGCGTATCGCACCCGGATAACATGCAGTGCAGCTTTAATATGCTGCCACCGCGTAGGAATCAGTGAAGTGATTCCGTGCACGTGCCCGATCCACTTAAACTGGATAAACACACTGTTATCTTTCTGCTTTCTATTCTCAATAATCAGTAATTTGTAATCACGTTTGGGAGCACCGGGGGGGAGGGGGGAAGAACCACTGCGCGATAGCTGGCGGGTATTGATCGGCCACTACCCTTGAAAATTGGGGTGATGATGCGTTGCTTCTACATGTTGGGGAGCCGCTGTTTGTTGTGATTCACTACCCTAGAGATCCTGCTTGGCTGAAGTTGGATCAACGCTGATTGACCGATTAACGAAGTTTTCGGCGAGTGCCTTTTGTTCGTTCTGGGCACTTGTATGTTCTACATGCCTCCTACAATCTTCTGCTGTTACATCTATGTTCTTCGGACACAACATTTGGATTTAATTACCGACCTAAAGTCCCCAATCAGCAAGGGAAATAAGTTGAAGCTTCTTCGTCACTTGCTCGCAGATGATGGCAACGGCATTTTGATGACCTAAACCTCTAGGAATGCAAATCAGCCAATGATGCATTCCAAGCTCTCCATCTCATTTGAGGCTCCCAAACGAAACTGTTCACAGAAAGCTAAGTCTTCTCTTGAATGCAACAGAAGCCAGGTGCATGTGAACTATTTTATTATTAGACTTAATCATACAGTATGGCCGTGCAAGTACTCTTCCTTTCCGCAGAAACAGGTCGAAGTATACATGCTGGCGCAACAGTTTATCTCTGAAGTTGCTGATACCCAAATCGGTAAGATGCTGATAAAGGAAGATGCCCGAACTCTGACTCGGGATCGAGCCTGCGATTTGTCCAGAATGAAGATGGAGGTTCATCATCATCATCATCATCATTACGCGTTAGCTGGAGGTGGAAAACACCTCAGCTATTGGGCAGCAATACAAAAAGAAAAGCAAAACAGTGGCATGTCTGCTGAGTCCCCAGTAACGGATGGACATCGTTCCGGAGAGATAACTGCTGGCTGCCGTAAAAGAGAATCGTATTATGCCTAACAGGTGAGATCGTGATTGGAGGGGGATACTAAACAGGAGGGGGATGGACAAAGGAAATCACAACATAAACGCCACTGGTGCCGGCTCCGAGTCATATCAGCAAGTGGGTCCAACCAAACGTGTTCACCGTCCTTAGGACCCCAACCAGGCAGACGGGATGCACCAACCGACGCCAACTTCGAAGTGAGGGTTTTCATTTCTCTCGACCAAGTCATCACTTGGCCTCCCCTCCTCTTCCAACCGCACCCACAACGCGCAAACAATGCACGTCGCAGGAGTCGGTGTGCTGGCATGCGCAACACGTGACCCAGCCACCGGAGCCTGGTGCGTGATATAATGGTGCTGAGCGGTTCACTCGCTCTTCCTGCACCAAATACGCAACGTCGAACACGCTCATTGCTCACGCGGTGTTCCCACCAGACAAGAGCTAAGCTGCGAAGGCAGCGATGATCGAATGTGACTAGCCTCTTCATGTCTGTCGACCTGATGCGCACGGTTTCACAACCATATAGGAGAGTTGAATGGACGGCTACGTTGTAAACTCTGCCCTTTAGGGCGAGAGTAATGTCGCGTCTGCGCCACAGGTGGTGGAGATTGGCAAAAGCACCTCGAGCTTTGGCTATGCGGTTCGTAACCTCATCTTCAATCTCACGGGTGCTAATATAGCTGCCCACGTATTTGAATTCCTGAACGACTTCTAGCAGCTCACCATCAAGCGTTAGCGCAGGGTTGAGTTCCTGCCAATCTTGGAGAAGTACTTTGCATTTCGATGGAGCAAAGCATAGCCCAAAACGATTGACAGCCAGGGCTAAGCGGTCCAGTGCTCTTTGGCATGTTTGGGAGCTGTGACAGATTATGGCAATATCGTCAGCATACTCCAAGTCAAGAAGTCGCTCACCAGGAATTAGCTATACACCTTCTAGGTTGTGTCCAGCGAACGCTGTTTCCATGACTTCATCTATAGCGAAGTTGAAGAGGAAAGGTGACAGCGGGCAACCTTGTCTCACACCGCTGGTGATACTGAAGGGAGGCGAGAGTTTGCCATAAACCCTCACCCTGCCCGAACTATGCGCGTACAGCGCTTTGATAATGTTTACACGTTTATCAGGCACACCTTTCCTCAGCAGACAGTCCCAAAGGGCACATCGATCGACTGAGTCGAAGGCACCTTTTATGTCAAGAAACACGACAACGGTGGGTCGCCAATAAACATGGCGGTGCTCCAACACTTGACGCAATGTTAAGATGTGGTCGATGCAGCCCCGACCTCGACGAAATCCGGCTTGCTCTACACGAATCTGGCTTTTATGAGTGCCAGTCAGTCTGTGGAGAATGACAGAAGCAAGCAATTTAGAGGCAATCGAAACCAGACTGATCCCTCTATGATTGCGACATTCCAAACGGGAGCCTCCCTTTAAAATTGGGACAATGACGGAGCGGTTCCAGTCTGTCGGGACTGTCTCCTGCTCCCAAAGTTTTAATAGCAACTCATGTAGATCATCTACTAGAGGAGGTTCTCCGAATTTGAAGAGGGTTGGGGGAATATATATCTGCCCCTGCGGCCTTATGCAATTTCAACAGCCTGATCTCACGTTCGACCTCTGCGCGTGAGGGCGGATCCAAGGAGACGGCCTAAGGAGAAGAGCGCTCAATGCCCGAAGAAGAAAGTGATAACTCAGGTTTGTTAACTTGCCTTGCAATGTGTTCAGCCCAACGCTCCAAGCGTTTTGACAAGCAGTGGATCGGCTGCCCACTCTCGTCGCGTATGGTCTCGCTAACACCAGGTCTTCTGCTGCCTGTTTCCCGTATTAGACGGAATAACTTACGATGATTACCCACGGCAGCGGCTCTGTAGGCCAACGAGTTTTGTGTAAGTATACTGACCGATGTGACCAAAATACCGTCTACGCATTCCTTAACAGGGAGTAAACCATCCTTCTACCGCTGTGGTAGTCTGGCTTGCCGAACTACCTCCTCGTGGTGCCAGCTGGGTGGTTCGGGCGTACCCCGTTCCAGCAATGTGTTCGGTGACAATGTTCCACCTCCGTGCGACAGTGTATTCCAGCAGGTGTGCTGACTTCATGGGGAGTATTGGGCCCCTGTTTGTTAATCTACCAAAGAAAGACACATGAACTGAACATTCAGTCAACGCCTCCCAATGGGCGCGATTCCCTAACTTCGCCCAGCTGCCTTACGGGTAGGTTATTTAACCAAAGCCTCGGGGTGGAGTCCTCTAAGTCAACTCCCTACTTTGGCTTGGGCAACCGGGTAGTATCACGCCCTCTCGAAAAACCATGGACTGTATTACAACTTGTTCATCAGCTGCTGTTTCTGCTACTCACTTTCACGCTACTTCATCTTACGCCAATCGTTTGTTTGCTAACAATCCCCACTTTCTGTTACCCAATTCATGTGCTCAACAATCTGGCTGCGATTCCGGTTGCGCCGCAGACCAAAAGGTTCAACCTATGGCTCTCCTTCATCCCCAATCCTCGTTCCGTCTGGCGTGCTTCAACGTTCGGACACTCATGCAGATTGGACAGCAAGCCGGTCTAGCGCGCACCCTAGATTCCCTAGACATTGATGTCTGCTGTCTTTCAGAAACCCGCTTGCAAGATCCCAGCACTGTGCTTACACTGACATCTCCCACTGACCACGAAGCCATATATCACCTGCGTCTTTCTGGAGATCCAGTAGCGGCCTCAGCGGGTCTGGCTGGTGTAGGTATAGCACTAAGTGACAAGGCCGAGGCGGCACTACTGGACTGTTTCCCTATTAACAGCCGACTATGTGCAGTTCGGCTTCGGGGTTCGTGTAGAATCAACAGGCACCGCGAAGAGAGACACAAGTTGTTTGTGATCTCCGTGTTCGCTCCGACTGACTGCAGTGGCGACTCGGTCAAGAACGAATTCTACCGTGATCTACAACAGCTCTTGACTACTGCTAAAAGTCGGATGTCCTTATCCTTGCTGGGGATTTTAATGCACGGGTTGGCCGCCTGTTACCATACGAACGCCACCCTGGTGGTCAACACGCCCTCGATGAGAACCGCTCTGATAACGGAGAGAGACTTCTCACATTGTGCGAAGACAACCGACTGTTTCTGTCGAGCACCGACTTCAGGCGTACGAAGAAGCGTTCCGCAACGTAGCGTACCTTTCTTCAACACAACCGTGATCTCAAAATGATCACATTGCAATTAGCTTCAGATGGCGCAGCAGCGTACTGGACTGCAGGTACTCTTGGTCCACCTTCGTTGACTCAGATCATGCTCTGGTCTGCGCGAAAATCTGTATGTGTTTTGGAGGATCCCGAAACACGAAGCACCGCAAGATTGATGTAAACAGATTAACTGATTCCTCTGTCCAGACGAGCTATCAGTCTTCATTGACATTTGCACTCAGTTGCAATCCGCCGCAAGAAGTGGAACAACACTGGACTTGTATACGGAAGGCAATGACCATTTCCGGACAGTCATGCTGAGGCCTAACTCGACGCCCGTTGAAGGCTTGGATTTCTGCTCGTTGTCTGGAGCTGTTCGAACGCCGCAAAGATATCCCGGCGGAATCAGATTGCAACGAGCGGCGCCGTTTTGCCAACCGGCTGCTAAAGCAAAGCCTACGCAAGGATCTCGAGACATGGTGGTCTGAGCGTGCTTTGATGATAGAGACTGCTGCCTTCTCTGGTATCACTCGCAAGCTTTCCAACTCATTCGGTCCACTGGCCTCAGGAAACCTGGTGTCAGTGAGGTCATTTGCGAGGTGGATGAGTCTTCGATCACCAACCAACAGAGGCGTATGAACCGCTGGGCCGAGCACTTTCACTCGCAGTTCAACTGGCCTCCACCATCCATTAGTACATGCAGTACACGTTGTTGTCCACCCTGGCTCGTCCCTCTGAATCCACCCAGCGAAGCGGAAGTCTGCCTCGAGATTCGACGCTTGAAGCGCTTCAAGGCTGCCGGCTTAGACGGACTTCCTCCGGAACTATTCAAGTACGGCGATGTGGCGATCATTAACCAGCTGACCGCGCTGTTCGCAAAAATCTGGCATGAAGAGAAAGTGCCTTCCTCTTGGAGCGAATCAGTTATTATCCCGCTTTTCAAGAAAGGCGCTCGCACTTCATGTGCAAATCATCGCGGGATTAGTCTTATTTCGGTTGCTTCTAATCTATTGGCATCCATTCTGCTTCGCAGGCTATCCCCAGTACGTGAATCATACTACCACGAAGAACAAGCTGGTTTCCGTCCTGGCCGCGAATGCGTTCAGCAAATCTTCAAGCTCCGCCAGCTCCTCGAACATCGCCACGTTTATCACAGGCCCACTATCGTTGCATTCCTAGACATACGTGCCGCCTTTGATTCCGTTGATCGACCTGCTTTATGGCGTTGCTTACTAAAGAACGGGGTGCCAGAGAAATATACCGCCATCTTAAGTGCACTTTACCTTCATACATCCGGCAGAGTGAGGGTCTATGGCAAGCTTTCCTCGCTATTTGCTGTCAATAGCGGTGTGCGACAGGGTTGCCCTATGTCCCCATTCCTCTTCAACTTCGCAATCGAAGACGTTCTGTTGAATGCTCTAGAAGGTTTCCAACATTTTGGCTTAGAGCTTCTACCGGGTGAGCGCGCGACCGACTTAGATTATGCTGATGATATCGCCTTACTTGGTGACGATCCTCAGAGTATGCAACTCATTCTGGATCGTTTGGCGGTTGAAGCATCTAAGTATGGCAGGAGCTTCGCCCCATCGAAGTGTAAAATACTGCTCAATGACTGGCTTTCACCTGCTCCCGTACTCACTCTCGAAGGTGTACAACTTGAACAGGTAGATAGTTTCGTCTACATTGGGAGCTGTGTTTCTGCTGACGGCACTATCAACAAAGAAGTTTCTCTTCGTATCGCTAAAGCTCGATCAGCATTTGTCAATTTGAGGCACTTGTGGAGTCGTCGCGACGTCTCATTCTCACTAAAGGGCCGCGTCTACAGCGCATCAGTTCGCTCTATATTGTTGTATGGGTGCGAGTCCTGGCCGATTCGCGTGGAAGACATGCGTCGTCTTTCTGCGTTCGATAACGGTTGCTTAAGGATGATCGCTCGTGTTCGGTGGCAACATCGAATAAATAGTACTGACGTTCGACGTCGCATCTTGGGGAATGCGAGTATTCCCTTCAACAAACTGGTTTTGTTGCACCAGTTGAGATGGCTCGGTCACGTCCTTCGTATGGCACCTGGGCGTCTACCGCGTCGCGCTCTATTCGCTCGTCAAGGACCTGACTGGAGGCGACCGCGTGGTGGTCAGCCTTCTACTTGGTGGCAGCACATGAAATCGCTGACTTCGTGTCTAGCAGCTGTTGGATCCGTACGTCTTCCAGGATGGGGACCCAAAGATGAGGAGTGCCAATGGCTTAGCACTCTTGAGGATATGGCCCGCAACCGGAATCAGTGGAAGAATTGTGTACAGTATTGTGTTGATTCACATGATTAATACTACAAACATTAAAATGACAAAAAAGAACAAAAGCGGCGCGTGAAGAACCAACTAAAAATGTCTTGTTCTACTTTTTATCGAAATGTTCTATTCTTCCTGCGGCATATTAGTTGAAGTGTGTTGCTCACCTTCAACTAGCATGCCCCGATGATTATGACGGGTTGAACCTTGCTTATCTGTTGATCTCCGTGGTTTTATACTGGCTCTGTGTCTAGTAAATGGACTGTTGTGAATACAGGTAGTACCTCCCGCAAGGCTCACTTCTCTTCTTGTCCAGCCCGCAGTTTCACATGTAAAAATTGCGGAAAAATTAGACAGTTTGCTCGCTGTTGCTGATCCTAACACATCGCACTCGTTAAACAAGACTCCGTACCCGAGTACTGCGTAGCCGATTCAGCCGAGTAACATATTTGCTCAGTCACTGTTGATACCAGCAACATGGGAAATGTGAAGCTATCTGTTGTTGAACTGAAACTTCCCACTGCAGATTTTCGAAGTGTCTTATTCTCCACGAACAAAGGTGCTATTCCACTAGAAGTCAAATTGGATTTCTCTTATCCTGTTACTATTGTGTCCTCCAGTCTCTACCAACGTTACTTATCCGAATACCCCTTACACCCGACTGCTAAATCATTCTGAATTTACAGTGGCAATAAGTTAACAATGCTTGGTTTTCTCATCACATCTCTCCAGATTGGCCTGTTATCTTCGGATGTCGCGGTATACGTTTTATCAGTTAACAAGCGGCCTCTGCTTGGGAGGAACGCAATGGCTGCGTTAAAATTAGTGTCGACTTTTGATTGAATGACCTTTTCTTTCATTGGAGCAACTTACTGGCAAGAGGGATATGCAAAGTTTTTTCAAACTTCTACTGGACGTATATCATGTGGAGTTCATCGCATCCAGCTGAAACAGTATGCGAAAACTGTTTTTGTAGAGTAGAATATAGGCCAATCCCCAGTAATGAGCAGGATGAGTACACGAAAAACAGGTTATTTCGAGAACAGAAAATGAGCCAAAGCTGGTGAAAGATTTCACACTGCACAGCCTGCACTAGCCGAATGCGCTTTCGATCATGGGTCCTGATTTCAAATTAACACTGGTTTGATAAGGCTTTCATCCCAACAGTTCACAAGCTACATAGCAGAGCCTAGTCCGGAAAAGCGCCAGACGCGTTTCGCCCTATTGGGGCTCGTCAGTGGCGCGCATTCCCTCGGTCCTCTAATGAGGATCGAACCCATGGCCGCTAGAGGCAGATGCCAACTAGCCAGCAGTTTAAGCCACTGAGCCATGGGGGACGTCGGCTAGGCTACATAATTTGCAAACTAGCTGGGATATAGCACCACCTATCTACCACTGTCACGGACAGTGGTTAGCCTGCAAGGTATAGCGTCTAGTGAGAGGACGTCATCACCTTGCAGGCTAACCACTGTCCGTGACAGTGGTAGATAGGTGGTGCTATATCCCAGCTAGTTTGCAAATTATGTAGCTTAGCCGACGTCCCCCATGGCTCAGTGGCTTAAGCTGCTGGCTAGTTGGCATCTGCCTCTAGCGGTCATGGGTTCGATCCTCATTAGAGGACCGAGGGAATGCGCGCCACTGACGAGCCCCAATAGGGCGAAACGCGTCTGGCGCTTTTCCGGACTAGGCTCTGCTATGTAGCTTGTGAACTGTTGGGATGAAAGCCTTATCAAATTTACAACTAAAATCCTGCTACTCATGAGTACTATAACACTGGTTCGTTGATCGAAATCCATCCGTTTGCGTTAGGCCTCAGCCGGAATGACCTTGGGCTCAGCTCGTGCGGGTTTTCGGAGCAGCTGATTGACTGAACGCAATTCACGTGCTCCGCTGGTTTGCGCTTGAGGAAAGGTACCCTCATAGCAGTTTGCATTAGTCCACCTCGACCGATTCCACTTGCGAAGCGTCAAGCTGTCTCCGCAGCCTTGCAGGACATGTTAGCGAACGATCTAATCGAGTCAATCGCTTGCTGCGATTGGGTAAATCCAATGGTGAGTGTTTTGAAAAAAGACGGCACTGTTATGATATGTAATGATCTACAAGGTCTAAACAGACAAATAGTCGTCAAGAGATTTGTGCTACCTTGTGATCAGCTAACAGTTCGTCGTTCTGGTGCAACAATTTTCTCAAAACTAAACTTAAATCGTGCGTTTTTCCACAGTTTTATCAGAGGATTCCAAACCCTTTACTGCCTTCTTATTCCCTAAGGGATAAATTCAATACAGTGTTACCTATGGGTCTGTGCTCAGCACCAACTGCCTGGCAGAACTTCATGATTCAAGCTCTGGCAGGTAATTATGGACAGGTTGCCTACTTGGACAATTCTCGTGTCTTCAGTCGCTCGCCGAAAGAGCACGTTGTAATACAGTCCATGGTTTTGCGTCCCTTTATCTGCTAATCTCCTTCCCCTTATCTGCTAATCTCCATGACTTTGTTGGCTCTATGTCTAGTTGCTAGACTGTTGTGAATACATACGTACGCTGAAAATGCATGACGAGCGCCTACATACGGTCCTTCATCGACTCAGTGAACTCGATCTCCGCTTGAATAGGAAAAAGTGCGTATTTTAAGCTCCTGAGATTCAATTTCTATGGCACATCATTTCCCGCAGCGGCATTCGCCGCAATAACGAAAATATCTGGGTCATAACCGACTCGCAGATACCTAGCAACGTAACGTATCTAAAGTCTTTTTTGGGTATGTGCTATTACGGCTGGCGATATTTTCGTTATGTCGCAACCGTGGCAGAACCACTGCGGAAGCTGACAAAAGAAAGCACCGTTTGTTTGAGGAAGTGACCAATAAAATGCCCTTGACGAGCTTAAAAGCCGGATTTCTTCCACCCCAATGGTTGCCATCTTCGACGAGACACACCCTACTTTGTGTCAACTGAAGACTCTGATCTCCTCCTCGGTGCCGTGCTCACAAAACTGCAAACCGGTGACGAAAAAGTTATTGTCTATGCTTCACGAAAGTTAGCTGACTCTGAATGTCACTACTCCGCAGGGAAAAAAAGCTTTCGCCTGTGTGATGGCTTGTGAGAAACGGCATCTTTACCACTTTGACCGTCGTTTCATTTTACGAACAGACCACTGCGCTCTCACCATTCTGCTCAAGAATGGATCTAAAGGGTTCCGCACGATGCGAATCAATCCTTGGTAGGCCAGACTTCTCAGTTACGATTTCCAAATCGCCTACAAGTCAGGTTGACAAAGCAGATAGCTGACGGATTATCGCGCTTACTTTTGGAACTGGAGAATGGAAAAGAATCACTCAGATGCGGCAGTGGTGTCTAGTCCTGGATCCGATTTGTCCGCCCTGACGATTGATGAACTACGAACCGAGAACACGAGAGACGCGACATCGAAGCAACTCGTGGCTTATGTTCAACCGAACAACAAAATTTCTTGTGATTTCGTTCCGTACTATACAGACCGGTAGGAACTTTCAGTTGCAGTAGCTGATCTGATGCGAGGACCGGTATTTGTAGCTCAATCGTCTCTGGTTAACAAGATAATTGCGTGTGCTCATGAGGGTAATACGGACATTATCCGAACTGAAAATAAAGTCCGAAATTACTTTTGGTGGCCACGAATGGCATCAAATATTGAAGCATTTGTGAAAAACTCTCAAGTTTGCCGAATAGCGAATAAAAGTTCTCTGCCTGTAGGGGCTCCCGTGCAACCGATACCATACCCGATGAGGCCGTGAGCCAAAATTGCAATTAACGTTATGGGCCCCTTCGCCACTGCCCTGGTGAATAAGACGAATGTACTTATTGCAGCCTGCTTTTAGATGGCCTGGGGTTCATATATATATATATATATATATATATATATATATATATATATATATATATATATATATGCAACGGTCTACGAATAGACATAAAGCCATCAGAAACCACGGGGTACAGAAATAGCAAAAGAAAACACAACACAAAACATCAGAGTCAATGGTTTCGTCAGAGGGCGAGATACTACCCGGTTTCCCAAGCCGAATTAGGGTGTTGACATAGGGGACACCACCCCGAGCCTTTGGCTGAATAGCCTACCCGCAAGGCAGCGGAGCGAATTCAGGGAATCGCGCCCATTGGGAGCCGGTGAATGCTGGCTAAGTTCATAAGCCTTTCGTTTGTTCCCTTGTCAGACAGGGGCCCAACGCTCCCCAGAATTACAGCATAAATTTGCTGGAATACTACGCTCCGCCAGGATGAAGCAAGGGGCAGTGACTTTATTTAGTGGCGTGTCACGTCCGCCAGGTCACTGTCTTGTTAAACGGACATATGTGGCTTTTTATAGGGAGAACGCTTGCCAGGCGAAAACCCCCCACGTCCTGGAACACTGCCATCGAACCATTTGCTGGAACGGTTTATTCCGAACAACACAGCTGGCACCACGAGGAGGTTGTTCGACAAGCCAGCCCTGTCCCCTACAATGCTGCAGCTAATGGCATGATGGAACACCTTAACCGGTCTCCCAAAGAGACAATATAGGTCAATCAACTAGGAGGAGTGGAGTTGGAAGAAGCTGTCATAAAGGCGCTGCTATCATACAGAACCTGTGAACACAGAGCCACACGGAAAATGCCTGCCAAAATGATGCTAAGAGAACTTTTGCGCACCAAATTTAATGCTGCACACAACATGTCCTTCAATGTAAATCCCGAAGTGTCAAATCGCATAGCAACGTGTCAACAATTCTACGCTAAAACCTTAATTCCCCTACAGCCTGATCATTTGTTCGGATCAGAAATAGAATTACGGTAAAGGGTCACCCAACTCTGTCAGCACCGTTGAAAATCACGCATGCAGGTGGACCTAGTACATATCCATTGGAAAAATGGCTTGATAGTCAATGCCCGCCGGCTTTATGGCGCAACTGGACAGTACTCGCAATCCAGCCAAGATACGTGGGAACCTCATGCACGGCCAGCACCACGGTCCCGTGAACTATGAAGGTCCAGCCGTACACAGAAAGCAGTTGATCGATACCAACCCAAATGAATCAAGCTTTCCGAAGGGGAAAGTGGCGTGATTCGTTACCCTATCATGATTGGCTGAACTTCGCTCAACGCTGATTGATCGATCCACGGAATTCTTAGCGAGTGCCATTTTTCGTTATGGAAAGTTGAACGTTCTACGTTCCTGCAGCAATATACTGCTGTTACTTCTATATCCAGGCAACTTCGGAAAAATCGAGCTAATGGCTCGGCTATCCTCGTAGTTGCCACCTGAAGGGCTTTCGGGGGGATGTCGTCAACACCAGGGGAAGTATGAGTGCGCAACGATATCAGCTGCAACTGAGAAAATAATCCCTAAGATGATATCAGAATCAAAAGACAGTTAGGCGAACAAGCTTGTTTTCGGTGGTTCGCATCAGGCTAACACACCACGGATGATAGGAATAAATCAAACACAGTGTATTTAAATAGGATGAATCAATGAAGTGCATTGACCAGTTAAAGCGATCAAGTGACCACACTGGCTTGGGCATCATTAGTGGAAGGGTCAAGCGTGGTGTCGTAACATGGGAAAGTTTGAGGCCATGGCAGCTGTAAAGCTTGAACAAACTTCTTTTGGGCACATAATTCGGGATTATGGAGCCGAATAGCGATTGCTTCCGCTGTCGCCAATAGGCGACATCGGAGAGCTCGCGTGTGGCGTCCAGATATCTTGTAGATAGGCCGAAAGGCCTCTTGCACATTCACTTGGTGATTTGTGTCGGCCAAATGCCCCAGCACCGCGCTGACTACTGTCTTTCTGACACCAGTGTAGAGCCAAGCCGGGCAATGTTCTCGTACTCTCTCAGACAGTCTCCTGGTCGTTTTTCACTTCATTGATTCATCCTATTTAAATACACTGTGTTTGATTTATTCCTATCATTCGTGGTGTGTTGGCCTGATGCGAACCACCGAAAACAAGCTTTTTCGCCTAACTGTCTTTTGATTCTGATATCAGCTTCATCAATAAGGCCGCAGAACTAAACGTGACGTGTGTAAATATTGGCGTCTGGGGGATTGGGCCAGGTATGTGACATGCTGGTGGCGAGGCGAAATATCGTAACATTTTGCCGCCGCAGAATTTTGGCTGCAACCTTGACAGCTTGAGCACATCCATTTACTAAGTGGGGGAACACCACGTTTCACATTCCGGAGGCTATTCACATACCAGTACATAAGCTTGTTGTTAGCACAAAACCTTTCTGCTAGACTCTGCTAGTGTACTAATTTGCCGTCACCTTCCAGTGTGGTGCAGTGCTTGCGATGCACTACATAGTAGGTCCAGTTGTCAGGGTTAGGGTTTGCCCTATACACAAGCCATGCTGAGTCTGTTAACGCCATGCGTTTTCGGGTGCTGCTCCTAATGATTGGTGGTGCTCTTGTAGAACGAGTGGGCCTGTGTACCGATGCGGATTTAATCAGATCGCTGAACTTCTCAGCAAACGCCGTCCATGCACTATCAATGAATCAGTTGTCCCGAAAAAGCCCAAATGACAGCCCCAACAAGTTCTGTGAGTGTGTCGTAGTGTGTGCTTGTTCGAAATAAGTCACTATGTTCCTCTGGATATGCCTCATAACACACATAGTCGTAAACTATTCTTACATATTAACTGCGCCCCAGATGGCTCTCCAGCTGTGGTTTCTTGATTATGAACGCATCGGTTGTGAACACTTATTTCTAAATTTGGTGGGCGAACTTACATGGCTAAAGAGCGGTATGCTTGCAATAAGGTCTAGTACGTCTGCCTTGAATTGTTCGTTGAGAGAAGCCGGAACTTCCGAATCGTGAACATTGAATTCGCCGGAGGTGAGAACATGGCTGTATCATCATCGATGTACCCTCCTCAATAGTAATTTCAGGTGGGGGTCCATCTCTGGAGTGGATATTTGGGACGATAAACAACTGCCAAAAAGCAAGGGTCATTGCGCCTTAGTCACAGACTACACCAGAGCGAGCCTCTGATCAGCGCTCTTGGATCGTCCACCGGTTCGCAATGTAGGTCATTACAGTAGTGTAAAATTACCCCACCGCACTTACTAGAGCGATCGTCTCAAATGAGGGACATACCATGTATCGCGACTTCGGCGTTGGTGTTTTCTGAATACCACCAAGTTTCCGTTAAGAATATGAGGTTCCAGGCATATGATGCATGACGTAGCCGCAGTTCGGCAAGCTTGTTCAGGAGACTTTGTGCATTGGTGTACATGCAGAAAAGTTTCTCTGTTCTTATCAATGAGTCGTGCGATGTGCTTTTTGGGTATGATGTTGTGCCGACCAATGAAAGATCGGCAAATAATCGTTTTTGGGTGGGGTGAAGACGAACTCATATGTATCAGATCCAGAGATCCTGCCGTTACCTCTATGCTCCTGTCTTTATTTGTAAGGTGTGTTTGCGCATTTCATTGGCTAGCTGAGTGAAGTTATCCAAATGCTTATCTGGAGGTTGTCTGACTATGTGGCCGCTTTCGTGTGTTTGCTTAGGGGAAGCTGCTTTGATCCGGAGCCAGGAGGGAAGGTTGCTGCGGCCGTGATGCCAGCACGCTAACACCCTAGTTAACATTTTTGTGGATTGAAGCACCACATTCACGAGCCTCGGGTCATTCGCTTTGCAATTTGACCACCTGCGTAGCCGTGAGATTGATTGCGTTATGACCTTTACCAGGGACAGGGTCTCTGGAATGTATTGCCACTGCTCTTGGTCGTAGGCCGTCGTTTCGCGTTCATCATGACATCCAGCCTCGGGAACACGGTGCACAAGGATGGTTCTAGACACGGATTCCTTTCGGTGTTCTTCTAAGTCATGCTTCGCCTGTTTACGCTCACTCAACGGAATATCTTGGAAGATGCGAATGGAACATGCTACATTCTTAAGGCGCAGTGTCGATAAAAGGATATCTCCTGCTTCACCAGCGGAAGTCAATAAAACACGGAAAATTCTCGGTTCAATATGGTGTTGCGAGTTTGGGTGACGCGTGATCCGTGTCAATTTGGCGGACGATCCGTGTCAATGTACAGGAGGGCGTTCCAACGCTGTGACACTCTGATGCAGAGAACGTTTCGCATACATTCCAGTCGGCTGTACTGCGGGACCAGTTAAACTTATGACTCCGTAGTGATGTGATTTGACTGAGTTTCAAAAGAGAATGGCGAATGCAGTTGGGGATTTTAGGATCTGATACACCATTATGAGATCGCCGCTTAGACGCCGTTAATGACCGTTTTACATTTTGAGTATTTCAGCCTGAGTGGGCAAAGAAGGCGGGACAAACCTCTAAAGTTCTTTGTCGCCTTGCGTTGTGCGGTATATAGCGTGGTGAGGTTAGGCTTCTGCCAAGGTTGCCACGCTTGAATAGCGTATTCCCCGTGTGGCCTCACGTACGCGCCAAGCGTTTTCGGAAGGGAGGATAGAGGCGTCAAACTTCCCGAAAGCTCTACGATAAGGCCGTAGTGTGGTTTGCTTTTTTTGATGCATTTTCAGTCTGCCTCAAATGCCCTCTTGGACGAGCACCGCACAGTCGCACTTATGAGAAGCCATCTGTAAAATGTGTGGCCCTAAAGTGTAGTTGTGAGTACTCTGATGGCGTATTCTCAGAATTTTACACTTTGTGGTGTCGAACTGAAGCATCTACTCAATGGACCCTGTATACGCTTTGTTCAGGTCATCCTGTAGAGCCGGGTGATCCTCCATAAAGCGATCTAACTTCATATCGTTAGTTGAAAGACAGCACATTTTCAACAGCAGTTATGAAAACCAGGAACAGGCGTGACCCAAGTACCGAGCCCTGCGGTATGTCGCACTGAACTTCGTTTGGTTCCGACAGGATGGTGCAAACCCTCACATTCAAACGACGTTGAATGAGAAAGTCACCTATCTAGCCCAGAACGGAATCGCTGATATCATAATTCTCGAGTTTGTGCAGTAGAACGTGATGGTCCGGACGATCGAAGGTCTTTGCGAAATCCAGGTAGGCTGCGACTACTCCTACACCAGTGTCCACAGATTCCGTCCGGCTTGCACGTGCTATCAACAGAGTAGTAGTACAGGACCGAGTTTGGCGAAATCCTTGCTGTTACAAAACGTGGATTTTGTTAATCTCCGCGTACTCCATGACCGCCCCAGCTATAATGGACTGCATGATTTTGGAGACTACCGGAAGAAGTGTTACCAAGCGAGAATTCGCTGATCCTGCATGACTACCACTTTTGTTGATTGGAGTGCTAATCCTGTGCTTCCACATTTTGGGACAGTGCATCTCGTTAATATCTCGATGATAGAGTATTGCTAACGGTTCAGTTAAACAAATGCAAGCAACTTTCAACCCCATGAGCAAATGTCATCCACACATGTTTCAGTACAGCTGCGGTTATAAAAAATACGTGGTAAAGGCCTGATGGCGTAGGATGGTTGCACACGTTGGAAGGTACGGCCAACTTGTTGTCCAAGCGCATTCGCAACCTCTTGGGCCGTTTGTGGTAACCCACATGCTGTGTGCAGAGCAGAAATTCCGTGCATAATGCGACGAAGTTTGTTTATGTTTCGGTATAGCAGCCTTGGATTAGGTCTTGTTGTTTCCTAACTTTATCCACCCGGACGAGTTTGACAGTGTTGCCTTGGTGTTGTATAAACGTCCCAGGTGTCTTAGCTTGGAGAGGCTATGGGGGCGAGCCATGCCAAGTTCCTCAATCCCAAGCATTCCAGAGTCCTGCTTCATGGGAATGATTTCATCTTATTGGGTCGGTGGATTTTGGTTTCACGAACCTACTGAATCTGTTGACAAATTCCCTGCAGGCCACCTCAGGTGACCATTCGGCTAGGAAAGACCAGCTTTTTACACCAATAACTTCGGACAGGTTATCATAGTTGAGTATGATATAAGGTTCCTCGGTACTTTCTTTAGCATACTCTGCATAGTACAAATATTGGACCACTAATGTTGCATGACCGCGGAAGCCCAAAACAGTGCACGTTGTTACCACGTCGGTCAAGATTTTATCGTTGGTAAAAACGAGGTGCAAGGGGGTCGGTTTGTTTCCAGTCCTGAAACGCTTTGGAGAAGTGCCCTGGTTGTACAGCGGAGAATCAACAATCAGCTATTGTAGATCTGCCTTGAATTGTTTACCCGAAGTGGCCGGGGTTTCTAGGCTGTGCAGTTTGAAGTCCCCCACCAGGAGAAGGTGCCTACAAGATCTTTCAATCAGGTTCTTCATAGCGAAACATAGGGTCAGGTTCATTTGTAAAGTGGACATCGGTGGGCGGTATACAATGGCCACTAAGCATCTATCGCCCTGCCTTAGGTGTGGGCAGTACCAGAAGGCCTCCACGGTATTAATCCCAGGTTCGTTTACGTAATCGATGAGAATGTCGGGACGTGAGTAGAAAATTACATTGCCGTCCTTTGTGCGTCGGTCTTTGCGCAGGAGTGACATACCAGGTAGTGCGATCTCGGCGTCGGTAATCACCTCATTCAGCCATGTCTCGGTTATCATGGTGAGCTCCCAGAACATTGAGTGTTGACGAGATAGAAGTTTGGCTAATTCATTGAGAATGCCAAGTGTGTTTGCGTTCAAATAACTGAGAAACGTAGCGTAGCTGAACACACAAAATTTTCCCACGAATTTACGTCGATCCTTGTGGGACCGGATGACAATCGTTTTCTGGATGTATTTTACCTACCCCGAGGTCTTCAGAGTCGAATTGTAACTTAATGACTGTTCCTTTCTTTTTGGACGGCTGGGAAGTTGCACTGCGCTTCGGTTCGAAAAATGCGGACAGTGAGGCTCGTGACAACTTCTCCTTGGCTTTGTGAGCCCTTAGCCCATGGTGTCTTTGTTTTGATCGTCTTCAGACGAATTTTTCATGGCAGTTTAATGCGTAACTTGTGCCAACTTCCGAGCACCTTTTCAAACGTTTGTTTAGAGTAGAGTAGGACTTACGACACTTCTAGACAACATCTTTTATAGTTGGGTACTACGGCCAACCTTGGCTTTGAGTTGACGCTTATGTCATGGCGAGAGAGGGCATCGCAGATGTACCACCACTCTTCCAACTCAAGAGCCTGGGCTTACAACTCGTCGAAAGACAGGAGTCTGGGGACAGATAGACAAATATCCATTTTTCGTCGGTTTGGTTGTACTATTCGCCTGAGTTTTGATTCCTTTGCCGACACTCAATCCAAGGGATATCTGGAAATACACGAACGCTGTAGGACGAATTAAGAAGACCCTGAGCTGACAAGAGGGCAGTCTCCGCTTCGTCATCCGACTGAAATGTCACCTGAAGTAGCGTTGGCTAGCCATAGGGAACTGTGTTTGCGTTGTGGACGGTACGACACGAACTAGCCTGTTTGGCTTGGATACCCATAACTGGGCACATGGATTCCCATTGTTTCGAATCACCCAGTATTTTGTCTTTGATAGAGTTTGCCTTTGACTCAGACACGTTGGAGTATATACTCTTCATCGAGTTCTACGTCTTCTTAGAGTTCGTAATTTTGGATAAGAGCGTACGTCCTTTTACTAGCGGCGTGGTGGGCGGTCTTCTTGGAGGCGCATTGATATTCGTGTCATTTCTAACACTCATTGGAGTAGTTGCAGCTTTGCCCGGAACAGGGATAAGGTTAGCAATATTCCCACCCAACCGCATGGTATTCAAGTCATAGTCAGTTGGTGAAGGATTTACGTATTTCACGGAAACGCAAGAGGTTAAGTGACTCAACTAGTTATCGCAGCTCAACTAGTAGTGGATGTAACAACTGTTTAAAACAGGAAGCAAGCTAAAGCTTAGCAGGTCTATTTGATAGTAAGGATGAACACTAAAAAAACATGCGTTAAGACAGATATTCACTTTTTACGCATCAGTATGACCAGCAGGATATATTTCCGATGGCATCGTAGTGACATGGTTGTCTCATAATCGTCTGACTAATTCATTTCGCGAAAGCGCTTCCACTATGCTACAGCCACAGAACCCTTAAATTATAATAAACGTTCTGAAGATGCTTCAGGCCAGCGAGAATATTTGCTACTCCAATTCCGCCTACAGAAGCAACTTTCTGCATTCGTGGTTTTTAGTAGAAAGTATAATAGTCGGTATCCGTAAACTCGGAGGAATCTCATGATGGCTTATCAAACCCCTAATAACGTAGCCCTAATTTTCGCCTCCACCTGGGACTTGATCTTACTACACGATAACGGACGGCCTTGGCTGTGCCCACGGACGCCACGTAATTTTCTGCTACCGCGCGCTGGATCCTGCTTTTTCTCTGGAATTACTGTATTTTACGTGTGTTGCTGTGTTAGTTGTGCACCAAACTTTTTAGTTTCATGTGTTCATCAATCCGTGAAAGTTTCGTGGAATTCCGCTTGATATCTTCGGAGATCTCAGTGATTTACTGCTGTGCCCGTCATTTTGGAACTTGTGATCGACATCTTGCTTGTCCTCGTGCTTGAAAAAATACAACAACTATGCCGAATATCATGCAACGACCTATCTGCTCTTCAGCTAATTGCGGCAAAGCCCTTAAAATGGGTATAACGTGCCGAAACTGCAGTGGCTCGTTCCACCCGAGCTGTATAGGAAAGTCCGCCCAAGAAACAAGGCAAATAAACAAGGCTACTGACGCATTTTGGTTTTGTCCAACTTGCCAGTTAACTCCAGAGGTCGGTTGTTTATGTGCACTCATGGAAAGGTGCGATACTTTGAATGCGAAAATCGCTTATTTGTTGAACGCCAGGCTTGCACCACCGGCCGCGAATATGGCCATGATTGTACCACAGTCGGTCAAAGAAAGCTCTACCTCGAGGCCGAAAAAAAGGGCTAGACGCTCAAGTCGCGCTGTAGCCTCAGTTTCTCCAAATCCCTTGCCTCACTCAACTCCCAAAAGCGGACGAACATCCAGAGTACTGATGTCCACACCTTTGAGTCACACGCCCCACCTCCATTCAACAGCAACCGCGGAAGCTCCGGGGCAAACACCTTCCGCCGTAGAGAAAAGTCGGGCGTCATACGCCTCAGTCGCCTCAATGCATCCACCGGCTAAATTACCTCCGACTCCGGTGGCCTCACCAAGCAACAGTAAGTTGACCAGACTCCAACAACCAAACAATCCGTTTAACACCGTGTCTTTAAGTCATGGCAAATCTGCATCCAACGCAAGGAGCCAAGGCGCGTTAACCGTTGTGTGTACAAATGTTGCTGAATCACAGGCGAGTACAATAAAGGGGAAGCTGTTGGATGATCGTAATCAGTGGAAGTCTATATGTACTGCGATTGACATTTCGGTTGAAGCTGCAATGCTGAGACGAGTCACACGTCATCCAAATTCAGCGCACTACGGTGAACCCCGACTTCTCCGGGTGACACTAAACTCCATCAAGGACACAGAGGCAGTTCTACTATCGTCCAACAGGCTTTGTCATTCATCACTCGAGGCGCGTATACTTCCTGATATCCCTTGGAACGAACGTCCGAAAAAAATGAGCAACCGTGAAGAAGTTCGTAAAGCCGAGGCGAAACGGACGATAATTGTGTACGGGGTTCCTGAGCTCCAAAATTCAACCTCTGATGCAGCGGATGCACATGACCGGGAGCAATGGAGTTACATCCGCCACGAAATCTCCCTCAATAATATCATCGCTATGCGGATGACCAGGATTCCATTTTCACCCAACTACAAAGGGAACGGTCCCAGATTTATGAAGGTGGTGCTTCAATCTGAGTAAAAATTACCGCTCGCCTTGGAAAACTGGTCCAAATTCCACATGAAGCTGCCAGCTGAAATTCGGTTAAAGGCATCAGGTACGCTGCCACGGATTACCAACGACTCACAGGGAGCGATCAAATTGTTGAACCATCCACTCATGCAACTTTGTGAAGGCATGGATTTATCAACAACCGCAATATCCCACGAAACACGGCTGAACACGGGGGACCAGCAGGGCCCGGAAGGCGGCGATCAGTCGTCTAACCGAAAGCAAACTCAAAGGCAAACGTCACCACAAAAAAACGGTTAATGGCCGACCCGTTAACGGTCGGCACAAACTCCATTTCTACCACAACCTGTGCTAGCTCACTCTTGGTTACAAAAGCACTATCCTGCATGTATACTAATGCACAAGGCCTCATAAGTAAGTTGGTAGAACTCCGTCACCGTTTGGCTTCGGAGCCTCGAGACATCATAATGATCACCGAAACCTGGCTGAGCGGCGAAATCACAGACCCTGAGATTGCCATACCGGGTATGTCACTTCTCCGGAACGACAGAACGGACAAGGGCGGTGGCGTGCTCATTTATTTCCGAACGAACCTGCGTTGTGAGCTCATAGACGATCCCCAGACTTGTGTCACCGACGTCCTATGGTGCAAACTGTGGTTGGAACGCAACGACGTATGCCTTCTCTCTGTAGTTTACCGACCACCGAAATCCACTCCGGAAAGGGACAACAGACTTATCTCCGCTTTTCGCTCCGTGCTTAATCAGAAGTACAGCCACATCCTCGTTGCAGGAGATTTCAACACCCATGACTTGGAAAATCCAGCATCCGAGACAGAGGTGTTCAAGGCATATTTGCAAGAGCTACTCTCTAGCACCTTCTTGTATAACCACGTCACCGTTCCAACCAGGTTCAGAACAGGAAACAACCCATCGATATTAGATCTAGTGCTCACTAACGAAGAGCTCATGGTCGATGGACTAAAGGTGTGCAGTCCTTTGGGCCGTAGCGATCACGTGACTTTGCAGTTCGATTACATCTGCTACGCCAAATATCCAGCTGCGGAGCTCGAAACGAGGCAATCTGTTATCCATTACCACGTTCTGTCTGCCTTAGTTGAGAATACCAGTTGGACGTTTCTAGCTAACTGCACCCCAGAACTAGCCTGGGAGACATTTGCGAACACCATCACGTCACTAGTCATAGAAGCCTCAACACCAAAAGTTTCCCAACATCCCCGCACAGCGAAATCATTCTTGCGAAGCCGGACGCGAAAATGCATGACTCTAAGGGATCGGGCATGGCGCACGTATAAAAGCAACCCCAGCGCAGAAAACTGGACGGAATACGTTTCGCATCGCAACTACTGTGTGCTTTTGGTTCGCGAAGACAAGAGAACGCATCAGCAGGAGCTAGCCAAACGATTCTGTTCGAACAAAAAGCTTCTTTACAAACATGTGAATGGACTTCGCAAGGTGCAACGGGGAATCCCACCACTTAATACGACCAATGGGTATACACATACTGCGAAAGAGGCGGCCAACGCATTACGGGCCCAGTACTCCCCAATCTTCCAAGGTGTACAAGCCTCGACGTATATTCCGCCACTAGTTACCCCACCGCCCGTTTTATCCAACGTCACGTTCACTGCAGAAATGGTGCTGCAAAAGCTGCTATCCTTGCGTCCACACAGCTCTCCCGGGGCCGATAACATTCACCCGAAAACATTACAGGTAGCTGCCATCCACTTGGCCGAACCACTAGCTGCATTTTTTCAGCGCTGTTTCGATGAGAACATCGTACCTTCGAGGTGGAAACAAGGTGTAATAACGCCCATATACAAAGCAGGAAGTCGATCGGATCCTGTCAATTACCGCCCCGTAACGCTTCTGCCTGTGATCGCCAAAGTCATGGAAGCGGTGATAGCAGATGCGTTAATGGGATACTTGGAAAACTACGGCATAATTGCGCCAGAACAGCATGGGTTTCGTCAACATCGTTCATGTACGACGAATCTGCTGATAGCTCGTGACAACTGGACCGAGACTGTTGATGAGGGAACAGGAGTCGATGTTGCATTCTTGGACTTTTCGAAAGCCTTCGATCGCCTGGATCATCGACTCCTGTTCATTAAACTCCAACAGTACGGTATCGGAGACCCGTTGTTAGGATGGATCGGTAACTTTCTCTCTGAACGGCAGTTAGAAGTTAGAGTTCGATCATCCTTTTCCGATCCGATTCGAGTGGGATGCGGCGTACCGCAGGGTTCGGTACTTGGGCCTCGTTTGTTCCTGCTTTTCATTAACGATCTAGTAAGAGTTATTACGTCGAAATTCTTACTCTTCGCGGACGACCTCAAGGTTTGGCGGGCGATAAAACGATCGGACGACCAGGAAGTCCTACAGCGTGACTTGAATGAGGCCTGGAATTGGTCGGTGAGAAATGCCCTGCCGTTTAATGTGGACAAATGTCGCGTTGTTCATATCCGCCATCGACAAGTCCACGTCTACAAGCTTGGGGCACACGATCTGAAGACCACCACTCAGGAACGCGACTTGGGTGTGCTGGTACAGGAAGACCTCGGGTGTTCCAAACAGTCAGATTCCGCTTCTAAAAGGGGCAACCAGCACGTTGGACTCCTGCGAAGAGCATTCGGAATTTTGGATCCATCCATCTTCTCTTTGATGCTGAATGCCTACGTGCGTCCTCACGTCGAATATGCAATCCAGGCCTGGCAACCCTGGCTGAAACGTGACCTTGCAGCGCTTGAGACCCCACAGCGTCGAGCAACGAAAATCGTCAAGGGCTTGCGCCACACTCCTTACCAGGAACGACTGGAGATACTCGGAGTGTTCAGCGGACGGTACCGGCGACTTCGTGGAGACCTCATACTAGTGTACCAGATATTGAACGATCCCAGTCACGTATGCCGCCACCTCTTGAAGCTCAGCCCGAACACTAACCTTCGCTGTAACAGTTTAAAGCTGAGCCAACAGTACAGTCGTCTAGACTGTCGGAGAACCTATTTCTCCCTCCGAGTCTGCGGGCCCTGGAACGCCCTTCCAAACTCAGTAGTTTGTGCCCCCACATTAGATACGTTTAAAATACGATTGGACGTCGCACTGAGCGCCCTGCGCTTTGTTTTATGAACGAAAACGCTTGTATATATTTAGGCTGACCAGCCTCTTTGGATTTATACCCCAAATTCACGGTCGTAAATCTGTGCGAACCGGTGAGTACTCCATTTTTATTTGCTACCATCACCAACGATAACAATTTCTTAGCCAGTTTTGCGCCGTACCACTTTATCCCCCTAAAACTGTTATACTTCTACCTTTTATCTCACTGACACTCCTTACTTCAACCACTTATGTGGTTTGCCAATTTGTTAGTATTTCTATTGCCAACCTGCGGGACTCGTTAAGTGTATGCTTTTTTACCCGTCATATACCATTGTTCCATTGTTCCATTGTACTAACCTGGTGAGTCATCATGAACAATATTCGGCTGGAATACTCTCGCGTTTTCTCTCCATTCAAGTTTTCCAGTCGTGGAAAGTCCTTCACATGTGCATTGTTTGTGCCCCTAGTTAACGATATTTAAAAGGATGACTTTAGAATGCATTAGGTCATATGTATTGCTTTTTATAACTTCAGTTCGCCCGTCAGCCAGCTAAGGCAGCCAAAGTTTGCATTTCGGTTATAACAGATTTTACTAATGCGTGTATTCGTATGAAAATCTGGGTCAGTTCAGCAGCATGCAGTTTCTCTTAATGGTACACTGTTTGTTCAGCTTGCTGTTTTCTTATCAACCATCCTAAGGGATTTATTAGGCGTCAGTTTTCCCCCCGTTTTATACTCCAGATGATTTTTCGTGTTGTTTATCTTGACGGTGCTCAGTCGCGTTGAATTAGAAAGCAAAATGTAACGTAACGGTGCTTACGTAATGCTTTAATGAGTAAAGTATCCTGTTTAGCTACCAGAGTTACTGTGACACAAGCTAACTCGCTGTTAGCGTTTACACCACCTTTTGCGACCGTATATATGCTTGTAGGCATGTGCGCTGATAAGCCAGACTATACGGTGCACACGCCAGACACTGGTTGATGGCCTTTTCGGTCACAGCTTTCACGGCAATAATGGAAGTATCTATAACTGAATTCACTGAACCTACATGCTAATAACTTGCTGCTTTAACAGGAGTAAATTGCAATGAAAACCTTAATATGTACTGCTTAGCACAAGAAAATCTCGCCACGAACGGTGACGGATTCGATTTACAAACATGGCCGGGTCCCAGCATTGCATCTCGAAATGGCTACGAGTCGGTTTCAACGATGTCAGTGCGGTATCGTATACAATATCAGACGACGGATTCTCTAGTACTACTTTGCCAAACTGTCTAGGGAGATTAATGCAGTTGGTTTGTTCAAACTATGCACGATGGGGCGTTTGCTGGGCAGTTTTTATGACCGTTGTGTCCTCCAAATCACTTTGAATTACGAGATAAATGTAGCCAACAGTAAGGAAGTAATGCTACTTTACTAGGTAGTAAATTGATGCCTTCAATAATCGGTGGCACACAAATGTGGAAAACCAAACTAATGTTTCCTGCTGATTTCGCCGTTAAGCATGGTGGAGACTGGATTGATGGGATGCAGTTTGCCGGGTTGGTATCCTAGCTGCTGTAGGCAATGGACGCAGCGTAACTGTATCACAGTCATCCGTAAGGCGGAAGTTGAACAGCTTGAGAATGAAAGCGGCGCATAAAGCTTGTGTGACAAGTTGATTTTTGCTCAGTAAAAATCAAGTATTCTAATGGCAAAAGGGCGTCTGCATTCCGAACAGATCTTATTCACGTGTCGACCATTTATTAAAGCCATGAACTGGTATCCAAACTTTGTGCAAAAATAATTTTACTGTTTTCTTCAATTACCCAAGAACATTCAAGTGTTTCTCGGTCGTACATTGCTCAAATTGACGGGTAATCAAATAGCAATTGGCTTCATTGGTCCGGATTTTCTGTATGCTCTAGTTGGCATCACAAGCGTTGTTGCAGGTGCGATCGGGGCACTTGCTTCTGCTTGGATAGCAGAACACTTGGGAAGGTGAGTACGTCTTAGTTTAGTAATGTTGTTTTGCGTACTTTCATGACATCCAACAGTGTCCAAATACCGGCAAAATAGGTTAAAGACTGATAGCTCCAATTGTTTGGGTTGTATTTACACAAAAATAATAAACTAGATTAATGAAAAAGCGCTTTTTAACATCAATAGAAATTTAAAAATTCCATCTAAAATGCTGATTCTGTGTGGTTAGCTCGTTCGCGGCTTCCACATTTCCCAGTATCCGGAATTACCATCACCATACACAATGTCCAAAAATTAGAGGCTACAACCGCTGCCTTATCAAATAAATTGGACTGAACTTTGCATGATTTATGATTGGCATCAGGTCTCCGTATGCCGGATGATCGACTCTAATTCCACGTGTGATGAACTTATCATCAAACCCCGGACGGTGTTCGTTAGGTGCCATTCTGTGAGTTGTCTAGTCTCCATATCATTGCGCAACACTGTTTGTTGGAGACCTGTTTACTTGAAATAAATAACTAACTCAAACTTGTTGCAGCACCAGGAGTAGCATCCGAAGAAATCAATAAACCGCCGTTAGTTACAGTCCTTCTACGGACTATGCGACTAAACATTTAGCTAAGCCGAATCTTTTCTGATGACCTACAGTCCTTCCAACGAGTCTAATTTAATCATACAAGTTACTTATCATCTGCGCTGACGTCTAAGTCGAAATACCTGTTTACACGGGACTCATTGCGCTTGCGAAGGCGGTAGTTTAGAACCATGATGGTGGGACGGCGATAATCGGCTCGGATATATGCCAGTATATACCAGTATATAATTCCTCATGCGCGATCGATTGCGTGGCGAGTGTGTTACCTGGGGCGCAACCCACGAGTGTTGGTTTGGGTTGAACTCAGCTGTTCTGGAACCGGGAATCAACACTTCGGTCTTCCATAAGTATACAAAGACTACGGGAGTCCCATGCGGAATACCCCATCTACATATAGTAGACTTGGAAGAAGTGTGGTCAACCTGCGCTCTTAACCCCACAGTAAAGGACAACTAAGGACGCAATGGCGCTGTTCCATCTCTCACACCGAGGTATACTGAGAGCACCAAGAGCATATAGTGACCAATATCGCCACCTAAAGAGAAAACAGCCTGATCTGTCGATACCCCTGAGAACCCCAAACAAGTCTTCCATCACCGGAAACCCGCGTCACAATTAGACTGGACCCTAACCTAGTGGGACGGTTTGCGTATTTCGCCAACTCATTGAGCTATACTGGGTAGGGCCCTTTGACCCTTTAAGAGCCAGGTTGGTCCATGGTTAGAAGTCAGACGAACTCAGTCTCCTGGTCCTCCATGTTGTGGGTATGAAATGGGATGGAAACCATCTCTGTAAAAGTTAGCAATTGCCACTAACTCGCTGACTTGCGGACAGGTTTTTGAGCCAAACGCTTTGGTTGTGGACCCTAACCGTCCTCCTGTCTAGGTCTGGGTTCCCTAGTAGTTTCTCAGTTCACATAGAATCATGACTATTTCCTCAAACATAAAGTTCATCCTGCATTGGTCGTCGTGCAGATTAGCAAGGGTCGCCATATCTGCTGCATACAGCAGGGCGGCTAAGCGAAAAGATGTTACTGCTGGCGCCTTCCTCCTTTCATTTCCATCTGTCTGTCTTACTCCCCTCCCAGTCCCCATTAATAACCTTCTATAATTCCCATTTTAATAATCAGTAACCGTAATGTCAATGGAGTCATACCATCTGTAGTTATGTTCTCGCATCACCCACTGGACTCTAATCGGCCTTTGCCTTTTCACTGAACTTCACTTTCATTTTATCTACTGCGGATATAGGAATAGGAATAGCCTGACAGCATTTTTGTCCAAAGTGCTTCCGAAGTCAACAAGACCGATATTTCCGATACCAAACCCAGATCCCGCGAGCTATTCGCGGTTGTAGCCATGAACTACTAGGCAAATTGAAACCAATTAAGAAGAAATGTCCTCACAAAACTACATTCGGTCGGCTGGAGAATAATACGAAGGTGCTGTTTATCAAGATGCACTTAGTGCTCAAGTACGTGGTTCTCCTATTCGAGTGACACCAATGCGCCCTTTTTCCTTTACTACATCCATTTATAAAATTTCACTCGTTAACATGTCATTTTACAAAATATGCAATTGATACTGTAAATGACTGAAAATGCGCCCATCTGGGTACCTAAAGCTTACCTTGATTTTACTTGACTAAGGTCTCACGGTCCCGTTTCCCTGGCGACGTTCAACATTCACACTCTAAGAAAACAGGTCAACAGGCTGCTCTTGCATGCAGGTTAGGCCTGTTGGATACTGACGTATGTTGCGTATCCGAAACCAGGAAAATGGACGCTCACGGGGTTGTTGAATCAACTGCACCCGGTGTGTCCTCTCGCAGTTATATATATATATATATATATATATATATATATATATATATATATATATATATATCACAATCTGTGTACAGATATTGTGCCATCGAAACCATGGCGGAATAGGTAAACGGGGTTAGATTAACTGAAGAAAACAAACAAATTTTTGTCCCTTTTTCCACTCGCAGTTTTTGAGCTTTTGATGTTTTTTATTGGGGAGGAAAGGGGATTATCCATCCAGGGTTCGTCAGTGGGCGAGATACTACCCGGTTGCCCAGGCCGAAGTAGAGCGTGGTTTTAGGGACCCCTACCGCAGCCTTTGATCCAGGGTCTGACATACAAGGCCGCAGGGCGATATGAGGGCACCGCAACCTGTTGGGAGCCGGTGACCAAAGAAGTGGTTCATACGCCTTTAGGACCGCACAGGACCACGGACCCAAAACCCCCGTGAATTACAATGCCACTCAGAGAGAGGCAAGGTGCGGTAACTTTATTTAGTGGCGAATCACATCCGCCACGTCACAGTCTTGTTAAACGGACATATGCGGCTTTTTATAGGAAGAACGCTTGCCAGGAGCAAACTCATTACGTCCTGGTACACTGCCATCAAAGTAATCGCGGGAACGGGATAATTCCGAACCACCCAGCTGGCACCACGAGGAGGTTGTTCGGCAAGTCATCCAGCTGTAAGTTGCACGCATCCGGGGACGCTGATACGGCAACCACTGCTTAAGCTGGAGTGGGAATTGTTCTCAGCTCCAAGGCTGAGTCCTTGTTGGTTGACTGGATTCCTGTGGTCAGGCGTTTGTGCGAAGTCCGTCTGACGACATCAACTAGGATGATTCCCGAAGTGATGCTAGACGCTGTTTCGGGTTCCCGCTTGCGGCACTACCGACTGCAGTTCTGATGCTGCTTCTACCACGAACTGAATACTCTGCTACGCAGTGTTACCAGTGCAGATAGCATAATTCTTGCAGGGGATATGAATGCGCAGGTTGGTCGTCTGAGTATTTCAGAACCTTTGCTGGGCGGTAAGTATGGACTTAACTCCGAACGGAGAGACAACGGCGAGCGTCTGTTACAGCTGTGTGTGGAACGCCAGCTGTTTCTTAGTAGCACCTCTTTTAGACACAGTGGGCGCCAAAGTGCCATTTGGCCTCCTCCTGTAGCTGACCAACAAGGGGCCCATATAGATCAGGTTGCGTGGCGTGGTTTCTTCCTGGATTGTCCTTCATTCGGGAGTACTTGCATGCACACTAATCATGCGCTGGTACGTTGTCGTTTTGTTACGAAGTTTACCGGGCGGCCTACCAAGTGGCAGGCTCGTTTGGCAACTGAGAAGTTATCTCTGGCAAACCTATCAAGACGCACTGTTTGCCGAACTTTTGCTCTCTTCCTAATGACACTGAGCTTCAATGAAAAACGAGCACTGCCGTCATGCAACATGCAGGAGCCTCCGCTTGAGGCGCTATCTATCGTCACTGCATCAATCACCGTCTATGCAAAAGGTCGGTGAACCTGGTGGAATCCAAAAGAAAACTTCCGGCTGACTCTGAGCAAAATGTGACCAGAGGCACTAAAAATCGCAAACTAACGCGGAGCCTGCGCGCTGCCAAGGAAGCTTGGTGGACCTGTCGGGCGCAAGAAGTGGAGGAAGCAGGAGCAGTAGACAGTTAGCGCATGCTCTTCCAGCCAATGCGAACCACTGGTCCCAGGAAAGCAGGTATCAATGAAACAATCAGGGACAGTGCTGGGACACTGATACACAATGAGGAGTGCCGTATGACTCCTTGGGCAGAACACTTTTGTCGTGTTCAAATACTTTGCTTTGTTTTTGCTCTCGATTCACTTATCCTACTCACACTCCTATTTAGCACTCGTTGGCCCAGTCATCTGATCTTGCATTTGATGGACTGCAATTCGAACGCCTATGGATTCAGTGGTAATGTGGGTATGTACACACAGATTTTCCATACGTACGTTCCGGTGCTGCTCTGGTCTGCTGCGTTTTCGGGATACAACAAATTGACGTCGCATGTTACTGATGTCTTTGAATGTTACTGCTCCTGCACCGTTATGGACTGGCTCTGCGGTTACCCCAAATGCTGAATGTTGGGAAGACTGGGAAATTAGTTTTTCAGCTTATATTTCCGTGCTATCAGTTCTCAATCCACCCGTGACGCTGAAAACAGAGGATACTTTCAGGCTTTTGCGCTTGCTCCTCGGCTCAGAGGGTCGACGTATATTTGATACTCTAAACCTGCGGGCGTATCTGAGGGTTTTCATCTTTTGACTCTGGTATATATATATATATGCACCATCTGATTACAGATAATGTGCCATCAAAACCATGGCGAAATAAAGGGGCAAACGAGATACAACATTAAGTAAACGAATATTTCGGTTTTACATACACCGCTTTGGGAATTTTTGTGTTTTGGAGTTGAGATTCCAGAAGACGTTAACTAATAGATAACGGAGTTGAACAGCACTGTCTTCACTGATGTCGGTTGCGCGTCATAGCCTCCAACGTTGCTAACGACTAGCCGTCTGAACCGCGTGGTCCCCATCCTGGAAGGCGGACCCGTCCAACGGATGCTAAGCTTGAGGTTGCATTCCTAATGCTCCGTCTCCACGTCATTGGTAGTCTACTGCTGCACTTTTCCGAATCACTTCCGGGGAGCTTAAGTAACGCTCGTTGGGGAAGCCGATAGACCGGCATGCGCAATACGCGGCCGAGCCAACGCATGCTGTTTTGGTGAATAACGTTCTGAAGACTGGCACTATCAGCTCCAAGTACTCCGTATTTCACCTCTGCGTAGCTTATTTGATCTTGCCACCACGTCGGAGCAATCCTTCGTATACAGCGATTGTCAAAGACTGATAACCGCTTTATGTCTTCCGAGCGAATAGTCCAGGTCTCTTCAAGCGTACCAGAGTACTGTACGGACGGAAGCATGGTACACCCTGCCCTTGAGCTTGGGACTGACATCAAGAAGATACCATAGGTGTCTCGTATTGGTGAATACAAGGCGGGCCTTTGCAATCCGTTGTGAGGCCTCATCCCCAACACCGCCACTAGTCGTGATGCAACTCCCTACATAAGTAAAGTAAGATATGCTTCAGAACACGTCCAACAATGGTAAGCGCCGGTTCAGCCAATAATGGAGCAGCGTTTTGCATATTCCCGGCGTGAAGTATAAACCGTACTTAGGCGACTTTATCGCTAAGCGGTCCAAAGCGCTCTGGACGGTTTGTGTATCGTTATCCAGCAAGACGATATCATCTGCGTAATCCAAGTCCGTGGCTCTGTCTCAAGGGAGGAGCCCAACACCGCCGTTCTGGCCACAATCCAGTGTTCCTTGGACGACATATCCGATGGCAAAATAGAACAGGAAAGGTGAAATAGGGCAAATTTGGCGAACACCGCTGGTCCCAGCAAATGAAGAAGAGAGCGTGCCGTAAGACCTGACTTTGCCCGACGTGTGAATGTAAAGGTCTGTAAGCATGGTTATATAATTGTCAGGCACACCTTCGTACAGTAAACATTTCCAAAACGCAGATCTATCCACTGAATCAAATGCCCCTCGGATGTCCAAGAACATTACGATTAGACACAGTGGGTTTAAATTGGGTCAGTGAAGCAGAGTAACTAATCGATAAGTCTACGTGTTTGGTCTGATTGAGGCGAGGTCAAGTGAAGTGGCGTCACTGCCATTGTTAGTCGCGTTGATCTGAGGCCAAGGCAAGGTTAAAGTATGGACGACTTTTTCTGTGCACATAGGTCCGGATTATAGAGCCGGATTGCGATTGCCTCTGCTGTCGACAGCAGGCGACATCTGACTGCCCGTGTGTAACGTCCAGGGAAACAGTAGATCGGTGTGAATGCGTCACGCGAATCGATTTGATGATCGGAGTCTACTAGGTGCGTCAATACTGCACTCGTTACATTCTTCCTCGCGCCGCTCTAGAGCCAAGCTGGGCAATGCTCTTGAGCCCTAACGGACAGTCGCCTGGTCATTTTCCTAATATTCCTTGCTCGACACGAGCAAGAGAATCTGAACATACAGAATGAGGTCTGCGACCGAGGTATCCTGTCTTTAAGTTGTTGGCGCACAATCGGTGTTGAGGTGAAGCTATCGCGGAGATTAGCGGCAGAATACCAACATGGTTCGTGGTTTTGCGTCGAACTGCCGACGTCATCTTGCATCACCACCCCCTACGTGACTTAGGGGTGAACATACACGGTTTTTTCACTTGTCGGCATTAAATGGAAGTAAATTTGCGTTTGATCGTTCAAATCGTGGTCTAAGTCTCGTTGCCGCTTTTCGTGATAATTCTGACAACAGATTGCCCGCCTTACCCTGATGTCATCAGTAAAATGCAGGAAATTTGACTTGATAACATTTGCAGGATCGTTAGTGAAAAAGATGCAGAACCGCAGCCCCAACACCAACCCTTGTGAAACACCGCAGTCCACATCAATTGGATCAGAAAATGAACCTCGAACTGCAACCTAAAGGCACAGCTAAAAGAGGAAGTTTTCTATCCATCCAAGGATAGGGTTTCCAACTCCATATGCTTGTAGCTTTTGGAGAAGAACGCGGTGATCTATGTTATCGAATGCTTTGAAATAGTCCATGAAGCCGACATTAATGCTGGTCCCACTGTCGGCTCTCTCTGTCCAATCGCCACGGGCAAGCAGTAGGTTGGTAGTACATGACCGATGCTGACGAATTCTGTGTTGTCCCGGTGCTATGATGTTAGACCTTTCGAAGTAGCTTATTATAGCCTCCGCTATCATCGGGTCCATCAAAGTTGAGAGCATCTGGAGGAGGATCACTGGACACTATCTGGCTGTCTCTGAACGCTACTACGTTTGAAAATCGGGGTAATGATGCCTTGCTTCCACAGGCTAGGGACCTGCTGTTTGTCCAATCATCTTTGGAAAAATCTCGTTACTGATTCAGCTATCCTCGTAGCTGCTACCTGCAGTGCTTTCGGGGTGTATGTTATCAACTCCAGGGGAACTATGGGTGCGCAACGACAGAAGCTTCCTCAAAATGATCGCAGAATTAAACGTGATGTGTGTACCTACTGACATCTGGGAGAATGAGACTGGTATGTTACGAATGCTGGTAGCACGTCGGAATATTGGGACATATTGAAGCCGTAGAATGTTAGCTGCATCCTCAGGGGTTTGAGCAGAGCCTTCTGCTGATATTAGTGGGGGAACACTACGCCTCATATTCCGGAGACTATTCACATGTTTGTACAGAAGCTTTTGCAAACACGAAAACTTTCCGCTGGACTCTGCTGGTGTACTTATTTGTCGTCACGTTTAAACTTGGTACAGTGATTACGATACACAACATAGTTATTCCAGTTGTCGGGGGTAGGGTTCACTCTATACACATGCCACGCGGCGTCTCTTACTATCATGTGTATTCGGGTTCTGCTCCGAAAGAATAACTGTGTCCTAGCAGAACGAAGGCGCTTGATGACTGATGCAGCTTTAATCAGATTACTAACCTTGCCAGTAAAATCAGTCAAAGCACTGCCAATGGAACAGTCGTCCGAAAAATTCCAGCTGGCATCTCCCACAAGTTCTGCTAGCTTGTCGTAGGGAGTGATTGTTCGAAACAAGTTAGTATGTACTTGTGGATACTCCGCATAACACATGAAGTCGTAAATTGTGATTACGTGGTCGCTCCGCTCCAGAGGACTGGCTAGCTTAGGTTCCTCATCTATGAGCTCTTTGTTCACGAGCACTAATTCGAACACAGATGGTTTATTTCTGACTCTGAATCGGGTGGGTGAACTGACATGGCTAAAGAGCGGAATGCAAGCAACATACTCTTACAGCTTGGTCGTTGGGGATGCGGAACTTCCAAATCATCTCTTTTAAGCCGCTTGAAATGAGAACATGGCTGTATCGTCCTCCTAAGACCCTCTCCATGGGTAATGCTAGGCGGGTGTTCATCTCTGGGGTGGACATGTGGAGACGCTAAACAACGGCCAAAAAGCGTGTCGTTGCGACTCAGTCAGAGTCTGCGCCAGAGTGAGTCTATGATCAGCATTTACGGATAGGCCACCGGTTCGCACTGCAGGTCCTTGCGGTAGTATAACATTACCCCCGCCTTTGATAGCTCAATCGTTTCGGAGAAGAGACCTGCCATTTATCGCGACTTCGGCATCGGTAATTTCTGAGTGCAACCAGGTTACCTTGACGAATATGAGGTCCCAGGCATGTGATGCTTGATGTGCCGCAGTTTGGCAAGCTTTTTCAGGGGACATTGTGCATCGGTGTAATGCAGGAATGTTTCTCTGTTTTTAGCAATGAATCGTGGGATGGGTGTTTTACATAACATGTTGTGCCGACCGGTGAATGGTAGGCACAGCAGTCAGGCTAATCTCTAGGATCTCCAAAAGTAGCCAGAGAATACGCACCAAATTAGCACAGATTGAAAAATACACCAGAAGAAGAATATTGATGCACAATTTACACAGAAAACACGTATAAGGCAGTAACCAGGAGGCGAAGGTAGAATCCAGGACACGGTACCTCAAAAATCCGCGGGGTCCGTGGGTACAGCTGGCAATTCATTCGTGATCCGACTGGCCACTATAATGACTGCATGTACTGCTGCGTGACCCAAATGGCTTGATGTAGGGAGGTCGAGGAATCAAGACGCGGAAACAATGTTGACAAATTTTTTTATTTACTTTGCATCCCTCATCTACACGACGGAGCACAATGTGTGCAAATCCTTTTGGTGAAGGATTTTTTCTACCTGATAGTAGTGCCCATAGCATGGTCCAACACCGTCTGTGAGAGCAACTTGTTGTGGCGCCGTGACAGTAACATTGTATCACTCCATGGAAAGCCAACGATCGCAGTTTTTCGTCACTTCGAGATGGGACAATGTGGTTTGGAAACGAGTGACTAATGACAGTGAAGGTCCCTGGGATAACGTCTTAGGTTTTTTTTAACTCAGCTGAGACGAGGACAGCTATCGGCTAGTTGTTGCAACAGCACCGAACTGGCATGGAAAACATCCATATGTAGCGCAACTAACAGATAATGAGTGATACTTTTTGTTGGAGTAGCAGACAAACGTGAGGAAGTCTATGTAAAGGTTAGGTGGCTAAACGTGTTTTGTTGTGATCGAGAATTATCGATAGCTTGAACTTATGCTAAAGCAAAATGTGACTACAGGGACCAACCCTGTCCCCTGCAGTTTGGTAACTTGCATGGCAGCGGAGAATGAGCACTAAGTTATGACGGTCAGCTCACATCGTCTATGGTTCAGCAGGTTGAAGTGTTGTTTATGAAGGGTCGTATTAGAAAGGCTATGCTTTCAAACAAATTTCCCGTGTGATGGTATTCTGATTTCATCTGACTACGACTAATCGCTTCCAATGATGTGCTATTTTGGCTATGGACGTGTCCATATTGGCACAATGGAACTTGCTGGCTAGTATTCTGAAACCTTTATGCTACTTTGGTTTTAATCGATTGAGATGCTGGGTGATAAAATATGGAAAAGTCATATAACCTCAATTTATTTCGTAACATAATACAACAGATGCTGAGCAAATACGTGTTTGCGACTTCTATGTGAGGAATTCGATGGCGAAACCACATGTCACCATCTCGAGCTATTGTCGGAGCATCATCAGTGGTACGAAGGGTATAGCTGACACTGTATAGGCGTTCATAGTGTTTAACCGCTTTCCACCTGCTTGTTGCTGCTCTTTCCCTATTGTTGGTGTTTCACAGTAAACATATTGGGTGCTTTTGTAGCAAGGATATGCGAGCACCACCAGCAATGGTTGAGGAGCAATGCAGAGAGAAACACGAGAGGGCCGGTAGAGGCACTTAGTAGGGACAGAGATGAAACAAGTGGCTGTTACGTCAACCGATTAATGAATGCGTACACACCTACAAAACGAGGCCGAGTCAGATAGATGCTAATAAATACTAAGAAAACCGAGATGAGAACTCCGTTTGCTTTTCCGCATCCTGTGAACATGGGTGCCACGAGGTAGGCCCGGTCATGTTGGTGGTTTTTTAAAGTTTTCCGGTGTACAACTAAATAACCAACTTAAATCAGGAAGGCTGTGAGCTAAACTAGACACGAAACGTATGAGACGGGAAGCATCTGAAGCCACTAAGGTTACGCGATGATACAAAAAACATAAATGTACAATAAAGACAGTGGTTATGGTCATCAGCCGCGTTGTATGCTCAGTATGCAGTATGCTAGTTAAAGCGTGCAGTTGACGGTGAGCGTGAAATGCAAGCATGTGAAGGAATATTCGTTGCGGGCGATCCGTGCCGCCCTCACAGTCACAAGAGCGCGCTCCTGCAGCCACAAATGTTGCATGCGCGTTTGCTTTGAGTGTTAACATTCATTGTACTCTAATCAGCAACTCTGGACCAGTGAATACCTTGGCAAATTCATCAATGTTTCGGATTACAGGGCGAGAAGTATTACAGATGGCCTTGCCACTCACTTTGACCTTCACACACTAAGAATCTCAGACGTCATAGTGTTACGGTTGCCTGTAGACACAGCTTGATGACGCTTTGCAATCACACGGTTTGTGCGTGAAGGCGAGGGCAGTAAAAGGGGGTGCGAAAAGGGATATTTGACATAGTTACCTATACACTGGTGCGACAACCAAATGCTTTACCGTGTCACAGGAATGCAAGGGCATTTAAACTGTTACATTTAACTATGGCGCTTATAGACAATTACGCAATATTTAAAAGGGGAAAAGATGGAGGGACAGAAATGGGACACTGCCTAATTGTCTCCCCTCTTCGACTGCCATATGAATCTCGGAGTTCCGTCTTTTATTCCTTTTGGTTTCGCTGAATGATACTATTAAAGTTTTCAAAAAACGGCATTGCTTCCCATCGACGAGCACAGTGTATTTTTGTAGCGTTCACCGTGGCTTATCTTTTTAGTTTCTATTGTGCAAGATGCTATTTAACATGCCTAATGCATTCCGGCAGTTTATTCCATTTAATTCAATACATCATCAACATGAAATTCTCCATTGTTTAGTTTGACACCTCGGCACACATAGCTTCCATGCATCGTTAATGAAGTTGTTCCGCTGGTCTATGTACTCGCCATAGACCACAATGTGCACTGTCACTTTGATGACCGATATAGATCACAAGAGTTAATTATCAGCATTTACAGTCACAAAGGATCACAGCCAAGCTCTTTACATCCTTTACACTTGTTTAATAGAGTGAAGTAGATGCATCGTGAACCTCTTCCTCATCCCCACTTTTATCAGATCACTGTATAGTACTGCACATAACTCAACTATGAAGCTATGAAACCATGGAATATAAAAATCAAACTCGTCTTATAGGATGGTCGAGATGAATATAGCCAAAGCTGAAAAATGCGGTTCAATACCTTTTGAGAGTGAACTGCAGAACACACCGAGTGGGTTTTGATAGTAATCCTAAGTCCATCTGATAAGGTGACACATGCGCCATGCATGGCTTAACCCAACTAACACGTGGGACCGAACATGTCTGTTGGAATGAATGTCGGAAAGCCCTGAGTGACCGCTTTTTCTGCCTCTGGCCGTCCCAGTGAGACACATGTGGGACGAATTTCCAGTGCAGCCTTAACGCATACCGTGAATTAATATTTTGTGATGGCCAATATCGTCGACAATCAGTGGAAAGCGATTGCAAAATTGTTAAAACGCATTACTGAAGCCCGGAAACAACACACGATACGATCGAAGAGCTCAGCACATTAGTGCCACAAATTGGCCATTCCTTGCCGAAGACATCCGAAAGTCGTCTGGCTCAAGTTCCTCAGCAAATCTAATCCACTGATTACACAAGTTGCAGAGACGTGTTTGCAGTGGGTATAAAATAAGTTATTCGTAATGAGCTGAACTATAAAATAAATAATAATGCGCAACACCTTATGATGGGTGCATAGAGTAGCGCCAATGCCAGAACATTGAGACAAGTACGTGGCCCAACATAACAGATTCACCCAACTGCTCCTAAAAGACAAAACCGCATATCAACAGGACCTCAGGAAAACTTTCAGCACTAAGCACAATCAGATGGACAAGCAAGGAGTACCTTCAATCCGGATGGCTATAAGAGAAGCAATCGCGCTACGGATCAATGGGACAATGGCTTATATGGGTAAAATAGCTGAAGCTCCACAAGTATCACTGGATGGTCATGGTGAATAATGCAAAATATGGAAAACTTGTCAGAAACATATGTTTACACCTGTGGACTCCCACAGGTATACGCATTATAAACGGTAAATATACCGTAAATCCCTGAAGAATGACGACAACTGGGACGTTGCTAAAATTCTGCCGCCTCCCGGTGAACACATATAGGAGGGATATAAGTTGGAACGTACTATGGGAGCTGACCGTCAGTGAAACATCGATAGACATTAGTGTTTAGGCATGAGCAATAGGTCATGGGAGGATGTGTAGGGAAATGAGTGCACACGAAACTCGGGTTTTGAACTTTACCAGTGTAGGATCACATGTAACGGATTGCGGTAGGGAATTCCATGCTTGGATAAAACGTACCTAAAAGCATTTCCGACGGCATTCTCAACGACTGCACTGTTCTTCCAACCTGAGCTGGTGGTCTCACAGATGATTGTTAGAACTGACCTCTAGCAAACGACGTCACGTGTGGTCGGGATACCTCAAAACCTGGTAAAACCAAATAAGGTGTTCACGAAATCGCCCGTATCGTCCGTTGAATACCCAGAGCACTCAAAGCCTTTGTTCGTACAGCAAAGGACTCAAACCCCCGACACTCTTGGTTGCTCTGCTTTTGGGTATCTTCAAGGCGATGTGATCTCTCCTCAGCCATGGCTGTCAGACCTGTGTTATGTAAACAACATGTGGACATATGTATGAGATGGAAGACTGTTGAAAATGCGACTGGTGAAATCGGCTGAATGCACTCCGTAGGATGCAAACGTGTTAGCTGCCTATTTCCAATACCATATATTCCCAAATGTCAGAAGGTGTCGTCATCAAAAGATGTTCCAGGTTTTGTCGCCCCGCCGCCAGGACTGGCTCACATTTCTTTTATCGTTGAAGCTGTCTTGCAAAAGCTTGCGTCTTTGCGCAACCACAGCTCCCCAGGTGTCAATGCCATTCACTCAGAAGCACTGGGAGTAGCAACCAGACAACTGGCAGTACATTTGGCTTCGTCGTTTCAACACTACTTAGACTAGCACCAGGTTCCTATTATGTGGAAGCTTGGCATAATAACTGCGATTTACAAAGTCGTAAAATGAACTGCGCCTTCAAACACCGCCCAGTATCGCCTCTCCCTGTAGTGTTTAAGGTCACGGAATCCATCATTACCGCTACACTGGTGTGCTACCTGTAAAACTGCAACATCATTGCGCCCGAGCAGCGCGAGTTCCGTGGAAATCGATTGTGCACAGCAAGTGCATTAATTGCATGAAGTAGTTGACCCGAGTCTGCTGATGCTGGGGAGAACATTGATGTGTTCTATTTAGATTTTCCAAGGCAATCGATTGTCTAAATCATCGGTTTCTCCATTCCACGCTTCATTACTACGGCATCGTGACCCTCTCTTGAGCTGGATTGTCAACTTTCTCCTCCAAGCACCATTATCTGACTCCATACAAGGTGTGTGTTGTTCCTCAAGACTCAGTTATAAGGCCACGATTGTTTTCGGTATTTATCAATGACCTCGCACAGGCAATGGTTTTAGAGTTCGTACTGTTAGTCGGCTATATCAAGTTTTCGCGTAGGACTCAACCATATGCCGACCAGCGTTTACTTCAGAGTGGCCGTGGCACGATTCATCGGTGGTCAATTATAATGTACTGCGTTTAAACGTGGGCACATGCAGGGTACCCTATATACGACACCCTATCTGCTACCAAAACAGGCTGAGAACGCATGTATTGCCGCGAGCTTTCGTCGACCGGGATCTGGATGTGCTGATTTAAGATAGTTTAGGTTAAGCCATGCAATCCGAAAAAGCCTTCAAAATTGATAACCAACACGTCGGTCTGTTACGACGGGCACAGATAAATAGACACCTCTATTTTCTGACAGATGCTCAGTGTGTATGTTGGCCTTTAATCTGTATACACAATTCAAGCGTGACGTTCATTCCTGAAAAACAACATTACAGTATTGCACCAACCTCAACGACCGGCTTCCAGATACATCCCTGGAATGCGCCATGCATCAGATAATCGGATGCAGAAGCAATTGCGAATATTTAGCGGAAAGTATCGCCGTCTACAAGACGACTTCATTACGGCGTATTTGATTATACGCAATCCAAATTGTGTGTGCCGCTGAGTACTGCAACTCAGCAGTGATACGAACATGAGAAGTCACTAAATGAAGCACATAGAGCAATATAGTCGTCTAGAGTGTCACAGGAATTTCTTATCTATTCGTGTGTGTCATCCGTGGAACGCTGTCCGCCAAATCAGTCGTTTCCACACTTACACTAGCCATTTAGAAAAGTAGGTTGGATGATGTACTCAACCGCTTAGTTTTTGTTATCTAGCACTATCAGTCCGTGCTCGTTGCTGAAAATACCTTGGATTTATTACTTGTCCTCTATTAGAGTTGTGCAGCTGTACGAAGCGCAGGCTACCGTATTACAAGCGATAAATCCACCCGCGTAAATGTAAAATACGAACTGCATATTTTCAATAACGTTTTCCGATGACCCACCAGACCACTCAACGGGGCTTTTCAAGCAGTACTTCTTAACTAGTAAAAATTCATTGTTCATTGTTCATTGACCTGAATCGAGTGAACTCCATGTGCACCTACTCACTGTTCCGACTGAACCTGCCAATCTGATCAGGGGCAATCGTCCGCATAACAACAAGTCATTTAGTGAATGGAGACTTTGTCGGGTTGTGTCGAGTCGTAACAGTGATTAAAAGGAAGTTTTCTTTTATACTTAAGGTCGTCGGCACAAATCCTATTTTGTCTGACGAATCTTAGTCATTCCATGTTGCGTGCGTAAGTGCTTCAAGTGAACTCAAGAGAAGCACCTTTCGGTGAATCTATCTACTACTCTCTTTATTCGCCGGTACCCGAGATACTTACGCATGATGGATCGTAAAAATTGGCTCACGACCCACATCCATGACGTTGTAGTTGTGAGTCAGTGCTCTTGGACAACGTTGTGGCCGCCTGCATCTCAAGGCTAAACCCATACAAAAGCTACAATGGATGCGGTCCGAAGATAGTAATCGTGTCGCTTCAAAACGGGTCACATAACACTAAGTGCACTGGAAAGCTAGCAGTCACCTTAGCCCTAATGGCTTGCATGAGCTAAGCTGCAGTTGTGTAAATTTCCGCCCCCATACTGTGCTTCGTTCATGACAGGCGGCACCACTTCCTCGTTGTTCATGTAATCCAGGGATGTCCAAAGTCCGGCCCGCGGGCCTTATCATGAAATAATGAATTCAAGCTGCATTTTTCCCGTGCAAACAATATCAGACAGAGTAAAAAATATTGTAGATGTTATGAGTACAAGATTCATGGTCGGCAGATGCTAGCACAAATCAAGGATGCACTATTGTTTATCTTTCATTAACTGGGAAATTGCAAACCTAGTGCTTTTAGGAAATGCGTCTTGACCAAATTAAAATTGGGTTCGTTAAATTTTTATGTATATGACTACCTAAAGCTAACCCGTTCTGAGAAAAGGAGCTTTGTTTTATAAGCGAATTCGGGCTATAAATTTTTACTGTGATAGAGTTTACTTTGTATTTCTTTTGACACAACCTTTTCACTTCTCTGATTATTTAATTTCATCAAAAGCAAAAGTTTCCTCATCCAATTTCACCACTCCCAGGATAAAAAGGGTTTGAGCTGAAGTGAATAAAAGAAAAGAAGATTCGTTAACTTTCTATGTACATGATTTTCATTCCTGTTCTATGACGAATAATGCGTCTAAACTAGTTAATGATAAAGGACACCGCTTCCAGGAAGAGTGGAAATTTGAGTATTTTGCGCTGAACGACTGACCAAATAGGCGTGTTTGATTTGTTTGGAGAGTGCAGTTGTTTTCAAGAAATGCAATCTCGACCTTATCAAATGTGGCATACTATCTATGACAAGTTGACTAAAAATGAACGGGTTGAGAAGCTTGAATAACCTCACTTACAATTAAAAAAATTATGTCACTATTGGTTAGTATCTTAATGTTAGACTGAATATGGCTCATTCCATTTTCACCTCACAAAATGTGGCCATCCTCACGAAAAGTTGACACACCCTAGTCTAGTCTATGTCCTTATAGTCTGGTCACGTGTGTGTCACCTCATTTGCTTCCTGTCCACTGCTTTTGCGATGACGCTGTTCACCCGAACCAGCAGCTAACATATGGAATTTCAGTGTGTCACTTACGAAAAGCCATATGATGAAAAACGTTGTTGGTGCTACCTAGAGATGGTAATCCACATCGACGTATTACTCACGTAACATTTAATCGCCGATACATTGAATGGCCAGACGACAAGTAAGTCATGTCATTGCCTACAATAGATAAGTTAGTAAATGGCCACCGAAGCCAATTGCAATATCCCTACTAGCTGACAGCAAAGTATTCACCTGAACAGACGGCAGGGTTATTAGAAATCTCATCACTCAATTTCGGTGGATAATATCAAAATCTAGTTGGCGAGATTCATGGTGCACTCCAGATTAAAAATTCTGTGGTATATAAACATGTTGTGGGGGAAAACGAGGAACGATACGTCTGTTACGTCTCCGTTATTGCAGTACGTAATCTGCGTCTTTAGTTTGTCCATAATACACATACATTTCACATCTAAGCACTGACACTGGGATTGTGGTTAAGAGATTGTTATTGCAGATTTTTAACCTTATGCATGCTTTGTCACCATTTACAAAACTCAAAACAGCTTCGAACCGCATCTATCGCTCACACTTCTAACGCAGGCGAAACGGGCTCCTATTAAATCACGCCTTCGCTGTCCTCGGGAGCATACTGTGTGCCACCTGTGTTCACGCCAATCAGGCCGCCTTGCTGTTCACTGGCCGCTTCTTCTTGGGTCTCAATTGTGGTATCACGACGGGAATCGCTCCGATGTATCTGGCTGAAGTTGCACCTCGCGAACTCCGTGGAACGGTTGCAGCATGTAATGCTCTGGGTATCACCTTAGGCGATGTGGTCGCGTACTTAGCCACACTGTCCAGCACACTGAACACGAACGAATTATGGCCCATCGCATGCGGATTGTGTGTTGTGCCAGCGGCAATCTCCCTCCTCATTCTGCCATTCTGTCCAGAGAGCCCGCGTTTCCTGTTTATGAAGAATGGCGATGAGATTGCGGCACGGAAAGCTTTTTGTCGTCTCAATTCCAATGAGAACGTTGAAGCGCTTGTGTGTGAATTAATGGAAGAAATGGCGAGTGTCAAAACCAAACCTCAATTTAGGTTCACACATCTGTTCACTCGAAAGGATCTCCGCATGCCGGTATTGCTTGCGTGTCTACTTGTGTATGCAACAACAGTTCTCTGGTATAAATGCGTGAGGCGGAACAGTGTTGTTACTACTCTTATGTTACTGGAAATATGCGTTTTCTTTAATCGTCACATACACAAACTCTATAATTAACCAGGGTTAATTTATCCACTGCCACTCCCAGGCAAGACCAAGTGGTTGCGCTCCCAGTATTTTTGTTCGCGAATCGTACTAACGAAGCCCGAGCCCATAGAGTCTTCTTCAAAACCAGGCTGCAGTTTCCGCATCACTTCTTTACTGCGGTCCGCGCAATGTCCACTTACATTTGCGGGGCGCCAGCAATAAAGCTTGCTTAAATATCTCGAATTTGTATCCAAAAGATTTTGTGATCACTATCTATCCGACTAGATACAGGCTGATATATTTATTTACGAGTTAACTGCTGGCTGGATATTTTTCTTTTTTGAGGCAGGATGCCACAGTGGAGAAAGAAATCTTTATCTTCACTTGTTTGAATAGTCCGTTTAACTGTACAATGATTGCGCTGAAGCGTACAGTGATGATCAGCTCTGTATACTACGAAGAAGCGCTATTATCACAGTTAGCTCAGTGCATTGCGTCGAAATCGCATCCATGAGTGGTACCTTGGAACTGTGTTTTCCCATTAACTCCTGCTTTGTTCCACAAGATTGTAGCCTGGGTAAACTTTGTACCTTACGATTCTCCCTTGCTCGTCGAACCACTGTGATGTGACAAAGTAGCTCACTGCGAATAATCATTCAACTGGGCCTTATAACCGTGTTCTAAATACTGGCATATCGACTAAGCCCCAGTCATTCGGTATATTGCACTAACTGTTACTGGTACGTCTGAGTAGTTCGAAATCGAAGCATAGGCCTGTAACCAGCGGCGTTTATCAGGGTAGCGTTCTAGCTCCTCTACTCTTTCTACTGTATGTTCACTTGTTACATTGTTTCTCTCACGGCAGACCATTGCTTTTTGCTGTTGATATTAAAGTTGTATTCCCACTTGATGCCAACGGAACAGTTAATGATCTGTCTCATATCCAGAGCGAGCTTAAGGCTTTAGCTTGGTGGTTCGACCTTCGGAGAATTGAATTTTCCCCCGCAAAAAATGTCATTTCGTAACGGTGTATGCTTCCGCCCAATACACTTGCAGGAAAAGGGGAACTGCTTGGCAAGTAAAAAAGAAACCTTTTATGGTGTTGCTCATCCCAACACGGGCACCCCAAGACCGCGGTTTCGTCCTGGTTAGGACTCATCAGTTGGAGATAGCCTGAGTTGGGCTGGAACTCAGAGCCTAGTGGCTCATGGTTGACACCATGAGCACTATGCCACTGAGATCCGCGAGCAACGCTTGATACAGCGGAAACGAATTCAAAGATGGACTTGGAGAATCCGCTGGTGCTTGGGTTGCTACAAGCAACCTCTATTGAGGCTTCGGTTCACTTGAGGTGGACTTCGGCCATTCCGATCTTAAAGACCGTAAGTAAAAAGTGGCATAGTGCTCATGGTGTCAACCATGAGCCACTAGGCTCTGAGTTCCAGCCCAACTCAGGCTCTCTCCAACTGATGAGTCCTAACCAGGACGAACCCGCCGTCTTGGGGTGCCCGTGTTGGGATGAGCAACACTATAAAAGGTTTCTTTTTACTTACGGTCTTTAAGATCGGAATGGCCGAGGTCCACCTCAAGTGAACCGAAGCCTACAAGTACTTTATAGTACATGGCTTAGAAGTATCCACAACAAAATAATAGCACTTCACCAAATATGTCCGATATAGCATAGCTAAGGCCAGATCAGTCATTAGCTACATTTGCAAGTCGCTTATGCATAGGAAATCTAGACCTGCTTTATATACTTCCTGTGCTCAACCGATGCTAGAATACTGATAATTGGTGTTCACCAACTCGAAGAAAAGTGGCCGAATAGCAAGTAAGAGAATGCGACGTCCATTTACGATGCGCTAACCGGAATCGTTAAAATGACGGTAGATGTAAACAGTTCCAGTTGGATCGTTTTGTGGCTCCACAGGTTCAAAGTCATCTTCGTATTTCTATTCCAGACGCTAAACAGCTGAACCGTAAATACAGAGCTCTTTGTTTGGCGGAACGGTGCCTAAAATTATCCACTACGAACGAGCTCGTATTCGATTTTCTTACCAAAAGCTCATACTAGCACGAACTGTAGTTGTTTCTCCTACACATACCAATGATTTACAATGTGCCTCACTACTTCACGCATAGTTCTCAATAAAACTGTGTCGGCGTTCCTTGCAGAACAAAAGTTATGAGAAAGAGGTCCAGACCAATCCTAATTTTACACCCTGGCAATAAATCTAGACATGTTGTTCGCTTTTATCATTACAGTTTGGACCAGATAACAACCGGTAACATTAATGCAGCCATTAGTTGACCTGCTTTGTACTGGCACTGGAACTTCATGCAATGCGTACTGCCCAAGCAAAACGTTTGGTGGGCAGAATCCAGTAAACGCATTAGTAAAATACAAGCATACACATACCGCTTAAATGCTGCTACAGTTAACCCCTAATAAATGGCGATGAATAACAGGCAAACTTTGCTTTGTTGTGCTTCAGGTGTACGTAGAAGCTGTTCATCTACAGGCGTCCACCTGCCTCCTGATCTAAAGTCATCCACTCATCTCTTAACCTTGTCACTTTTTCTTTCCATGAATTTGCCGGAAGTGACGCACAACTCTGAATATTCATTACTAGGTCTTGGCGTACCCGCCGTGCGTCTGAATTGCGACAAGCAATCCAAACGGAGACCACAGTGTTGAGAGAAAGCTGCTCCGAAACTCTCCACTTCGCATGCGGTCGCAGGGATCGAAACGACATAGGTTTGATTCAAAGTAAACTGTAGCCACAATCTAGATTACCTGTCGCAATCGGGACACACGGCGGGTACTCCAAGATGTCTTATCTTTGCACGATAGCCAGCCGTTTGTGACGGTATGTTGTCTACACAAGGTGTAGGCGCCTTGACACTGAATGTTTGCTTAGGGCATTAAGATTTTCAGTTAAGTCCTCCTTCTCTCCCTCTTCTTATTCTTTATTTCATAGGTCCTCATGGTTGTATGGCAGCGAAGCATCAGTTCAAATGGCTGATGTACTGCTGTTGATGATGGTGATGATGAATCCAAGACGCAATAATGAGATTCTAACCGCTGTGTCAAGTGCTGCTGGGAGCTCTGGCCTAGTGACCAAAACGAGAGCCGTCAACCACTGTGTTGAGCTCCGCTCTCAGCTCATAGCCAGACCAAAAAACGAGTAATTGCCCATCTTTCACCGGTCAGCACGTCATACCCAAAACACACATCCCACGACTCATTGCTACGAACGGCAAAACTTCCCTGCATGTACATCACAGCACATGGTCACCTGAACAAGCTTGCCGAGCTACGGCTATGTCACGCATTATAATTAAAAATTGGCTGTATTCAGAAATTACCGACGCCGAAGTAGTAATACATGGTATGTCCTTCATTCGAAACGATCGCCGCTGCAGGACAGCAAGGTAATTATATACTATCGCAATGACCTGCAGTGTGAGCCAGGGGAACATTCGGAAATACTACTCAGAGACTCGCTCTGATGTAGCCTGCGACAAAGGCGCAACGATACCTGCTTTTGGCAGTCGCTTAGCGCCCCCACTAATGTCTACTCCGTCTGACACTAGTATTAAGGAGGGTACATCGACGAGGATACAGCATGTTCTTATCTCCGGAGAGTTCAATGTTCACGGTTCGGAAATTCCGGCTTTTCTCAACGAACAATTCAAGACAGACCTATAAGACCTTATTGCATTTAGCCATGTCAGTTCGCCCACCAAATTCAGAACGGGAAATAAGACATTCGTGCTGGACTAAGTGCTCACGAACGAAGAGCGCATAATCAAGAAACCACAACTAGAGAGCCCACTGGTGCGGAGTTATCATGTAAGAATAGTTTTACGACTATGTGTGTTATGATGCACATCCAGAGGACATAGTGATGTTGAAGGTTTGTATACAAATCGGTTTGGTAGGTTTATTGTGCAGTTCGCCCTTGACACAAGAGCTTCTCAGCCAGGTGTAGGCGAACGTTGCCGCATAAACCTACCAACCGATTTATACAAACCTTCTGAATCATGAAATCACAGTGGTCCAACATATTCCAATATATTGAACATAGTGAGTTATTTCGAACAATCACCACGACGACATACTCACAGAACTTGTTGGGGATGCCATTCGGGCTTTTTCGGACAAGTGCTACACTGATACTGCATGGACGGAGTTTCTTTGCAAATTCAACAATCTGATTAAATCCGCACCACCAATCGTTAGGAGCGGAACCCGAAAACGCATAGCGTTAAGAGACGCAGTGTGGCATGTGTATGGGGGAAAATATAACCCTGACAACTGGAGCTACTATGTAATGCATCGTAAGCACTGTACCACACTTGAAAGTGACGACAAATTAGTACACCAACAGAGTCTAGAGGAATGGTTTTTGCTAACAACAAGCTTCTGTACTGGTATGTGAATATACGCCAGAACGTGAAACGTGGTGTTCTCCCATTTGCCTCAGTAAATGGATGTGCTTAAGCTACAGAGGTTGAAGCCAAAGTTCTGTGGCTGCAAAATACTAAAATATTTCGATGCGCCACCAGCATATGTCACATACCAG
>OX104067.1:89269731-89297303 GCA_944474145.2 Dicrocoelium dendriticum
GAACAAATTAATTGAGTAGACTCACGTTGAATGCCCACCCAGATTATTTCTGTTGCCCAAGAGGACAACTTGGCCGAGGAACGTTACAGAGGGTCAAATTATCGCGAATTCCTTCCATGTGAACTCTGATCCATTGTTGGCACAAGTGATTCATGCATACCAATTGGAATGAAATCCAGGCGCATCTGTCTGATGGAGGTTGATGCAGTGATAATGGTCAACATTGGGATGACCTATGATCTGCCGTCAACTGGATAGTTGTGGTTCTGTAGGGTCTCATGAAGATCTTTTTGAAAAATCTGCACATACACGGATGGAGCCATTAGCCTTTCGTACTACCACAATGAGAGCAGCCCAGTCAGCGTAATCGACCGGTTGTATGACATCTGCTATCTGTGGACGATTAAGCTCTTGCTAAACACTGGTTAGGGCAGAATACGATACTGGACGTTTTGGACAAGAAACTGGTTTAGCATCTGTTCTCATCTGTAATTGGGTCTTCAGTTTTGTACACCGTCCGAGACCCTCCCGAAAAACTTCGTACCGCTGAAATAACCGCAGTAAAATCGTCTGCTGAAGCGCTGCATCGATAATTATGGGTGGAACGTTGATACCCAATGTCAAGTTGCACACTTTATCAATAAGGATACTCCAAAGCTTGAGCTTATCTAACCAATCAATACCAAGAATGTTCAGCCCTGGTTGATTAGTGAGGTAACATACAGACTCAAACGTTTGGTCACTGTAGGTTACCAAACGTAACGCACCATCCAATCCGAGAGTAGTTCCAGATGCACTAAGGGCAGTTTATGGTGTTGGCAAAACTGGAGTAGGTCCGATGACTACCCAAATGGATTGTGAAATGATGGTGATTTTCGATCCAGTGTCTAACTGAAAAGTTACGGCACATCCATTAACAATCACTGTCAGGTAGCGCCTGCCGGGATATCGCGTTGATCTGATGGGTAGCAACAATGCTGCGGCTAGCCTTCCTCTGTATTGGCTTGTAACATCTTTTGCTGGAATTGTCAGTTTTAGTCGAGTTGTGTGGCTTGCAGAAACCATCTTTGTGACCAAAACATTGACATTGGTTACACCGATGTCGACGAAAAGTGCACTGTGATGCATAGTGCTATGCGCCGCAGTTTCAACATCTTGTATGCCGCTTTTCGGACTCCCGCTCGTTTGATCTGCCCGGTCTGACATCCCTCATATTTATCTGCCGCTTTTCCACCATACTGAAAAATGCGTCAGCTTAAGCAGGCGTTGACACTCCTCAGTCATCTTCTGCAACGTGACGTCTGGGTCTTGCCTCAGTTTGGTGAGGAGTCGTGTGCGGATCTCCGCTTCTGTCGGAGACTGTGGACCAGAGATGAACATCAGACACTTGGGCTGTGTCTCTGTCATGGATGCCACTTTAAAGCGTTTGCACTCTCGGTTAACAATACCTGCATAAGTAATGTACCAATCCATGGAGTGTTTGACCTTTTATAAACAGTGACAGTGTGTGCTGAAGAGTGAGGAACGTTCACCAAAGATCTGAGTGAGACACTGCACCGTGTGATCGAATGAAAAATCACGTGGGTGTTTTGGCAAAAGATAATTTACAAAACGGTCTTGCTTCGTGACGCCAACTTACGCAGCGGTGTTCTTGATCGCCATGAATTCTCCTTGTCACCAAACCCAACCGGAAATATCTTCTCATAGCGTTTGAACCAGGACTCAAATGTACCACCAGATGAAACATGTTGAAGAACTGAATTGTATACACAATCGACTCCAAAGTGGTTTCTTCATCATGTGGCACCTTGTTCTTGGAAATCTGCGAGAGCTTACGAGTCACAGTGTCGAGTAGACGGAGTCGAGCGGCTTCGAACTGCGTCTGCTGTTGTTGTTGTTGTTGTTGTTGTTGTTGTTGTTGTTGTTGTTGTTGTTGTTGTTGTTGTTGTTGAAGAATCGCACGGAGATCGTTTGCTGAGATTGTCATTTTAATTGTCACTTCCGTCGCCAGTTGATTTGACCTGAACTACTCCAAGTAGGTGGATGAAAGACTAGATCGTGGAAATGACCAGGTAATATTGATACAACGTGAGCAAAAGTCAAGCGTCAACATATGCTCCGTAATGGCTGAGTTATACTGTTCATTAATGGGTAACTCACTGGTGATTGGTTGGGCAGTGACACAATCTGTTTGGATCAGGGGATAGCTGGGATCGGGTGCTGTGCAGTAATTTGGCTTAAACTTCCGTATATGACAAAGAGTCCAAACGTACTCAAAACTGTCATGGAGTGCAGTGTGAGTGAGCAAACAGCACCGAAGCGCATTTCTGAAATTGTTGGTCTTGTTATTTTCACGAAACAATTATTTGTCAGCCTAAAGCTGCCTTGGACGTAGGTGTGAACTTCCGTCATTCGTTTTGCACCTTAAGCTTGTCTGGTTACACCCACTGTTAGCTATATCTATGCTTATCGGTTATTGTTAATGGTACTGAGGAGACAATACGAAATGCATGCATCTACCAGCCTTCGTCTTCTTTCCGTGCTTTTCAGAAACTAGATAGTTCTAACAATTCAGCACCAATCTATCTCTGTTTTTCATTTCAGCAAGCGATCAAAGGCTATTCCTTCGTACCATTTCTAGTAGTTGTGTTGCTCTGCTGGGTGTTCATCTTTATGTACATGCCGGAAACACGGAACCGCAAATTCGACGAAGTTGCTCGTGGGTTGGCCCGTGAGCGAATGGTTATTGGAAGGCAGGCACTCAGCGACCGGCTTGGTTCACGAAGACCAGGAACAAATGATGCTTCGAACAAACGACTGTTTGTCAAGGGAAAATGGCTCCCCAGTGAATTGTACTGCTTTACGGAGGCCACGGATCCCTGAAAAGTTCCATGTCATTCGGGATGACAATTGACAACAACGTGTGTCAAACTGGCCATGCTAACAGCTTACACGTCAGTTTTAAACATTGCTTTTATAAGGTGCTTCGTATTTACTCGTGTTTTTTAACCTTCCGGCCACACGCATTGCTGATTTTGAGTGCTCATGAAAACGTATATACTGTCTCTGGCTACATTGACTTCGACAAAGCTAGTTGCTACATTTGGGCGCTTTGTACATCGTCTAGGCGATTCTTCACTATTTCTGGTTGTACGGAGCCTTTACGGTTTGTCTGTAATTCGTGTTTTATTTTCTTAGCAGTTGAATGGTAACTGCTGCTTTTACTTTTAATATTTTTTGTCCCATCATCTCACAAACTACATAACTCAGTCACAATTCAAGATCATGTGAACTTTTCGGCTTCTTTCATCACCGTGGGTCGTACGGGAAGTGACCCACCCAAATGAGTGAGTATAAGTGAATGCACTTGCATATTTTTTGAAATGGGTGCCTGCCACACTGAGGTTATAAAGATGACCAGATCGGTCAATAATCCGAGGTCAGGCCACTACAGTCTGTTGGTGTACCAGCTTGGCGCCTTGAAATATAGAGGTACCTTTTACTTTATAGGCCGGAACATTGTCACATTCCGATTGCCCTGCATTTCTGCTTTGAAACCAAAGGTTTTAAACAAAGATTCTAATCGAGTGAGGGTTAGCAGAAGGGTGACTCATAATGAGGTGATCTGCACATATCAGTTCATTTGAGCGAGTGCTTACTTGGGTCACTTTTCAAGTGCTATCAGGGTTGCGGCAGACACAATTGTGGCTAAAGGACAGTTCCATTTTTAGTACATATCTAGAAAGATGAAACTGAAGCAACAACAAATGAGACTAGACGGATCCACCAACTTCAACCGGCATTTTCGCCGAAATACCACCTGGGTACATACTTGGGTAGACGCATTTTCTTAAACAACCTGAAATCCGCAAATCGATTTAGGCCTTGCCTATTTTTAATGCAGCCCGCCGAAGATCAAGAAGAATCAGTTTACGCTTCCTCTAACGCCTCTAGGCGCGTGTAACATAATGTTCTTGAGGGCACATTTATGCTTTCTTTGTTGCTAGATTACCAGATCAATTTGATCTGATGCACTTCTCAAGAAGTCAATATTGATTGGCGTTAATGAACACTTTCGATTTGTCCAGAACATTTAATGTCGTCCTGCCTTAGTGCACTTCAAACACTTTCACTTGAAGTGAAATGCAAACTATGCTCCCTAATCATGTACACATGCACTCTGGAAGGTACATTTGCAAAATCGCACCTGACCCTTCTTACGCAACTCATAAACGAACTTAGCAAGTGGCCGCTTCGGACCGGTTCCTAAGCGCAGAGTATCTGCGACCGGCGTTTAGTTCGGCTATATTTCTGAGAATCCCTAGCACTAAATTGACGTCAAGGAAGACGGCCACCCAGCGCATTAATCCCAACTTCGAGAAATAGTGCAAAGCGAAGGCGCGCTGTGCCAACACCTGACGAATTGACCTTATCGCGAAAATCTCACTGATAGCAAGCCTTTTCCGACTCTTGTTACTTAACAATAACTTGAACGAATCCACCGGGGTTTCATTTGAGACTTGTGGAGGTACCAGGCGTAGGTCCTGAGCGTCACTTGTTCCGCTTAATGTTGCTGCCACTGGGATGGCTTTAATTACATTACGAAAAGTTCAGCCATCCCTTGAGTCAGTTGAACCGATGAACTTGGCCATACTACGGAGGCGGAACTGTCTGGCAATGTACTCTGGCAGTTCTGGATGACAACACTTTTTGGGGGGTGTAGATGTGTTGTGGTCAAGTGGTCATGTATCTCCGCGATACGGAAGACTTGATTTACTGTCAGGCACCCCTCGCGACATAATGCTGTTTGAGCGGTAGAAACAGGAAAACAATCATTCTCGTGACAGTAAGTATTGACAGCATTTTTATGATTTGCCATGAAGTTGGATGATTTTCTCAGGACATCCGTTGCCAAGTATTTTATTGTATATACACTTTTATTCGGTATTTAGTGAGTAGAGACGACAAATTCTCCTGACCCTTACAACAAGGTTTTCACAAGGCGAAGTTAGCACGTAACTTGGACGAAGTAGGAAAAATAACTTTATTGCAGAAGAGAACCGAACAAACGATATATTCCCGGGTATGCGTGGTACACGACAACCAGGTGGTCTGTTTACTGTGCTGTTCTCCTTAGGTTGCTTCGTCGTGCACGGTGCGTGGAACGGTTTAGCCATCAAGTTTCCTTATAAGTGCGTCAGGTTTGCGTAGATTGCGTGCACAAAATTGATGGATGCACACGAGCTGCGTAATCCTATTGGGTTCAAGGAAGGCGAATGTATTGTGAATCTCAAATCTCCTGATTGTTAAAGCTCACCTTGGAACGCATGTTCTAGATCCGTGTGTAATGGTGCGCGGTCGCATATAAGCAGCGAGATATCGGTAACATCGGTGCTGTTGGCATCAAGCACTTGTGAACGGCACTAAACCAGACATAAAACCAGGTCTGCCTTATCGCCCACATACACGACTGTTTGAGCACCACTTGTGCGCAACCCTAAAAGCAATCTCATGCAGGAGCGCCACATACACTGCCAGGCAGTTTAGCCTACTGGTATGGCCCACTTTCTCAGTTCAACAGACACACGGGATGGTTGGACATTTCCCAGTGTGGTTTATGTCAACCCTGTGACAACACGATTGAGTGGACCAAGTTGTGAACAGGGCCCGCACCTCGTCCATCCACCAAACCCTAATGAAGCGACGGTGAATTCGTTCAAATTGTTATTAAGTAACGGCAGTTGGAGACTGCTTTGTTGATAAAGATGATTCTTCGGGTGTCCTACGAAGTCGAACTGCACGCTTACGGCTGTTGACTGGCATCCAGTCAAGTAAACTGCATTCTGCATCATTGCTGAGGGCGATACGGACAGCATAATTTCCTTGAGCTATTTACTTCGTATCGCCAGAGGCGCTTAGCGTGTAATCCTTTACAGCAGTTTCGGAATCAAGAAGTAAAAGGTTCGTCACGACGCGGTTATCTTGTATATGGGTTTCAGAGGTAGCACACACCAATACCGAGGGAGTGTATAGTGAGAGTTAGTGCTGCTGTTGGCCGATCTACAAAAGTGCTTGCACGTCAAATGAATCATTGAGAAATGCGCATCTCGGTTTGATAGCTTCAGTTACGAGGTCCGTGACAGCCCCTTGCGCAATAAACGGGGGAGAAGTGATTAGCACAGTTAGAGGAGAAGAAGTGTTGTCAACCGGGTCGAGAGGGCAGATTATACTCTCCTGCTGTCCATTCCGGAAGAACGTTGTTGGTTAAGTTGTCTTACCGCTTGCTTTCCACTAGCAGTCTGACCCACATCGCGGTCACGTATATGGAGGTACACTTGAGTGGCTCTAAAGTAGCTCTCCACCTGCCACTGGTCCAACCTCCATGTCAGCCGATCATCGACAACGGTATTTGTGAACGATTTCATGTCATTATTCCCAAGGGCCAATTAATTCGCACTCATTCACGTGGGTGCCTCGGACAGCTCAGCGATGCAATGGGCGGACACACCGCGCAATCATATTTCGCATATAATTGGAAATGCCTGAAAGGTTAAGTGCCAACTACTATGCTTACTCGTGACTGCTAAGTCCAGATGGCACCACATGAGTTTTGTGAGTATACCCCCTAGCATGTGTGTAGCTTCAGTGTAGCCAATCATGCCTGAATACGCGTCTCGAGCGCAACTAGGCAACCACTAAATCGAACGCGATCTGCCCAACCCCCAACCTTCACTGGTAACTCATGTCTTAAACTAGTCTGATATGTCATTGGTTGGTTTGGGATTGGTCATCCAACGTGGTGCGCGCTTTGGTGCGTTCGCGCCAGGTGGATGGTATTTGATTACCCTAAGTAGGGTTCTGAATGACGTATGGACGAAACTTATTTCCTTAAGACTGAGATTGAAACGTTATGGATGTAATTAATTGAGAATAGTTGTAGTATTTGAGCCTTGGTCAGACGACCAGGCAATTAGTGTACACAACGGATCGATACAGAGTGATGGTGTTAAGTTATCATGCGGCAATGAGTTGGAATGGAGGAATGCAACATATGAGAAGGTACTGATATCTGTTCATATTTGATGATGAATCACACACGAAAGGGTCATATGATGCCTTGAATGGAGATAACAGCAGGCGTTTGAAAGTGTGCAGAACACCCAGTTTTGGTTACAGAAAAGGCAGAATCAGAGGATTGGACGCCAGTGACCATTGAGTGTTGGGTTAATTATATTCATCTTGTTGTTTTTGACCAGAAACCATAGCAGGTGAGTGATTAAATTCAATGGTTTTGATATGAACAATAATGATTTTATCTGCAAACGCTTACAATAATGTAGCCTACGTTAAATCAGGAAACTACCCATATATATGTCATTTAGTTGCCTAATGTTTTGCAGGGACCATATCTTCTGGAAAAAGCGGTCCTACAAGGAAGCTTTTCCGCAATTTAGTCGATAAAAATGTTGGGAAGCAGGAATGTTCTGTGCAGCAAAGTGCTCACGAGGGAAAGCATGAAACCTAACAAATTGAAAAAGCACCGACCGAAGTCACTCTCAGTTTGTAGAAAATATATTACATTCTTCAAACGGAAAGAAGCTGCGCCCAAAAGTTCACGCCTGGATACATTGGACTTCTTTTTCCGTCAACTGAAGCTAGTCTTGAAGCGTCATACCGCATCGTTCTCCGAATCGCAAGAAACAAGAAACCGCATACTATAGGACAGCATCTCATAAAACCTTGCATATTGGATGCCGTGAAACTTGTTTTTGGAGAACAACTTGCAGAAAAGATAAGCATGATATCACTTTCTAGCAACAAACTCATAAGTCTTATCTAGGATATAAGCAAGAATATTTTGAATAAGGTGCTCAACGAAATAACGTCAAGTCTTTTTATGCAACACAGTTAGATAAGTCGACCGACTTTGCATCCTGTTCCCAGCTACTGGTCTATGTTCGGTACATAAAAGGCGACCGATTCAAAGTAGAGTACTTGTTCTTAGAATTATTAAGCACAACTACAGGTGGCGAAGAAGTCTTTTGAACAGTTAATGGTTTTGTTGAGGAAAAGGATCTACAGTGGTCAAGCTTGGTGGGTGTCTGTACAGACGGAGCACCATCCATGTTGGGCGTCCGTTCTGGATTCCAAACGTTAGTCAAAATATTTGCTCTGCACTGTACCTTCAACCACTGCATAATACATCGTTATGCTTTAGCAGTGAAAACTCTTCCGCCTGTTTTGCTGGCCACGTTAACCAACATAGTGAAAATAATAAATGTCATCCGCGGTAGTGCGACAAATACAAGAGTTTTCAAAGAGTTGTAAAATAAACTTGGATGCAGAATTCGACGTGGTTTTATTACACACGGAAGTACCTTGATTATCACGAGGCAGGGTGTTGCACCAACTGCTTAAGCTTCGAGAAGAAATCGCAACGTTTTTTGAAAGAAAGGAACTGCATGAAGGTAAGGCGAACGGGTTACACGTCATGATAACAGACGACGTATTGATTTCCAAACTAGCATATCTTGCAGCTTTCTTCCGAGAAATAAATGCACTGAACCTCAGCTTCCTAGGAAGTATGGTTAATATTTTAACTGATCAAGATAAGACTGCCACTTTTCTTCGTAAAATGCTGCTTTACTAACTCAGAGCAACAGCTGACGATGTGTCGATGTTTCCAGAACTATCATTGGTGCTCGTTGGAAAAAGTGAAACATGCGTTTTCACAGGCGATATGACTTGCCACTTGTCACCAGTGGTCCATTCCATCAGCAAATATTTTCCTGATTTGGAAAATCACTAAGTAAATGCCTGGGTGCTAAGACCCTTTTCAATGGATGAGGAAATCTTCCCTCTGTCATGGAAGCCAAAGCACAATTCCTAGGAATGCGCGAAGATAATGAATTAAAAATAGATTTCCAAAGCACACCACTGGTAGCATTTTTGATAAAGATAGGTGGTGAGTATCCATTGCTATCGCAAAGAGCATTGAGAATATAGATCCCATTTGCAACAATTTATAGCTGTGAAAGTGGATTTTCGACGATGGTTTTAATGCGAACAATAGCATGGAGTCGAATGAACCTGGAACATGACTTCCGATGTGCATTAGCAGAAAGTTAACCAAATATACCAGAAATTGTTAGCACAAAGCAATATCAACCGACCCATATATATATATATATATATATATATATATATATATATCGACTCTTGATTACACACAACGTTGTACCAAACAACAGTATACTTTCGTTTATTGCTGGGGCGTTATTCCAAATAGCTATCAGTTCTCATGGTTAGAAGCAAACAGCGCGATAGTTATTCGTCAGTTAGCGTTTGAAACGGCAATTGGGGAGGGCGGGTTGATTATAGCAAACCAGATTTGTGAGAGCCTCAAAAATGTTAAGAATCGCCGGTGTACAGGAACAAGCGATAAGGATAAGTGTGATATCACTTTCTAACAGCACCATCAAACTCGCGTTCAGGACATCAGCAAGAATACTTTGAACTCGGTATTTAATGAAAGAAACTCATGCATTTTCTTCGCACTACAGTGGGGTCTAGTTTATTTGTATGATCGAACGTAATGACATATGGTATTCCTTTGCTGTAATTTAAAGGAAAATTGTAGTAGTTGCTAGCTAATTGGTTTTTAGAAAGTTTGGGGGTAACTGATTGAACTGATCTCGCTTTGGAGGTAACAGCCTCAAAAATGTTGGGAAGCACTACTGTAGGTGAACTGCACGTTTCAAATCACACGGCAAACTTATTTGGCTGTGGCTTGTTATACCAACCCAATCGTCGCTCAAATCCATAGGCTCGTTGTCATTGGTGGGGATCGCTTCCTTGGACAGAGAAACTCAGGCCCACATGCTGCCTCGGCCACCGACACTGCACCTGCTCCCCTATTACTTAGTGCGTCTGAGGTCCTATTGACTGAAGGCGCCGGGCTATACGCGCACACCTACACACCTATACAAGTGAGCGGCGCAGGCACGGCTCCAAGTAATTGAGTACAGATGCAACTTGGATGCGGGAAAGTGCATCGGTGACGGCGTTGTGCACACTTGAGACATGCCGTATATCGGCCGTAAACTGAGCGATATAGTCAAGGTGGCGCGACTCTCTAGGAGAGTATCGGTCGTTCGGTAGTCGAGCCGAGCACGTATGTCCGGGGGTTGTGGTCGGTGAAGACGACAAAGGAGCGGCCTTCTATGACGTGTCGAAAGTGACGTATCGCTAGATGCACTGCTAGTAGTTCTCTACCGTACCTGCTGTAGCGAGATTGGGTAGGTTGTAGGCGTTTGGAGAACAACGCTAAGGGCTGCCACGTGTCGGCTACGCTTTGCTGCAAAACAGCGCCGACTGCCACGTCAGTACTGAGGGACAGTGGGGCGTCCGGATCGTGATGCGCTTTAGAAGCTATGTTGGCGATAGCCTCTTTCAGCGACTTAAAAGCAGCGCGTGATGCGGCAGGAAATTCGAATTTCTTGAGTTTCCCTCGGAGAAGGTCCGTGAGGGGTTGCATCAGCGAGACGCAGTTGGGTATAAATCGTCGGTGAATGTTGACAAGGCCATCAAACACCTGAGCTGTTTGAAAGAATGAGGCTCGGGGTAGTCGATGATGGCTTGAATTTTATCCTGCAGTGGCACGACGCCTGCAGAAGAGATACGATGTCCCAGGAAATTGACTGAATCGACACCAAATGAACACATTTTTTGCGTTGATCTTCACCTCGTGTTGACATAAACGATCAAAAAGTGTTCGTACGTGGCGTATGTGCTCTTCTCGTGAAGAGCTTGTGATTAAAATGTCGTCAAGATACGCGCAAGCGAAGTCTAAACCGCGACAAACTTGGTCGATGAAACGCTGAAAAGTTTGCGCGGCGTTCTTTAGGCCAAATAGCATGCGCAGAAACTCGAACAAACCAAATGGAGTCGTCACGGCACTTTTAGCGATGTCCACTTCGGCTACCGGAATTTGGTTGTATGCGCGTACCAAGTCGATTTCGCTGAAGATACTTTTACCTGCCAGATTGGCGGTGAGATCCACTATGTGTGGGATCGGATAGCCATCGGGCGTGGTCACCGTATTCAAGGATCGGTAGTCGCCGCAAGGACGCCATTCCCCCATGACCTTCTTCGGGACCATGTGTAGAGGCGACGCCCATGGGCTGTTGGACGGTCTGACGATAGCAAGTTGAAGCATGTGGTCAAATTCGCCTCGTGCTGCTCGTAGTTTGTCAGGAGTAAGCCGTCTTGGTCGTGAGATAACTGGTTGACCGCGCTTAACTATGTGGTGAGCGACCTCCGTCTTGACTGGTAGAAGCTCTGCAGCCGGTCGAACCAGTCGCGGGTGTTTTGAGAGGAGGCTCAAGTAGTCGGACGGTGCGTCTGTTATCCGAAATACAGGGCTGATTATCGGGGCATCTGAAAGGACACCATCAACACCTAGTTTCGTATGATCATCTAAAATTCTGTTGCGACCCGCGTCGACAAGCAATCCGAAATGGCGAAGAAAATCGATGCCGCTAATTGCGAAAGGTACTGACGCAACCGTGAAAACCCAGTGAAAGTCTCTGCGGAGATTTAAATCTAGGTTCCTCATGCGCCGACCGTATGAAGCTATCGGGTAGCCGTTGGCTGCCCGTAGATTGTACATGGGCTTCGAATGCTTGTCTTGCGCGCTGGCAGGGATAACGCTCACTTCGGCTACTGTGTCGATAAGGAAAGTGAGGCGGGCGCGCCTATCCTTGACGTAAAACAGACGGCCTGTTTTGTCGCTGCCGGACGCGTGGGCCGCATTCATGTGCCGGAGAACTAGTTTCCCCGTGCCACTACACCACGCTTGGCGCAAGGTGAACGGCAACATCGAGCGTTATCCCCATACTGGCGATGATACCAACACAAATCATCCATTAAATTGGCACTTCGGGTTCGGCTGCGAGGGGGTGATGGACTGCGTCTGCGAGGTGACCTGGATCTGTACGGTGGGGGCCGGGGCTGATAGGCACCGTGACGAACGGCGGCTATTTCGTGGTCGGCGTGCGGTCTTAGTAAGCCTTGTCTTTCTAACTGCACGGCTGCTAATTTACTGCGAAGCGCGGCTATCTCTTCTTCTCTGGGGTCTGCTTGCGCTGACGCTTTCGCGCTCAAGTCTTTATCCGCTATTGTGGCGAAAATGCTACTGGATGTCTTCATGTGTTGAGGGATTCTCTCAAAGGCTGCGTCCGCGGTTATTGCCAACTCTTTGAGTGATCTATCTGGATAAGCTACAAGCATTAAAGGAAGAGGATCAGGCTGGCTTGAGAACCACAGTTCTTTCAATGCTTCTTTACTCATGTACGACGGGCTAGCTATCTGTTGAATATCGCGGAGCACAACTAAAGGCTTGCGATCCCCTAGCTTAATGCTATGAATGAGCTGCTCCAATCGAGCACGAGTGCGAGGTTGCGACTCCTTTAGAATCAACTGCTTCATTGCTTCGTATTTACAGTCTTTCGGTGGATGAAGCAGTGCGTCTTCATCCAGTGTCACCACCTGTTGCGGAAAGCGTAGGAAGAGTTGGTTGTATTTAGCTTGGTCGGCAGAGATCCCTCTGTTCTCTAACTCTATCTCAAAAATGGCAAACCAGACGTTGGACTTGTGTGCCATAAAATCCGGAATAGCCAAGGTGAGCAAATTCATGCTGCTGCTCGATCCGGTTTTTACATCGGCATCAGACATAGTATATGAATAACACGAATGGTTTTAAAAACGAAATGGACGGAAAATAATCCACCAGGGATTAGGGAAAAACGACTCGGAACGAACTCACCGAAAATGAGGCGATCAAAAAATTTGAAGATTCGCGCGTGCGAATCGGGGTCACCAATTTGTAGCATTAGTCTATACCAGTCCGAGAGTGTTCTCGCTCTGGTATGGATGCCAGAAAACCTGAAAGACGGACACAACGGATTGTATTCGCGGAAGGCTACAGTCGAACGAAAAACGAATGAAGCGACGAGAGCGTACGTTAGTGACTGAACTCACCGTGGAGAAACGGAGTGAGCCGGATGCAGTTCATAATCGCCGTAGAGTCGGCATTAAAAAAATCAATATTGCATCACTGAGTAATAAAAGTGTACATAAAACTAGAAATCTCTTTTGGGTTGCTACAGCATCACAATAATCGGTCCGATGCAGTGTGGCTAGAAATGTGACACCGATAGAGTATTTGTACAAATTAGTAGTGTAGTTACGCCGGAGAATCTGAAAGGCACTTTCTCTCTGCGGTCTTGGTGCCGTTTATTTCTTACACATCCAATCCATTTAAATTGTTCCCCAATATACACATGTCAGCCTCTGCGAATTGCTGACTTCTTTGCAAGTAGCAAAACTTCTAGAACCCATTCTGATTATGCATTCGACTACAGACTTATTGGTATGCGGACATCCGCGGCAAGAGCCAAATCACCGGTCAATAAATTGTGCCTCTTTTCCTGCCACATTGACACGTCTGCAAAGTCGGTAAATAATACTTCAGCCATGTTATCCAAAACTAGTCGGACAGTCACGGCATTTAACACCGCCCGTTCAACTCACTAAGAATGCTCTGAACATCTAATTTGTTTGTCTGAACAAAACAACACTCTCACTGACGATTTGGAAAACCCACTGAGGTCAGTGAGTCTGGTGGGTAACGGCACTGATAATTTTAAGCACACAAATTTGACAGCGCCGATAATCCTGAAGTCTCGTGCACTTACAATGGTTGCAAATGATAGAGAGCTCGAACCTGCTCTCCATCCTCCAGCACATTTAACGCCAAAACCCTCAACACTAGTGTGATAAAATAGAACTGACTGTAAACCTCTTCACTTTTGTTTCAAATTCACATATTTCCCATGACATGTAAGAAATAAAAATGCATTATTTACTAACGTTTAACATAAACCAAACTGCCACTCACAACAATGCTTGGATAAGTGCCCAAGATTAGCAGATTCGAGAACCAGTATAGGCATTGACTCAGCGAGAATGCTGCTGCGCGAGGCTCTTGACGGAATAGTTCGGACACAATCAACGCGGTAACTGAACCCAAGCCCAGCGAGAATGCGCCAACATAGACGAGGATGAGTATAGCTGAGGCGAGTCCCATTGTTCGCTGCAACGATCTAGACGTCGCATCTGTGGACACGTTCACTGTAACTGTCAGCAGTAGAAGGACCAGTGTGAGAACCAGAGTTGGCCAGAGGAGAAGTGTTCGGCGTCCAGCGTGTTGTAGTAGCAGCAGCGCGGTTGTCGTCACCAGTATGTTTAGTACACCGACTGCTAGCACACAGTACTGTATGTACTGCTCGTGGAAGCCTGCGGTTCTGAGCATAGTGGATGAGTAGCTGATAACCTGGTGACAAAATTGTGATTTGCATTTACGGGCAGTGGGTGCGATATACAGATCAGCTTAAATCATATATGACAGTATATATTCTCAACAATAAATAATTAGATAATTTGTTCACGGCATTGCGAGACACATGCATATGCATGGTCGCAGGATTGAACATGTGCACAGAAAAACCATAAGAAGATGATGGAAAAATCGGAAGTTGTTCAGATATGGTCAGCTGCGGAACGCTCGTTTTATGAGCAAGTGGGATACAATATTTTTTGGATGACAGGAACGCGCGTTAATTTTGCGTGGCCAGATTATTAGAAAAGCGCTCACTGCCCTACCCTTTACAAGCCAGATAGATGGATGTTAACAAATGTGACAAGAAGCAGCATTGTAGGAGCCAAATGATTTTCCATTCGCTTGAGGTATGATGAAAGAATTAAATGAAACCTTAAAGTTTTGTCGTGTGCCCAGAGGATCTAAGACCTCCGTCAATGCTCACCCACGTGCAACTGTTTGAATAACTTGGCACATATTCACGCCATCTTCAACGTGGAATCGCGCTGGCATTTCTATGACTTGCTTGTGATTAGAATAAGATCTCATCCCTGACCTGGTGTATCCGTGTCTTCAAAGCTTTAGCCTAGACACCCTAAGCCCCTGTATTCTTCTTCACAAGCTTTAAATCTACGAAATCGGTGACCTTATGCACGGTTGAATAAGCAACTTCTTCATTCAACTTCAGCTGAATGTGACAGTCCGCAACTCCATTTCCGACTCAATTGACGTCTAGTGGGGCATGCCCCAATTATCGGTACTGGTATAGGGGCGCGGATCTCAGTTCACACGGAAATGCCCCGGAAGCAGCAGGAGATCGGGACTAACTCGGAGACTGGGGACGGGAATCGTCAACCCAGTTCGTGGCCTACGATGCAAGCCGAAAATGGGTCGTCAGCGACAAACGATACCGCGGCCACGCCGAGAAGAACAAGTGGCGACATGAAAGGGAGCCCGATTTTCCCAAGAGATATGCCTTTATCTACGACCCCAGGATTCGGCCCGACCAGAGCAACACAGCCCCGAGCAAGCAAGTCGAGAGCTTTGGTAGGAATCCAGTCTGGATAGACTGCGACGCAAGGAAGCAGAAATGTGGGCGAAAAACGGCACATTCAATGTCCACGTCGGATCAGCCTAATGGCGCTTAGTGGACACCACTTCACTCGGCGGAACGTGGTGCGTCGTAAGTGGGAAACGCGGCTATATTTGTGTGTGTGCGTGGGATATGTGTGTGAACCTCTCAGCGTGCAATAAACAGCGTTCTCCCCTACCGTGTCGTTCTCGCTACACTGGCACCAAGTTTATTCCCAGTACGTATTAACGAGAATGCTAGTATACTGAAATCAGAATTCTTACTACTTACAGACGACCTTAAGGTCCGGCCTGACATTCAGACAGTGGGCGATCTCGTGGCCCTACAAAGGGAGCTCGAGAGCGCTTACACATGTTCCTCCGAAAACCGACTAGAGTTCAATATGACGAAATGCAAATTCGTGTGCGTACGCCACTAGCTTACCCATGAAAATTGACATAGGGACCAGAATGTGCAACGTAGATCCCAGGAAAGCTTTCTAGGGTAATCGTGCAGGATGATCTTGGCTGCTGGAAACAGGTCGATAAGGCATCGAGAAGAGCCAGTCAGCAAGTAGCCTCTTACTGCAGAATTTCGGAACGTTTGAACTTGTGTACGGCCCCACGCGGAGTATGCCATTCAAGCTTGGTATAGTTGGGGCAATCTAAGTTAATGCACTTGAAGCTCACTAATGTAGAACAACCAAACTCGCTGGGGATTTTTTCACCACCCCTAACAACGCAGAATACAATCCCCAAGATTGTACAGTGTTTACTAACGGCGTTAGCAAGGATGCATCATGGTTTAGCTAGTGCTGACAGATCCGAATCACGCCTTCCGCGACCTGTTGCAACGAAGCCAAAGTATCAGATTAAGTGGCCACGAGCTCAAACGTGCCACACACTACAGTGGACTTGATTGTCGACAAAATGTTTCCTTCCTTCGGGTGTCCTGAACAAAGAAGGACCTTTCAACTTATGTTATCTTTGTCGCTACATTAACGCTTTTCGAAAAGCGGATTAATAACGCGCTATGCTATTTGCATTTCTTCATATTGGCGGTTTCACTAGGGGGACGACATAACCGGAACCAAACAATGCGTTCAACAGCTCTCTCCGCAACGCGGCTGTTAGGAAAACGGAATCAGTGCTGATGTTGTAGCAAGAATGAAGCAGCAAGAAAGCACAATCTGTATTGCACGCGACCGCGGTTTCCACAAGCTGCGCAGACGCGCTCATTTGTCGACCATGTGTCCGTCCCACAAGGCAACATACATGAAGAATCATAAGATGCCCCGTTTATGCCTATTTAGCCTTTATATTTCGTGGCCCTGGCTGCCTGTATGACCCCGTAGCTTTGCTTCCGTAGCTCGCATTCTGACCAGCCTGAAGTTGTTCTAAAGCTCTTGACTTGCTTGATGTCGGTTACGGTATTCGGCTTGTGGTTACTCCTGGATTCACCGACAAAGATACTTTTGTTTGATTTATCGCCCTGGGGACACATCCCTTTACGTTACTCTTTGGAACAGGTACGTGCCCGTTCGTCGCTGGCGTCTCGCTCTTCGATCTTATTGTTAGGCTGAGGTTGCGTCGTCCGATCCTGTCCATGATATCTGCGCCCGTTTCCATCCTCACTCGTACTAGTAGCTTTTCCTTCTCCTGCGTGAGCGCTGTTTTCCGCGTCACTCTAATGTGAATAGCTTTGGAGTACCCTAACTGGATTTAAGTATAAAGTCGGTTTACTGAATTGGCACACGAGTGAAATTTTTGCAAGCTTATCTTTTATCGTGAAGCGTTTAAACTGTAACGGATTCCTATATTACTGTGTGTGTATACATTCAATTCATATTTTAACCTATCGTTTTACAGCAGTGCGCCTAAACGGACGATTCACTTCTCTTTTGATTTCTTTTATTTTCACTCCAACCCTCTTAGGGAACTCTTCAGGTTGCTGAATTTTCCCGTTATAAATCACTGTTCATTGCGTATAAATAAGCTACCTTTGTGCTTACCGTTGGTGTTCTTAATTACCAGTATAAATACAGTGATATATTTCTGTCGCGCTGTACACTAGAGGTGATCTTCGCTTTCTTTACTACAATAGTGCGCAGGACAGTGTGACTACGGTTTAATTAAATGATTCGATTGAAGTTTCTCAGAGGCTGACAAGGTAGGATATTATTCGTAAACGTGAAACAACAGGGTGTGTAGGCGTAGCAACTAGTCAGCTCTACATGAAGTGAGTACTCCCTGTGTAGATCGTTCCGGGGACGAGACTAACCATGCAAGTTCTGTCACCCCTTCATATGAGATCTCGGGAGAGAAAATGGCGAAGAATGCCACTCAAAGAAGAGAGCACCCATACGCGACGGAGGGAAAAGGACTCGAGCAATGATAGTTACATGAATAAGCACTGTGTAAACATAGTTGATTACTGTGCTAAGTATTCTCACACAGAATTTGTTATGTGTCATAGTGAATGATCACTTCATCTGGAATGGGCAAGGTACTGTGACGCACATAATCAGCCTGTCACCCTAGAGCGTGTGTGTCCAATAACACTTCAATCGGCTAGATAAGAACGTAAGGGTAGATTATAAATCAAGGCACCAAGGAGGAAGAGGGTATCAAATGAGCAGGTGGGAAAAAGCAAGTGTAGAATGACGAAATGATGCAGAAATGTCACACAAAATATGGAGGAGACGGAAACCGAGTTGACGTTCGGTAGTGGACACATCAGTCAAAGAAGTTCTGTGGATAGTGTGAAGATGGCTCAATAACCGAAAGTGGAATGGTAGATTTACTATTTAGGCTTAGGTTGGTGAGCGCTTGTATACATAAGAGGGGTGGAAATATCATGACGTGGCGCACCGAGACCGACAAAGGATGGGTTCTAGATCAATCATGAGCGGCTAGGCATTTAGGTGGGCAGTACTACATGTCGGCGTACGATGAGATGAGAGAATTGTAATCAATATGAGCAAATTAGAAAGATACGTATGTGAGTAAAACCTGATAACAATACTGTAAACACAGAGAGAGGGGGTCATAGCTGAACTAACCTACGTTGATGCGCGTAATAGCTAGGTAGATGGATAAAAATGGATAGAGTCAAGGAGTAAGGCAGAGTTGGATCATGCTGCATCCAGGCTGAATGTGAGTCAACCCCCGAGTATGTAACAGAGGCTATAATATTTTGGTGAGGAGTAAGATTGCGAGCATTGGGACTGCGAGAGGCAACGTGCCTGATCGTATCTTGATTGACTAGTCATTTGCACATTTACAGATATGTTTCGAGGCATTAGGATAGAAGAGAGAGCAATCCGAGGAATATAAGCCAGCACTGAGTTATGTTGGGAGTCGGAGAGTTTCGGAACTGCTTTCGCCCAAGACTAAACCCAACGACTGACCAGTTTCGTCCTGATGTGGATTGATCAAGTGGAAATAGCATGAGAGGGGAGCGGAAGCCAACACAGTGGTTGACGGCGTTCGTCAGGGTCACTAGTCTAGAGCTTCACAGCAGTGCTTACCACAACGGTTGGAAATTCATTTTTGAGTCTTGGAGTATCAGCCTTGTGTCTGGATTGCGATACGTACTCTCCATTGCGACTACAGCATGCTTTGAAGCAAACTTTCTTCATTCCGATCATTGAGGCCGGATCCGAACTGGAGACTTTCGGATCTGCTTCCTCCCAACCCTGCACTCCACGACTGCATTGTTTCGTCCTGCCTTTGACCCGTCATGAACGATGTAACAATGGTACAACTGTTTTATACAGGCAACAAACATGCCTAGCAAGTCCAGCATGATGATCCTAATGAAAGTTCAATTTATGTAAAACAAATAGCGAATTTATGTTCACGATGGTTGACCTACAGCGGTAGTATTAGTATAAAATGTAAATCCACCGTAAGTCAAGTTCGTTAACGCACACGTGTATCGGTTTACTTCGATTTCGTGTGGGCTGAACAGCACAAGGTTTCTATGCGTCTAGTTGTCACTGAGTGAACAGAAATCAGACCAGATAATGCAGATGTTGTAATGCATCGACGATACATTTGATAAAAAGTGGTAGCGTGAGCGCAGAAATGGCCAATTTGAAATGGCGTTCCAGGGGTAAAAATTCGAAGAGAAAAGTAGTTCAAGCGGCATTCCAGCCAACTGTCATTTACAGCCTGTTTCAGCCGGTGACCCCCAAATTTGTGTTGCGGCTAAGATTTTGCAGGTAGCAGCAAGCGTGATCGGGGTATTTCAGGATCAGTTACATCCGAATGAGGTCGACCCGTAGACGGCGATAAGTTTCACCAGTACACTCATTCACTTCACCTCAGTCACAGATGGCATTGCAGGTGGAGTAATCCTTTCACATTTTTGGTTCCCCTTCGTTTTGCGGTTTCCAGTACAACCAGATCGCGTTTTAGCCAGGGTTTCAGGTCTGTATCATGTACTCCACGCTAAGCCTTACCTGCGCATTGCGCATTTGGGGGAAGATGGAGGGGTCGAACCTCCCCAACGCCCTCCGTAAGAGAGCAACCTATTGGTAAGTTGTTTTGGACGCCTACAAAGACTGTGCCGAACAGCCGAGGTCGTCTTGCATCACCACCCCAAGATCGTGCTCCTGTGAGGCGCTGTTAAACATGTGGTATGCATCTTATCTACGGAAGCGAGTTTGTGACGTCACACGCACACTCTTGTACTTGTCCGCATTAATCGGCATTAGATTTGGCTTTTACCATTCAAAGTCAAAACACAACGTGGTCATCCTCACAACCGATAGCCCGCCAAATCTGGATATCAGCGAAAAGCAGGAAATGCAACTCCATGATACGCGCGATGTCCTTGATGAAGAGCAGGAATAGGTGCGGCCCTAACACCGATCCCTGTGGTACACCGCAGTCCACGTCGATAGGAACAGAAAATGAACCCCGAACCCGAACCTGGAGCCGCCGCTAAAGGAGGAATTTTCCGATCCCTCCGAGATCCAGGTCCCTAATTCCGTGGGCAAGCAGCTTTTGGAGAAGTATGCGGTGATCTAAGCTGTCGAAGGTTTCAGAAACGTGGATGTAGATGACAACACTGCCGATCACACTGTCGGCTATTTCGGTCTCTCTGCCACAGGCAATCACCAAATTGATAGTACTTGTGGGATGCTGTTGAACTCCGCGTTGTTCCTGTGCTATGATATCAGATAAGATTAATGCTTCAGCTATGATCGACTCCAACAACTTTAAGAGCACCGGTAGGAGAGTCACTGAACGATAGTGGACGGGATCCTAACCGCTACCACCCATGAAAATTGGGGTGATGATTCCTGTTTCCACGTGTTGAGGACCTCCTGTTCATTCAAACAGCTTTGGAAACAGCGAGTTAATGGCTCCGCTATCCGCATAACTGTCACTTGAAGGGCTTTTGGTGGAATGTTGTCAATACCCGGGGAACTTTGAGTGCGCAACGATATCATCTTCCTCAAAACAGTCGCAGAACTAAACGTGATGTATGTGAATATTGGCGTCTGGAGGACCTGGTATGTGACATATGCTGGTGGCGCATCGAAATATTTTAGTATTTTGCAGCCACAGAACTTTGGCTTCAACCTCTGTAGCTTAAGCACATTCATTTACTGAGGCAAATGGGAGAACACCACGTTTCACGTTCTGGCGTATATTCACATACCAGTACAGAAGCTTGTTGTTAGCAAAAACCATTCCTCTAGACTCTGTTGGTGTACTAATTTGTCGTCACTTTCAAGTGTGGTACAGTGCTTACGATGCATTACATAGTAGCTCCAGTTGTCAGGGTTATATTTTCCCCCATACACATGCCACACTGCGTCTCTTAACGCTATGCGTTTTCGGGTTCCGCTCCTAACGATTGGTGGTGCGGATTTAATCAGATTGTTGAATTTGCAAAGAAACTCCGTCCATGCAGTATCAGTGTAGCACTTGTCCGAAAAAGCCCGAATGGCATCCCCAACAAGTTCTGTGAGTATGTCGTCGTGGTGATTGTTCGAAATAACTCACTATGTTCCTCTGGATGTGCATCATAACACACATAGTCGTAAACTATTCTTACAGATAACTCCGCACTAGTGGGCTCTCCAGTTGTGGTTTCTTGATTATGCGCACTTCGTTCGTGAGCACCTAGTCCAACACGAATGCCTTATTTCCCGTTCTGAATTTGGTGGGCGAACTGACATGGCTAAAGAGCAGTATACTTGCAATAAGATCTTATAGGTCTGTCTTGAATTGTTCGTTGAGAAAAGCCGGAATTTCCGAACCGTGAACATTGAACTCTCCGGAGATAAGAACATGCTTTATCGTCGTCGATGTACCCTCCTTAATACTAGTGTCAGACGGGGTAGACATTAGTGGGGGCGCTAAGCGACTGCCAAAAAGCAGGTATCGTTGCGCCTTTGTCGCAGGCTACATCAGAGCGAGTCTCTGAGTAGTATTTCCGAATGGTCCACCGGCTCGCACTGCAGGTCATTGCGATAGTATATAATTACCTTGCTGTCCTGCAGCGGCAATCGTTTCGAATGAAGGACATACCATGTATTACTACTTCGGCATCGGTAATTTCTGAATACAGCCAATTTTTCATTATGATACGTGACATAGCCGTAGCTCGGCAAGCTTGTTCAGGTGACCATGTGCTGTGATGTACATGCAGGGAAGTTTTGCCGTTCGTAGCAATGAGTCGTGGGATGTGTGTTTTGGGTATGACGTTGTGCTGACCGGTGAAAGATGGGCAATTACTCGTTTTTAGTCTGGCTATGAGCTGAGAGCGGAGCTCAACACAGTGTTTGACTGCTTTCGTTTTGGTCACTAGGCCAGAGCTCCCACCAGCACATGACACAGCGGTTAGAAGCTCATTATTGCGTCTTGGAGTCATCATCATCATCATCATCAACAGCAGTACATCAGCCATTTGAACTGATGCTTCGCTGCCATACAACCACAAGGACCTATGAAATAAAGAATAAGAAGAGGGAGAGAAGGGGGACTTACCTGAAAATCTTAATGCCCTAAGCAAACATTCAGTGCCAAGGCGCCTATACCTTGTGTAGACAACATACCGTCACAAACGGCTCGCTATCGTGCAAAGATAAGACATCTTGGAATACCCGGAGTGTGTCCCGATTGCGACACGTAATCTAGATTGTGGCTACAGTTTACTTTGAATCAAACCTATGTCGCTTCAATCCCTGCGACCGCGTGCGAAGTGGAGAGTTTTGGAGCCGCTTACTCTCAACACGGTGGTCTCCGTTGGGATTGCTTGTCGCAATCCAGACACACGGCAGGTACGCAAAGACCTAGTAATGAATATTCAGAGTTGTGCGTCACATCCAGGATAGTCATGGGAAGAAAGAGTGATAAGGTTAAGAGATGAGTGGATGACTTTAGATCAGGAGTCAGGTGGACGCCTGTAGATGAACAGCTTCTACGTACACCTGAAGCACAACAAAGCAAAGTTTGCCTGTTATTCATCGCCATTTATTAGAGGTTAACTGTAGCAGCATTTAAGCGGTATGTATATGCTTGTATTTTACTAATGCCTTTACTGGATTCTGCCCACCAAACGTTTTGCTTGGGCAGTACGCATTGCATGAAGATCCAGTGCCAGTACAAAGCAGGTCAACTAGTGGCTGCAATAATGTTACCGGTTGTTATCTGGTCCAAACTGTAATGATAACAGCGAACAACATGGCTAGATTTATTGCCAAGGTGTAAAATTAGGATTGGTCTGGATCTCTTTCTCAGAACTTGTGTGCTGCAAGGAACGCCGACACAGTTTTATTGAGAACTATGCGTGAAGTAGTGAGGCACTTTGTAAACCATTGGTATGTGTAGGAGAAACAACTATAGTTCGTGCTAGTATGAGCTTTTGGTAAGATAATCGATTACGAGCTGGTTCGTAGTGGATAACTTTAGGCATCTTTCCGCCGAACGAAGTGCTCTGTATTTACAGTTCAGCTGTTCAGCGGCTGGAACAGAAAGACGAAGATGACTTTGAACCTGTGGAGCCACAAACGATCCAACTGGAACTTTTTAAGTCTACTGTCACTCTAACGATTCCGGTAGGCGCATCGTAAATGGGAGTCGCATTCTCTTCCTTGTTATTCGGCCACTTTTCTTCGAGTTATTGAACACCAATTATCAGTATTCTAGTATCAGTTGAGCCCAGGAAGTACATAAAGCAGGTCTAGATTACCTATGCACAAGCGACTTGCAAATGTAGCTAATGCCTGATCTGGCCTTAGCTATGCTATATCGGACATGTTTGGTGAAGTGCTATTATCTAGTTTTGGATACTTCTAAATCATGTACTATAAAGTACTTGCTAAGCAAAGGTGGACTTGAAGAATCCGCTGGTGCTTGGGTTGCTACAAGCAACCTCTATTGGGGCTTCGGTTCACTTGAGGTGGACCTCGGCCATTCCGATCTTAAAGACCGTAAGTAAAAAGAAACCTTTTATAGTGTTGCTCATCCCAACACGGGCACCCCAAGACGGCGGGTTCGTCCTGGTTAGGACTCATCAGTTGGAGATAGCCTGAGTTGGGCTGGAACTCAGAGCCTAGTGGCTCATGATTGACACCATGAGCACTATGCCACTTTTTACTTACGGTCTTTAAGATCGGAATGGCCGAAGTCCACCTCAAGTGAACCGAAGCCTCAATAGAGGTTGCTTGTAGCAACCCAAGCACCAGCGGATTCTCCAAGTCCATCTTTGAATTCGTTTCCGCTGTATCAAGCGTTGCTCGCGGATCTCAGTGGCATAGTGCTCATGGTGTCAACCATGAGCCACTAGGCTCTGAGTTCCAGCCCAACTCAGGCTATCTCCAACTGATGAGTCCTAACCAGGACGAAACCGCGGTCTTGGGGTGCCCGTGTTGGGATGAGCAACACCATAAAAGGTTTCTTTTTTACTTGCTAAGCAGTTCCCCTTTTACTGCAAGTATACTGGGCGGAAGCATACACCGTTACGAAATGACATTTTGCGGGGGAAAATTCAATGATCCATAGGTCGGACCACTAGGCTAACGCCTTAAGCTCGCTCTGGATATGAGACAGATCATCAACTGTTCCGTTGACATCAAGTGGGAATACAACTTTAATATCAACAGCAAAAAGCAATGGTCTGCCGTGAGAGAAACAACGTAACACGTGCACATACAGTAGAAAGAGTAGAGGAGGTAGAAAGCTACCCTGATAAACGCCGCTGGCTACAGGCCTATGCTTCGTTTTCGAACTACTCACTCGTACCAGCAACAGCTAGTGCAAAAAATACCGAACGACTGGGGCTTAGTCAATAGGCCGCTATTTAGAACACGGTTATAAGGCCCCGTTGAATGATTATTCGCAGTGAGCTACTTTGTCATATCACAATGGTTCGATGAGCAAGGGAGAATCGTAAGGTACAAAGTTTACTCAGGCTACAATCTTGTGGAACAAAGCAGCGGTTAATGGGAAAGTACAGTTCCAAAGTACCACTCATGAATGCGATTTCGATGCAATACACTGAGCTAACTGCAATAATAGCGCTTCTTCGTAGTATACAGAGCTGACCGTCACTGTACGCTACAGCGCAAACATTGTACAGTCAAACGGACTATTCAAACAAGTGAAGATAAAGACTTCTCTCTCCACTTTGGCATCCTGCCTCAAATAAGAAAAATATCTAGCCAGCAGTTAACTCGTAAATGAATACATCAGCCTGTATTTAGTCGGATAGATAGTGGTCACGAAATACTTTTGGATACAAATTCGAGATATTTAAGCAAGTTTTATTGCTGGCGCCGCGCAAATGTAAGTGGACATTGCGCGGACCGCAGTAAAGAAGTGATGCGGAAACTGCAGCCTGATTTTGAAGAAGGCTCTATGGGCTCGGGCTTCATCATTACGATTTGCGAACAAAAATACTGGGCGCGCAACCGCTTGGTCATGCCTGAGAGTGACAGTGGATATATTAAGCCTGGTTAATTATAGTGATAGTGTATGTGACGATTAAATAAAACATGTATTTCTAGTAACATAAGATTAGTAACAACACTGTTCCGCCTCACCGCATTTATACCAGAGAACTGTTGTTGCATCACAAGTATACATGCAAGCAATACCGGCATGCGGAGATCCTTTCGAGTGAACAGATGTGTGAACCTGAATTGAGGTTTGGTTTTGACACTCGTCATTTCTTCCATTAATTCACACACAAGCGCTTCAACGTTCTCATTGGAATTGAGACGACAAAAAGCTTTCCGTGCCGCAATCTCATCGCCTTTCTTCATAAACAGGAAACGCGGACTCTCTGGGCAGAATGGCAGAATGAGGAGGGAGATTGCCGCTGGCACAACACACAATCCGCATGCGATGGGCCACAATTCGTTTGTGTTCAATGTGCTGGACAATGTGGCCAAGTACGCGACCACGTCACCTAAGGTGATACCCAGAGCATTGCATGCTGCAACCGTTCCACGGAGTTCGCGAGGTGCAACTTCAGCCAGATACATCGGAGAGATACCCGTCGTGATACCACAATTGAGACCTAAGAAGAAGCGGCCAACGAACAGCAAGGCGGCCTGATTGGCGTGAACACAGGTGGCACACAGTATGCTCCCGAGGACAGCGAAGGCGTGATTTAATAGGAGCCCGTTTCGCCTGCGTTAGAAGTGTGAGCGATAGATGCGGTTCGAAGCTGTTTTGAGTTTTGTAAATGGTGACGAAACATGCATAAGGTTAAAAATCTGCAATAACAATCTCTTAACCATAATCCCAGTGTCAGTGCTTAGATGTGAAATGTATGTGTATTATGGACAAACTGAAGACGTAGATTACGTACAACAGTAACGGAGACGTGACGGACGTACCGTTCCCCGTTTTACACCAAAATGTTTATATGTCACTGAAATTTTAAGCTGCAGTACACCATGAAACTCGCCAACTGGATTTTGATATTATTCACCGAAAATGAGTGATGAGAATTTAATAGCCCTCTTGTTTCTCCAAGTGAATACTTTGCTGTCAGCTACTAGGGATATTGCAATTGGCTTCGGGGGCCATTTACTACCTTATCTATTGTGGGCAATAACATGACTTACTTGTCGTCTGGTCATTCAATGTATCGGCGATTAAATGTTACGTGAGTAATACGTCGATGTGGATTACCATCTCTAGGTAGCACCAACAACGTTTTTCATCATATGGCTTTTCGTAAGTGACACACTGAAATTCCGTATGTTAGCTGCTGGTTCGGGTGAACAGCGTCATCGCAAAAGCAGTGGACAGGAAGCAAATGAGGTGACACCGACGCGACCTGACTATAATGACATAGACTAGACTAGGGTGTGTTAACATTTCGTGAGCAGGGCCACATTTCGTGAGGTGAAAATGGAATGAGCCATATTCAGTCTAACATTAAGATACTAACCAAGAGTGACATATGTTATAATTTTTTTAATTGTAAGTGAGGTTATTCAAGCTTCTCAACCCGTTCATTTTCAGTCAACTTGTCATAGATAGTATGCTACGTTTGATAGTGCCATTTGAGATTGAATTTCTTGAAAACGACTGCACTCTCCAAACAAATCAAACACGCCTACTTGGTCAGTCGTACAGCGCAAAATACCCAAATTTCCACTCTTCCTGGAAGCGGCGTCCTTTATCATTAACTAGTTTAGTCGCATTCTTCGTTATAGAACAAGAATGAAAATCATATACATAGAAAGTTAGCAAATCTTCCTTTTCTTTTTTTCACTTCAGCTCAAACCCTTTTTATCCTGGGAGTGGTGAAATTGGATGAGGAAACTTTTGCTTTTGATGAAATTTAATACTCAGAAAAGTGAAAATCTTGTGTCAAAAGAAGTGCAAGGTAAATTATAACACAATAAAATTTTATAGCCCGAATTCACTTATAAAACAAAGCTCCTTTTCTCAGAACGGGTTAGCTTTAGGTAGTCATATACATAAAAATTTAACGAACCCAATTTTAATTTGGTCAAGACGCATTTCCTAAAAGCACTAGGTTTGCAATTTCCCAGTTAATGAAAGATAAACAATAGTGCAT
>OX104067.1:89297803-89429074 GCA_944474145.2 Dicrocoelium dendriticum
GTGACCAAAACGAAAGCCGTCAACCACTGTGTTGGAGCTCCGCTCTCAGCTCATAGCCAGACCAAAAAACGAGTAATTGCCCATCTTTCACCGGTCAGCACGTCATACCCAAAACACACATCCCACGACTCATTGCTACGAACGGCAAAACTTCCCTGCATGTACATCACAGCACATGGTCACCTGAACAAGCTTGCCGAGCTACGGCTATGTCACGCATTATAATTAAAAATTGGCTGTATTCAGAAATTACCGACGCCGAAGTAGTAATACATGGTATGTCCTTCATTCGAAACGATCGCCGCTGCAGGACAGCAAGGTAATTATATACTATCGCAATGACCTGCAGTGTGAGCCAGGGGAACATTCGGAAATACTACTCAGAGACTCGCTCTGATGTAGCCTGCGACAAAGGCGCAACGATACCTGCTTTTTGGCAGTCGCTTAGCGCCCCCACTAATGTCTACTCCGTCTGACACTAGTATTAAGGAGGGTACATCGACGAGGATACAGCATGTTCTTATCTCCGGAGAGTTCAATGTTCACGGTTCGGAAATTCCGGCTTTTCTCAACGAACAATTCAAGACAGACCTATAAGACCTTATTGCATTTAGCCATGTCAGTTCGCCCACCAAATTCAGAACGGGAAATAAGACATTCGTGCTGGACTAAACAGGCCCACACTAGGAGCCCACCTCAACGAAAAAAACCGAAACAAAGTGAAGAAGGGTGTATAAAATCAAGAATATCACAGCTGGAGAGCCCACAGGTGCGGGCGAGTTTACACCAAAGATTGTATACGACTTCTGTCATGTTATGTCCAAACTATCCATATGAACATAGTGAGTTATTTCGAACAATCACCACGACGACATACTCACAGAACTTGTTGGGGATGCCATTCGGGATTTTTTCGGACAAGTGCTCCACTGATACTGTATGGACGGAGTTTATTTGCAAATTCAACAATCTGATTAAGTCCGCATCATTAGGAGCGGAACTCGAAAACGCATAGCGTTAAGAGACGCAGTGTGGCATGTGTATAGGGCAAACTATAACCCTGACAACTGGAGCAACTTTGTGATGCATCGTAATCACTGTACCACACTTGACCGTGAGGAAAAATTAATACACCAACAGAGCCTAGAGGAATGGTTTTGCTAACAACAAGCTTCTGTACTGGTATGTGAATATACGACGGAATGTGAAACGTGGTGTTCCCCCATTTGCCTCAGAACATGAATGTGCTTAAGCTGCAGAGGTTGAAGCCAAATTTCTGTGACTGCAAAATACTACAATATTTCGATGCGCCACCAGCATATGTCACATACCAGGTCCATTCCTGCAGACGCCAATATTCACACACAGCACTTTTAGTTCTGCGACTGTTTTGCGGAAGATAATATCGTTGCGTCCTCATAGTTCCCCTGGTATTGACAACATTCCACCAAAAACCCTTCAAGTGACAGTTATGAGGATAACGAAGCCATTAACTCTCTGTTTCCAAAGCTGCTTGAATGAACAGCAGGTCCTCAACATGTGGAAACAGGAATCATCAACCCAATTTTCAAGGGTGGTAGCGGTTAGGACCCCGTCCACTATCGCTCAGTGATTCTCCTACCGGTGCTCTTAAAGTTGTTGGAGTCTATCATAGCTGAAGCATTAATCTTATCTGATATCACAGCACAGGAACAACGCGGAGTTCAACAGCATCCCACAAGTACCATAAATCTGGTGATTGCCTGTGGCAGAGAGACCGAAATAGCCGAGGGTGTGACCGGCACTGATGTCATCTACATCCACTTTGGTGAAACCTTCGACAGCTTAGATCAGCGCATACTTCTCCAAAAGCTGCTTGCCCACGGAATTAGGGACCTGGATCTCGGAGGGATCGGAAAATTCCTCCTTTAGCGGCGGCTCCAGGTTCGGGTTCGGGGTTCATTTTCTGTTCCTATCGACGTGGACTGCGGTGTACCACAGGGATCGGTGTTAGGGCCGCACCTATTCCTGCTCTTCATCAACGACATCGCGTGTATCATGGAGTTGCATTTCCTGCTTTTCGCTGATATCAAGATTTGGCGGGCGGGCGGTTGTGAGGATGACCACGTTGTGTTTTGACTTTGAATGGTAAAAGCCAAATCTAATGCCGATTAATGCGGACAAGTACAATAGTGTGCGTGTGACGTCACAAACTCGTTTCCGTAGATAAGATGCATACCACATGTTTAACAGCGCCTCACAGGAGCACGATCTTGGGGTGGTGATGCAAGACGACCTCGGCTGTTCGGCACAGTCTTGGTAGGCGTCCAAAACAACTTACCAATAGGTTGCTCTCTTACGGAGGGCGTTGGGGAGGTTCGACCCCTCCATCTTCCCCCAAATGCGCAATGCGCAGGTAAGGCTTAGCGTGGAGTACATGATACAGACCTGAAACCCTGGCTAAAACGCGAGCTGGTTGTACTGGAAACCGCACAGCGAAGGGCATCCAAAAATATGAAAGGATTACTCCACCTGCAATGCCATCTGTGACTGAAAACTTAAGAGTGTACTGGTGAAACTTATCGCCATCTACGGGTCGACCTCATTCGGGTTTAACAGATCCTGAAATACCCCGATCACGATTGCTGCTACCTGCAAAATCTTCACCGCAACACAAATTTGGGGCTCACCGGCTGAAACAGGCTGCAAATTACAGTTGGCTGGAATGCCGCTTGAACTATTTTTCTCTTCGAATTTTTACCCCTGGAACGCCGTTCCAAAGTGGCCATTTCTACGCTTACGCTACCACAGTTTTAAACATGTGTCGTCGATGAATTACAAAACCTGCATTATCTGATCTGATTTCTGTTCACTTAGTGAGAACTAGACGCATAAAAATCTAGTGCTGTCCAGCCCACACGAAATCGATGTAAACCGATACACATGTGCGTTAACGAACTTGAGTTACAGTGGATTTACATTATATGCTACTACTACCACTACTACTACTACTACTACTACTACTACTACTACTACTATCGCTTTAGGTCCACCGTTGTGAACCTAAATTCACTATATTTTTTTCACATAAATTGAACTTTCACTATGATCATCCTGCTGGACTAGCTAGGCATGTTTTTTGCCTGTATATAATAGTTGTACCATTGTTACATCTTTCATGATGGGTCAAAGGCAGGGCGAAACCGGGCAGTCGTGGAGTGCAGCGCTGGGAGGAAGCAGATCCGAAACTCTCCAGTTCGGATCCGGCCTCAATGATCGGAATGAAGAAGGTTTGCCTCAAAGCATGCTGTAGTCGCAGTCGAAAGTACGTGTCGCAATCCAGACACAAGGCTGATACTCCAAGACTCCAAAATGAATTTCCAACCGTTGTGGTAAGCGCTACTGTGAAGCTCTAGTCTAGTGACCCTGACGAACGCCGTCAATCACTGTGATGGGTTCCGCTCTCCTCTCATGCTATTTCTACTTTACGAATCCACATAAGGATGAAACTGGTCAGCCGTTGAGTTTAGTGTTGGGCGAAAGCAGTTCCGAAACTCTCCAACTCCGAACATAGCTCAGTTCTGGATTATATTCTTCGGATTGCTCCCTATTCTTTCCTAATGCCTCGAAATATAGCTTTAAATGTGCAAATGACTAGTCAATCAAGATGCGATCAGGCACGTTGCCTCTCACAGTCCCAGTGCTCGCACTCTTGCTACTCACCAAAATATTATAGCCTCTGTTACATACTCGGGCGTTAACCCACATTCAGCCTGGGTGCAGCATGATCCAACCCTGTCTTATCCTTGACTCTATATATTTTTATCCATCTACTTACCTTTTACGCGCATCAGCGTATATTAGTTCAGCTAAGACCCCCTCTCTCTGTGTTTACAGTATTGTTTTCAGGTTTTACTCACATACATATCGTTTTACTTGGCTCATATTGATTACAATTCTCTCATCTCATCGTACGCCGACATGTAGTACTGCCCAATTAAATACCTAGCCCCTCATGATTGATCTAGAACCCATCCTTTGTCGGTCTAGGTGCGCCACGTCATGATATTTCCACCCCTCCTATGTATGCAAGCGCTCACCAACCTAAGCCTAAATAGTAAATCTACCATTCCACTTTCAGTTATTGAGCCATCTTCACACTATCCACAGAACTTCTCTGACTGTTGTGTCCACTACCGAACGTCAACTCGGTTTCCGTCTCCTCCATATTTTATGTGACATTTCTGCATCATTTCGTCATGCTACACTTGCTTTTTCCCATCTGCTCATTTGATACCCTCTTCCTCCTTAGTGCCTTGATTTATAATCTACCCTTACGTTCTTACCTAGCCGATTGAAGTGTTATTGAACAAACACGCTCTAGGGTGACAGGCTGATTATGTGCGTCACAGTACCATGCCCATTCCAGATGAAGTGATCCTTCACTATGAGCCATAACAAATTCTGTGTGAGAATGAATATACGTAGCACAGTAATCAATTATGTTTACACAGTGCTTATTCATGTAACTATCATTGCTCGAGTCCTTTTCCCTCCGTCACGTATGAGTGCGCTCTTCTTTGTGTGGTGTTCTTCGCCATTTTCTCTCCCGAGATCTCATATGAAGGGGTGATAGAACTTGCATGGTTCGTCTCGTCACCGGAACGATCAACACAGGGAGTACTCACTTCATGTAGACCTGACTAGTTACTATGCCTACACATCCTGTTGTTTCACGTTTACGAATTATATCCTACCTTGTCAGCCTCTGAGAAACTTCAATCGAATCATTTAATTTAACCGTAGTCACATTGTCCTGCTCACTATTGTAGTAAAGAAAGCGAAGATCGCCTCTAGTGTACAGCGCGACAGAAATATATCACCGTCATTATACTGGTAATTAAGAACACCAACGGTAAGCACAAAGGTAGCTTATTTATGCGCAACAAACAGTGATTTATAACGGGAAAATTCAGCAACCTGAAGAGTTCCCTAAGAGGGTTGGATTGCAAAGGAAAGAACTCAAAAGAGAAGTGAATCGTCCGTTTAGGCGCACGGCTGTAAAACGATAGGTTAAAATATGGATTGAATGTATACACACACAGTAATATAGGAATCCGTTACAGTTTAAACGCTTCGCGATAAAATATAAGCTTGCAAAAGTTTCACTCGTGTGCCAATTCAGTAAACCGACTTTATACTTAAATCCAGTTAGGGTATTCTTAAGCTTTTCAAATTATAGTGAAGCGGAAGACAGCGCTCACGCAGGAGAAGGAAAAGCTACTAGTACGAGTGAGGATGGAAACGGGCGCAGATATCATGGACAGGATCGGACGACGCAACCTCAACCTAACAATAACATCGAAGAGCGAGACGCCAGCGACGAACGGGCACGTACCTGTGCCAAAGATTATTGAAGAGGGATTTGTCCCCAGGGCAATAAATCAGACAAAACATCGTTGTCCATGAATCCAGGAGTAACCACAAGCCGAATACCGTAACCGACATCAAGCAAGTCAAGAGCTTTAGAACAACTTCAGGCTGGTCAGAATGCGAGCTACGGAAGCAAAGCTACGGGGTCATACAGGCAGCCAGGGCTATAAAATATAAAGGCCAAATAGGCATAAACGGGGCATCTTATGATCCTTCATGTATGTTACGTTGTGGTACGAAAACATGGTCGATTAATGCGCGTGTCCGCGTAGCTAGTGGAAACCGCGGTCACGTGCAATACAGATTGTGCTTTCATGCTGCTTCATTCTTGCTACAACATCAGTACTGATTCCGTTTTCCTAACAGCCGCGTTGCGGAGAGAGCTGTTGAACGCATTGTTTGGCTCCGGTTATGTCGTCCCCCTAGTGAAACGGCCAATATGACGAAATGCAAATAGCTTAGCGCGTTATTAATCCGCTTTTCGAAAAGCGTTAATGTAGCGACAAAGATAACATAAGTTGAAAGGTCCTTCTTTGTTCAGGACACCCGAAGGAAGGAAACATTTTGTCGACAATCAAGTCCACTGTAGTGTGTGGCACGTTTGAGCTCGTGGCCACTTAATCTGATACTTTGGCTTCGTTGCAACAGATGGCGGAAGGCGTGATTCGGATCTGTCAGCACTAGCTAAACCATGATGCATCCTTGCTAACGCCGTTAGTAAACACTGTACAATCTTGGGGATTGTATTCCGCGTTATTAGGGGTGGTGAAAAAATCCCCAGCGAGTTTGGTTGTTCTACATTAGTGAGCTTCAAGTGCATTAACTTAGTTTTGCCCCAACTGTACCAAGCTTGGATGGCATACTCCGCGTGGGGCCGTACACCGGTTCAAACATTCCGAAATTCCGCCATAAGAGGCTACTTGCTGACTGGCTCTTCTCGATGCCTTATCGACCTGTTTCCAGCAGCCAAGATCATTCTGCACGATTACCCGAGGAAGCTTTCCTGGGATCTACGTTGCACATTCTGGTCCCTATGTCAATTTTCGTGGGTAAGCTAGTGGCGTAGGCACAGGAATTTGCATTTCGTCACATTGAACTCCAGTCGGTTTTCGGGAGATCATGTGTAAGCGCTCTCGAGCTCCCTTTGTTGTGCCGCGTGATCACTCACTGTTTGAATGTCAGGCCGGAACTTAACGTCGTCTGTAAACAGTAAGAACTCTGATTTCAGTATACTAGCATTATCGTTAATACGTACTGGGAATAAACTTGGTCCGAGTACCGATCCTTGGGGCATGTCCCACTGGACTTCAATTGAGTCGGAAATGGAGTTGCGGACTGTCCCATTCAGCTGAAGTTGAATTAAAAAGTTGCTTATTCAACCGTGCATGAGGCCAACGATTTCGTAGCTTTAAAGCTTGTGAAGCAGTATACGGTGGCTTAAGGTGCCTAGGTTAAAGCTTTGAAGACACGGATACACCAGGTCAGGGATGAGATCTTATTCTAATCACAAGCAAGTCATAGAAATGCCAGCGCGATTCCATGTTGAAGATGGCGTGAATATGTGCCAAGTTATTCAAACAATTGCATGCGGGTGAGCATGGACGGACGTCTTAGATCCTCTGGGCACACGACAAAACTTTAAGATTTCATTTAATTCTTTCATCATACCTCAAGCGAATGGAAAATCATTTGGCTCCTACAATGCTGCTTCTTGTCACATTTGTTAACATCCATCTATCTGGCTTGTAAAGGGTAGGGCAGTGAGCGCTTTTCTAATAATCTGGCCACGCAAAATTAACGCGCGTTCCTGTCATCCAAAAAATATTGTATCCCACTTGCTCATAAAACGAGCGTTCCGCAGCTGACCATATCTGAACAACTTCCGATTTTTCCATCATCTTCTTATGGTTTTTCTGTGCACATGTTCAATCCTGCGACCATGCATATGCATGTGTCTCGCAATGCCGTGAACAAACTATCTACTTAATTATTGTTGAGGATATATACTGTCATATGTGATTTAAGCTGATCTATGTATCGCACCCACTGCCCGTAAATGCAAATCACAATTTTGTCACCAGGTTATCAGCTACTCATCCACTATGCTCAGAACCGCAGGCTTCCACGAGCAGTACATACAGTACTGTGTGCTAACAATCGGTTTACTTAACATACTGGTGACGGCAACCGCGCTGCTGCTACTACAACACGCTGGACGCCGAACACTTCTCCTCTGGCCAACTCTGGTTCTCGCACTGGTCCTTCTACTGCTGACAGTTACAGTGAACGTGTCCGCAGATGCGACGTCTAGATCGTTGCAGCGAACAATGGGATTCGCCTCAGCTATACTCATCCTCGTCTATGTTGGCGCATTCTCACTGGGCTTGGGTTCAGTTACCGCGTTGATTGTGTCCGAACTATTCCGTCAAGAGCCTCGCGCAGCAGCATTCTCGCTGAGTCAATGCCTATACTGGTTCTCGAATCTGCTAATCTTGGGCACTTATCCAAGCATTGTTGTGAGTGGCAGTTTGGTTTATGTTAAACGTTAGTAAATAATGCATTTTTATTTCTTACATGTCATGGGAAATATGTGAATTTGAAACAAAAGTGAAGAGGTTTACAGTCAGTTCTATTTTATCACACTAGTGTTGAGGGTTTTGGCGTTAAATGTGCTGGAGGATGGAGAGCAGGTTCGAGCTCTCTATCATTTGCAACCATTGTAAGTGCACGAGACTTCAGGATTATCGGCGCTGTCAAATTTGTGTGCTTAAAATTATCAGTGCCGTTACCCACCAGACTCACTGACCTCAGTGGGTTTTCCAAATCGTCAGTAAGAGTGTTGTTTTGTTCAGACAAACAAATTAGATGTTCAGAGCATTCTTAGTGAGTTGAACGGGTGGTGTTAAATGCCGTGACTGTTCGACGAGTTTTGGATAAAATGGCTTAGGTAGTATTTACTGACTTTTCAGACGTGTCAAAGTGGCAGGAAAAGAAGCACAATTTTTGGATCCGTGATTTGGCTGTTGCCGCGGATGTCCGCATACCAATAGGCATGTGGTCAAATGCATAATCAGAGATGGGATGGTTGAACACGACGGTTGGGTTTTAGAAGTTATGCTACTTGCAATGAAGTCAGCACTTCGCAGAAACTGGCATGTGTTTATTGGGGAACAATTTAAATGGATTGGATGTGCAAGAAATAAACGGCACCAAGACCGCCGAGAGAATGTGCCTTTCAGATTCTCCGGCATAACTACACTACTAACTTCGTGCAAATACTCTATCGGTGTCACAGTTCCAGCCACACTGCATCGACCGACAATTGTGATGCATTGTGTTCACCTAGATGTGCCTACCGGTGTACTGGCTACCGTCCATTCTTTTCCGAGGCTTTCTTATATACATTTCCAGGTAGTTATGGGCACTAGTTGCTATGACTCAAGCACTAAGCGTTTTGTTTTAATACATTATAACAGAATAAATTGAATGAACCTATGTTGTTTAAACTGCATCCACGGAACTATTTGCTTACCTAATAACACCACTCATTACACGAGTTAATCCCTTACACTCCACTTTGTTATCTCCAGTGTAAAACCACCGAAACCTCAGTACACTTAATTCTGTCCCCCGCCCATAATTCAAAGAGCCACTACTGTGCGTTAAGATGGATGACCTCTGCATAAAATTGGACAGCGAGCTCTGTGGTCACATTGTCAAATGTGTTTTAGTGTGTATTATTCGCTACCATTAATCCACCTGTCCGTTCTGATCAAAGATACACCGTAGATAACGTGACAGCATAATCAACTCTACGTTTCACGAACGCACAGTGATCGATGCCATTTTTCGACCAAGATGTCCCCTTGGCCAAGAGAATTAATCTGAGCTGCAAAAGAGTTGCGCTGAGGGACATAATAGTTGCATCTGTACTCAATTACTTTGAGCAGTGCGTGCGCCGCTCACTTGTATAGGTGTGTAGGTGTGCGCGTATAGCCCGGCGCCTTCAGTCAATAGGACGCACTAAGTAATATGGTTCAGGTAGGACGCTTTAGGTCCTTCCAGGTGCAGTGTCGGTGACCGATGCAGCTTGTGGGCCTGAGTTTCTCTTTCCAAGGGAGCGATCCCCACCAATGACAACGAGCCTATGGATTTGAGCGACGATTGGGTTGGTATAACAAGCCACAGCCAAATAAGTTTGCCGTGTGATTTGAAACGTGCAGTTCACCTACAGTAGTGCTTCCCAACATTTTTGAGGCTGTTACCTCCAAAGCGAGATCAGTTCAATCAGTTACCCCCAAACTTTCTAAAAACCAATTAGCTAGCAACTACTACAATTTTCCTTTAAATTACAGCAAAGGAATACCATATGTCATTACGTTCGATCATACAAATAAACTAGACCCCACTGTAGTGCGAAGAAAATGCATGAGTTTCTTGCATTAAATACCGAGTTCAAAGTATTCTTGCTGATGTCCTGAACGCGAGTTTGATGGTGCTGTTAGAAAGTGATATCACACTTATCCTTATCGCTTGTTCCTGTACACCGGCGATTCTTAACATTTTTGAGGCTCTCACAAATCTGGTTTGCTATAATCAACCCGCCCTTCCCAATTGCCGTTTCAAACGCTAACTGACGAATAACTATCGCGCTGTTTGCTTCTAACCATGAGAACTGATAGCTATTTGGAATAACGCCCCAGCAATAAACGAAAGTATACTGTTGTTTGGTACAACGTTGTGTGTAATCAAGAGTCGATATATATATATATATATATATATATATATATATATATATATATATATATATATATATATGGGTCGGTTGATATTGCTTTGTGCTAACAATTTCTGGTATATTTGGTTAACTTTCTGCTAATGCACATCGGAAGTCATGTTCCAGGTTCATTCGACTCCATGCTATTGTTCGCATTAAAACCATCGTCGAAAATCCACTTTCACAGCTATAAATTGTTGCAAATGGGGTCTATATTCTCAATGCTCTTTGCGATAGCAATGGATACTCACCACCTATCTTTATCAAAAATGCTACCAGTGGTGTGCTTTGGAAATCTATGTTTAATTCATTATCTTCGCGCATTCCTAGGAATTGTGCTTTGGCTTCCATGACAGAGGGAAGATTTCCTCATCCATTGAAAAGGGTCTTAGCACCCAGGCATTTACTTAGTGATTTTCCAAATCAGGAAAATATTTGCTGATGGAATGGACCACTGGTGACAAGTGGCAAGTCATATCGCCTGTGAAAACGCATGTTTCACTTTTTCCAACGAGCACCAATGATAGTTCTGGAAACATCGACACATCGTCAACTGTTGCTCTGAGCTGGTAAAGCTGCATTTTTCTAAGAAAAGTGGCAGTCTTATCTTGAGCAGTTAAAATATTAAGCAAGCTGTGGTTCAGTGCATTTATTTCTCTGAAGAAAGCTGCATGATATGTTAGTTTGGAATTAAATACATTGTCATGTTATACATGACCACTTGACCACAACACATCTACACCGCCCAAAAAGTGTTCGCATGCAGAACTGCCAGAATACATTTCCAGACAGTTCCGCCTCCGTGGTATGACCAAGTTCAAGGGTTCAATTGACTCAAGGGATGGCTGACCGTTTCGGAATGTAATTAAAGCCATCTCTGTGGCAACAAAAGTAAGCGGATCAAGTGACGCACAGGATCTGCGCCTCGTCCCCCCCCCCAAGCCTCAAATGAAGCCCCGGTGAATTCGTTCAACTGATTGTTATGTAACCGCAGTCGGAAACCGCTTGCCAAAGTGAGTTCGTGCGCAATGCACAACACCTGACGAATAGTCCTTCTCACGAAAACCTCAATGACAGCAAGCAGTTTCCGCCTGCGGTTACATAACAATAAGTTGAACGAATTCACCGGGGCTTCATTTGAGGCTTAGGGATGGACGAGGCGCAGGTCCTGTGTGTCACTTGGTTCGCTTACTTTTGTTGCTACAGGGATGGCTTTAATTATATTCCGAAACGGTCAGCCATCCCTTGAGTCAATTGAACCCATGAACTTGGTCATACCACGGAGGCGGAACTGTCTGGAAATGTACTCTGGCAGTTCTGCATGTGAACACTTTTTGGGCGGTGTAGATGTGTTGTGGTCAAGTGGTCATGTATCTCCGCGATATGGTAGACCTGATTTACTGTCAAGCATCCCTCGCGACATTATGCTCTTTGAACGGTAGAAACAGGAACACAATCATTCTCGTGACCGTAAGAATTGAGAGCTTTTTTAGGGTTCGCCTTGAACTTGGAGGATTTTCTCAGGACATCCATTGTAAAGTATTTTGTTATATAAACAATTTTACCCAGTATTTAGTGAGTACAGACTGCAAAAGCTCCTAGCCCTTGCAACAACGTTTTCACGGGGCGGAGTTAGCACGCAACTTAGCCGAGGTAGGAAAAGTAACCTTATTGCAAAAGGGAAATGAACAAAGAATATATCCCCAGATATGTAGGACAACCAGGTGGTCTGCTTAATGTGTTGTCCTTCTTAAGTTGCTTCGTAGTACACGGTGCGCGGAAGGATTTAGCCATCACGATTCCTTATATAAGTACCTCAGATTTGTGTACGTTGCGTGCACAAAAGTGATGGATCTACACGAGCTGCGGAAATCTATTGCATTCAAGGAAGGGGAATATATTGCGAGTCGCAAGTCTTCCTGATGGTTAACTCTCATCTTGGAAAGCACGTCCCAGATCCCTATGTAATGGTGCGCGGTCACATATAAGCAGACACTTATCAGTAACATAGTTGCCGTTGGCATCAATAATTTGTGAAAGGCACTTGCTAGTAAACCGGGTCTGCTTTATCGCACCTATACACGACTACGTGAGCACTACTTATGTACAACCCCAAATTAAATGTGATTCGGAAACGCCAGAGTACATTGCCAGACAGTTTAGTCTACGTGGTATGGCCCACTTTCTCGGTTCAGCAGACTCACAGGATGGTTGGGCATTTCCCAGTGTGGTTTGTGTCAACCCTGTGAAAACATGACTGAGTAGACCAAGAGGCGAACAGGGCCCGCATCTCGTCCATCCACAAAACTCTAATGAAGCCCCGGTGGATTCGTTCAAATTGTTGTTACGTAACCGTAGTCAGAAACTGCTTGTCACCAGTGAGGTTTGGTTGATAAAGACGAATCATCGGCTGTCCTACGCACACAAACTACTGATGTAATCGGCAAGACTACTCCGCTTTCGATTGCGCATTATCCAACACGCACCAGTGGGCGCAATTGCGCTAGTAGGGCACCCTGCATCGGCCGTCGCGCAGATTATCAAGGGTCGTCTTATCTGCTGCATACAGCAGGGCGGATAAGCAAAAGCATGCTACTGCTGGCGCCTCCCTTCTTTCTTTTCCACCTTTTTCTCTTACTCCCATTCCGACCCCCATTACTAACCTTCCTTCTATAATTCCCAGCTTAATTGACAGCAACCGAAGTGCTACTGGAGTAGTACCGTCTGCGGCCACCATCCCACAGCACCTATCGGACGCCTATCGGCAAAAGTCCCTTATAAGGCCACGCTGTCCCGTTTCCATGGGGACATTCAACGTCCGCACTCTAAGACAAACAGGTCAGCAGGCTGCACTCGCACGCCCCTTGGACACACTGAGTGTTGATGTGTGTGGTGTGTCTGAAACTAGGATTAACGACACTAACGGGGTTATTGAGTTGACTGCACCCGGCTTATCCTCTCGTTATTGATTGCATGCATCCGGAGACGCCGATGCAGTGCTCACGGGTCAAGCTGGTGTAGGTATCATTCTAAGTTCCAAGGTTGAGCCATCGTTGGTTGATTGGATTCCGGTGAACAGCCGTTTATATGCAGCCCGTTTGACGACATCAACTAAGGTTGATTCATGAAGTAGTAAAAAACGATGTTTGCTCGTGATTTCCGCGTATGCTCCCACCGACTGCAGTTCGAATGCTGTCAAGGACACATTCCATCACGAACTGAACGCGCTATTACGCAGTGCTACTAGTTCAGATATTATAGTACCTGCAGGGGATATGAACGCACAAGTAGGGCGTCTGAGCTCTTCAGAAGCTCAGCTGGGTGGTAATTGTGGACTTAACTCCGAACCGACTGACAACGGTGAGCGTCTGCTGCAAGTGTGTGCGGAGCACCAGTTGTTTCTTAGTAGCACTGCTTTTAGACACAGTGGGCGCCGAAGTGCCACTTGGCGTCCTCCTGTAGCTGGCCAGCGATGGACCCAAATTGACCACATAGCCATAAGTTACAGGTGACGTGGTTCCATCCTGGATTGCCGCTCGTACTGGAGTACCTGTGTCGACTCTGACCATGCCTTGGTGCGCTGTCGTTTCTCCATGAACTTTACCGGGAAGCGCACCAAGTGTCCCCTACGATTGGCAACGGAGAAATTGTCTCAGTCTTCGGTCAGGCAAGCCTATCAAGAAGCACTGCATACCGAACTTTCGCTGTCTTGTCCTAAGGACACTGAACTTCAGTGGAATAGGATCTCGGCCGCCATGTACGACACACGAGCATCTGTTTGTGGCACTATCAATCGTCGCCGCACCAGTCACTGGATATCCGAGAGGTCGGTGAACCTGTTGGAATCTAGAAGACACCTCCCGGCTGGCTCTGAACACAATGTGACCAGACGGGCTATTAGGCGTGAACTAAAGCAGAGCCTACGTTTTGACAAAGCAGCCTGGTGGACCAGTAGGGCTCAAGAAATGGTGGAGGCAGGAGCAGTAGACAATTATCGCAAGCTCTTCCAGCTAATCCGCATCACTGGTCCCAGAAAACCAGGCGTCAGTGAGAAAATCAGAGACAGCGCGGGTGCGCTGATACACAATAAGGAGCGCCGTATGGCTCGTTGGGCGGAACACTTTCAAGATCAGTTCAGCTGGCCCCCTGCTCCCGGACCTCTTCCTACTCAGGTGATGCAGGACGAGGCATGGACGGTTAGTTTAGAGCCTCCGTCGGAGGCCGAGATCCGAAACGCGATCACAGCCCTTAATCGTTTTCGTGCCGCTGGCCCGGATTTCCTCCCACCTGCACTATTTAAGGATGGAGGTGAGGTCCTCTGCAAAGCACTGACCTCCTTATTCGAAGGTATCTGGAAGAAAGAGAGTGGCCCGGCTAGTTGAAGCGAATCGATTATAGTGGCAATATACTAGAAGGGCAGTCGCACAGCCTGTTCGAACCACAGTTGTATTAGCCTAACGCCAGTTGTGACAAAATTACTGGCCTCGATTACCGTTCGTCGCCTCACTGCGGAACGGGAATCTCAGATTAGGGAAGAGCAGCTCGGTTTCCGCCCGGGGCGTGGCTGTATAGACCATATATTCACTTTGCGGCAGGTGCTAGAGCAGCGCCACGCATACCGCAGACCGACAATAGTTGTGTTCCTCGATGTCAGGAGTGCGTTCGATTCAGTCGATCGGTCGATTCTGTTCGAAATACTTGCGCGGAAATGTGTTCCAACCAGATATGTGAACATCCTTCGTGCTCTATACTCGAACACTACAGGCCGCGTCAGGGTCTACGGTGTCCTGTCGGCTAGCTTTTCGACTACAAGTGGCGTTCGTCAGGATTGTCCGATTTCCCCATTTTTGTTTAATTTCGTTGTGGATTCTATCACGGAATGTTCCCTTGCGGAATCTCACGATGTAGGCGTTGTAGTGCTGCCTGGTGAAAGGTTGGTTGGTCTTGATTATGCGGACGATATCGTCTTGCTTTTCGACGATGTTGCGACGGCACAATCAACCCTGGATTGCCTGTCCAGAGTGGTCCCATTATTTGGTATGCACTTCGCACTTTCGAAGTGTAAAGTGTTGCTGCAGGACCACCAGCCACTTGATAACCCCTTGACGCTTGCTACCGAGGAACTCGAGGTAGTTGACCATTTCACTTATCTTGGCAAATGCATCAGCAATGATGGGCGCATAGAAACTGACGTGAGCTCATGCATTGCAAAGGCCAGAGCTGCCTACTTGAACCTGCGGCATCTTTGGCGACAGAAGGGAGTTTCCCTCCGTCTGAAAGGCCGTGTATACGAGGCCACAGTGAGGGCCGTTCTGCTCTATGGTAGTGAGACTTGGCCCCTTCGGTCTGAAGATCTGAGGAGCCTTCGAGTCTTTGATCATCGTTGTCTGGGAAGCATTGCTGGTGTCGGATGACACCAGCGTGTCCGCAAAGATGATGTGCGTAGGCGAGTACTAGGTGGTGCTAATCATGCTAGCTCCCTAGAACAACAGATAGCACTGAATAAGTTGCGTTGGCTGGGGCACCTGCTACATATGCCTGGTCACCGCTTACCTAGGAGGGCCTTGTTTAGTCTGCCAGTTGTAGGGTAGCACAAGGCTCGAGGTGGACAGAAGTCGACTTGGCAGTGGGAAATTAAATCACTTACGACGAAATTGGGGGCCGTTGGTCCGTCTCGCCTGCCGGGCTGGGGTCCACGTGACTCGCCTTGTGCTTGGCTCGAGACTTTACAGGACATGGCTCGCAACCGACACCAGTGGCGCGTCTGCTGCCGTCTCCTAATTGGATTGTCTGTTTAAAGTGTGTTTGGTGCTGAGTTATCTGCGGGGTAATGGCTGAGTATGACGCGTGGCAGTGAAAGCCGCAAGGAAGCTGTCTCGCCGATGCCGCCTTATCTTTGCACGATAGCCAACTGTTTGTGACGGTATGTTGTCTTCACAAGGTGTAGGCGCCTTGGTCCTGAATGTTTGTCTAGGGCATTAAGGTTTTCAGGTAAGTCCCCCTTTTCTCCCTCTTCTTATTCTTTATTTCATAGGTCCTCATGGTTGTATGGCAGCGAAGCATCAGTTCAAATGGCTGATGTACTACTATGTTGATTGATTGAATTAACTGAGAAAATGTGTAATGGTCCGGTGGAGCGCATCGTTGACACCTGCAAACGTGCACTTTTCAAGTCGAGAGGGGACGGCCCTACATACGAGTGCATACAGACCTCATAGTGTATCGTATCACTCCACATCCCGAGTGCAGTGGAAGGTCACCGTCAGAGATGCTATTAGACAGAAAAATCAGGTCTGTTTGGAATATAATTATTCCGGAGCAAAGACAACTACCCGACCTGAAAATTACAGGAGTGTCACAACACCTGCAGCGTGGGACAGTGCAAAAGCTGCGGATCAGTGACCTTGTATGGGCAAGCGATTTTCGTCAGTCGAAAAACAGCTGGGCTCCGGGTGCAATTACCAAACAGATTGGACGAGTCATTTACCTAGTAGAGGTCCATGGCGAAAATTGGCACCACTACATGAACCAGCTCAGACTTCACTTCAGCAGTAATCATTGTTTACCTCACTGCAATCCCAAGCTTGCTTCTGAGACATTACTGAAGGAGCTCTCGTTGCCGAAACTAACAGATGCAAATTCGGACCGTGTGAAATATGTAAGCCAGGAGTCGGTAATAATATTGGATACAGTACGCAGACGCCCAGTACGGAGTGGAGGACCACCGGATCGATTCATATGGACTCACGAGCTGGAGCCTCCACGCAGACATGTCAACAGAAATGGGAAGTGTCATATACGGCAGTCTAACCCTAATTGCTGCACATCACCCGCTCCAATCAGGTTGTGCCACTGCCCAGCCAATCATCAGTGAGTTAACCATTAATGAACCGTATAACTCAGCCATTACAGAGCACATGTTGACTCTTGACTTTTGATCTCGTTGTATCAATACTACCTGGTCATATCCACGATCTAGTCTTTCATCCACCTACTTGGAGTAGTTCAGGTCATGTCACTCTTCACCTTGCACTAGTCAAAGTTTGAAGTGGAATCCAGAGGCTAGTGGTCCGCATTTAGCGTCTTGATCAGTTGATCCCGAGTTAGGTAATTAAGGATAGGTGAAACAAGTATAAATCCATAGTTTTCTTTTGAAGTGCCTCCCGTTTAGTTACATCTCGACGCACTAATTAGTATTCACGAAAAGCCTACCCATCAGTGGAATAGTCTATCCAGCGTACATGTTAACACACTTTTACAGGAGTGCAGCACAAGTGGCCAACTACTTCTATTTGGCATTGCAAGAGATTCACTGAATCAGAGATTAATCTGAAGCTTCAAGGTGGACGTTCGAATTTGGAGACACGGTAGCACTGCTTACATGCGGCATAGTTTACATATTTTGTTGCAGGCGACTCCTGATGACAGCGGTGGACCAATGAATAAACCATTTTCAACTTCTCATGCGAACGGTCCCATTCGATGTTCACGATTTTGTTGCAGAATATCCCTTACCACCTTAATGCTCATCATCGAGCCTACGCTCATTCCACTCGGATTCCACTTAGATCTACAAAAGAGCTATTAATTTGTCGCATTATTCATAACGCTTCAACATCTTATTCATTTTCGGCAACTTGGAAGGAGTTGTTATAGAAACTCAGGCACGAAACTACTTCATTTTGCAAGTTTCCTATACATATTTTACTCTTACTCGAATGAGTTTGTTCCAGGGTATACGGTTGACCGAACGTTTTGCACACCGAGTAGTGTGCTTAGTCCCCATAACTACTATGCAGCCATCGATTCAATGCGGTCAGTCCAACCCACAAAGCACCCAGTTGTGTACTTTTCCGCCGCCGCTATTGATCGAAAGCCGACGCATCGTCTATTTCCACTTTGTGTGACCAGCCTGTGTCACGTCTAGCGTCAGATCTCAGGTAGAGGTCAGAAACCCCTCGCCTGACCCCGAGAGCACGCGAGTGCATGCATTGCGCGTGTGTGTGTGTGTGTGTGTGTGAAGACAACTACTCCACTCCATCTCCAGGCCTAGAAAGAACTGTACACATGGCGGGAAACAAAGTCAAACTCAGAACGGGGCGTAGCGAGCAGCAGCCGAGCAGCATTTGCGGCTGCGGGAAGACGGTTCTAGCTAGTAGTTTGTGTTCTGCACACAGCATGTATTATCACTCCAAGTGTGTTCGTTAGAATGAAAGGTAACTGAAGAACAATAAAACCAAGCTACTTTTTGATGCTGCATCTATTGGAAAGCCATCTCCTTTGTGAGACGCATAGCTCTTTTGACACAGAAGTGCGATAAACTAGTGGCAATGGCCAAGAAACCTACGCTTAATAACTTTTACCCTTCAGACTCAACCGCAGTCGCGCTCGTATCCCAAGGCTCCGCAGCTGAGCCTAGTGGCTGAACCAAACGTACGGGTTAAAGCGTGAAGTTGAATACACGGACAACTCCAAAGTGAAACCATGCAAACAGCCTAGTTCCACTTGTTATCGTGACTCCCGTGCTGGTCCAGTCGATATTGCATGAGAACCACTCTGCGGAGCTGGCTATACCGGTACACGTTAACTCACTAGCTAACCATACCATGACTACATATACGTCCGTTGCTGTTGCCCAAGCATCAGGAGCAAATTCTATGGATACACCTGACGCGATCACGCAGGACGCCAGAAGTGCCACATATTCGCCTATCACTCTGCCAACAACTCAGACCACATTCCCTTCCAAACCATGTGGAAATATGATCCCACCGATTTTCAAAAGCGGTACTCGATCGGAATCCGTTAGCTATCTCCCAGTGGTTCTACTACCTGTGCTCTCATAGGTGATGAAGGCAATCATCGCTGAGGCTTTAGAAGACCATCTAGAGCGCCACAACATCAAAGCACACAAACCGTACGGATCCTGGCAACACCGTGCATGTACTACCAAACTACTGATTGTACGCAGTAGTTGCACCGAAACGGCCGATAAAGCTGAACGAACAGAGATCATTTACCTGGCTTTTTCTAAGGCCTTTTATCTACTATACAACGGCATTCTGCTTCTCCGGCTCGAAAACTATAGAGTTAGAGATCCCATCATTTGATAAATCAAGAATTTCATGCAGGAGAGGCAAACTCAGGTCAGAGTTCAAAGTGCATGGTCCCATCCAATTTATGTCGAAGGTGAACGTCCACAAGGATTTGTTCTTGGGCCGCGCCTTTTTCTCGTGATCATTAACTAACTTACACATTTACTTACCACAGATTTCGTGATATTTACTGATGATGTTAAGATGTGGCGGACGACCACTGACCAAGGAAATCACGATGCAATTCAACGAAACCTGGATAGAGCGGATGAGTAGTCACTGCACAATCTACACCGGTTCAATTCGGGGAAGTGTAAAGTGGTACACATTCGCCACCAGCCGAACATCACCTACCAGCTTGGAGACCATGTCCTGCAAGCAGTCACCCAGGAGCGCGACCTTGTGGTACTAGTTCAGGTTCATCGGCGCTGCTCAGAACAATTTGAGAAGGCGTCAAAGACCAGGAACAAACACGTTGGCATGCTGCGGAAGGCATTTGGGCGGTTTAATCCCTCTGTCTGTTCGCAGTTACTTAACACCTACGTGCGGCCTCGTGTGGAATACGCGATCTAGGTGTGACAGCCATGGCACAAACAAGACCTTGCAGCGCTCGAGACTCTGCAGCAACGAGCCACAAAGCACGTCAAAAGGTTGTTTACTCTTTCGTATCGACTTAGACTGAAGACCTTAAAATTATAGTGGCCGGTACTGGCACCTACGTGGTGACATTATTATGGCCTACTAGATCCTAAGGAATATCAACCAAGTATGCTGCCAATTACTGCATCTCAGTTACAACAAATATTTGAGATGCCACCAGCTCAAGTTGGCCACGCAATACAGTCGGCTAGAATGTCGCCGAAACTTTTACTCTCTTCGTGTGTACTAGCCGTGGAATGCCCGTCAAGTTTACCTTGTCGCTGTTCTCACTTTACCAGTGTTTACAAAGGCCTTGATGTTGCCGTAACCCACTTAAAATATATGAAATAGCCTGTGTGTCTCGAGTGACGATATAATGTGACGAACGTTGCATAACCAGGATTAACCTATACAGTTGTGGTTGGCTTTTCTGCGTGTCTGAGTGTTAACACTGTGGTGAGTTCAACAAAACGACCTCGTTCAAGTAACTGAGTGGTCCTTTTTAGCCGAGAAGTCACCCGATGTCGCCTGGACCGCATTCGTTTTCTAATTCACCGGACTAATGTCAAATGCGTCGGAATGCAAGGTCTTTTGCTCGGAGCAAATCAAGTCCTTCCTGAGGAGCCACACTAGAAAATTCCTGGCCTTTTGGGATTCAGCCTGGCTCGCAAACAAAGCCTGTTACAGTTATCAGTCCTGTTGTGCTTACACAACCAAGGAAAATACGGTCAAGTTGACCCGCGAAGACAAACTCCGACACAAAACAGCTTGGCAGCGAAATTCAGTACAAATCTTACTGTACAGATACGTCAAGAAGCTCCACAGTGTGCGGCAACAGATCCCGGTTTTAGGTGCAATAGTTGGTCTGGCGCAAACTACACAAGACGAGGCTAACACTCTTCGTCAACATTTCATCCATATTTGTCAGGGTGAATCCTCATTTCACCCGCTTTTGACACAATTCCCACGGCCACCATGTTTGAACTGCGTGTCGTCTACGGCAGCCAATATGATGAAAAGACCATTATCCCAGCGCATGCACAGCCCTCCTAGCGTGGAGCGCATCAGACCGAAGACATAGAAGACAGCCGCCATGAACATTGCCAAATCATTAGCATGATTTTTTCCGATGTCTTGATGAAATGTGCGTTCCCACAAGGTAGAAACGAGGAATATACCCTTCTATTTACAAGGGTGGGAATCGTGCGGAGCCGACGAACTACCGTCCGATCACTCTCCTCCCAGTGTTATCCAAATTAATGGAACGTGTAATCGCAGAGGCTGTCATGGAATACCTTAAGAGCAATTCCATCATAATATCACATGAGCAAGGATTCCGCCGAAATCGGTCTTGCACTACAAACTTGCTTTTAGCTGGAGCAAGCTGAACAGAATCACTCGATGCCAGATAGGAGTCGATGTTATTTACCTTGATTGTTCTAAAGCGTTCGATCGCCTGGACAACCGCATTATCCATCACAAGCTTCGAAGATACGGAATCGATGATCCCATGCTCGGTTGGATAAGCAACTTCCTCAATCAACGTCAGCTGAATATGAGAGTCCGCAGCTCCAGTTCTGACTCAATTGACGTCCAGTGTAGTGAGCCCCAAGGATCGGTACTACGACCACGTTTATTCCTAGATTTTATTAACGATCTGGCTAGTGTACTTTAGTCGAACTGCTTAAGATGTGCAGACGATGATAAAATATCGCATGTCATCAAGAAAATGGACGATTCCGCGCACTGCAGAGCGATCTCGACAGTGCCTATACGTGGTCAGCCGAAAAGCTGCTTCCGTTCAAGATGATGAAATGCAAAATGTTTAGCAGACGCCATCAGCTTATCTACGAATATCGATTTGGGGACCAGTAGTTACAACATGGTTCCCAAGAAAACGACCTCGGGGTGATAGTGCATTGCGGTCTTGGCTATTCGAAACGGGCTGAAAAAGCATCAAAACTAGCCAGTCAACATCCTGGACTCTTACGAAGGGCGTCCAGAAATTTTTGAGCCATCAATCTTTCCGCATGTGTCAAAGGCCTACGTGTGGCCCCACGTAAAATACGTGATCCAGACACACCGTAGAGGAACCAAACTCGTCAGAGGATTGTTTCACCTCCCCTACCAGCGCAAGCTGCTGTTTCGCTAAGGTTGTACAAGGGCGTATATCGAATATAGCGAGGAGATCTAAGCATGGTTTGTTTAATGCTGACGAACCCAATTCACCCTTGTCGCAACCTGTTGAACCTGAGTCCAACTACCAAACTGCGAGGCAACTAGCTCAAACTGGCCACGCACTACGGTCGACTTGATTGTTGACAAAACACTTTCTCTCTCCGCGTGTTCTGAGGCTGGAACGACCTTCCAATTCACATCATCCTTAAGCCAACATCGCCACTTTTCCAAAAACGCCTTGATGCAACAATTGCCCACTCGCATTAGTTGATATAGTCCGCTTCACTTGGAGGACAAAATAACGGGAAACAAATCATGTGCTTTGCAGCCCTCTCCGCTACGTGGTGGTGGGGATACATGCACAAATGTCCTCGTGAATCGCTTGGTTGTACGTAAACTGGATTAACGTATCACATCGGTCAAATGAAGCAGCACGCGAGTGAGCGTTGTCATTACCGTTATTATTTCTCACGGAGTATATGAACTGTAACTGCTCTCCACACTATTTTGTGTGGGCATATTCCATTCCCATTTCAAACTATCGTTATGCAGCAGTGCAGTTAAACTGGATAGACGTTAAAAGTGATCTGATCGTTCAAATTTTAAATTCCACTCCATCCATCCTACGGAGCTTGCCAATCTTATGCATTTTTACCCGTGATAAATCATTGTTCCTTGTTCATTGTTTAATGTAGCACTTGGCTTCTCGTTACCTTATTGTGATTTTCATTCTGCGCACCCTACGGGACTTGCTAAGCATCTGCCTTTTTGCCTGTAGTGTACCATTGTTCCACCTTTCCATTCTATAACCATCGGAACGATTTTTATTCATGGTGTTCCGTAGCCTCATTCATCTGTTGTCTGAGAAGCTCAACCCCATGATTGGGAGGAATGACCCTACCTCCGTCAGGCGCTTTAGCTGAACAACGTGATCGTCAATTCGATCACAGATTACCCGTATCATCAAAATAATAAAGGTGTGGCCCCAAGGTTAACAAAGTTGTGCACCAACCAAAACACATGATGGGAAGTGTCCGAGACAGATCGCTGCGGAGCAACAGAAACTTTTGACGTGGCAATCGATTTTCCAGTTCTTCATGAAACCGAAACTTCATCTTATAAGCATCCTATCAGCTAATATGACGAATAGGAAGAAATTCATCACATCTAGGCTCACTCAGACAGCCGTCACACGCGCGGAAAAGCACTGTACGCGCGTTTCTTCCTATAACATTCAACTCCCCTACTACTCTTCTGTAATCAGTACGCAGACCAAACTGCTTATAATGCCATAAGCTAATTGGCGGCTTAAGTTTGGTAAGCTCGTCTCTTGGTGAGAGGGGACTACCCTGTCCTCTGCACGACAGTAACGTGTAAGTCAGTGGATAGTGAGTGGCGCTATATCACATCTGGTAACTTATTCACGATGGTCGTTGCCGTCCCCCGTAACTCAGTGGTCTCAACCAAGGACTGACAACAGTCGAGATGCGGGTTCGAGCCCTACCAGGGGTCCGATGGAATGCGCACTGCTGACGATTCCCGAAAGGATGAAACGCGCGTACATTGCTTTTCCGGGCGCGTGACGGCTGTCTGAGTGAGCCTAGATGTGATGAATTTCTTCCTTTAACATTCAACTCTCCCTACTACTCTTCTGTAATAAGACGAAGCTCAATGTTTACAGTCAGCAATTCACCAGAAATACGATTAACTGCTGAACTCACAACGGTCGGCAAAAGCTCACACGATTCACTGACACCCTCAGATACGTTTCTGATGTTCGAAGCACACTCTTATGTACCAACAGTCAGGGTCATTACAAATGATAACTGATATCTGGCTGACCGTTGCAACCACAGAGGCACTACCTGGTATGTCCGTCCTACGTCAAGGTCGACCTGGTAGGAGATTGGCTCATTTTTATACTATTGCAGTGGCCTACATTTCAAAGTCGCTGACGACCAGCAAATTTAAGTTTTGGACGCACTGCGGTGCCGCTTGCAATTAAGACATGGCGAGGCATGTTTAGTTACTTCGTATACCGTCCTCTCATGTTGACTTTGGGAATGAAACTACTACAGTGAAAACCACTCAGCTCAGCCGAATACTCACGTTCTCCTTGTACCTGATCTCAACTTGCACTCACTCGGGGATCCAGCCTCACCTGGAGAGTAATTAAAAGACGAACTACGAGAGTTCTTCCTTGGCGTAGCAATACATAAAAGTGTTACTTTCCCTACGATATCTAGAACAGGGAACGATCCGGTCCTCTTAGTTCTCTTCTACACCATTGAGGAATCTAGAATCGACAAAGTGACAGTGAGTAGCCACTTAGGGCAACACTTTTTTCCGCTACCTCTGTTACGCTACACAGTCCAACAAGGAAATCGAAGAGGTCCGCATCACAACACTTTGTGTGACTTCAGCATGGTCACTGATTGATCGTTTCTATCAGAACCAAGCCCCCATGTCGCTTGGGGAAAGTTTGTCAATAAGTTTAAAACCTTAGTAACAGCCGCTTCAGACACAAAGATAGTTCAAGAAAGTTAAAGTTCTTTCTGAGGAGAAGGACGAGGAAACAAATGGCCCTGAGAGCTTCATTTTGGAAAGAATACAAATGGGATCCAAACTGCAAAAATTAGAATGACTGCCTAACCGAGCGAAACCACTATTAAAGGGATCCAAGAAGTTAACTTGAAACATCAACTGGAATTGGCAGAGAAGTTCTGCTGCTATCCTGATATACTTTACAACCATTTTAACAAATTTCACAAAGTATAGCGATGCATGCCTCTTCTAAACATCGTCAATGGGCAAGCGCAAACTGCCAACAGGAGACGAGTACCCTTAGACATCAGTGTGCTTGTACTTTCCGGAACGTATCCCCATCTCACATCATTCTCACACATATCACATCAGTACCAGGATTTAACCACAACTACTTTAAAGCCGTGGATATGCTAAGCGAATGGTGTCACTGCGCGAGTTTACTTCACATAGTCCGGAAAACAAACGCCACAAGTCAAGGAAGTTGCCACGAGTTTTGCTGAACTATTATCCCCGAATTTCCAGCGCTAAGTTGGCGAAATGCACGCTCCAAATATATCGAAGCGTAAAATATTCACCCCACTAATAAGGTAGGCAATCATGCGGTACCCGCAAACTGCCGCCCCAGTGCCCTTTCCCTGTGCTTACTAAACTCATGAAATCTATCGTTGCAGATGCACTCATGGGATATTTAGGAAGATGCCATATACTCATGCAGGAGCTGTCTAGATTTCGCCAAACATTCAATGTACCACAAGCCTTATACTTACCCTTGCCAGTAGAACGGTATCCATTGATGCTGAAGAGGCCGTCGAGACCAACTACCTCGAAGTCTATACCATTCCCCGGCCAAGTTGTCCTCTTGGGCAAAAGAAATAATCTGAGTGGGCATTCAACATGAGTCTACTCAATTAATTTGTTCCATGCGTACGCCAGTCATTTGTGCAGGTGTGTAGATGTGCGTGTATAGCCCGGCGCATTCAGCCAATTGGACCTCAGACGCCCTAAGTCATAGGGATGCTGGTGGGACGCTTCAGCTCCTACCAGGGACAGTGTCGCTGGCCGAGGCACCAGATTGGCCTTTCTTTCTCTGTCCTAGGAAACGATTCCCACCAATTAGAACGAGAGTAGGGATTTGAATGACGATTGGTTTGGTATAACGAGCCACAGCCAAATAAGCTTGCCGTATGCTTTTGAATGTGCACTTCACCTATACGCAACGGTTGGCTTGTATGTTCGGCACTCGAGGGAGGTGAAGAACGTCGTACTGAAAGCGTACGAGGAAGGGGACGATTGGAAGCAGGTCGCTTGCATACTGAAGGTGAACGTGAAAACTTGCGCAACTGGATACGGGCGTACGAATCGACGGAACCGGTGGGCAGCACGGAGGAGTCCGTCGCAGAGCACTGGGAGAAAGCCACGCCGACTCTCTGGTGGAGTGGGTTTCTGCAGAACCTACCGTTACCCTTGAACGCCTTCGTTTGCGGTTGAAAGCGGAGTTCGAACTTTCAGTAAGTACCAGCACTGTCTCACGATAGTTGGATGGTAGACTTATAACAATGAAGAAATTGCACACCATTCCGGAGTCCATGAACACGCTGGAGAACAATAAACGACGCAGGTCATTCGTTTTGCAGCTCATGGATTACGAGATGGAAGGAAGGCAACCGATGTGGATTGTTGAGACCAACTTCAACTTATTTTGCTCCCGCACTCGTGGCCGCTCACGACGTGGTAGTCGAGCGCAGTGTACAGTGGCGAACAGCCGGGGACCGAATGTTCATCTTGTCGGCGCCATGACAAACAACGGCTTGATAGCGTGTTCGGTTCTGAGAGGAAGTTACAACAAGCAAAGGTGCGCTCAGTGGCTGCGACAAGTGCTTGATACCAACGGAGCAGGGTTTGTGGAAAGGTGTCTTTTGATTTGTGACAACGCGCCCTGTCACACGCACTTGGAGCAGGTTTTTCTGGAGGAACCGTACCGCACTGGAAGACTTCTACGCCTTGCGTCATACTCACCCGCTCTCAATCCCATCGAGGGCATCTGGAGCATAGTAAATGCTCATGTAAAATAGGCAATGAGGGGACGGTACTCCGAGATGCTCCTGGGGGATCCTAAAGTCATGATGAATAAAAGCGAGTGGCGGATTCGCTTTTTGGAGCATGCGGTGTCTGAAGCACGAGCCTTAGTGACGCAGCAGCACTGCCAACAAATGGTTCAACATGTCAGTAAGAATTATGGACGTGTTGTTCATTTGGCTGATCTGTAAAACATTCTGTTGGCAGTGAACTACCTGTGCTAAGCGAGTTTTGTTCTTACATTATTATGATGACGGGTCAGAATGCACTTTATACTCTGCTAGAAATAGCTAGTTCTCTAATCAGGGGAACATCGTGGATTTCCGGTAAGTTGGTCGCTAAGTGTGGTCGGTAAGTGTGGTCGCGTCGCATACCCAATTTAGTTACCGCGTTGTAGAACAATCATGTAGGAGCTTGTCAAACAGATGCCACTCTAACACGATTGTGTAACAAGCAATTATGTTCTACCGCCTGTCGTTGATTGAGTTTGGAGAGCCAGTGGGTAAGGACTTTGATAAGGGCATAATAAATACGAAAATTGAACCATGCAGACTTGACGTACATGGGTATTGTGTGTGGCCGTTTGCCGAATTGCTTAACCCGTTACACCAACGTAGGCTGCTGGACGCTGGAAGCGGAAACGCAGAGTATGTAGGACAAGCACAACTAACGTTTATCACGCTCTCTAGGGAAATATTTCCCAAGGTGTATTCGTCAGTTGTGGACTGTATTCGAACACACCACAGGGTTACGGTGAGAGGATGCTTTGAAGCTGCAAATAAAATGTACTCGTTTCGACGAATCAAATCTATTCGTTGTGTTGTAACATCTGCACAGGGATGAGCGGCTCCGCATGACGCAAACCAATCCGTGCGTTCATATGACATTTGCCATTTGCAAGTGGAAGTTGATATTTCGCTCCATCCCAATTCTACGTGGGTAAAGGATGTGGTTATAGCCGGACATCTGTAGTAATCATATCTCGCGCGCGTTATCGTCATCCATCCACATAGCTCAGGCTCCGTTTCCGTTGCCAGCTGTGACTACACCGTGCAGCTAATCACGGACTCCTAGTAGGTGGCTGATATGAAACCGGCCAGCCGCCTACCAAGTATCTTTTCCGCCTTTCAACCCCCGGGGTCTTTGACGACCCAATGTACCCCCGGATAGGGAAGCCCTGGGTACTCTCTATATGACACATATTACATTAGGCGCGTGATCCGTCGAAACTTAGTTCCAGTGTTGTTCTTGGGAAAATGAGCGGTTACCTTACGTCTTTATTTGCTATGGACTAAACTTGCACATGCTTTACTGGCACATACAACCAAGCGCTTTTCATCAGGAACGTCATCTACATCGTTGTTAATCTGCTGATGTAGCTCCGGTGTAAGCGCTTCGGTTTTCAGTGCACTAGGTTTTAGTGTGGATGAGCAACTATCGATGATTGAGCTATAGTGTCGTTGTTGGACTCCCGACAAAGGGTGTTGCCTTATATAGACGAAGAGATGACTAATCCGCTTTGAATACGTTTGGCTCTTTCCTTTGCAGAGACGCAGTATGGGGGCGCGTGGGCGGTCCGTCCAAGGCGGAACGTGACCCGGGGGCGCATTTGCATTACCGTCGTATTTTGGATACCAAATATGATTGACAAATTATCCGGATAAGCTGCGTTTTGAATATTTTAATGTTACGCTGCATGATCAACAACACATTTGCGCCATGTGTCGCACTTGTGCAAACGTTCTTCCCAGTGCTCCTCTTATTTGTTTCATTGTGGTCACTTTCAATACATTCACATCAAGGTCCCAAGCGCATATTAGTTTGCATCGAAAGCTGGTGTGCTCTGTACCGATCGTTTGACCTTCACCCGCTTATGCTGCTCTCAGTAACAGTGATAATGCTACTACGCCCTCGAGTGGCAAAGTAGTTGACACTACCACAACGCGGCAACTACAATTGGTATGTGACGCGACCACACGCACCAACTTACCGGAAATCCACAATGTTCCCCCGATTAGAGAACTAGCTATTTCTAGCTGAGTATAAAGTTCACTCTGACCCGTCATCATAATAAGGTAAGAACAACACTCGCTTAGAACAGGTTAGTTTACTGCCAACAGAATGTTTTACAGATCGGCCAAATGGACAACACGTCCATAATTCTTACTGACATGTTGAACCATTTGTTTGCAGTGCTGCTGCGTCACTAAAGCCCGTGCTTCAGACACCGCGTGCTCCAAAAAGCGCATGCGCCACTCGCTTTTATTCATAATGTCTTCAGGATCCCGCAGGAGCATCTCGGAGTACCGTCCCTTCATTGCCTGTTTTACATGAGCCTTTATTATGCTCCATATGCCCTCGATGGGATTGAGAGCTGGTGAGTATGGCGCAAGGCGTAGAAGTCTCCCAGAGCGGTACGGTTCCTCCAGAAAAACGTGCTCCAGGTGCGTGTGACAGGGCGCGTTGTCACAAATCAAAATACACCTTTCCACAAATCCTGTTCCGTTGGTATCAAGCACTTGTCGCAGCCACTGAGCGCAACTTTGCTTGTTGTAACTTCCTCTCAGAACCGAACACGCTATCAAGCCGTTGTTTGTCATGGCGCCGACAAGATGAACATTCGGTCCCCGGCTGTTCGCCACTGTAGACTGCGCTCGACTGCCACGTCGTGAGCGGCCACGAGTGCGGGAGCAAAATAAGTTGAAGTTGGTCTCATCATTCCACACCGGTTGACTTCCTTCCACCTCGTAATCCATGAGCTGTAAAACAAATGATCTGCGTCGATTTTTGTTCTCCAGCGTGTTCATGGACCCCGGAATAGTGTGCAATTTCTTCATTGTTATAAGTCTACCATCCAAATATCGTGAGACAGTGCTGGTACTTACTGAAACTTCCAACTCCGCCTTCAACCGCAAACAAAGGAGTTCAAGGGTAACGGTAGGCTCTACAGAAACCCACTCAACCAGACAGTCGACGTGGCTTTCTCCCAGTGCTCTGCGACGAACTCCCCCGTGCTGTCCCACCGTTTCCGTCGATTCGTACGCCCGGATCCAGTTGCGGCAAGTTTTCACGTTCACCTTCAGTATGCAAGCGACCTGCTTCCAATCGTCCTCTTCCTCGTACGCTTTCAGTACGACGTTCTTCACCTCCCTCGAGTGTCGAACATACGAGTCAACCATTGCGTTTAAGTAAAATGCACATTCAAAAGCATACGGCAGACTTATTTGGCTGTGGCTCGTTATACCAAACCAATCGATATTTAAATCTTTACTCTCGTTCTAATTGATGGGAATCGCTTCGTAGGGCAGCGAAAGAAAGGCCAACCTTATACATCGGCCAGCGACACTGTCCCTGGTAGTAGCTGATGCGTCCCACATACACCCCTAAGACTTAGTGCGTCTGAGATCTAATTGGCTGAAGGCGACGGGCTATACACGCACATCTACACACCTGCACAAGTGAGTGGGGTACGCAAGGAACAAAAATTACTGAGTAGACTCATGTTGAATGCCCCCTCAGATTATTCCTGTTGCCCAAGTGGACAACTTGTCCGGGAAATCGTATATTTACCACAAAACCACAAAGAACCATCGGGCTTTAGGACTGGAACTGTTGGAGCTCGCCACTTTCACTATTGGGCCGGCTAGATTGTTCCTGCTAAATGCAAACTAGTCGTATGGTCTTCTATCTTGGACGTTGGTAGATAAGCTAGCGTACGTTCCCTTAAATTGCCTGGCTGATTTCCCGGCTGTAACTTTATATACTAGCTTGATATCCGTGCAATTTTCCTATTTTCCCAGCAACAACATCAGAATATTTGTTGAGCGCAGCTCCAATCGCTGGTTAATGGACATTAACTTCACTGTCTCTAGCCTGGCTGGGAGGCAATTATTCCAGTCGCGTCCTCGTGAGTTCAGACAATCATTCGCCACAACATTAGCCTGTATGTTTCGTCTCTCCCCATGGTAATTAACATGAACAGTGCATGTATCCAGGACTGATAACGGCTGCCCAGTGTACATACGCATATTTGATTCACAGAAGGAGAACGTAGGTAAATCTTTGACCGATGCAGCACTGATTGTGTTAACTGACGCACCGGTATCAACTTTCATTTTATCCAACTGGTCTCCACTTTCCAATGGCACATTGTTGGATTGGTGAATGCTGCAGAAGCTCGACATTGCGTTCCAGATCCTGTTTAGCTGGTCTTCTTTGTCTGAAGACTGGATGAGCTTCCCAGGCTACTTGGAAAAATGAGATGTCGCAGCTGTGTAAGCTTTAAATCGCCAACTCGGTCCAAGTGCCATAATCTTCCACATTGGCGGCAAATACACTATTTATGACGACATTCCTTGGCTGATAAATACTAACTTGCACATAGTTAATAGATGAGAGGTAATTCAGAGCATCTCGGGGTAATATCACTTCGGTTGACTGTTTGGATTTTGTCTGTATGATGTTGTAAGGAAAAAGCTGAAAACTGTTTATAGACATTCTTTAGCTGTCGTACAATATTACAGGCTTTCTCCTAGCTCATAGTCCTCTAATCTTTTGACAACAACCTTTCACGAGACTGTTCGTGATCGATACCGGATCTCAAGCAATGTAAAGCCATCTCCCCACCGAACTCCCTAACTGAGATTTTACTATACCGACACTCTTGTAGGGCTTGCTGAATCCGCGAAATGAAATCAATGACACATGCCTCAGGGTGTTGATGCGTGGATAAAAATGCTGCGCAGCGTATGTGTTTAGTCGTGAACCTCATGACCCGCTAAATTATTCTAGCGCGATTTTGACTGTCTTTTTTCACCGACATGAAGGGCATCCAAATGTATTTGGGCTTCATGCCCTAGAAATGGTCTCAATAATTTAATTGTGCGGCTTTCTGCAAGTATCGTTTTGGTTGCATGAACCACACTAGCTCTAAATATTCACAAAAGTTGCGTATCCAGTGTTTCTAGGTGGCCGACGTTCGTTTATCAGAAAGAATATTCTAATGTAGAAAGGTGAAACATCGCAGACATATTACCTCCTTTCCGGAATGTTAATTATGGTCCTTAGCAGATGAACGGAACCAAACGCGCGCGCCGTATGGCACGGATTTATTAAAAGCATCCTGCGTTACGGTTGCTAGATAAACTGAAAATGCAAACAAATGACATAAGGAAAGTAAAGCAAGCTCATTCTCAACCAATTATGTGAGTGCCAGTGTATACGAATCGATACACAAGTGCTTAGCTACAACATGTTTGGGGTCACACAAATTGATTTCGCATCACCAAGCTCCCAATTGTGATCTATAATTGATCGATAACTGACAATGCTTATTTATGCCATGTAGATTTTTGAGGGCGTAATTTTCCAGTGGTAATATTTAAACACTGAGTCAGACGGCGTCAGATAAATGCCCATCATGTCTCAGCATTTCCTTTAATTCTTTTCTTATTTCTTTATATTGCTTCTACTACCGTTGGCCACAAACAGAAAAATCACCGTAGGTGATGGAAAAAGACTTCCAGAATACTGTGAAACACTGGTGCAGTGCGAGTTGTCACGAACGCATTGGAGAAAATTAAAATTGCTGGAATCAAAGCAGTTATATGATGGATGTTTGATGAAGAGATCTTGACATATAACACAGGACTGAACAACATTATATATATATATATATATATATATATATATATATATATATGGTTGGCGGAATGTGGTTTCGGATTTGCCTGTCACTGCAACCAGTCACAATACGTTTGTCGCAGGCTACATCAGAGCGAGTCTCTGAGTAGTATTTCCGAATGGTCCACCGGCTCGCACTGCAGGTCATTGCGATAGTATATAATTACCTTGCTGTCCTGCAGCGGCAATCGTTTCGAATGAAGGACATACCATGTATTACTACTTTGGCATCGGTAATTTCTGAATACAGCCAATTTTTCATTATGATACGTGACATAGCCGTAGCTCGGCAAGCTTGTTCAGGTGACCATGTGCTGTGATGTACATGCAGGGAAGTTTTGCCGTTCGTAGCAATGAGTCGTGGAATGTGTGTTTTGGGTATGACGTTGTGCTGACCGGTGAAAGATGGGCAATTACTCGTTTTTAGTCTGGCTATGAGCTGAGAGCGGAGCTCAACACAGTGTTTGACTGCTTTCGTTTTGGTCACTAGGCCAGAGCTCCCACCAGCACATGACACAGCGGTTAGAAGCTCATTATTGCGTCTTGGAGTCATCATCATCATCATCATCAACAGCAGTACATCAGCCATTTGAACTGATGCTTCGCTGCCATACAACCACAAGGACCTATGAAATAAAGAATAAGAAGAGGGAGAGAAGGGGGACTTACCTGAAAATCTTAATGCCCTAAGCAAACATTCAGTGCCAAGGCGCCTATACCTTGTGTAGACAACATACCGTCACAAACGGCTCGCTATCGTGCAAAGATAAGACATCTTGGAATACCCGGAGTGTGTCCCGATTGCGACACGTAATCTAGATTGTGGCTACAGTTTACTTTGAATCAAACCTATGTCGCTTCAATCCCTGCGACCGCGTGCGAAGTGGAGAGTTTCGGAGCCGCTTACTCTCAACACGGTGGTCTCCGTTGGGATTGCTTGTCGCAATCCAGACACACGGCAGGTACGCAAAGACCTAGTAATGAATATTCAGAGTTGTGCGTCACATCCAGGATAGTCATGGGAAGAAAGAGTGATAAGGTTAAGAGATGAGTGGATGACTTTAGATCAGGAGTCAGGTGGACGCCTGTAGATGAACAGCTTCTACGTACACCTGAAGCACAACAAAGCAAAGTTTGCCTGTTATTCATCGCCATTTACTAGAGGTTAACTGTAGCAGCATTTAAGCGGTATGTATATGCTTGTATTTTACTAATGCCTTTACTGGATTCTGCCCACCAAACGTTTTGCTTGGGCAGTACGCATTGCATGAAGATCCAGTGCCAGTACAAAGCAGGTCAACTAGTGGCTGCAATAATGTTACCGGTTGTTATCTGGTCCAAACTGTAATGATAACAGCGAACAACATGGCTAGATTTATTGCCAAGGTGTAAAATTAGGATTGGTCTGGATCTCTTTCTCAGAACTTGTGTGCTGCAAGGAACGCCGACACAGTTTTATTGAGAACTATGCGTGAAGTAGTGAGGCACTTTGTAAACCATTGGTATGTGTAGGAGAAACAACTATAGTTCGTGCTAGTATGAGCTTTTGGTAAGATAATCGATTACGAGCTGGTTCGTAGTGGATAACTTTAGGCATCTTTCCGCCGAACGAAGTGCTCTTTATTTACAGTTCAGCTGTTCAGCGGCTGGAACAGAAAGACGAAGATGACTTTGAACCTGTGGAGCCACAAACGATCCAACTGGAACTTTTTAAGTCTACTGTCACTCTAACGATTCCGGTAGGCGCATCGTAAATGGGAGTCGCATTCTCTTCCTTGTTATTCGGCCACTTTTCTTCGAGTTATTGAACACCAATTATCAGTATTCTAGTATCAGTTGAGCCCAGGAAGTACATAAAGCAGGTCTAGATTACCTATGCACAAGCGACTTGCAAATGTAGCTAATGCCTGATCTGGCCTTAGCTATGCTATATCGGACATGTTTGGTGAAGTTCTATTATCTAGTTTTGGATACTTCTAAGTCATGTACTATAAAGTACTTGCTAAGCAAAGGTGGACTTGGAGAATCCGCTGGTGCTTGGGTTGCTACAAGCAACCTCTATTGGGGCTTCGGTTCACTTGAGGTGGACCTCGGCCATTCCGATCTTAAAGACCGTAAGTAAAAAGAAACCTTTTATAGTGTTGCTCATCCCAACACGGGCACCCCAAGACGGCGGGTTCGTCCTGGTTAGGACTCATCAGTTGGAGATAGCCTGAGTTGGGCTGGAACTCAGAGCCTAGTGGCTCATGGTTGACACCATGAGCACTATGCCACTTTTTACTTACGGTCTTTAAGATCGGAATGGCCGAAGTCCACCTCAAGTGAACCGAAGCCTCAATAGAGGTTGCTTGTAGCAACCCAAGCACCAGCGGATTCTCCAAGTCCATCTTTGAATTCGTTTCCGCTGTATCAAGCGTTGCTCGCGGATCTCAGTGGCATAGTGCTCATGGTGTCAACCATGAGCCACTAGGCTCTGAGTTTCAGCCCAACTCAGGCTATCTCCAACTGATGAGTCCTAACCAGGACGAAACCGCGGTCTTGGGGTGCCCGTGTTGGGATGAGCAACACCATAAAAGGTTTCTTTTTTACTTGCCAAGCAGTTCCCCTTTTACTGCAAGTATACTGGGCGGAAGCATACACCGTTACGAAGTGACATTTTGCGGGGGAAAATTCAATTATCCATAGGTCGGACCACTAGGCTAAAGCCTTAAGCTCGCTCTGGATATGAGACAGATCATCAACTGTTCCGTTGACATCAAGTGGGAATACAACTTTAATATCAACAGCAAAAAGCAATGGTCTGCCGTGAGAGAACCAATGTAACAAGTGCACATACAGTAGAAAGAGTAGAGGAGGTAGAAAGCTACCCTGATAAACGCCGCTGGCTACAGGCCTATGCTTCGTTTTCGAACTACTCACTCGTACCAGCAACAGCTAGTGCAAAAAATACCGAACGACTGGGGCTTAGTCAATAAGCCGCTATTTAGAACACGGTTATAAGGCCCCGTTGAATGATTATTCGCAGTGAGCTACTTTGTCATATCACAATGGTTCGATGAGCAAGGGAGAATCGTAAGGTACAAAGTTTACTCAGGCTACAATCTTGTGGAACAAAGCAGCGGTTAATGGGAAAGTACAGTTCCAAAGTACCACTCATGAATGCGATTTCGATGCAATGCACTGAGCTAACTGCGATAATAGCGCTTCTTCGTAGTATACAGAGCTGACCGTCACTGTACGCTACAGCGCAAACATTGTACAGTCAAACGGACTATTCAAACAAGTGAAGATAAAGACTTCTCTCTCCACTTTGGCATCCTGCCTCAAAAAAGAAAAATATCTAGCCAGCAGTTAACTCGTAAATGAATACATCAGCCTGTATTTAGTCGGATAGATAGTGGTCACGAAATACTTTTGGATACAAATTCGAGATATTTAAGCAAGTTTTATTGCTGGCGCCGCGCAAATGCAAGTGGACATTGCGCGGACCGCAGTAAACTAGTGATGCGGAAACTGCAGCCTGATTTTGAAGAAGGCTCTATGGGCTCGGGCTTCATCATTACGATTTGCGAACAAAAATACTGGGCGCGCAACCGTTTGGTCTTTCCTGGGAGTGACAGTGAATATATAAGCCTGGTTAATTATAGTGATAGTGTATGTGACGATTAAATAAAACATGTATTTCTAGTAACATAAGATTAGTAACAACACTGTTCCGCCTCACCGCATTTATACCAGAGAACTGTTGTTGCATCACAAGTATACATGCAAGCAATACCGGCATGCGGAGATCCTTTCGAGTGAACAGATGTGTGAACCTAAATTGAGGTTTGGTTTTGACACTCGCCATTTCTTCCATTAATTCACACACAAGCGCTTCAACGTTCTCATTGGAATTGAGACGACAAAAAGCTTTCCGTGCCGCAATCTCATCGCCTTTCTTCATAAACAGGAAACGCGGACTCTCTGGGCAGAATGGCAGAATGAGGAGGGAGATTGCCGCTGGCACAACACACAATCCGCATGCGATGGGCCACAATTCGTTCGTGTTCAATGTGCTGGACAATGTGGCCAAGTACGCGACCACGTCACCTAAGGTGATACCCAGAGCATTGCATGCTGCAACCGTTCCACGGAGTTCTCGAGGTGCAACTTCAGCCAGATACATCGGAGCGATACCCGTCGTGATGCCACAATTGAGACCCAAGAAGAAGCGGCCAACGAACAGCAAGGCGGCCTGATTGGTGTGAACACATGTGACACACAATAGGCCACCGAGGACAGCGAAGGCGTGATTTAATATGAGCCCGTTTCGTCTGCGTTAGAAGAGTGAGCGATAGATGCGGTTCGAAGCTGTTTTGAGTTTTGTAAATGATGACAAAACATGCATAAGGTTAAAAATCTGCAATCACAATCTCTTAACCATAATCCCAGTGTCAGTGCTTAGATGTGAAATGTATGTGTATTATGGACAAACTGAAGACGTAGATTACGTACAACAGTAACGGAGACGTGACAGACGTAACGTTCCCCGTTTTACACCAAAATGTTTATATGTCACTGAATTTTTAAGCTGCAGTACACCATGAAACTCGCCAACTAGATTTTGATATTATCCACCGAAATTGAGTGATGAGATTTCTAATAACCCTGCTGTCTGTTCAGGTCAATACTTTGCTGTCAGCTACTAGGGATATTGCAATTGGCTTCGAGGGCTATTTACTACCTTATCTATTCTCGGCAATGGCATGACTTACTTGTCGTCTGGCCATTCAATGTATCGGCGATTAAATGTTACGTGAGTAAGAGGTCGATGTGGATTACCATCTCTGGGTAGCACCAATAGCGTTTTTCATCATATGGCTTTTCGTAAGTGACACACTGAAATTCCGTATGTTAGCTGCTGGTTCGGGTGAACAGCGCCATCGCAAAAGCAGTGGACAGGAAGCAAATGAGGTGACACACGTGACCAGACTATAAGGACATAGACTAGACTAGGGTGTGTCAACTTTTCGTGAGGATGGCCACATTTTGTGAGGTGAAAATGGAATGAGCCATATTCAGTCTAACATTAAGATACTAACCAAGAGTGACATATGTTATAATTTTTTAATTGTAAGTGAGGTTATTCAAGCTTCTCAACCCGTTCATTTTCAGTCAACTTGTCATAGATAGTATGCTACGTTTGATAGTGCCATTTGAGATTGAATTTCTTGAAAACGACTGCACTCTCCAAACAAATCAAACACGCCTACTTGGTCAGTCGTTCAGCGCAAAATACCCAAATTTCCACTTTTCCTGGAAGCGGCGTCCTTCATCATTAACTAGTTTAGTCGCATTCTTCGTTATAGAACAAGAATGAAAATCATATACATAGAAAGTTAGCAAATCTTCCTTTTCTTTTTTTCACTTCAGCTCAAACCCTTTTTATCCTGGGAGTGGTGAAATTGGATGAGGAAACATTTGCTTTTGATGAAATTTAATACTCAGAAAAGTGAAAATCTTGTGTCAAAAGAAGTGCAAGGTAAATTACAACACAATAAAATTTTATAGCCCGAATTCACTTATAAAACAAAGCTCCTTTTCTCAGAACGGGTTAGCTTTAGGTAGTCATATATATAAAAATTTAACGAACCCAAATTTAATTTGGTCAAGACGCATTTCCTAAAAGCACTAGGTTTGCAATTTCCCAGTTAATTAAAGATAAACAATAGTGCATCCTTGATTTCTGCTAGCATCTGCCGACCATGAATCTTGTACTCATAACATCTACAATATTTTTTTACTCTGTCTGATATTGTTTGCACGGGAAAAATCCAGCTTGAATTCATTATTCCATGATGAGGCCCGCGGGCCGGACTTTGGACATCCCTGGATAAGACGAACAACGAGGAATTGGTGCGACCTGTCATGAACGAAGCACCCTATGGGGGCGGAAATTTACACAACTACAGCTTAGCTCACGCAAGCCATAAGGGCTAAGGTGACTGCTAGCTTTCCAGTGCACTTAGTGTTATGTGACCCGTTTTGAAGCGACACGATTACTATCTTCGGACCGCATCCATTGTAGCTTTTGTATGGGTTTAGCCTTGAGATGCAGGCGGCCACAACGTTGTCCAAGAGCACTGACTCACAAATACAACGTCATGGATGTGGGTCGTGAGCCGATTTTTACGATCCATCATGCTCAAGTATCTCGGGTACCGGCGAATAAAGAGGGTAGTAGATAGATTCACCGAAAGGTGCTTCTCTTGAGTTCACTTGAAGCACTTACGCACGCAACATGGAATGACTAAGATTCCTCAGACAAAATAGGATTTGTGCCGACGACCTTAAGTATAAAAGAAAACTTCCTTTTAATCACTGTTACGACTCGACACAACCCGACAAAGTCTCCATTCACTAAATGACTTGTTGTTATGCGGACGATTGCCCCTGATTAGATTGGCAGGTTCAGTCGGAACAGTGAGTAGGTGCACATGGAGTTCACTCGATTCAGGTCAATGAACAATGGACAATGAATTTTTACTAGTTAAGAAGTACTGCTTGAAAAGCCCCGTTGGGTGGTCTGGTGGGTTATCGGAAAACGTTATTGAAAATATGCAGTTCGTATTTTTGCATTTATGAGGATGGACTTGTCACTTGTAATGCGGTAGCCCGCGCATCGTACAGTTGCACAACTCTAATAGAATACAATTAATAAATCCAAGGCATTTTTAGCAACTAGCACGGACTGTTGGTGCTAGATAACAAAAATTAAGCGGCTGAGTACATCATCCAACTTACTTTTCTATACGGCTAGTGAAAGTGTAGAAACGACTGATTTGGTGGACAGCGTTCCACGGACGACACACACGAATAGATAAGAAATTCCTGTGACACTCTAGACGACTATATTGTTCTATGCGCTTCATTTAGTGACTTCTCACGTTTGTATCACTGATAAGTTGCAGTACTCAGCGGCACACACAATTTGGATTGTGTATAATCAAATACGCCGTAATGAAGTCGTCTTGTAGACGGCGATACTTTCCGCTAAATATTCGCAATTGCTTCTGCATCCGATTATCTGATGCATGGCGCATTCCAGGGATGTATCTGGAAGCCGGACGTTGAGGTTGGTGCAATACTGTAATGTTGTTTTTCAGGGATGAACGTCACGCTTGAATTGTGTATACAGATTAAAGGCCAACATACACACTGAGCATCTGTCAGAAAATAGAGGTGTCTATTTATCTGTGCCCGTCGTAACAGACCGACGTGTTGGTTATGAATTTTGAAGGCTTTTTCGGATTGCATGGCATAACCTAAGCTATCTTAAATCAGCACATCCAGATCCCGGTCGAGGAAAGCTCGCGGCAATACATGCGTTCCCAGCCTGTTTTGGTAGCTGATAGGGTGTCGTAAATAGGGTATCCTGCATGTGCTCACGTTTAAACGCAGTACATTATAATTGACCACCGACGCATCATGCCACGGTCGCTCTGAAGTAAACGCTGGTCGGCATATGCTTGAGTCCTACGTGAAAGCTTGATATAGCCGACTAACAGTACGAACTCTAAAACGATTGCCTGTGCGAGGTCATTGATAAATACCGAAAACAATCGTGGCCTTATAACTGAGCCTTGAGGAACAACACACACCTTGTATGGAGTCAGATATTTGTGGTTGGAGGAGAAAGTTGACCATCCAGCTCAAGAGAGGGTCACGATGCTGTAGTAGTTGAGCGTGGAACGGAGAAACCGATGATTTAGACAATCGGTTGCCTTGGAAAATCTAAATAGAACACATCAATGTTCTCCCCAGCATCAGCAGACTCGGGTCAACTACTTCATGCAATTAATGCACTTGCTGTGCACAATCGATTTCCACGGAACTCGCGCTGCTCGGGCGCAATGATGTTGCAGTTTTACAGGTAGCACACCAGCGTAGCGGTAATGATGGATTCCGTGACCTTAAACACTACAGGGAGAGACGATACTGGGCGGTGTTTGAAGGCGCAGTTCATTTTACGACTTTGTAAATCGGAGTTATTAGGCCAAGTTTCCACATAATAGGAACCTGGTGCTAGTCTAAGTAGTGTTGAAACGACGAAGTCAAATGTACTGCCAGTTGTCTGGTTGCTACTCCCAGTGCTTCTGAGTGAATGGCATTGACACCTGGGGAGCTGTGGTTGCGCAAAGACGCAAGCTTTTGCAAGACAGCTTCAACGATAAAAGAAATGTGAGCCAGTCCTGGCGGCGGGGCGACAAAACCTGGAACATCTTTTGATGACGACACCTTCTGATATTTGGGAATATATGGTATTGGAAATAGGCAGCTAACACGTTTGCATCCTACGGAGTGCATTCAGGCAATTTCACCAGTCGCATTTTCACCAGTCTTCCATCTCATACATATGTTCACATGTTGTTTACATAACACAGGTCTGACAGCCATGGCTAAGTGGAGATCTCATCGCCTTGAAGATACCCCAAAGCAGGGCAATCAAGTGTGTCGGAGGTTTGAGTCCTCTGCTGTACGAACAAAGGCTTTGAGTGCTCTGGGTCTTCAACGGACAATACGGGCGATTTCGTGAACACCTTATTTGGTTTTACCAGGTTTTGAGGTATCCCGACCACACGTGCCGTCGTTTGCTAGAGGTCAGTTCTAACAATCATCTGTGAGGCCACCGGTTCACTTCGGCAGAACAATGTAGTCGTTGAGAATGCCGTCGGAAATGCTATTAGGTACGTTTTATCCAAGCATGGAATTCCCTACCGCAATCCGTTATATGTGATCCTACACTGGTAAAGTTCAAAACCCGAGTTTCGTGTGCACTCATTTCCCTACACATCCTCCCATGACCTATTGCTCATGCCTAAACACTAATGTCTATCGATGTTTCACTGACGGTCAGCTCCCATAGTACGTTGCAACTTAAATCCCACCTATATGTGTTCACCGGGAGGCGGCAGAATTTTAGCAACGTCTCATTTGTCGTTATTCTTTAGGGAGTTACGGTAGATTTACCATTTATAATGCGTATACCTGTGGGAGTCCACAGGCGTAAGCATATGTTTCTGACAAGTTTTCCATATTTTGCATTATTCACCATGACCATCCAGTGATATTTGTGGAGCTGCAGCTATCTTACCCATTTAAGTCATTGTCCCATTGATCCGTAACGCGATTGCTTCTCTTATAGCCATCCGGATTGAAGGTACTCCTTGCCTCACCTTTCGTAAGGTATTGACACGCTTGTCCAGCAGATTGTGCTTAGTGCTGAAAGTTTTCGTGATTTCCCGTTGATATGCGGTTTTGTCTCCTAGGAGCAGTTGGGTGAATCTGTTATGTTGGGCCACGTACTAGTCTCAATGTCCTGGAATTGGCGCTAATCTATGCACCCATCATGATGTGTTGCGTATTATTATTTATTTTACAGAAGAGTAGTAGGGGAGTTGAATGGTATAGGTAGAAATTCGTCACATCTAGACTCACTCAGACTGCCGCCACACGCTCGGAAAAGCACCGTACGCGCGTTTCATCCTTTCGGGAATCATCAGCGGTGCGCATTCCATTATTTATTTTATAGTTAAGCTCATTACGAAATAACCTATTTTATACGCATTGCAAACACGTCTCTGTAACCTCTGTAATCAGTGGATTAGATTTGCTGAGGAACTTGAGCCAGGCGACTTTCGGATGTCTTCGGCAAGGATAGACTAATTTGTGGCGCTGATGAGCTGAGCTCTTCGATCGTATCGTGTGTTGGTTCCGGGCTTCAGTAATGCGTTATAACAAATTTGCAGTCGGTTTCCTCTGATTGTCGACGATATTGGCCATCACAAAATATTAATTCACGATATGCGTTAAGGCTGCACTGGAAATTCGTCCCACATGTGTCTCACTGGGACGGCTAGGGGCAGAAAAAGCGGTCACTCAGGGCTTTCCGACATTCATTCCAACAGACATGTTCGGTCCTTCGTGTTAGTTGGATTAAGCCATGCATAGCGCATGTGTCATCTAATCAGATGGACTTAGAATTGCTTTCAAAAGCCACTCGGTGTGTTCTGCAGTTCACTCTCAAAAGTTTTTGAACCGCATTTTTCAGCTTTGGCTATATTCATCTAGACCATCCTATAAGACGAGTTTGATTTTTATATTCCATGGTTTCATAGATTCATGATTGAGTTATGTACAGTCCTGTACAGTGATCTGATAAAAGTGGGGATGAGGAAGAGGTTCACGATGCATCTACTTTACTCCATTGCAATATTACAAAGGAAGTAAAGTGCTTGGCCATAATCCCTTGTGACATTAAAGGCTGATAAGTAACTCTTGTTACCTAAATCGGTCATCAATGACAGTGCACATTGTGGTCTATGGCGAGTACATAGACCAGCGGAACAACGTCATTAACGATGCATCGAAGCTTTGTGTACCGAGGTGTCAAACTAAACAATGGAGAATTTCATGTTGATGATGTATTGAATTAAATGGAATAAACTGCCGGAATGCATTAGGCATGTTAAATAGCATCTTGCACAATAGAAACTAAAAAGATAAGCCACGGTGAACGCTACAAAAATACACTGTGCTCGTCGATGGGAAGCAATGCCGTTTTTTGAAAACTTTAATAGTATCATTCAGCAAAACCAAAAAGGAGTAAAAGCCGGAACTCCATGGTTCATATTGTAGAGGGGCCGCTTCCAAGAATTGCTCTGGGGAGCTCTTCGGAGCTAGCTGAGAGCGGATCGCGAAATACGGCTAGCGACGAGCCTGGGCCCGGAACTACGGAGCGGGAATATGTGGACAGCGCAATAAATCAGACAAATACGCCGCTAGCGCAGCCCACAAGACCGAGGCCGAGCCGATTGACACAGCCCAGAACAAGCAAGTCGAGAGCTCTCGCACGACTCCTGGCCGATCCAAATCGGGTGCAGAGAAGCGGAGATCGAGGCGAAAACAGGAGAGCGGGACTTCCAAGTCAGAGCTCCCGAGGCGAAAGGACTGGCTCGCCTCTAACATCCGTATCTGTGTTGCGTGGTGGGACGGAAATCTTGTCGATATTCGATGGCGCGCGTGAGACCCGGATGTGTCCATTTTCGGTGTGCAATAAACGTCTACTCCCCTGTCTTGTCGTTCTCGCTACACTGGTGCCGTGACCAATCGCGATGGAGTTGACCCGGTTGGAGCAATTTGCTGCCGGTGACGTTTAGGCGTGGCTCGATGAGTTCGACGGAATTGCGGCTTGCACGGGTGTGAGTGGGGATGCAAATTTGCTAATTGCTTTGGGCACACGGTTGAGTGGACGAGCCAAGGCGGTGTATCTGCTCACTCGAAAGGCCAAACCCGGTTGTTCGTTCGCTGAGATGAAGGCTGCCTTGTGTGCAGAATTTGGGAAGGATCTGGAGAGAGAACGAGCACTGCAACGATTTCACGCAGCCAGATGGGACGAACAGGAGGATTCGATGGTGTTTTTCCAGCAGCTGGACAGACATCTAACGATTGGGCTCCCCGAGTTAGAGGGTAACGCAAGAGAGCGCCTACTGAAACAGAAGTTTATCCGAAGTCTGCCCGGTCCACTCCATGATCAGGTGAAATTAGCGTCGATGGTGGGAGACAGCAAAGCGTTGGATCTGGTGACGGTCGCCCAGAATTTGTCGGAACAAGTGACAGTGAGAAACACCCAGCATGCTGAGTTGGAACAGAAAGTAAATCGCCTATCCGAAATGGTGGAGCAGCTGTTGTCGATAGAGTCTTCAAGCACCACTTCACAACGCAATGTACGGGTAATCCGGAACGGTCGCCGCTGTTTCCGATGCAACCAGAGTGGTCATGTGGCGAGATTCTGCACCAACGTCAATGTGCCCCATTGTTTCTCTCTATCCATGCCGAGTCGGTGGCGAGTACCAGTCCTCCAGGTAACTATAGAAGGTGTGTCTGTCCGAGCCATAGTAGACACAGGAGCGGCAGTGTCAATTACGAAGAGGTTCAATGAGGTTCCAGTACACCCACCTTCAATTACGATGCAGACGGTCGGCGGGCATTCTTTGAAAGTGACGGGCACGCAGCGGTTACGAATCAGGATAGGAGAAACGCTCATCAGCCATGACATGTTCATCGTGGAGGAGACGACCGAAACCATCATCGGAACCGACATCCTGAAACGGCTCGGTGTCACAATTGACCTGAAAAACGATGTGGTGATCGTGGCTAGCGAGACGATCGAGATAGACAAGGGGAGAACCGACCGGGTTGGTGCCCTCAAAGCCGTGCCTGATTGTCAGAACCGTGCAATACGCAACGTACTGAGCAGGTATGCCCACTTATTCACAGACGCGGAAGATGATTACGGATTTTGCAATTGGGTTGAACACCGAATACCGTTGATCCCAGGAGGACAATGCAAGCCAATCTTCAGACGAATTCCACAGAACACCTTGGTTGAGATACAGAAGCAGGTGACCGAGATGGAATCGAAAGGAATCATCAGGCGAACGCACAGCCCGTATTCATCACCCGTGCTATTGACGAAGAAGGCCGACGGAACCTATCGTTTTTGCATCGATTTCAGAGAACTAAACAGGGTGACTGTGAAGGATGCATTCCCGATGCCTCAGATGGAAGAAATTTTCTCAAGCCTTCACAGTACGAAGCAGATATCTCTGATTGATCTCCGCTCGGGATATTGGCAACTGCCGATCGCAGAAGCAGATCGCCACAAGACGGCTTTCAGTGTCAATGGCCAGCAGTATGCGTTTTTGAGAATGCCGTTTGGATTGTGTAACGCCCCAGCTACATTTAGGCGTTTGTTGCTGATGGTCCTGGCGAACCTGCAAGGCGTGGTTGTTTATGGTGATGACAACATCGTCTTCTCTGAGACGGAACAGGAACATGTGACCAGACTTGGAGCAGTACTGCAGAGGTTAGATGAAGCTGGTCTGAAACTCAGTCGTAAAAAGTTGCAGATTGGCCAAAAGTCAATTGTATGCTTGGGTGACATCTTGGGCAATGGTCAAGTCCATCCACTTCCGGAGAAACGCGAGACAATCGAGTGCTTCGCAAAACCAAAATCCAAGCGTCAGCTCCGTTTGTTCTTGGAATGGTGGCATATGATTCAAAGTTTGTACCCCAGTTCGCAGAGAAGGTCAGCCCGTTGTTAAAGCTGCTTCGCAAGGACGTGCCGTTCGTGTGGACAGCTGAAGAGGATCAAGCCCTTGACCATCTAAAGGCAGGCATCGCAGAAGCCCCGACATGTCTACGGCTACCCAATCCTGGTGAGAGGTTCACTGTGGCTGTCGACGCAAGCAACTTGGCAATCGGTGCGGTTTTGTCTCAACCGGCTGGGGTGGTGGAGTACGCGAGCAGAGTGCTGACGTGGGCGGAACAGAAGTATTCAACAACGGAGAAAGAATGCTTGGCCATCGTGTGGGCGTTAGAGAAGTGGAGAAATTACTTACTGGCGAATGAATTCCGGGTCGTCACTGACCACAAACCGCTCTCGTGGTTGATGACGGCGAAAGACCCGCGGGGACGGCTTGCGCGATGGGCCTACCGATTGCAGGAATTCAACTTCACCATTGAGCACGTGGATGGAACGCAGAATGTATTGCCAGATATGTTGTCACGCCCGTGTTTGGACGACATCATGCCAGACAATGCCATACCGGTGCGGGCGATCGAGATGGGGGAGAGGAACCTGCTGGGAAATCAAAGGACAGATGAATTCGTGAATGTGTTGTGCTCTCACTTACAGGCTGGCACCAAACCGGAGGCTACATCGGAGGAGGTGGAGGAATTCCTCAAGATCTGGGACAGGTTAAAGGTCGAAAACGATACCGTGGTGGTGGCGATAGACGGACGGAAAGTGCCTTTTGTTCCACCAAATCAGCGAGAACGTGTGATGCGCATAACTCATGATGGCGCCCATATGGGATTCGAGCGGGTCTTTGAATTGCTGCGGAGGCGAGTGTTTTGGCCAACCATGAGGAAGGACGTCGCGGCATACATTCGGGAGTGCCCAAACTGCCAAACGATTCGGGAGATGGAGTCCCCGAGACCGCCGATGCGATCGATGGAGGTTGGTGAGCCACTTCAGTGTTGGGGACTGGACGTCTTTGGGCCCTTACCAGTGAGTCGAACAGGAAACAGATACATTCTAGTGATGATTGACCACTTCACTCGATGGGTGGAAGCCATACCAATCAAGGAGCAAACAGGCGAGACAGTGTCGCAAGTATTCGAATCCAATGTGCCTGCAAGGTATGGGATCCCACAGTGTATCATCACGGACCAAGGGCCCTGCTTCGAGTCAAGAGCGTTTAAGTCAGTGTTGGACAAGTGGGGCACCCAGAGACGGCGAACTTCACCGTACCACCCACAAACCAACGGGATGACCGAGCGGTTCAACCGGACATTGAAGACGTGGATAAACTGCACGAAGCTGGCATGGGAAGATGCTTTGCCTCAGGTTCTGATAGCGTATCGGACCAGCATGCAATCAACCACCAAGGCCTCGCCATTCGAATTACTGTTCGGCAGAGAACCACGGATTGCGCTCGATACTTGCCTACCGAACCAGGGTGAGCGGAAACATCCAGCTGGGCATCAAGAGCGACTGCGAGGGAAAGTTAGAAGCGAAACCAAAGCTAGAAAAGCGCGGAATAAGCGAAATTACGACGCCAGGCATGAGGCTCACAAGTGGAGGCCATTCAGGATTGGAGAACGGGTCAAGTTACGGAACAACGATCGGCCGGATCATGACGGGCCGGGCGCAAGCAAGTTCAGAGAACGCTGGAAAGGTCCCTACAGCATTATCGACCAGAAAGTGGGCAACTTCTTAATCGACTGCGGAAGAATGAAACGTTGGGTGAATGCTGCTCTCCTGCGAACATGATACGAGAGGAAGAAAGGTCCTCGAGGAGGGGCGGGTGTAGAGGGGCCGCTTCCAAGAATGGCTCTGGGGAGCTCTTCGGCGCTAGCTGAGAGCGGATCGCGAAAGACGGCTAGCGACGATCCTGGGCCCGGAACTACGGAGCGGGAATATGTGGACAGCGCAATAAATCAGACAAATACGCCGCTAGCGCAGCCCACAAGACCGAGGCCGAGCCGATTGACACAGCCCAGAACAAGCAAGTCGAGAGCTCTCGCACGACTCCTGGCCGATCCAAATCGGGTGCAGAGAAGCGGAGATCGAGGCGAAAACAGGAGAGCGGGACTTCCAAGTCAGAGCTCCCGAGGCGAAAGGACTGGCTCGCCTCTAACATCCGTACCTGTGTTGCGTGGTGGGACGGAAATCTAGTCGATATTCGATGGCGCGCGTGAGACCCGGATGTGCCCATTTTCGGTGTGCAATAAACGTCTACTCCCCTGTCTTATCGTTCTCGCTACAATATGGCAGTCGAAGAGGAGAGACAATTAGGTAGTGTCTTCTTTCTGTCCCCCCATCTATCCCCCCTGTCAAATATTGCGTAATTGATTATAAGCGCAATAGTTAAGTGTAACAGTTTAAATGCCCTTGCATTCCTGTGACACGGTAACGCATTTGGTTGTCACACCAGTGTATAGGTAACTATGTCAAATGTCCCTTTTCGCACTCCCTTTTACTGCCTTCACTTTCACGCACCAACCGTGTGATTGCAAAGTGTCATCAAACTGTGTCTACAGACAACCGTAACGCTATGACGTCTGAGATTTTTAGTGTGTGAAGGTCAAAGTGAGTGGCAAGGCCATCTGTAATACTTCTCGCCCTGTACTCCGAAACATTGATGAATTTGCCAAGGTATTCACTGGTCCAGAACCGCTGATTAGGGTACAATGAATGTTAACACTCAAAGCAAACGCACATGCAACATTTGTGGCGGCAAGAGCGCGCTCTTGTGACTGTGAGGGCGGCACGGATCGCCTGCAACGAATATTCCTTCACATGCTTGCACTTCACGCTCACCGTCAGATGCACGCATGGATTCCCGAACTCCAGGCACTGCGTCACCTACTACTTGGAATTTTTAATCTGCTGACGATTTCGCGTGATTGCACCTTCTTGGCAATCTATATGGGTAAGCATAATGCCTTAAATAATAACTAAATAAATAAACGGTTTATTCCTCGACAGCGCGAGGCACAGACTAATTGAGTGGTCTGATGAATTTGTACAACGTGAGCGCACAATAGTCAGTTTTACGTGTTTTGTAAAAAGGTTCCCATATGGGTTCTTCAACTGGTTAGCAATTTGAAAGTGTTAGAAGGATTAGGAAACTGGGGACAATAACAAAAGTAACGTTAACCGAAAGTTCAAGTAAAGTATTACGGCCATTCATGGAACTGTCCCCAGGAGACCTGCTTCCATGCGGGGTATTCCCTCGATGGGTTTTACCCGCACTTTCATACTCCAACTGGCTCTGTGCCGGTGTGGCAAGATAGTAACTAGGTCATCAGCTGGATAACAAACTTTTTCTTTTGCATAAGGGCTGTTTTATGTATACATTATGGGCGAGGAATCGTCAGCCGTTCCGTCATGCTGATCAATCAATTATGACACCTTTTTGTTATAAGCCAGCTAGTCAGTAGCCGTTTGATTTGCATGGGTATAATATTTTTTGGTTTGGAAGCTGTAATTCGTCACCTAAGGAGATCATCCCAGTCATGCCAACAAGTAAACAAGGATGAATATGAAGTATAAGGAATTAAAAAACATAATAATGAATACAATCGCTTGCCAATAGGCCAATCGCAATTTGTTGGGAATCTTGGAGAGTGACGACGAGGGTACAAAGACTTCAGTTTGAAAGGCGTAGTGCATCTTCGAACCAGTGCATCAAAGGAGAAAACAGCATTGGTTAGACAGAGTGATAGGAGTAAGTTGGTTTATAGATACACGGTCAAGAATGCAACTATATGTAGCTAAAATTGTAATATTGAGACAGTTAGGGGATATGGCGCCTTTCAAGTGTATCCAGGACCTTGCTCATACAAATCATCTAGAGTCGTTTGGCTAAGTCATGGCCAGATATTTGAAACAGTCGGGGAATATTAACCACGGGTTTGAATTGCGGACAGGTAGTGCAGTTCCTAAAACTCCATGGAAGTTTGTTCCATATTAAAGGAGAAAAAATTTTGAGTGGAACTTGATGTGAGACTTTATATTTGAATTGTGCGCTCGCTGTTAATTAGTTCATGACGCATACGAGTCTGAAACACGAGTTTGGGCTGAGCAGTAAAGCATACTCCGAATAGTAAGCGGCATAGAAGACACAGATTAAGTTTGAGTCTGCGCAGCCGTAGCGGCTTCAGCTTTAGAGCCTCGCAACGTTCACCGTATAGCATAGTGTTAGGCACGTTCACAAACCTCATTATGAATGGTCGCTGAATCTTTTCTAGTGCTATGACGTCCACTTTCCTCAGAATACCGTGCGCTATCGAACAATACTCAAGTTTCGGCCTAACACATACTTTGTGTTCTTTGGCATTGACATGTAAATAACATTAACAGGCAGGTGGATTATATGCAACAGCCAGCAAACGGTAATCCCACAGTGGGTCGAAATTTTCCCAGTATTTCGCACTTCTGACCTATTTCTGGGGGCCCAGAAATACCCTAAAATGACACTAATTCCGAAAAGTATATGTCCTCCGTATCCACCACCCCCACTTCACTCTCTCCCGGTACCACCACGTTGGGATCCTGTACCTGTATTCCTTTGGACAACGCAACGGTTAACAAGACACTGCACTTACTTTTATTAATTGTCTTTCGGTGTTAAATAAAATGCACTGCCTGCGTAATATTCTTCACCTTTCTTCTCCTGATATAGTACTAATAACAGAAACATGGTGTTCAGCGGAGATACAAGACACACTGTTCGGATACTAGGTTATAACATATTTCGTAATGATCGCCTTTATAGTAGATGTGGTGGCTGTATAATATGCGCCAAAGACATAGTTCTTCCTCTGAATGAACCACTCCTACGGAAACTTCCTGATTCGGTGTGGATTACTATTTCTATTAATCCAACAAATCTTTTAGCAGGTTGCATTTACAGACCCCCATCGTCTGCACTTACCGTAACCGATGACTTGATAAACACCATTTCTTTTATTGCCGACATCTCATACACTAATAAAATAATCGCTGGGGATTTTAACATGCCCAAATCCACATGGTGCATTAACAATGAACCACCAAAACACTATAGTTTAATGTCTACTCTTAATCGACTGGGATGCGTACAGGAGGTCAAAGAGCCTACTCAGTTTGGTAACACACTTGATCTTATATTTACTTTGGGATGTTCGCATGTGTCCACCTGCATAAGTGAGAGATTGCCGCGTAGTGATCATAACATGGTTGGTAGTTCCTTCTAAATTTTTTGTAACCCATAGAATCAGTGATAAAATACCACTCATTCCTTACTGTGAAATTGTTAATTTTCTCAGATCCTATAAGATCTTCAAATTGGGATCCATTTTGCTTAGTACAGAATGTGCAAATGGCTTGTGGTTAGTTCTACCACCGTATTCAGCTTTGTGTTTAAGTTGTTACTCCAGTGTGTACTAAGAATTTGAAAACGAGTGCTGCAATGCAGGCATCTGGAAAAAGATAGCCACTAAACTCCATAAAATAAAGAAAATGTTTAGGAAAACAAGCGATGTTACTCTACTGATGCTCCAGACCAGAAGGTAAACAGCGTTATAACAAGATCACTACAAAACGCCATGCTCCGAGGAGGTAATCGTACTGAAGGGTGCAAAGATCGTAGGCTGCCTCTCAAAAGTTTGGACCGTAGACGGAATAGAAAATCAAGTTGTATTAACTCCATTGTAAACTCTGTTGGAACTGCCATAACCGATCGCGCAATTATATGTTCGATCTTCAATGACTAGTTCATGCGAGAGAGGATCCTCAACTCAAGCTGATATGGTTGGCGGCATCCGGTTTCGGATTTGCCTGTCACTGTGGCAAGCCACAGGACGCCTGCGCCTACAGAGGGACCATGGATGGCTTGCGCTGCACCACCCACAGCTCCAACCACATACCCCATATCCAGTGTAAACCCGAAGGAATAAGACCGGGAGGCATGCGGATGGGAACCACGTTTCATCAACGGAGCCGGCCCACACTCCTTCACAGGCAAACACAAGCACGCTGTATTTGGGGAATCAAGTGCACACAAGGCGGTGGCTGGACCGTAGTCCGCTCCACACTGACTGCATGGAACCACTCTTCGAGCCTAACACGGCCACAAGGACCGTGCACCCGTCCCCTCCAGCAACGACCAACTGTCTCCTGGAGCCAGTATGGACGAGGTAGTGGGTAATAGACAGGTAGGCACCTTGTCAACATGCACATCAAGCGCAGCCACACCGGGGATTTCAAACAACAGCCAATCACTTGAGAGAGAGAGAAAGAAAGAAAAAGAGAAAAACTCGATTAATGCATAAGGAAACGGTGACATAAACCTTAAGTAAATAGCATACGTAATAAGTTGTTTACATACAAATCCTAGCTAAGTGCACGAGGTCAGGAAATATAGTTCACGGAATGCCACGAACACAAAAATGTTATGGAAATCGAATACAATTGGCTGAAGCGATGTGTGCAAGTTAATGGAATAAAGTACATGGAGATATTCATATGAGAAAGAAAAGCCTTAAGGTAAAACCTGTAAACCCACCACCTGAAATAAAGAGACAGCATGCAAGCACGCGGTTAGTAAATCGAATTCAGCGTGCCCACAAACGCTGCGCCGGTGCTGCCTACGTTCACTGCGGGACCCGTCGTCGCTTCGGCAGTGGTCCCGAGTGACCTCTCTCATGGCTCACTAGGCCTGCCTGACTAAGGCACTCGCGACCGCATGTTCTACAGCACAATGCGCTCGATGTCGATGGAGTACAATTCATCGGTGCTTGCCGCTTCCGCAACTGCCGCTTCTTCTCTGCATGCATGAGGGATTTCTCCCGCACTTCAGCAACTGCCTTCGTGATTAGATCGCGCCATACACGCCGATCAACCGCCTTCGATTCCCATGATCTGCAATCAAGATTAGAACGTGTGAGGCTCACTTTGATCATGTCCTGGTAACGTAACTTGGGTTTCCCAGCATGCCGCTTCCCAGTACTCAGCTGACCGGATAAAAGTTGTTTCGGTATCCGCGTCGAATCCATACGACTCACATGACCGAGCCATCTCAGGTGTCGCAGTAAAAGTATGCAGTCCACTGCATACATCCCACTTCGGCGCAACACTTCCGTGTCTGCAACTCTGGTGCCCCAACCGATCCGCAAAATTCGTCGCAGACACTGCTGATGGAACCGCTCGAGATATCGCACATCCCGCCGGTACATTGTCCACGTTTCACTGCCGTATAGAAGAACGGACAGTACCATGGATTGGTACACCATCAGCTTCGTGCCAATGCTAAGCTGATGGTTGTTCCACACTCGGTACTCAAGCTTCCCGAATGCCGCTGCCGCCTTCGACACGCGATTACGCAACTCAACGTGTAGTTGCTGATCAGTCGACATCACACTCCCAAGGTAGCAAAAGCGGGAGGTGGTTTCTAATACTTCAGCACCAATGCTGATTTGCGGCAATATTGAAGATTGCACCTCCGGTGAAGGCTGAAAGAGACAGACAGTTTTGCTTGTGTTGATGGTGAGCCCGAATTTGGCCGCTGTCGAAGCCAGAGCACTAGTCATGTGCTGCAACTCATCCGCGTTGTGTGAAAACAACGCACAGTCGTCAGCAAACAGCAACATACGGATAGTTGTCTCACAGACTAGAGTTCTCGCACCGAAACGACGGATGTTCAGCAACCCACCATCAATACGGTGCTCCACACGAACACCGTAAACACAAGCTGCATCCAAAGCACAAGACAACATTGCATGAAGATAGATATTAAACAGGGCAGGAGCTAAGACACAGCCTTGCTTCACACCAGAGATAACTGCAAAGTCATCCGAGGTCTCTCCACTCAGCTGCACCCTCGCTCGCATACCACTGTGCAGACATCCAATTAAACTTACAAACTTACGCGGGCAACCAAACTTACCCAACACCAGCCACAGTGCCTCGCGGTTCACCGTATCAAATGCCTTGGTGAAATCAACAAAAAGCGAGTACAAAGGCTGGTGTCGTTCTCTGCACTTCTCTTGCAACTGACGAGCCGCAAACACCATATCTATAGTGCTGCGACCCGAACGGAATCCACATTGCTCTTCCGCCACGTTTGGTTCCACAATCTGACTCACGAGGCGATTGAGCAGGATTCGGGCAATCACCTTGCCCACACAACTCAGCAAGTTGATGCCACGATAATTCGTGCAACATTGCTTGCTACCTTTGCCCTTGCACAGTGGTAGCACAAGGGCATCCTTCAGCTCAGCAGGCACCTCCTCCTCAATCCACACGCGTTGCACCAAGTGGTGCAGCGCAGTCAACAACGCGGTTCCAACGTGTTTCAATACTTCAGGTGGGATCCCGTCACCGGCACATTTGCCGTTTCGCAGCTGAGCAAGTGCTCTCTGCGTCTCATCCAGTCTCGGCGTATCCGCCAGATCCGCCTTCACATCGTGCTGCTTCAGGCCATTCAATGTAGGCCAGTCGATCTCTGAACGGTTGTTCAAGAGACAGTCAAAGTGTTTCCGCCAGACCTGCATTATGTCTGCAGTCTGGGTACAGGTAGCGCCTGAACTACCATCGATCAGTGTCCTCCAAACTGTTGAATTCACATTTAGTGACATATGTCGCCAACTCAGATTAGTTGGGCCATCATTCTCTCCAGACCCTGACAACATCTTGCCAAGTCTAGTCAAGCATGGAGGTCCAGTTATGGTCTCAGATATGGTCGTTCGGGGAGGCTATGTAGGCATGCCATGCAAATTCCCTAATGCCATGCATTTACGTGTCCTGCTCCTTACGAAAGACTTCATCCTTTTAGGTCGGCAGAGTTTGGTTTCAGATGTCCTTGCCACGAGCTTGGTAAATATGTTGACGAATTCTCCGCAGGCCACCTCAGGGGTTAATTCAGCTAAGAACGACCAGCTGGTTGCATCAATGAAGTCGGACAGGTCGTCATAGTTGGTTACGACATGATATTCCTCGGCATGCTCTTTAGGATAATCCGCGTAGCACATGTAATGAAACACTAGTGTCGCATGATCACTGCGGCCCTAAGGAGGATCGGTTATCACTCTCTCGACCATCAGTTCTTCATTGGTGAATATTCAGTCCAATATAGATGGCCTGTTAGTTCCCCTGAACCTGGTGGGCGTAGTGACTTGGCCATAAAGCGGGAAGTCTGAACCCAGATCTTGCAAGTCTGCTTTGAATTGCTGTCCTGGTATGGCCTGGGATTCTAGAGCATGTAACTTGAAGTCACCCGTGACTAAAATGTGGCTGTACATCCTGTTTATCACTTGCTTCAACGCAGCCATCAAGTTGCAGTCCATCTCGAAAGCAGACGATGGTGGGCGGTAAACAACAACCAATAGGCCAAGATCGTTCCCTCTCAGCCAGAAATTACACCAAATGGCGTCAGGTACGTCATTTTCCGAATCGTTTATGGGTTCACATTGCACGTTGTTACGAAAGTAGTGGGCTACCCCACCACTTTTACAAGCTTGATCCTTCCGGACAACTGACATGGCCGTTAACGCGATTTCAGCATCCGTTATCTCACAGCGTAACCACGTTTCGGTGACAGCGATGAGGTCCCAAGCTGCTGACGCGTGTCGAAGTCTTAAGTCAGGTAATTTGCTGAGTAGACCTTGAGCATTTGTGTACATGCATACGAGCTTCTGGGAGACCCAGAGTGTGTTAGATTGGATGGATGAAGCAGGTGAGTTTACGCCGACCAATAAAGGGTCGGCGACTCATCGTTTTTTGGATGGGTTGCAAATTTTTGAGATGAATTTGGTATATAGTCAAGTATCAGATGCCCCGGATCCCGGTGTTTGCTCGTGTTCTGCTGTGTCCCTCCGGATATTATGGCTACTCTTGAAACCGTCCCCGTGTCAGGTCCTTCAGTTGGCGTTTTCATTAAGAGTTGTGCCTCTACTGAATTGTCATTAGGTGTTGGTGTTCCTGCTGCTTTCAGACGAATTTCTGTTGGCAATCTGCAGCGAAATTTGGCCCAGTTCTTTATTAGGGCTTGTACCATTAGTTCTGATTGTAACACAAATTTTAACCGCCTGGGACTACACCCTTCATATTTTGGTGAAATTGGGATCCTTGTCATCCTCATCCTCATCCTTGTCATCCTCACACACGCGTGACGTGCGTGCTACTGGTTCATTTGGATTATTTCCCTCTATCCCCTCTCCATCTTCTCGCAGCGTTGTCACTGTACGCTCATTCGAACCGGATTTACCAGCTCTACACAGTGATCCATCATACGTGGAAATATCTTCTACGATTAGAGGCTGTGCCATCACTAAGCGTTTTCACTGGCATCTGTGATTAAGCGCAAGCGTTTAATTCAATCGTATTGAGCCGATTGCCATTCTGTGTGACACCATTCGATACAGAATTCTCGAGGCAGGCCGAAAAGCCTAAGCTTACTCCGATCCAGTGTTTCTCAACACAGCTGTGAAAGAATCTGTGTTCAGCGCTCTGTTCAGGTTGCAGTCACTCGCCATTCCTTGTGATGTTGTCAGCCAGTGCGGCTGCATTACCCATCACACGGACCGCGCGACCACGCCGACCGCTCATTTGACCTTGCAACCACCACGCTCGCCCGACCGATGTGCGCCGCTCTCAAAGCTATAAAAGTACAGAACGCTAACCAACTCACTGGGTCAGGTAACGACATCAAATTGAATGGGAGAAATGCGAAACCGAAGAGGCTCCAAACGATAGGCATTTGCGGGTTAGGAGAATGCCATCGGGTAGTAAAAATCGGTCTGGCTTGTTCGCACCGTTTGGAATGGTACCATACGTAATGTGCAAATGTGTCCCAACAACAGGTGCGAGAACGAAATAACTCCCAAGATGCAATTTGGTTCTGTACTGCGTGCTCCACCATCCCACTCGTTAAGTGTTTACTTATCCTAGATCAGAAGTGCGACCGATTAACCGTAGAAGCCGAGCAGATGATGAACGATAATATTACTTCAGTGGAAGCGAGTATGTACCACGGTAGTGTAGCGGATTCTATACAACAGAATGCTGCACAATCCGCTTCCCCTGAAACGCAATCAGCCACCTCCTCATCTCCGTTGTCCTCTTCCACTTTGGAGGAACACCGGGCGAAAACAGACTGTACCTACGTGAATCAAACAGTACTCACAGCAACGAAAATCAGGCACCATTCAAACCACCTGGTTAAGCAACTTCCACTAGACCTGACATCTAGCATTAACAAGGATGAAGCAGCCGAACACCAACCCTCGGTACCTGTAGCTGAAATATGTCTTGTAGAGACTAAGCCTCCCAGAACATCGGTTACATATGCAGAGATTGCTGCAAGGGTCCACCGAGAGGCCGCCGTTGCGTCCTCTTCCATTGTAGACACCGTTAACGCAAATAGAGAGAAAAAGAGCAAACAATCACTTGTCAACAAGTCAAGACAAATGAGTACCATACCTTGCAGATCGATTAAAAAGGGATCCAACAACAGTGCCCGGACTGTTGTATGCTCAAATGTCCCTGAATCTACCGCCATCACATTGCGGGATAAGTTATCAGACGACCAAGACCAATGGAACTCATTGTGTATGCAGATGAGTATCAAAGCCAAGCGCATAAACTTGTTACGAATTACTCGTCATCCGAACTCGCCACACTTTGGTGAACCCAGACTTATTCGAGTAACTCTAGAATCCTCTACAGACGTAGGAAACGTTTTGCTCTCCGCAAGCGCGCTAAAACACGGATCCTGTGGGATACGTATCTATCCTGATGTCCCTTGGAGCGCGCGACAACCAAAACGAACACCGAAGAGGGGCACAGCAAGCAAGACCGCCTAAACACAGTCTTCATACATGGCGTGCCAGAACATCCTTCTAACCATGTTCAAGATACCGGAAAGCACGATTTAGGACAGTGGCGGTTCATTCGTGAAACACTTTCTTTGGATGATGTTGTGGCACTATCGCTCACCAGGATAACTCTCTCATCGAATTATAGAGGATGCGGTCCTAGAATCCTAAAACTTGTGGTTCAGTCAGAGCAACAAGCAAAGGATGTTTTAGATCGATGGCGGAGAAATCGGAAACATCTTCCTTCCGAAATTCGGTTAAAGGTTGCAAACCCTTTGCACAGTTCAACTATTAAAGCAACTTAAGCAGCAAGCATACCGACGAATGTACAGAAGTGTAACATGACTGCTGCTTTAATTGACTCTGACGTAGGTCTAAACGAAGGCTGGGACGCACCTTGGCCGAATCAAGTTGCAAACGAGGCAGCATTGACCCATCAAAAAACGAATAACTGCCGACCTCCCATCGGTCGGCATTCTCCCACACTTGACAGCTTCACCTCTCTGCGGGCTCCTAGAGACCGAGCAACTGGCCTGCTTGTATACAAATGCTCAGGGACTTTCTAATAAACTGGCTGAACTGAAAGATCGCCAAGCTTCCGGCTCGTATGATGTCATTGGTGTCACCGAGACATGGTTGCACACGGGAATGACGGACGCTGAAGTTTCGCTACCGGGCATGTCGCTGATCCCGAACGACAGGCTCACAAAAGGAGGGAATTATCCTGTATTACCGAAACGACTTACAATGTGAAGCCGTGGAGGATTCAGATTCGCAGTTCCCCGACTCTCTTTGGTGCCGGTTGCAGTTAAAAGGTAGGGACGCTTGCCTTATTATCTTGGTGTACCGCGCCCCTAACTCAACACCCGAAACCGATTACCACCTAATGGCTGCTTTAAGGTGCAGTTTACAACAAAAGTACACTCACATTCTTATCATGGGTGATTTCAACGTACATTGTTTTGAAGCCCCTGCCACGATCGGAGAAAAATTCCAAACCGGTTTACAAGATCTAGTAACTACTGTTCCTCTTTACAACCACATCACTTTGCCCACTCGGTTCGGAACTGGTAACAGGCCATCCGTGCTGGATCTTGTGCTTACCAACGAGGAGCAAATGATTGATGCGTTGGTTTTAGACTGTCCGTTGGGTCGCAGTGAAAAAACCGTGATCAGTTTTAACTTCGTCAGCTATGCAGAATATCGGAATGATAACGATGAGACTGTGCGAACCATCACAAGGTACGACCGACTCGCCCAGCTAGTCAACGCCACAACATGGTCTTTCCTCGAAGAAGAACCCCCGGAAGTCGCCTGGCTCGAGTTCGTCAACACATTTAGTCAGGTGATTGCAGAGGCGTCAGAGATAAAAGCTTGCAATAAGTGCAAATCCGTTTCTTACGTTAGGAGCAGCACTCGAAAATGGATGACAGTACGCAACGCAGCATGGCGAGTGTACAGAGAAGCTCCAGCACCAGAAACTTGGGACAGCTACCTAGCCCAACGTAACCACTGCACTCAACTGTTAAGAGAAGACAAAGCCGCCTATCAGCAGAACGTCGCAAAAACCTTCAGTGCTAACCACAAACTGCTGTACAAGCACGTTAATAGCCTACGAAAGGTGAGGCATGGATTTCCTCCACTCAAGACGGCTGATGATCCAACAAGAACGTCTACGGAAGCAGCAAACGCGCTGCAGATGCAATACGCCCCCACGTTTCAAACAGTCTTGCCACCAAGCGGTCTACCAAGCTTTGTATTCTGCTCACCAAGACTAACCCACATCAATTTTACCGCAGAGGCTGTATTGCAAAAGCTGACTTCTCTACGCAAACACAGCTCGCCGGGTGTCGACGCCATTCGTCCTGAGGCATTGGGAGCAGCAGCAAACCAACTCGCAAGACTTTAGCTCAGTTTTTCCAGCACTCCTTTGACCAGAACCAAGTTCCCGCCATGTGGAAGCTTGGAATAATAAGCCCGATTCACAAAGTTGGAAGCAGAACTGATCCCTCCAACTACCGCCCATTAAACCCACTTCCTATACTCTCCAAGGTCATGGAATCCATAGTTGCCGATGCACTGGTGTGCTATCTGGAAAACTGCAACCGCATCACCCTTGAACAGCACGGATCCGTCGACAGCGGTCATGTACAACTAATTCACTAATTGCACGCAGTAGTTGGACCGAGGCAGCCGACGCTGGAGAAGGTGTTGATGTGATCTACCTGGATTTTTCCAAGGCTTTCGATCGTCTAGACCATCGGATACCACTATCCAAGCTGCAGCATTACGGGATCGGCTGTCCTCTTTTAAGCTGGATCGCCAACTTTCTATTTCAAAGGCAATTAGTGGTCAGAGTTCGGAGCTCTTTATCGGACCCCATACAAGTGGAGTGTGGTGTGCCGCAAGGCTCGGATCTAGGTCCACGTTTGTTTTTGGTGTTTATTAATGACCTTGCACAGGGAATCCATTCAAACTTCCTAATGTTTGCCAACGATATCAAGATCTGGCGCAGGATCCAGGCGAACGCCGACCAACACGTGCTTCAGAGTGACTTAGATACGGTGTATCAATGGTCGACCCAAAACTCATTACATTTCAACGTCAGTAAATGCAAGGTGCTTTCCATCCGACATCAAAGCACCTACTCATACCGACTCGGAACGGACGTACTGCAACAATCAACTCTCGAACGTGACTTGAGTGTTCTGGTTCACGATGACTTGGGTTGCTCCAGGCAATCCGAAAAGGCCTCGAAGACCGGGAACCAACACGTGGGGCTGTTGATGTCGGGCGTTTGGACAAATAAACAGCTCCATATTTCGACAAATGCTCAGTGCGTATGTTCGCCCCCATATCGAATATGCAATTCAAGCCTGGCATCCATGGCTGAAACACGACCCTAATGCACTGGAGCAGCCACAACGCCGAGCATCTGAGAACGTAATTGGAATGCGCAATCGTTCCTACCAGGAGAGGCTGCGACGACTGGGATTGTTCAGTGGAAGCTATCGCAGACTACGAGGCGACCTGATTATGACATACTTGATTCTACGAGACCCACATAATGTGTGCCGCCCTTTACTGCAACTCAGCAGCAATACAAACCTGAGGGGCCACTCATTAAAACTCGCAGAGCAATACAGTCGTTTGGAGTGCCGCAGAAATTTCTTCTCCATTTGTGTCTGTCACCCGTGGAATTCTTTGCCAGAATCGGTCTTCTCTGCACCGACACTAACAATATTTAAAAGACGGTTGGACGGGGCACTCATCCACTTACACTTTGTTACTTAACACTATGTCTCCATCCTACACCTGGAGTTTACCATGGAATTATTGTTTGTTAACTGTGGGCGTTGTGCATCTAAGTGGATCGCGGGACTGCTGCGAAGCAAACGATAAGTCCTTATTTTCGTATTTATAGTATTAACTATTGTACTATCCTTATCATCATCATTGTTATGTTGATATCCCCACCAACTATCCAACGGGGCTTGTAAAGCAACGCTTCTTAACCCGTATAAATTCATTGTTCATTGTTCATTGAGGTGACCACGACCTTTTCGAGAGAAAGAGCCTCCCGGATGTAATGTCATTGCTCGCGCTCGTGCATCTGCGTATCGTCGGAAGAGGAACCAGTAAGCTCGGGAACACGGCGAGCAGTCACTGCCTTTTTATCGTGAATTTTTCTGTACCTCTATTTTTTAGCAGGATCTACTTAACGTTCTTTCCACGGGATTTCAGGTAGTATGCGCACTCCACTTGAGTCGTTGCGGAGACGATTCGCAGACAGCAGAACGGCCTCAGTCTCGTCCGCCGAGTTTAGAGTTACCCGAAGTAATCGTTGTTTGCCGTAGTGCAACGCGTTTGGGTGACGCGAGATTCTTTTTAATGTCGTGGGATTAGCATGGACTCTGATCGACGTACAGATGGAATCCCACTGATTTCGATCGTCCGTCAACTTACCCTTAATTTTATTGGATTTGGAAGCGGGGACATTCATGCACACAAGATTTAGGACACCATGGTTGCGCCTGGTGGCTCCTGGTTTTGGATGTGGAGGCTTAGTATCCGATGTTTTTGTTGAATTTGTGAACGGCACTGATGTATGCTATCCATGCTGCGACCCTTTAGTTTTCTCTAGTCCGAGCACAAAGATTATCGGTGCGCTGTTCTGTGTTCGCTTGGCGGCAACCGATGGGGGTTGTTCACTATTCCTGGTTGACTGTAGCTTACGGTCTCGAGTGTAGCGAACAGACTACTAGGTGCAGCCCACAGTCCAGAAGTTGAGGCAGGCGCGCTGCAGGCACTGTTATTACTTATAGGAGGGCGAGAGAATGGAGGTGATACTGCTGGAGGCTGAGTCGTTGGGGTTAGGTTGGGACGCCTGGCTCGTTTCTTCGACCTAACTAGGAAATTCGGGGGGATATTTTCACTCACAAGTGCAGGTCCGTTTCATCCCATGGGTGTAACTCTGGCGCTCACCAGTTGCTCGACCGCTTCGGTTATCCTTTCACACCTCTTCAGTAAAACAGCTAGACATCTAACAAATGGGATACAATTGCATACCTGACAGAACCAAAACGCCTCTGTCGTGTTTGTTTTTGTCGAAACCTTCCCAAGCCAGGTAGGGAGATAGGATTTCGAACAATGGTACACGCCAGACCATTTTTTAACACTGTAGCACATGATTCGCATTTGCTCTTCATACGAGACATGTTCACAGTAGGTGTGCTGTTTTAAGGGGTAGCAAGAGGACAGAGATACTGACGCACCGAGTGTGACTTCGCTTCTCTTTTCGTTGCGTGGCTATCGGTGTTGGTCTGAGGTCAGCGGGTTCTGGCGTGTCGCGGCCAGCTGAGTCACACGTTCCTTATAGTAGACAGACAACTTGCGTGCTATCGATCCAGCCGGTAAAGAGATAGGCAGCGATGCAGCGTAGGATAGCGGCAAAGCAAGATGATTTGGAAAATACTGTCTAAGGACGACAGTGGCTGTTCCAATGGCGGATCAAATTGACGACTACTGCTTTGTACAGCGACTTGAAGGAATGGTAGTAAGCTGATCGGGTGACTCTCAAAAAAGACCACAAGAGTTCTTGTGCGCCGAGAGGAAAAATAGATACTTCGATAAGGTTCAACTACAGTTGACTTCGAAGTTGCAAGAGCACAGTTTGCTGGTGATCTGCGAATGATAGATCCAATAAATGAGCATTGGTGGGAGGAGCTCGCGGAGCCAAATCGAATGATAGCACGTAGGTGTCTGTGAGAATAACTCCAAAGCTTTAAAGGTGAATAACGTAGAAGGACACTTTTTTGCGACCGCTCGCGCGGGACTAACAGAGTATCCTATGCACTGGAGACAATCAACTGTAATACTACGACATAAAAGCGGATCTATGCAAGTTGTAAAAAAATTACCGCCCATTCTACCACACATCTATTATCTCTAGAATCATAGAGCGGTTAAAGAAAGCATACTGGAATTTTTAAGTTTTATGCGTATTCTCAGTTGACATCAGCAGGGTTTGTTGAAAGGCGGGTACTGCACTACCTGTCAGTTAGATTATCTTGATTATGCGACTAGGGTAAGAGACGCCGAAAGTGCCATAGTTTTTATATTTTTTGATATCCAAAATGCCTTCGACCTTGTCGCACACTACTTATTGTTGTGGGAGCTTATGTCCTATGGTATCACAAATTCGTCTCTAGAGTGTTTGTCTTCCTACCGCGTGGGTAAAACGCAAGTGGCCAAAAGTGGTAACTATACATTTGAAGCCACCTCAATCCCTAGTAGTATGATTCAAGGTTGCTTGCTAGTCCCGCTTTTATTCATAATGTTTCTCAAAGATCTCATTGAAGAAATCTTGTGCAGGAAGCCATTCCTATTTGCTCATGATGTCAAAATTGTGTATTGTTCCGCCCATGAGAAACGTAGTCCTAATTTAGCCTGTATTCAGCCTGACTTGTCCGCATTGGAGCACTGGAGTAAATCCTGGAAGTTGCACTTTGCCACTGACAAGTGTAATCTATTGTGCCGCAGCTGTGGTCCTTCTCCGAACATCATTTGCTTAAACGACAGGCCTATTCCTGTGAGCTACGCAGAACGAGAGCTTGGTTCAAGTTACCCAGCTACGTTTAATTTTTTAGAGTAAGTGATATTCTTGCAGGCTTCTGCCAGAAAATTGATCACCTACAAAAGTCGAACTCTTGACCTGAGGAATTCCAGGCTTTAAGCCTGAAAATATGTATAGGTAGAAATTCGTCACATCTAGGCTCACTCAGATAGCCGTCACAGCCCGGAAAAGTACTGTTATTCTAAACTTTGCAATAGTTTATCACACCCAAGCACATGGTATCCCATAATTTTGCGAGACATGCTAATTGGCTACTTATTTTGTTGAAAATTTTACCTCCTAATCTAACTATTTTATCTTATCCGCCTGTTATGCTGTTGGTCACGAGTGAGCCGATCTCCTAAGCTAATGGTTTGAAGCTTCTAAGCAACATGTATACCCACGCCAAAAGACCCACTGGGAAATATAAGGTATGAAAACCTTAAAATGTCAGTCCAGTCTGAACTGCTGAACTCACATTTAACGGCGTATGACGTAAACCGGTGCTCCAGGTCATCAGGAAGCCAAAAATATATGAATTACGAAAGGGCTGATTGGCTTGATTAACACGCTCACCAAAAAAACGATTTCCCAAATGATGAAAAAAATCGGTAGTGACCAGAGTGCATTTAAAGCGCAGCGATTCGTGACCGAATTAGGCATGGAGATGCGGATGCAAACTCTTGAAATAATACTACGCATGGAATCAGGTCCAAGGAAGACGGTTCTACGAATTCCCTTATTACTTCACTTGTTATTTCTACCCTTCTTCATTTTGCACTAAATCTGTTGTGCTCCTGGCTCCTAGTTACTTCATTTCTCCCGGCTTACTGTCTTACCCATATTTCCCGTTAACTTACTCCTTAGATTATAGGTTCGCTAGTAGTTGCGGTGCATTCCCTCTATATCACCACACCAAAAATTGGATAACTTTTGCACACTAACTAATCACCAGCCTTGGGCATCTTCTACAAAACTGCGATGCACCGAATAAGTCCTGATTTTGCAGTGAATAGGCGGTTATTTCGTTGTCTACTTATCCGTTTAATTCTCCCATTTCAACATCACCTTTTTCGTGCATAGTCACGCACGCTCTAACTATCCAACTACAAGTGAAGGCTGAAAGGATGTAACTGAGCTCACCCATCATCTCAACCATCTGCCAGCCCAAAACACAACTTGATTAGTTCAACACCATAATTAGACCAAATAATGTCGAGATGCTACGCTATGCCTTAACACCGTACGATGTGAATACTGCCTAAATTGTTCACCTAAAGCAACTGAGTTTGATGGTCCACTGGAGTTACCTTAATATTTCTTTCTCTTATTTTTACAACTCTAACCTTTTACTCGCAAGTAGCATCAACTGTATTACTGCCGGCTAGTAAGCAAGATTGTGTATCACTTATTTGATTTGTTTCGAGAATCTAACTGTCCCATTCTTTTCATACTCCCTTCCTGCCAACAAACCGCCGCCATCACAGCTCCACCAAGCTGCACCGAGAACAACCGAATGTGAATGCCCGTGATCTGGTATCATACGGCGACAAAAGTACCAAATGAAAATACTCGCAAAAATGACCCTATTGTAACCCTGTAGAAAACCAAACAATTGACAGCATCGCATGCCTGAGAATGTTGCAATATATCTATGATCCGTCCCTTCGGAGGCTCGGGTTCTCGGCACCACGAACAACTACGCAATTTTATTATTATTATTATTGCAGAGGAACGTAGCTACCCTTCAAACCTATAACGGGCATTCACGGAATGTGCAGTTGTGAAGATAGAAGGACAGACCAATAGATGCAATGCCGACATTCCGCAGCGCCTGGCTAATTGTTTGTTCGTTGAGTTATGCATCTATTTAGGTTGCTGCAGAAGCTTCGACGTTTTGTGCGTAAATGAGGGAGTTTGCTGTTCATCAGCAGTGCGATTTTCCACTGGGAATGCACCCAATATGCCACTTTGCTTGTGAAGTTGATGCGGCGCGGTCAAATCACGAGCGTTATGTGGTGCACTGACAAATCTGTTGATTTTCTAACGTGCTTGCGGGTGTATTGCTGTTCCTTTTCATACATGTGGCATGTTTGTCGAGTTACACGGCACACCCTCCATAGACATGCATTTAGTTCTTCATGGAAAGAATCCGCCGTTATTCCTGGCAGCAGGTATGTCGTTTTGTATCCAACTAATGACATCTCAGCTGTGATGCGAATATTTCCCAGTCATTTCTGCGATATGGCCAGTTGTACGTAAGACAACAATGGGCCATACTGACTTCCTTAGTTGACCTGATATCAATGGCATAACGTTTTCATCACCCACCGGCTATCTATCCTTAATATTAGCTTTATGCGTTATTCTTCGTGTATCGCCCGAACAGCGCGTAGCTAACGAGCATCCGTAAGTGGTAGAAGACAATGAACTGTTGGCAAGAGCTGTTACTGATGGATTCAGATACAACCAGAGTACAGAATGCAGAAATCAAATAGGCACTGAAACCACGCACACGGCAGTTGAACGGCAAATTCCCAAGAGTCAGTTGACGTATTGGGTACGAACAGACACTCAGTAACCCTCAGACAATTCCAGCACTCAGACAATTGCCGCAGCTCAGACCGGGTAAGGCTTTATCATGAGCTCCAGACAAACCTTTCACGTACTCACGGTGGCTGCGCGATGAGGTTGAGTGTCTGGTTCTCAAGCCCCCGGCAGAGTAACAGCCCGCCCATGCCACATAACGTGCTTTGGTGCACACGTTGTGTACCTTGCTGGCCTAGTTGGGGAAGACACTTAAGCCTGGTTTAGACGGTTGCAGTCTTCAAAGTTTCGTCTGTGGCTGCCTGCTTAGGTTGTCCTCTAAGTGCAGTGAAACAGCTTTCCTCACCCATAGTTACCCTACCATGCAATCTGGGCAAAGTTATAACCCATAGTGTACAAAGCGGAGGCTGACCGAAGTAGTTCGGAACTGGGCACAATGACTTCACTCTTCCACGGAACTGGCAGACTTAGATCCAGACGGTGGTTCTGCTAATTTCAGAGACTGTGCATCTAACCTCAGCCGTGATTGCGCAATCCTAAGTTCAACCACAACCATGCGCAAAGAATGTATAATTTTGAGACAATTAAGAGCTCCTTCACAAAACAAGATGCATGGTACAAGATTCTTGTATAGATTAATTCCGGTATAATTACTTAGTTTAAATATTATGAAATGTTGCTTTTCCCCATTTAATACTATATCAATAAACTTTTGTTTATCTGAGGCTCTGTTTTTGGATATTCGGTAGTGCTGCTTGCCATGCAAATTTTCTCTGTCAAATCGTTCCGAAATTACGCTTGTTTCACTTTGCCTAGCTTCGACATCACAAAATGCATCCTGTGTGTCATTCAGTGATTCTCTCTTCTGTTGTCTATCTCCTCGGTCCGGTGAAAACGGAGGGAGTGAATGCCAGTCTGGACCAAGGCTATTAGTATTTCGAGCATGGTAGGCTGAACTAAACAACGCATAACTTCCAGTCTCAAAAGAGCAAGAAAGAACAACATTTCGACAGGATAATTTGAATCCAGCTATTCCACGTATTTTGTCAACCGTTTACATATACATAGTACATTTGTAGCGACCTGGAGATTCCCCCGTATGGCTGTGTAAACTATTCTAAAATATTCAAATTATAGCTTTCTTATGTATTAGGGAACTATTCGGTTTGCCTGTTGGAACTTTGTTCCCGTTTGTTGAAAACACGAAAACGATCACCGCCTTTGGCGCGCGGCTCGACTGCGAACGACGCACTGTTTACGCTGTCGACGCCAACGACATTCTCGCTAGCTAGCTTTCTCCGGGTGCCCTATTTTTAGCTTTAGCTAACGGTCCTCCGGTCCAATAAACTTCTTCCCTAGCTTACTTTTGTGTCTTCTACCCACTGCTTTTGGTTGGCTGTCTAGTCGCGTACCGGATATATAGCGCATGATCTACGCGCTATACATTGTATAGATTGTATACAGAGAGCAGCAGGATGTAATGTACCCCATGGGCATTTATATAGCTTCTACATGAATGACAGTTTTGTCGTTGTACACACTGCCGAGCAAGCAGAACAAACACTGTCCTGTAAATAACAAAAAAGCTCCGGTTCGTATCATTTTGCGATAGATAGCCAGCTATTCTCAGAGGAAGCGATTACATGTGAGCTGAAGCCTTCTCCTCTACTGTACGCAAAAATGAACGTCCGGAGAAGTTCGGAGCAAAGAACCCAAAGGGGAACGCGAACACCGGGAACGAACGAGTGCCCGACGTCCCTAAGAAAAAGTGTTCATAACGATGCCATTCAAAGGAGCGTAAAATTGCAGGAGATTCACATATTGCCTCCGGCAATCGATAACGCAGCTAGTACGCTGCTGAGCATGTAGTTTGGCACCAAGTTAAGAAGTTGCTGTTTAAATCCACCCTGGACATGACAGACACTTGCGCTTCACTACAGACGCTGCCTGCGTATTGTGCTGTTGCAAGCACTGGAAATGCGTTACAAGCGTGCGTTGTGGAGCCAATGCCCTCATCCAAAAAGCCTTCAGGATCTCGCTGCTTTCTGGTGACAATGTGTATCGGCGTAGCTTGCTCGTCGGCAGCAATGTATGTCACTGCGTGTAAAAATGGCTGTTATCTTGGCTGCTTGTATTAGTTGTCCATGTCAGCGTTAGCCTACTTGGATCTCGCTGTAAATTATTCGCAACAAGCTGAAAGGACGTCGGTAAATGAGAGGATAAAGTTCGGCTGGTTTCCGTATTTAGCTGAATTACCCGAGTGAACTTCGTGAGTCTTGGCTATTTATTGGTCCTGCCGTGTTGCCTTCGGCGATGATGTGGCATTTAGAAATGCGACAGTCTTTGTAGTAAAGTGATGTGTTTCCTTATCGAGTGATGCGATTAGCAAAGAGTTGAAGCTAGCAGTCAAGTCATTGGATGTAAAGTCGAGGTTCTATTCATATGCAGAATCATAAAAATGGTTCATTTTGTGAACCGCTTGTAACTTCCAGACTGGTGTGGATAACCGACCTGGACTACCTGTGTCCAATTCATACGTTGTTATTTATATTCCATTAGGGGACAACTAAGCTCGGCTTCGCCAGGATTCCCTTTGAACGGGCGTTTGGTTAATCACGATGTGCATTGAATGGACGGTAGTGCTTTTTGCAGTCTATCCCTACTTTTAAAACAATCCGCCGCAGTCACAGCGTCCATGAACTGAAGGAGTACGCAGCAACTGCGTTACTAGTCGTGATCGTAAGGGGTCACTTTTATTCTTCTTCGCTTCAGCACATCCGGAATGCAACGAAAATGAGTAGACATGTGGGGTATATGATCAGCAGGCTTATCGGAGCACAGCTTATATGTCTTCGGTTTCACACTTCATGTAAACGGCTACAGTGATATTATGATACAAGTTGCTATAACCCGTCCGGGTTGCTGACATTATGGAGTTGTGCCAGAAGGTAATGTAGGAGCAATTTTATAATGCATATATATATATATATATATACGTTTAAACTCTCTATATACGCGGCAAATGCCAAATATATGTACCCGTTATTTCCGCAATTTCTTCACATGACCAGATAATCTCAGCACAGTGTACCCTTGATACATCAACCCTCTCCTATCACAATATATCCAGGCGATCGTAGATGGCGCACTACCCCTACCCGCAAGGTTATTAGCAATGCACTCGTTCCAAATGCTCCCACACATATTTACCACTCAAACAATCTGCGATTACAATGACTCACACAGCAGTGACGCGAACACTGCTTTCATTATTTATGATAGGTTTTCATTACGTTTGATTAACACTAAATGGATTATCAAGAAACGGTATTTCCTAAGCATATTTACACATTTAAACGAGCTGCAAGCCACCCTCATTACCAAAACGCGATAGCCTGCTGATACAGTGGACTGTAATCCAAGTACCCCACCTCATTAACACCTTTTTCGTAAACATCGCTGTAAGATAAAAGGTGGAGGATGCCTCATGCAACCCATCAGATACGTACAGCTGAGTGCTTTGAACATTTACCGCTGATTAATATTCCTGATTCTCTATGGTTCTCCGTGTCAGGAGTATCAGTGTACTTGCAACTATCCGAAACCCGCCAAATTCATCAACCATGAATGTTGTTCGTATCACCTCAGCTTTCGATTTTGCATCGGAATAGACGCACAAACAAAGGATAATTGTAGACGATTTCAACATACTGGTCCTCCCGTACATTCTTGTCTATACACAAGCATCATTCATTCAGTCAGAGCGGGTTGGACACAGTAGGTTACTATACCAACCAGATTGATGAACACATTAGACGTGATGTTTACATTGGGTATGGCCAACGTACTGAGCGACCTTTTAGAGAACATCCCTCGTAGCTACGGCAACATGATACTATTAACCTTCACCGTTAAAATGGTCCTCCATACTACACCAGCCGCAATGTTAACTGAAAACGCTTCCGTAAACTAATCCGGTCCTGCGATTGGGATGCGTTCTTTCTCTCCAGCAATGCATGCACAACGTTGGAGCACTTCTAGCATTAGTTTCACGAAGCCATAACCCTCGTTGCAACACAAGAAAAACGAATCAGTAACGTTTAAGAAGAAGCAGCCGAACGTTCGATGAGTCAGAAATCCAGCAAACCAATCGCGCGCCAAAAAACATAGGATACTTTACAAGGATTCCACAGATGCTCCGACTCAGCTCTGAGATCAATCAGTTACAGTTGATGGGGAGAACACATAAAGATCAAGCAACCCTACGAATGACGTGTAAAGAAAAAGAGGTGCTCTGACTTCTCGGTCGAAGAACCAACGACCACTTTTCATTGATCACTGAAACGGTGGGCGATATCCAGGCGCGTTTATCTCTTTCTTCACCTACATGACTCTTGACACTAACGCTATAATTACACTAAGCCTCCACCTAAAGTGCTGTTGCTCTCTGCAATATCAGCCAAGCAACACATTCTATGCAACTATGCTAAATTCTAGAAGCTGATGGAATCCCCCAGCCGCCATGAAAGTGGCAGCACCTAATATTTCACTGCTCCATTTTGTATATGTTTGCCGTTTCACTGGTATCCTAGTAATTTACATATCAGTGAAACACTTCATACATCAGCCCTCGCCACAAGGGCTGCGCAAAATAGGTGATGGGCAATTACAGGCCAAGCCAAAACACTCTTATAATAGCCGGATTATTCGTGAACTTAGTAAAAAGGTGTGAGTTCCTCAACTCATTGGAGCTGGTAGATAGGTCCTAAAATGGTTTCCTTGCCTAACGATCGTGCACATTCTGGTAGCTGCATTACCTGAACTACACACCGGATTCCATTGACTCTACGTATGCCATATTACTTCTATGTTTTCGCATGCAGAAATTATTAGATCGGGCGCCTCATAAACGGTTGCCGAATCAGCAAGATTTCGTTGAAGTCCGCAACAGATTAATGGGTTGGCTATCGTCATACGTGACCGATCCCACTAAAATAGTCACCTTAGAAGTCTGTTGCTTTTTCCCGTGTTCAATTATCAACGGGATGAAACAAGGATGTGCGCTCTGCATATTAATTTCTTTATTTTTCTCAGTGATAGCAGTTCGGTTGACAAACATCGCACGCCGTATTTATTTGCTAATGATATAACATTTGTCCACAAGTACCGAGGAGTTGAGCTGCGGAATGTTCTATCACTCATTCTAGAATACATTCATTCGTTTGAGCCTTGGTGCGACAGGTGAATGATGACGTTTTAAGCACAACAGTCAAGTATCATATGTTGCAATCGCTTGACATCCGAAATATCTATCACATGTAACAGCGAACGCATCTGTGTGTAACGGTCTACCCGTGACCTCAGAATCAGATATGCTTGTACTTTCAATTTCCCTGAACAGAATGAGTACCAGATAGCACGAGCCAGACAATCCGTCGCTAATATCTCTGTTTGGTTTGGTACCATACGAAATGTGCAAATGTGTCCCAACAACAGTTACGGGAGCGAAATAGATCCCAAGATGCATTTTGGTTCTGTACTGCGTGTTTCACCATCCCCCTCGTTAAGTGCTTGCTTATCCTAGCTGAGAAATGCGACCGGTTATTCGCAGAAGCAGAGCAGAGGATAAACAATAAGATTACTTCAATGGAAGCGAGTATGGACCACAGAAGCGTAGCGCATGTTAAGCAACGGAATGCTGAACAATCCGTTTCCCCTGAAACGCAATCAGCCACGTCTCCATCTCAGTTGTCTTCTCCAACTTTGGTAGAACGCCGGTCAAAAACAGACTGTACCTACGTGAATCAAACAGTACTCACAGCAACGAAAATCAGGCACCATTCAAACCACCTGGTTAAGCAACTTCCACTAGACCTGACATCTAGCATTAACAAGGATGAAGCAGCCGAACACCAACCCTCGGTACCTGTAGCTGAAATATGTCTTGTAGAGACTAAGCCTCCCAGAACATCGGTTACATATGCAGAGATTGCTGCAAGGGTCCACCGAGAGGCCGCCGTTGCGTCCTCTTCAATGGTGAACACCGTTAACGCAAATAGAGAGAAAAAGAGCAAACAATCACTTGTCAACAAGTCAAGACAAATGAGTACCATACCTTGCAGATCGATTAAAAAGGGATCCAACAACAGTGCCCGGACTGTTGTATGCTCAAATGTCCCTGAATCTACTGCCATCACATTGCGGGATAAGTTATCAGACGACCAAGACCAATGGAACTCATTGTGTATACAGATGAGTATCAAAGCCAAGCGCATAAACTTGTTACGAATTACTCGTCATCCGAACTCGCCACACTTTGGTGAACCCAGACTTATTCGAGTAACTCTAGAATCCTCTATAGACGTAGGAAACGTTTTGCTCTCCGCAAGCGCGCTAAAACACGGATCCTGTGGGATACTTATCTATCCTGATGTCTCTTGGAGCGCGCGACAAACAAAACGCGACACCGAAAAGGGGCACAGCAAGCAAGACCGCCTAAATGCAATCTTCTTACATGGCGTGCCAGAATATCCTTCTAACAATGTTCAAGACATCGGAAAGCACGATTTAGGACAGTGGCGGTTCATTCGTGAAACACTTTCTTTGGATGATGTTGTGGCACTATCGCTCACCAGGATACCTCCCTCACCAAATTATAGAAGATGAGGCCCTAGAATCCTAAAACTTGTGGTTCAGTCAGAGCAACAAGCAAAGGATGTTTTAGATCGATGGCGGAGAAATCGGAAACATCTTCCTTCCGAAATTCGGTTAAAGGTTGCAAACCCTTTGCACAGTTCAACTATTAAAGCAACTTAAGCAGCAAGCATACCGACGAATGTACAGAAGTGTAACATGACTGCTGCTTTAAATGACTCTGACGTAGGTCTAAACGAAGGCTGGGAAGCACCTTGGCCGAATCAAGTTGCAAACGAGGTATCATTGACCCATCAAAAAACGAATAACTGCCGACCTCCCATCGGTCGGCATTCTCCCACACTTGACAGCTTCACCTCTCTGCGGACCCCGAGAGACCGAGCAACTGGCCTGCTTGTATATGAATGCTCAGGGACTTTCTAACAAGCTGGTTGAACTGAAAGATCGCCAAGCTTCCGGCTCGTATGATGTCATTGGTGTCACCGAGACATGGTTGCACACAGGAATGACGGACGCTGAAGTTTCGCTACCGGGCATGTCGCTGATCCCGAACGACAGGCTCACAAAAGGAGGGAGTTATCCTGTATTACCGAAACGACTTACAATGTGAAGCCGTGGAGGATTCAGATTCGCAGTTCCCCGACTCTCTTTGGTGCCGGTTGCAGTTAAAAGGTAGGGACGCTTGCCTTATTATCTTGGTGTACCGCGCCCCTAACTCAACACCCGAAACCGATTACCACCTAATGGCTGCTTTAAGGTGCAGTTTACAACAAAAGTACACTCACATTCTTATCATGGGTGATTTCAACGTACATTGTTTTGAAGCCCCTGCCACGATCGGAGAAAAATTCCAAACCGGTTTACAAGATCTAGTAACTACTGTTCCTCTTTACAACCACATCACTTTGCCCACTCGGTTCGGAACTGGTAACAGGCCATCTGTGCTGGATCTTGTGCTTACCAACGAGGAGCAAATGATTGATGCGTTGGTTTTAGACTGTCCGTTGGGTCGCAGTGAAAAAACCGTGATCAGTTTTAACTTCGTCTGCTATGCAGAATACCTGAATGAGAACGATGAGACTGTGCGAACCATCACAAGGTACGACCGACTCGCCCAGCTAGTCAACGCCACAACATGGTCTTTCCTCGAAGAAGAACCCCCGGAAGTCGCCTGGCTCGAGTTCGTCAACACATTTAGTCAGGTGATTGCAGAGGCGTCAGAGATAAAAGCTTGCAATAAGTGCAAATCCGTTTCTTTCGTTAGGAGCAGAACTCAAAAATAGATGACAGTACGCAAAGCAGTATGGCGAGTGTACAGAGAAGCTCCAGCACCAGAAACTTGGGACAGCTACCTAGCCCAACGTAACCACTGCACTCAACTGTTAAGAGAAGACAAAGCCGCCTATCAGCAGAACGTCGCAAAAACCTTCAGTGCTAACCACAAACTGCTGTACAAGCACGTTAATAGCCTACGAAAGGTGAGGCATGGATTTCCTCCACTCAAGACGGCTGATGGCCCAACAAGAACGTCTACGGAAGCAGCAAACGCGCTGTAGATGCAATACGCCCCCACGTTTCAAACAGTCTTGCCACCAAGCGGTCTACCAAGCTTTGTATTCTGCTCACCAAGACTAACCCACATCAATTTTACCGCAGAGGCTGTATTGCAAAAGCTGACTTCTCTACGCAAACACAGCTCGCCGGGTGTCGACACCATTCGTCCTGAGGCATTGGGAGCAGCAGCAAACCAACTCGCAAGACTTTAGCTCAGTTTTTCCAGCACTCCTTTGACCAGAACCAAGTTCCCGCCATGTGGAAGCTTGGAATAATAAGCCCGATTCATAAAGTTGGAAGCAGAACTGATCCCTCCAACTACCGCCCATTAACCCTTCTTCCTATACTCTCCAAGGTCATGGAATCCATAGTTGCCGATGCACTGGTGTGCTATCTGGAAAACTGCAACCGCATCACCCTTGAACAGCACGGATCCGTCGACAGCGGTCATGTACAACTAATTCACTAATTGCACGCAGTAGTTGGACCGAGGCAGCTGAAGCTTGAGAAGGTGTTGATGTGATCTACCTGGATTTTTCCAAGGCTTTCGATCGTCTAGACCATCGGATACCACTATCCAAGCTGCAGCATTACGGGATCGGCTGTCCTCTTTTAAGCTGGATCGCCAACTTTCAATTTCAAAGGCAATTAGTGGTCAGAGTTCGGAGCTCTTTATCGGACCCCATACAAGTGGGGTGTGGTGTGCCGCAAGGCTCGGATCTAGGTCCACGTTTGTTTTTGGTGTTTATTAATGACCTTGCACAGGGAATCCATTCAAACTTCCTAATGTTTGCTGACGATATCAAGATCTGGCGCAGGATCCAGGCGAACGCCGACCAACACGTGCTTCAGAGTGACTTAGATACGGTGTATCAATGGTCGACCCAAAACTCATTACATTTCAACGTCAGTAAATGCAAGGTGCTTTCCATCCGACATCAGAGCAGCTGCTCATACCGTCTCGGAACGGACGTACTGCAACAATCAACTCTCGAACGTGACTTGAGTGTTCTGGTTCACGATGACTTGGGTTGCTCCAGGCAATCCGAAAAGGCCTCGAAGACCGGGAACCAACACGTGGGGCTGTTGATGTCGGGCGTTTGGACAAATAAACAGCTCCATATTTCGACAAATGCTCAGTGCGTATGTTCGCCCCCATATCGAATATGCAATTCAAGCCTGGCATCCATGGCTGAAACACGACCTTAATGCACTGGAGCAGCCACAACGCCGGACATTTAAGAACGTAATTGGAATGCGCAATCGTTCCTACCAGGAGAGGCTGCGACGACTAGGATTGTTCAGTGGAAGCTATCGCAGACTACGAGGCGACCTGATTATGACATACACACACAAACACACATAATGTGTGCCGCCCTTTACTGCAACTCAGCAGCAATACAAACCTGAGGGGCCACTCATTAAAACTCGCAGAGCAATACAGTCGTCTGGAGTGCCGCAGAAATTTCTTCTCCATTTGTGTCTGTCACCCGTGGAATTCTTTGCCAGAATCGGTCGTCTCTGCACCGACACTAACAATATTTAAAAGACGGTTGGACGGTGCACTCATCCACTTACACTTTGTTACTTAACATTACGTCTCCGTCCTACACCTGTTTACCATGGAATTATTTGTTGTTAACTGTGGATGCTGTGAATTTAAGAGGATCACAGGATTGCAACGAAACAAACGATAAGTCCTCATCTGCATATTTAAAGTATTAACTATTGTACTATCCTTATCATCATTATTGTTATATTGAAATCCCCACCAACTATCCAACGAGACTTGTGAAGCAATGCTTCTTAACGCGTATAAATTCATTGTTCATTGTTCATAACATGCATACAATCACAGCTACAGTTGAATTATGTAAAATCCTTAATCGTCTCATCCTGGAATATCGCAGCATACTCGGAGTCAATGTGAAGAAATCAGACGGAACATCGATAGAAAGCCTTCAATTGTCGTTTACTAAGAAAGTATTCGGAAAATATGTTATCCTATACTTTTGGGTGCGATGGAGGCAAGTCCATTTCCATTAGCTTTGGTTGCGAAGACTAAAACATGACTGGAGACGGCTGTACAATCTGATTTATGACGATACCCATTGCAATCGATTCATCCTTTACATTGCAGCACAATCAAACGTAAGACTTAGGTAACAAAGACCTTACCCTGATTATACTACGAGGCAAGACAAGTTCGCGGTCTTACTTTCATCTCACTATATAAAGAACTAAATAACTAATTATATTCTCGACCAAATGAGACACGGCATACAGGTGTGATCAAGTGGTTGGCATAGCCATAGTAACACTAAAAGTGTGTGTACACCACAAGACAGAAATACGTGTTGGCAAAATACATGGCTTGAAAATTGCACATAATTTTGCATAGGAATGATGCAGGGATGAAGGGCTTGATCATTGGTGTCAAAGAGAAATGTGGCGCCGAAGCGCTGTAAGATCACTAAGTGTTTCTGTTACGGAAATGCTGGGTGCGGGTTCGAATGGTTCCGGAGATTGATCTCCGTTTTTCGTAGGCGCAGGAGTCCGATAGAGTGTTTGATAAACACGTGCTCGCAAATATGGGATATTGAGATCATTCTTCGTGTGAAGCAGTGGGCAGTGACTTTATTTCGGTGGCGAGTCACACCCGCCACGTCGCAGTGTCGTTAAACAGACATTTGTGGCTTTTTATAGGGAAAACGCTTGCCAGGCGAAAACCCACCACGTCCTGGAACACTGCCGTTGACCACAATGTAAATAACATTGAGATACTTGTAACGCTTTTGTAGGACCGATTTTCCGAACGGCTAATCGCAGTCATGGTACACCCGATTTTCCGTTGGCTCAGCGGAAGGCTTAGTCAGGATTCATCAGGAACGGTTGGGGACAGCGGTACTGTTCGGAGATAAGCTGTGTAAATTGCGGTGCTGCGTTATTCAGGTGAGTATGGAACTCAAATCATAAGCAGTATCATTGTCCGAGCAAATAACCCACGGGCCAGGTGGGTGTCGCTGGTAGGTCCACGGGAGGTAACCATCGCAGCTAAGTGGGACGTTTGCATGGAGAGGATGTTTCGAACGGTCGAGGAGCTTGCTGTGGTCTTTGGAATCAGGTATGGCCGAGCGCAGTAGTATAGACCACAGACAATATACATCCGGAAGTTATAAAATCTTCATACCACACTGGCGAGTGGGTGAAGTATCCATTGTATAATGGCGCCAATTAGATGAGGATTCTGATACCAGGAAGAAGTAATCCACTGGCGAGGTGGACGGAGCATAACGCCATGGAATCGCAAGTAAGTTGAACACTTGCAGGGAGATGAAATTGTTTTTTCAGATGTTCCGAAAGTCATAAGGATTTGATCCAAATTGTTCAGACCCATGGAGGATACGGATCAAAAGGCTTTCAGGAGAAATTATCCACTGGCGAGGTGGAGGGAGCATAACGCCATGGCATCGCAAGTATGTTGATCATTTGCAGGGGATGAAGCTGTTTAGGTGATGTTCCGGAGGTAATAATGATTTGAACCCAATTGTTCAAACCAGTGGAAGGTACGGATCAAAAAGCTTCCATAATAGATAAGCTTCCAGACGCCTAGACTTGATGGCAGACCACACTGGCGAGGTGGGTAACGTATCCATCGGATACTGACGCCAAGCATATGAAGGATCTGGTACCATAAATAATCCACTAGCGAGGTAGACGAAACATAACGCCATGACATCGCAAGTAAGTTGAACACTTGCAGGTAGATGAAGCTTACTTGATGATTTGAACGCAGTCGTTCAAACCGCTAGATGATGCATATCAAAGGGACAGAATGCCCGGGGTGGTGGCATGAGCTTTCCATATATGTCTATAGGTCATATTTATAGGTACGACGATTCAGGTAAGTTTATTCACCAACTTCTATGCAGGTCTAGTAAGGGGACAATGAAGAAAAGGTTACAGAAAGGAAGACTTCGAATGTAAAGAAAGGAGTAAGGAGAGCTGGTGATCTCGAGCCTTGCTAAACATTTTACCTCGTTTTATATGTGTATCTATAAACTATGGCGTCATCTGTTTGTATGTGCCTTCTAATATTGGGGATGAAAATAGAAAATCCGTGTACAGAAACTAGGTGTAATGAGACGTGGAGCAGTGCAGCAAAGGAAAGAAGGTGCAGTACACATTTGTGACACAATAGAGTCTCTCCTTTGGAGCGGTGAGTGATTAGACCAAAAGCTGCAGCAATGGAACCGTGGCAGTGCCAGCAAAGCAGTTGAGGTAAGTGTGAAATAAAACGGCACAGCGGCGCCTCATTAGTCTAAGTGAGCTTCCCGAAGGTAGAGCTCTACGGTGTCACGGGTAAGTCAGATGGACAGAGATAACTAAGAGGGAAGTTTCGGGATTTAGTACGTAGAAGAATCCGACCATATTTAAGAGAGTACTAAACATGCACTGCCGAGCAGTCCCTTGAAAAGAGGAGCGTCGAGTTATTTAACCTATGTCTGCAGTTGAAGATGAGATGGAAAAGAGGATCCAGCGATGCTATATTCCTGTAAATGTGAAAAAATATGGATGCGGTGCCACGCAAATGGTGCGGAGCTACAGTGTGAAAGATAAGTGGCTGCAGCACCGTAGGTAAATGGTGCCTAGGAGGAGAGGAAAACCAGACCCACAAATGTAAGAAAAGTAGGAGGAATATACGATAAATGCAAGCGCGATAAAAAGAATCGTCAATGGTGTTGAGGATCATAGGGCAAAAATTATAAGAGAGAAGGATGTCAGCTTGGCGATGAGGATATAATTGGACAACGTCTCCTGGTACTTGAGGTTCTACTCACAAATGCGTGGCGCTACAGTGTGGAAGGTAAGTCTGTAGAGCATCGGAGGTTGATTGATCGTTAGACGAAAGGAGCCAGAGCAAAACATATATGTGAAGGATTGGGACGAGACAAGGGATGATCGGGCAGCATGACCAGCTACTTGAGGTTTCATGCACAAAAGTGCGGAGCTACAGTGTGGAAGGTAAGTCGGTGGAGCATCAGAGGTAGGTGGTCCATAAGTGGAGAGGAAAGCCAGGGTCAAAGAGATAAGTGAAGAAGTAGGACGAGATAAGGTTATAGGTAGGCATCATAGCCAGATACTTGAGGTCTTACGCACAAAAGTGCGGAGCTACAGTGTGAAAGATAAGTCGATGCAGCACCGTAGGTAGGTGGTGCCTAGGAGGAGAGGAAAGCCAGAGCCAAACATGTAAGAAAAGTAGTAGGAATATACGGTAAATGGAAGCGCGATGAAAAGAGAATATGCAATGTTTCGTGAATCATAGGATAACAATTATAACAGAGAACCATGTCAGCTTGGCGATAAGTATATAATTGGGCAACTTCAACTGGTACTTGAGGTCCTACGCACGCCGGTTTCACCATTTGAATGGTAGCCAGTTAGGTTAATGCGATTAGCCAGAGGCGGATGTTTTGAGTTAGCCAGATGTGGGAAATTTGAGAGTGCAGCAGCATTCGGTATCCGGTGGCTGATACCTATGTGATGAAAGACAAAAGGGGTTGTTAGAGGAAGCAGGCAGATAGAAATATTACGAGTTCGGAAGGAGATAGTGTAGGAAGGTAAGAAAAGGCGATTAGTGGTTTGGTCCGTTTTCAAAAACTCATTTTCTGGACAGTAATATTCAGTAGCTTGGAAACTTGTGTGAGAGAGAGAGATTTGCTTATAGAGCAGCGGAACTGGTTTGTATTCATAGATGCCATTATAGTGAGAGGTAACTTATTCCATACATGTGCGTATCTGTAGAAGTAGAAGTTGGAACGAATACTACTTCGCGTTCTTGGTAGGATAATGGAGTGGGGTCTATCACGTAGAGGGCACGAAGTGTTGTATGAGTCTGAGACAGGGGTCAATGGGCATCCATTGGGATTGTTAATAAGCGAATATAGGAAGGCAATATTGGTTTACAGTCTGCGCAGCCATAACGGATCGAGCTTAGGTTTGTTGCATAGATCACGGTAGCTGAGACTTGAATGCCCCAGAAGGCGTTTTGTGAACGCACGCGGAATTTTTTCGAGGGGTGTTCTGTCGTATTTTCTTCGGTTGGTGAATACCATAGGGCAGTACTCTAGCAGAGGCCGGGAACATGTTTTGTAGAAAGCAGTTCTAGCTTCTGGTATTGTCATGGTTTTGAGGATGTATCCGATGAGAGAGGGCTTTTTCTGCGGAATAAACCACTTGTTCCGCGAAGTTCAGCTAACAGAAGTAGTGAATGCCTAATTCCAGCATTGTTAGACAGTTCCCTAATGGTGTGCCTTGTAGCACTAAGGTATTTGGCGGCATGGTGCATCTGTATGTAAGCACATTGCATTCTGTTGGTGTGAAGGCCAACTTCCACGTGTCGCACCATGCAGCTAGTGCTCTTAACTCGTATTGTATAGGGGAGAGGACGATGTAGAAGTATGACGGAGGGAATGAGAAGACCATTTTGATGTCGTCGGCAAACCTGGAACACGTCATTGATATAGAGCAGGAATAGTAGGGGGCCTGAAACTCTTCCTTGAATTACGCAACCTTTGACTGGTTTTGGAGATGATATAAAGTCTCCAATCATTACTGACCGTGAGCGAGATGTAATATATGATGAGAACCAAGTGTGCAGTTTGCCGGAGATACCGTATGATTCAAGCTTCATCAATGTACTCTGTCAAAGGCTTTGGTCATGTCTAGGAAGATGATGGCTAGCGCTTTCTTGTTCTCAATCTGTTGAGTTACGTGGTTGAGGAACTCAAATTTGCAGGTCTGAAAGGATGTAGACGGTAGAAATCCATGCTGTTGTCGACTGAGGAGGTTACGAGTGAGCAGGAAGATGTGCACGGTTTCTTTGACTATTCGTTCCATTACTCTTGAAACAATAGGCGTGTGGCTAATGGGGCGATAGATTTCCATGTTTTGCTGACTGCCTTTTTTGTCTTTGGGGATGACGGCGGCATGTTTCCACGGGGCTGGATAAATCCCGTTTGTCATGGAAAGCGCGCATAGGTTGCGAAGTGGAACTGGAACGCCCTGGCCACTGAGTATCAGCGGTGTAGAGAGGAGACCATCGGGACCAGGATTCGATGACCATTTGAGTGAGCTGATTACTCGAGTGATAGAAAGTAGGTTAAAGTTAATAGTGTCAAGTGAGTCATTGGTGCGCTTAGATGACACAGCTGGGGAAGTCCCGTTAGCGTCAGGGAAGGAATTGCAGGAGTAACCGTTGAGGGTCTCACGTGTAGCAGTCTAGAGATTCCCCGGTTTGCCTGTATAAAATTCTGACTAAAATTATTTTATTGTACACCTGGACTACGTTTCTCAATTTACGATAGAAGTACGACATGTCTCAGGTGCTCTCAATCCCGTCGTGGATGCGCTTTCACGCATTCAGCAGGTTAGCTTATCGCCTGGCACCAACATTGATCTATCCGCTATGGCTGCTTCCCAACAAGCTGATCCCGACATAGACAAGCTGCGACGCAACACCTCGTTGAAACTACGCGAAGTTCCACTAGTTTCATCTGAAGGGACCATTCTTTGTGAGGTTTCACAAACTTATCCCCGACCCGTAGTTCCAACCTCGATGTGTCGAGTAGTTTTCAGCGCTACACAACTTGTCTCATCCCGGCATCCGTGCTTCGCAGAAGCTCGTAACTGAGCGCTTCGTATGGCCCAACGTCAATCGCGACGTCCGCCTTTGGACACGCGCATGCTTAGAGTGTCAGCTCGCCAAGGTATACAGACATATCAAAAGCCCACTTGGCGTCTTTCCCGCTCTTGACTCTCGTTTTGCACACGTCCATGTCGATTTTGTCGGACCTTTGCCTCCATGCAAAGGCTACGTGTACCTCCTCACTTGTGTCGACCGATTCACCCGTTGGCCAGAAGCGATTCCGATAGCCAACTGCTCATCTGAGACAGTGGAACAAGCTTTCCTAGAACGGTGGGTAGCTCAATTCGGTTGCCCAAGCGTAGTCATCACTGACAGAGGATTGTACTTTGACGGATCCTTCAGTAAACTGCTCAAGGTTCTTGGTTGCCAACATAACCGAACCACCGCATGCCATCCCGCAGCTGATGGGATGGTAGAAATATTCCACCGACAACTCAAAGCCTCACTCTGTGCCCAATCTAGCACATCCTGGCACAAAGCATTTCCGCTTGTTCTCTTAGGCAAATGAAACACGATTAAACCGGATTTGCACGCCACTCCATCGTCGCTAGTCTTTGGATGCACACAACGCTTACCTAGTGAACTCGTCTCACCAAAAGTGCCAACAACCTTCGACTATGGCGACTACGCAGTTCGCTTATCTCATTACATGCGACAGCTTCAGCCTGTGCAACCCAGAGCACAGAGTTTGCGTACCAACGTGGACGAACGCTGAACTACTTGCACTCACGTGTTCGTTCGCACTGACAGCGTACGTCAGCCACTTCAACCTCCTTATTCTGGTCCGTACCGTGTCGTACGCAGAAGCGACAAGACTTTTACCATTGATTACAATGGTAAGACTGAGACGATCAACGTTGATCGACTCAAGTTAGCATTCCTCGACAAGTCTGACTCTTCGGTGCAGCAAGCACCTTCACAACCTGCGCCATCACAGCTCGCACCACAACCTCAGACGAGTCAGTTCGCTCCAGCAGAACCGACAACCTCAATCGACAGCACTCCTACTCGCCCTAATATCAACCGACGCGGTAGGAAGCTTAAGCCTCCAGTTCGTTTTTCGGACTTCGTTAGCACTCACTATTTTACATAGAACGTGTCTCTGAAATTTTCTGCTCTTACCAAAGGTTTATGAAAATCCACAAAAATAGACCAAAACGTCTTGAAACTAACAAAAAAGAGCAAAACTTTTGAAAACCCAAAACAGCTTTGCACGTTTTTCGCTTTGCACTCTTTTGTGTATTGCTATGCATTTATGCTGCCTTTTCATTTTGCTTTCCATATACACCGCCGGTTGGTTGCACCTCGGTTTCACTTTTCGCTGGATCCCCGCACGTCAACTGGAAGTGGAACGAACTTCCTGCTCAACTGCCTATGTGAACTTAACTAACTGTCCCCCCATAAACAGCTTTTTACCGTTTCGACACCGTAAGAGGGTGGGAGCCCGCTAGGGTCCGATTGCATGGTTCTCCCCCAGCAGCTGCACCAGGTTTCACAACCTGGTCTCGCAGAAGGCTGGCCGGCGACGGACAGTCCTCACGTAGATCGAAGGACTGCTTACACAGTTCCTTCTGGTAGAGGGCTATGTAGCAGTCTGGAGATTCCCCGGTTTGCCTGTGTAAAATTCTAACTAAAATTATTTCATTGTACACTTAGGCAACCGGTGTGGTTTGTTGAACTGATTGCTGAGCTCGAATGTTTGACTTGCTCATCGCCATTTTTGCGTCGTGCTCGTTTTGGTTGCAACTCGCGACTGAACTGCGTGCTGTGCTTGCTCCGTTCCCCTAGCTAGAGAGTCCACGGTGTCGTTCCTTTATAGCTAGGTAACAGGGAATCCTTTACTGTACCAATAAAAGTTTCCTTGCAACTCGATCTCTCTTCTCGAATCGCTCTCTGGGCTCCCGGTACAGGTGACCCTCCAGACACGTATTTTTGATGGATCGCTAATAACGGATGTGTCAGAAACTCTCAGTGAGGCAACCGACGTAGATTTTCGATTGATTTTTGTCGGAGTAGTTGAGTCAGTGACTCGGTTTTATTGTTAGATTTAAGGACACCACTTTCTTCAGCAATCTTGGCCGTTTCCTGTGTAGTTCGCCAGTTGGTTAGGATTCCCTTCATGCGAACAAGGATGTTTAATTCCTTAGTTTTGGCGTATCGATGGCGCACTTTTTGCTCTTCCTAAGTGCACCGTTGGCCTTGGCTGATTTCGCTGTCATCTTTGATTGGCTTCTGCAAGTGAGTGTGGCAAGCCTATCCAGGCAGCTAAAGAACTTTAGAGATAAGACGTATGTGGCTGTGTCTACATCAATAGCTAACAAAAAGTTGCCCCAATTAATGTGGATGAAAATTCGAAACTGTTTGACAGAACAAGAAGTGTTGCGGTGTGGAGTAGAAAGTGTAAATATGAGTTTGACCACCTTGTGGTCGCAGCATGTATCGTGCCTAGTATACCAGCGACTGCATCAGAGACACCTTGAGTAAAAATTAAGTCTAGGGTGTTAGAAAGCTTGGGGTGATCGTGAACTTGTTAGATTCAGTTATTTGGGTGGACGGTGTCAACGAAATCTCTGTATCTGAGTGGGGCAGCCTGGTCGTTCCAGGGGATAAGTGGCATATTGAAATCTCCACCCACTATCTTGTGGCGTGGAGGCATGAGGGAGATTTCAGTGAAAAGCTCAATGTGTTCATTAATCTTTTCGCTAGATGTGTTTGGAGAGTTATATTCTCAACGGTAAGGAGATCAAGTTGATCTCCTGTCGTCTGAATCCAGATAGTCTTCACGGTCACCTATAGATAGCAGTTCGAAGTCGGATGCACCGAAGTCGTGCCGGACATAGTTAAGGAAGCCGCCGCCCCGATGGTTGTCTCGTTCGTTACAGAATGTGGTGTAGCCAGAGATGCGTAGTAGGTTGTCAGAGGCACTTGAGGGGTGCCACGTTTCTGTGAGGAGAACCAGCTGTGGATATGAGAGTAGGATAAATGGGCCAATAAGGTGCATCTTGTAATAGGTCGCGCGTTGATAAGCAGCATGCTGTATGATTCAACGCAAGGAGTTAAAAAAGTTAGGTTGTGTGAGATAAGTTGCACAATAGGTTACAATTGGCGCAGGGTACATGAAAGTGATAAGAAAAGGTGGAGAGGGTGTTATAGGAAAGTGATCAGGAAGTGGTTGAGTAGGTGGGTGTCGGTAATCGGCCACTAATGAGGCTTTGGTAGTAGGTAGTAGAACCAGTCCTGAGGGCTGAAACCAACCGTGCGGGGTTAGTGGCAGTGAACATATGAGTTGCTGGAGGTAACAGAGGGTTGGCGTGAACTCATGGTGGAATGGACGAGGTGGGTCGTGTCCTGGCGCATCCCATAAAAAAGGGGCCGTGGAGGGCACAGCCTGGCTGAAGTGCTTGGCATCGTGATATATTTTTCGTTCAGGAGAGCGTACAGTCGGGGAGCGCGGGTAGTGTCCGTGTTTATGGGGCTGTAGAGATTATCAGAAGGGCGTAGTCCTTGTGTTGGTGCTTTCTTTCCCTGTGTTTCAAGAGGTTGTGGGGATTGGTAGCTGGGTTGCGCATTTGACGTTTAGACGAGACAGCGCTTTTTTTAGGGCCGACGGGGCGATAGCGTACGAGACGGATAGCTAGCCATGTTAATTATTAGGAGAATCACTGAGCTGACGCTGCGCGGGCTGCTCATAGCTCCATTTTGATGCGGTGACTGGTAGACCGTCATCATTTTGTGAAAACCGCGGCGTTTGCCATACTTCTGGGGCTTGAGAGCACTATTGGGCGCGTCGAGTAGGTACGGCTTGTGCAGTGCTTGGGGGAGTTGGGTCAAAACCTGCATGAAGGGCGGCGTTTGTGATCGGAATGATTTTAGCCTCATGCGATCCAATGGTACAGATTTTGCTTGGTGCGTATCGGTTATCCGCTTATGCCACGAGGACATTTTTTGACTAGGATTATCCTCATTAAACTGATACATCAGAAGGGGTGTTTCGTGATACGAGGCGTGCCGTGTTTCGGCTTTGGCCATTTTTCGAAGTCTGTTGAGTTGCAAGAGCGGTTTCGGTTTTACACGAGTGGGAGGGAAGCGAGTTGATCAGCAGCAAGTCTACATTGATCAGTTCGGAATCTGTGTCACTCGTGTCGGAGGAGTTAATCAATAGTGTTCCTTGACTCAGCTTCTAGTATCGTTAGCTGGGACGAATCCGAAAAGTTGGTTGATTTTGTATCTATTAGGCTTGTAGGACTTGAGTCGGTATGTAAGTTGTCGTGGACGTGTGACGCAGGGGGTTAGGTCCAGATCTACGTTAGTGCTTGTCGTAGAGCAAGCGGTAGCTCCGGCAATCGGCGATGAATCAAGTGACGGTTGTCTTGCTTTGGTATTGGTATCCGGTAGGAAACCTCTTTGCAGCGGCATTAGATCAGGCTTGATAAGAATAGGCCCAATGTTTGCGTTTGCTCGTAAGGTAAATCTATTAGCTGTGAAGCGTGTAGCCAGTTCTTGAGTTTTGAAAGCAATAAGAATAGAGCAGTTACGACTGATCTTCGATTTTCTGAGTCGTTTACTCACGCACGTATCAAGAGGGATGTTACATATGGACGTCAGTAAACGGGTGACTTTCCCCAAAGGAATTTTGTCAGGAATGTTGAAGATGATCACGTTTCGGGGCACGATGGGCATGCTCGTTTAGCTTATTAGTGATGGTAGTAAGAAAGACGCCGGCATCTTTGAGCTCATCAACGTGGCCATTTTTCCTTATATCTGCGAGTTGGGCCAATGGCATAAGTTTTGTTAGGTCTGCTTTGGTAATGGCCATTTACTTTTTAAGAGCAGCTATCACAGTTGAGAGTGCACTGATTTTGTTGAGTGCATGTTTTAGTGGGTCTATAAGAAGAACAGTGCAGGGGCGCAGTTTATTCGGGTTGCCATTCACCGTCAGGTCGAGTGAGACTGCGTAATCATTTCGCAGTAAGGTGGGAAGCGACCTCTACCTGGACACCATTATGTCGGTTTCTCGTTAGGAAGATTATTTGAACATTCATTCACTACAAGCCCAGATAACGTCTAATGGGTGTAACATCACCAGTGCACACAATGTAATTAATCCTCAGTGTCTACAACATACTCAAACTACAAATTCGCCTCCTACCATCGCATAAAACAAACATATGGGGCAACTAATTCGCCAAAAATGCCGACAAATATAAGTAGATAACGTGATATTGCTCTTGCAAGAGCATGACATCACCTGTGCGTGTGTTATGTGCCAAGTATTGCTACAGCTTTTCACTTGAGGAGAAACATGCCCATTATTCTTATTCTTATTATGGCTATTAGTATTATTATTTTCTTCATGCGGTATGTTGTTTCGACCAGAGGCAATACTAACCTGGAGCCTAAATATGCCACTGATACTGTGCAGCTTGGACCAAGCACAAATTGTGCACTCGATACGCTTCGGCTGCTAGGAGAGGGTTGGATATTTGGCACAGGGACACTGGCTACCGGCCGGGTCAGAATAGGAACCAATGCCAAACGTTTCTATAAAAGATCTGTTAAATTGGTGCTGACAAAGAACGTGCAAACACCTTATCCTATGTTGACCAGCTACAGTGAGAAGTGTTGTTGTTGAACCCTAGCACTGACACGCTCATCCCTGTCTGCCTTCCGTTAACAGCCATGTTTCAACCTATTCGGGAGCATACTTGGCCCCCATAGACGCATACATCAAACCCCGTGCATACATCCAGCGTGTTCCATTGGTTAATGTCCCATGATCAATGAGAATGTCAATGATAGTGGGTGCACGTGACTCCCAGGGAGAGAATCAATTGACGTCCGCGTGAACTTGAATGCACAACACGTTATTTTAATGTTTGTAACACGCTTACTTATTAACACTGCGTGAAGTTGCCTGTAAATACTTGTAGATAGCGCTGATGAAGCTGGCTCGGGTGTGCGGGAAAGCGTGGTTGTTTGATAAAATGCATTGAAGACGGGTAGCTCAGGTTGTTCAGATGGCGGTTGAACTGTTCGCTGAGCTTGGCCATTTTGTTGCAAACGTTTCGTCACCAATCGAGGTGACATCATCAGTGCATAGCTGAGTGGCATGCAATAGCGAAGAGTGGCGTAGAGGAGCCTTGGTGAGAGTGCACTCTCACCACTTGTATATGGACTACCACAAACTGGATGGAGAAACAATAGCCTTCATGAGCAATAACACTACGAACGTGAATGAGTACGGATTGAATGTAAGAATAACAGCCATATTCCTCTAGCGTTGGAAGGTCTCACTTACAATTATAAGCAACCAATACGACTGTAGGTGGTTAGTTAACATTTAAACGTGTACCTAAATTGCATCCATAAATGTAGTCAGAAGTGTAGGCATCAACAATAGCCAGAGACAGATAGAGGAATAGGGAAGCAAATGCCATCAATATGGTTACCAAGTGAAATGATGCACAAATAAGAGGTAAAGTGAAGAAGTGATTTCTTATCGTTAGTGTGTGCTGCAGATGCCGTCTGCTATATGCGTTAGAAGGCGGCAATATCACACATTCTTTCATAACGGCTTTGACGCCATCACAGGAACAATGCATCTAGTAAATCCCGCTGCATCCTGTCCCACATTCGGATTTCGAAAAAGTGTTAAAACTATTTTAGCCAATTGCCAAGAAGTACCTTACATAACATCCAATTACTCAACCGTTGGCAGATGTGGCTGTGGCCATAAGCTATTATGTAAATGACAGACTCGCTTGGGGCTCCAGTGACACGTAAAACCTCCCGGGTCCAACCAAGAAAGAAAGCCGAGACGTTAACTCAGTCCATTGACCACTGATAGAATCAGCACGATGGTACCTGTTGTAAATGTTCACTGTCGGAACGCTGATCTGATGCCGCAAGCAACCCAACCGGGAAAAAGCAGAGGAGACAACCTGGCTGACCAGAAAGGATTTACTGGAAACATCCATGGTTACATTTGCATTTCGGCTAGTAATGTTTGCTCCCGTATGCCAAGTACGTTTGATGTCTGCCCTTTTGGCGGCCTGATGGACACGTAGACTTAGCCAGGCTTGACGTCTCCAGCCGCTTGGTAGTTTGACGCCGCAGATGTTTTCTCACAGTCGGGACTCAGAAATCTTGGCAGGGCTCAAACGACGCCTATGCGTATGACTGGGAGTTCAGCCGGCAACGCGAACAAGGCTTCACGAAGTCATCCGGCTTGTTCGAGGGTCTAACGAGCCCTTGATTTGCGCCGCCAAAGTGCATCGTATCCACTTATTTTCCATACTTGTCTTTGATCGTGACTTTTTGCACTTGGGTCAATTTGTCGCCGTCTCGGTTGCTCATGTCTTCGGGTTCGTCTGCATGGTGGAGTTTGTGGGAACGTGCAATTGGTTGCGTTCCACTTGTGCAGTGATTTACATTTTTCATACTGAATGAATCTAGCCATATATTCCACTGCATTTCTACCAATTCTTGAGGTCTATGAAAACTTCCATGCCACGCTCTCAGATGATTGACGTGCCGGATCCGCTTTTGCTTTCCGACTTTTTTCTTGTAGATAAGCTTGCCCCACTTGCCAACAACCGTTCCGCCGGACCATCTTCCCAAGCTCTAAACGTTTCGCGCGTAAATCAAACCAGCAATCTGGGATGTACAGAGCCAGTCTGTATACACTTTTCTCGTTTGTCTGTTGTGCTTCTCCTCATTTATGGGGGTAAGTTTGTCCGGATTTTTGGTTCAAACAAGACTTCGGTAGGAGATATTCCCTTTAGGTTTTGGGATTTGGTGCATGCCGATACATGCACAGGAGAGTCTGGATCACGTTCCCTGTGACTTTGTTTTGTCACGTTTTAGAGAGGGAACGTTTGTAAGTATTCACAAACCGTTCCGCCTGCACAGTTGATTATGGATGATACGGTGCTGAGAACATCAGCTGAATTCTCTTCTCCTTGAACCACTCGCAGAAGGAAGTGAAGGTGAATTGTCCTCCATTGTTAGTCACTGTTACCTCTGACAGGCCGAAATACTGGAACAGCTTATTCAGCTCATTGAGTGTTTGTTGTATAGTCGGAATTTGCATCAGGATCACATCGGGCTGCTTGGTGAAGGAGTCCATCAAAACGAGAGAAAATTGACCGGCGATTGGTTCTGCATAATCCAAGTGGATTCCTTGCCTTGGCTTCTCTGGTTTAGGACGTTTACCACGAGCAACTCGGAGAATTCTCTGCAAGTTGCCAGGATTCACATATATGGCAAACTTTTTCAATTGCTAAATCCATTCCGGGCCAATAAGCACAACTGGTTGCCAAGGCTTTCGTACGGTTGGTACCGGGAACCCACACATCAAACACTTGTCAATAACGGATAGTGACTCAAGTCTGTTGAAGAACAGCCGCAGTTAGCAGGCATACCACCACGTTGCCAACATGTCTGCACGTAATGCATTACTATCCATAGGGTTCTGTCTCAGGATGTCGCTACACCAGGGTTTCCCAACCTGGGGGTAATTACCCCCAAGGGGGTAAAATGGCATTTTCCGAGGGGTAAATATCGATAATTGGATTTGGTCACAAATCAGTCGCGAAATAAGCTTAATAACGAAATCACACATCACAACTAGCTAAGCATTTTTAGTTAGCCATCAGTCAATGCAGCTACTACGGCATGGCGCCTTTGTCGACTGCCACAACTGCTGCCGTGTTTTCGAATAAGCCAGTCGTTCACCTGGTCGAATAACGGGGTGGATAGCAAACTATCGTTTCTGCACTGGTCAAAGTACCAGTTATGTTCACAGGTGAATGTTTGACAGTAGGAACGGCGAGAAAGGGTGATTAGTGTTCACAAGGTATGGATACAGAATGGTGTCGGGAAAATGTCGAGGAATAACGTGGAACGGAAGAATGAAACACATGTTCATGTTTGATTAGGAATCAGACACGATGGGGTCAAGAGAGGGCCTGCATCGGGATAACGGTAGGCGTTTGAAAGGGCAGAGAAACGATACAATTGGGGTCACAACCAACATAGAATCAGCAGATTGGACGCCAGTGACCATTAGGTGTTATGTTGATCACTTTCATGAGCAGTTGTTTTTGACGAGAAGTCATGGCAGGTGAGCAGTTTCATTCAGTGGCTTTGATGCCGACAAAAATATATTTGTCTGCGAACGTTTGCGATAATGTCACCTGCATGGAATAACGAGATTAATTTCTATAAATGATATATATCTGTAACATCTACCTACTTAATTGTTTGCAGGAATACGTCTTCCAGAGAAAAGCGGTCCTACAAGGAAGCATTTCTGCAGTGGGGCTTCACTAACTTCGCTGATAAAAATGTTGAGAAACCGCAATGCGTTTTGTGCAGCAAAGTGCTCACGGCGGAGAGTATGAAACCTAGTAAATTGAAAGAACACTTCGAACGAAGCCATGCCCATTTGATAGGAAAAGATATTACATTCTGTAGAAGGAAAGAAGCTGCGCTAAAACTTTCGCGCCTGGATACATCGAGCTCCTTTTCTCAGACAAATGAGGCTGGCCTTGAAGCTTCGTATCGCATTGCGCTTCGAATCGCCAAACACAAGAAGCCGCATACTATAGGAGAGGACCTCATCAAACCTTGCATAATGGATGCGGTTAAGCTCGTTCTTGGAGAACATCATGCAAAGAAGATTAATTTGATATCATTTTGGAACAACACCATCAAAAGTCGTATCGAGGACATGAGCAAACAAATTTTGAACACGGTGCTCAACGAAATAAGATCAAGTCCCTTCTTTGCAATCCAGTTAGATGAGTCGACCGACGTAGCGTCCTGTTCCCAACTACTTGTGTACGTTCGGTACCTAAAAAGTGATAGCTTCAAAGAAGAGTACTTGTTCTCAGAATCCTTGAGCACGACTACGCGTGGCGAAGATGTCTTCCGAATAGTAAAGAAGTTCCTCAAGGAAAACATGCAACTGTGGTCGAAGTTAGTGGGTGTCTGTACAGACGGAGCACCAGCCATGTTGGGCGTCCGTTCCGGATTCCAAACATTGGTCAAAAATGTTGTTCCGCACGCTACCTTTAGTCACTGCATCATACATCGTTATGCTTTAGCAGTGAGCACTCTTCCACCTGCTTTACTTGACGTGTTAACCAAAGTAGCAAAGATAGTAAATGTCATCCGCGGTAGTGTGACACACACAAGAATCTTCAAAGAGTTGTGCAATGAATTTGGAGGCAAATTCGACGTGCTACGATTGCACACAGAAGTGCGTTGGTTGTCACGAGGCAGGGTGTTGCACCGAGTGCTTCAGCTTCGAGAGGAAATTGCAATCTTTCTTCGAAGAAAAGAGATGCATAAGGGTAAGGGAAACCAGTTACACGTTATTATAACGGACAGCGTGTTTATTTCGAAACTCGCATATCTTGCTGATTTCTTTGGAGAAATCAATGCGCTTAACCTCAGCCTGCAAGGGAATATGATGAACATTTTAGTCGCTCAGGATAGAGTAGCCGGTTTCCTTCGCAAACTGCAGCTTTACCAGCGCTCGGTTGATGTTGACGACGTGGCGATATTTCCAGAACTAACAGCGGTGCTAGTTGAAAGAAATGAAAAATGCGCATTCCGAAATGAAATATCTTACCACTTGTCATCAGTGATGAATTCCATCAGCAAATATTTTCCTGATTTGGAAACTCGCCTGGGTGCTAAGACCGTTTACAGTAGCTGGAGGAATATTTCCAGATACTGAATTCGAAATCAAGGTACAATTCCTAGGAATGCTCGAGGACAGCGGATTGAAGGTAGATTTCCAAAGCACGCAACCAGTAACATTTTGGGCAAAGATAGGTGAAGAGTATCCATTACTGTCGGAAAGCGCATTGAGAATATTGATCCCATTTGCAACAACTTATAAATGTGAAAGTGCATTTTCGACAATGGTGGTAATGAAAACAAAAGCAAGGAATCGAATGAACTTGGAGCACGACTTGCGATGTGCATCGGCCGAAACTGCACCAAATATACCAGATTGTTGCCACCAAACAATACAAACTGTCTCATTGATGTATATCGCCTCTTGTTATTTACCGTGATTATTCGGTTTTCCACACGCTTTTTCCTCATTGCACGAGTGTTAATGGCAGTCATCAATCTTGTAAATGAGAAGATCAAAGCTATCTATAGTATATGCTATAGCCAAGCGTGAATTCTGGAGTAACAAAGGTCGCTAAGGTCCAGTGATTTACCTATTCAAGTCAACAGACAGGCCACTGTTTCAGATGCAACCAATAATACAAACCAACCGGATGTAACAGTGCTCAGTTGTCCAAATTCCGCCAAGGGTAGACTGTCCTGCAGTGATCGACCGATCCGTGCACAGGTATCCCTGAGGTCAACTCCGCGTGTCACGTTATGCCGCAAGTTCCAACAGGCGCACACGCACAAATCCGGCCAAACAGAGAGATTTGTGTGCGTTCGATAGAACGCGATTCACAATGCAGCGTGAGAGCTCTTGGTCAACCAAGGCAGTGTACGAAGATGGAATTGCTTCTAGTCGCCTTATTCAGCAACCGACAGGGTTGGTTTAGGTCTCCTGAAGTATAGCTAGCAATAAGCTTTCCGTTAATTCCAAAAACCTTGATGAAGGTAGAAAAGTGTTGCACTCGTAGGCGAACGACAAGGCTGAAACACAGTCAGGATTGAAAACCGGCGTTAGACGTTGATCCGTTAATAGTAGCCTCGAGAGAGTTCGCGAAATGGGTAGACCTGATCGAGCCCGATTGAATGAGTGTACACAGGCCAATGTGCGAAAAGATTTGAATCCGAAACTTGAAAAGTCAGGAGCAACGAAAATTTCCCGACCAGCACGTGCACACGTCTTTCTGAATTCACTGTTGTGCGCGTTTTACGGTAAAACGTTCTGCTTCCGATCGTTGGAGATGAGGTACACTGGCTATAGAGGTCTATTTCAGATAGTCCTAGTGCGCTCACTAAGATACCAGCTGAAAAGATACGTTAACTTCTAACGGTGATTACTCTCTGCCAGATCTCACATTTGTTGTTATTACGCTGTCATTTTTCTACAAACGCCACTCCAATTGTTTATTCTTTCGCTGCTCGAAATGAAGCTTTTGTGTACAAAGCGGAACGGTTCCCACCAGAGGCAAAAAATAGCTTGCTTGCAAAAACACCTGGAATAAAAAGTTGTTGACCTGTTCCAGGCATTTCAGGATGTTGAATACTCACGCCGTATTTGTCTACGGTACTCCGGTGTCTCACGGGAGTGTCGGTTCAACCAGAGGTGCCAACGCCGGCTTGGCAGTTTGGTTCTCATGGCCGCTTGTCAACTGCTGTGTTGCTTCTAAACGCCGTGTTTTGTTGAGTGGAAACCCCAGGTGGTCGTCGGTATGGCTGCAGAGCAAGAGGAAATTCATTGAAAGGCTAAGTAAGCTGGTACTTGTGTTTTTTCTATCGAGTTCTCAAACTTGGTCATAATAGAGTGATTGGACGCCAAATGGGTCGTGGCGCATTCAAGATGTTAGTGGAGCGCCAGCACTCATCAACTTAATTGCAAGTATCTAATATTCCTGCTGAAATTTAAGACTTATATACATCTTGTTTAGTGATATCGCTATTGCTGATGACATTGTGCGTTTCTTAGTGTCATTGAAACTGATTTGGTTCGGTTGTAAATTACTCAACTTCATAAAACTTTCTAGTCGGAGCAAAAGATTCGTAATTTGTGGACTGTGCCCTGCTCGGTAATCTACCTGAAAGAATTCGAACTGATACACCCCATGAGCTCGAGTCGCCTAAGTTTTCTATTTCGCTCTAACCAGCTGAAACCATCTCGAACGCTCACTCAGGACTCCGAGAACAATAAAGACAATGACCTTCAGCAGAAGCCTTTTCGCATGCTTTGTCCAAAAACAACATGCTACCAGAGGGCAATAATCGTAGTGAAGTAGTGCCAACCAAAAACGGCAGACGGAGGTATTTGGCAAGGTCAATAAATAGCCACCAATAAATGCATCACTGAGGGGACCACACAGCCCACTGCCTTCGAAGCTGGTTCCGTTGGAATATCACTGAGGTAACCGTGGTCGGCTAACTTGTCGCAGAGATTGCGTTACTTAATTTACCATTTCTCAGACAAGTTAGTCCGTAGCAGAATCACATTAGGCAGTAGCGATATTAAATTCTTCAGTTATTCATATGTGTTTGTAGCGATCATAGCTTTTTCATTTTTTGTTCTCTATTTGACTTCTTTTTTCTAGCAGTGTTGTACAGTTGTTTTAATTGACCACTTTTCCGCTACACTATTCTCGACCTCCAACGGCGCGTTCTGCTTTCCTTCGGCGGCATGTTGAGGTTGTTTCATCTGTATGCTTGGGAAATCTGAGTTTCGCTGAACCAACACTGGAATATCATCTTTCGACTATTCCGTCCGGGAGTGTGAATTGTCCGTGGAGTTATTTCAGCTGGTCACATCTGAACGTCAGCGTAATCCCATCTTTTCTCTTATATTGATTCGTTCCTGCTGGTGCGGTGACCCCTGTTTTTTCTCTACAAACACCTACTCGTATGTTTTTACTGCAACATGTCGTTTAGTGCCCCTCCTCATACTGACTCTTCTTAAAATTTAGCTGGTCTTTCCTTACCTGCGTTTAAAGTAAACAATGCCCCTATCTGATTTTACAGTTAAAAGCTCTTTTTCGCTGTCATTGAATTACTCCACTAATTTCTATGTTTTCTTATGTTGATGCACACCTTCCCTCCGACAGCCGCCGATATGGTAGACCACTCGACCCTGTTCCAGCCGAATCCACCTACGATTACCTTAAAGCTGCCTTTCTGAAACTTCTCACATCTTCCGATGAAGCCTGGATTTATTAACTTTTCTCCGGAATTGAACTGGGTGATCGTTTACCTTCGCGGCTTCTCCCTTATGTACACTCTCTGGTGGGTTGGTTTAAAGTCCCCAACAGCGTCATACGTCAGTTATAGCTCAAATGCCTCCCATCCAAAACTACGGCGATGCTCGTTGTATCCGCCGACGATTTGGCGCTTAGCAAACTAGTAGAAACGGCAAACAAAGTTCATGAATGTTTCTTTTAATGCCAACGCTGTCATGCAGTTGACATCCTACTTGAGACTACCGCGTCAACAAATCCCAGGGAATCGATTTGTCAACGACTGTCCATTCCTGGGCTCGCAGTTAAGAGATGCCGCCCATGCAGTCAACGTTTTCGATCCACTTCGAGAAGCAGAAACTGGGATGCTAGGAACACTAGACAGCACATTTGCTATTATCACCGATGTTTTGGTGATGTCGCTAAATATTGTCCTCGTGGTTGGATGCACCCGAAAGCCTTCCCAACAACAGGTAAACGCACCCATCGACCAGTAATAGCGACGACTTCGGCTGGCCGATTTTCTAGTCGCCTGCTTTTGTCCGTGACTCCACAATCAAACTTTCATTTTTTTACACTGGAGCTGAGGTCAGCGTTCTGCCTCGTGGAATGGAAAAACGCTACCTCCTTTCCATAGGACCTACTCTCCAGGCGGCTAATAACACAAAAATCCATACCTACGGTCAGAAACTGCTGACTCTCGATCTTGGTCTCCCAAGAACATTTTCTTTCGTCTTCCTGATCGCAGATGTTCAGCGAACCGATAATCTGTATCGAATTCCTCACCAACCTTGGTCTTATTGTCGAAATATGCAACAGGGAACTTCGTGATGGTATCATTTCCCTCACCATTCCGAGCAGAACCACTTCGATCAGCTCTATCGGACTTCTCATAACTTTCCCCACCAACGCTGTGCCCACTGAGCTACTACAACAGTTCCCCACGTTGTAACTGCTGTCCAATAACTGTCCCGAACCGAAACACGTGCTCATGCACCACATCATTACTCAGACCACCGGTCACGCTTCGACCTCACCGACTACCTCCCGATAAGTTAGCTAAAGCTAATGCTGAGTTTGAGCACATGCTTCGTCTTGGTTTTGTCCGGCTTTCTACTAGTCCATGATCTTCAACTTTGCACATGGTTCCCAAGTGGTCTTGTGGAGATTGGAGACCTTGTGGTGACTACCGCACACTTAATCCTGTCGCTGTCTCAGACAGATATCCGGTACCACATATTCACGACTTTCTATGGGCTTAGATGGTAAAGCAATCTTCGCTAAGATTGGCCTGGTGTGGGTCTATTACTAAATCCATGTCGCCCCTGATGACATTCCCAACACGACCATAACCAAACCATTCGGCCTCTTTGAGTATATCCATACGCCTTTTGGATTACGAAAAGCTGCACAAACGTTTCAACGATTTATCGACGAATTTCTTCGAGGACTTGATTTTGCTTTTGCTTATATCGGTGACATTCTCGTGGCAAGCTCTAACCACGAAGAACATCTATTTCATCTGTGACAAATCTTTGAGCGTTTCGATCATTATGGCGTCACGATCACCGTAAACAGATGTGTGTTTGGCTAGTCCAGTCCTATTTTCTCGGTTCTCGCATCGATCGCAAGGGCATCAGTCCACGTCCCGAAGACAATCACAGAGTATCCAATGCCGCGGTCCTACAAAAGCTTGCGCCGTTTCCTCGGTGTGGTGCATTATTACGGTCGCTCTTCACCTGCTTGCTCCAAACTGCTCCAACCTTTAACCGATTTGCTTAAAGTGAATTGTCAAAAATCCCAACCCACGAATGAAGCACTAGACGCTTTCGACATGACTAAACATGATTTGCCATTCACTGATTTGAGTCATTTGCAGATCGATGTTAATACACCTCTCGTTCTTAAAACCGATGCGGCACAAACCGCAGTTGGGCCGTTCTACAATACCTCATCAAGGGTCATTTCGAACCACTATCCTTTTTCTCCCGTAAGTTACAACCTGCACAAACCCGGTATAGTACCTACGGAAGAGAACTTTCGGCCATCTATCTCTCTATTAAACCATTTCGATACCTCCACGAAGGTCGTTCATTTGCTATTCTTACTGATTACAAGCCAGTTGTTTTGTCTTCCGTGATTTTTCGGACCGCATTTCCCCTCGTGAAACCCGACACCTTGATTACGTATCGCAGTTTACTATCGACAACCGTCATGTAGACACGGCTGATAACGTGGTAGCCGACGTAATGTCTCACATAGTACTTCACGAGCCTTTGCGTCAGGCAACTGATCTGGAGGAAATCGCTGCTCATCAGAAGGTAGATACTGTTTGTGCAGATGAAACCAAAACCTTCGATCACACTTACTCTTCTGCAGCTTCCTAACTCGGACTTTGTGACATGTTTAGGGGTTAATCTCGACCCTACGTTCCTCAACGACATCGCCGAGTGGTTTTCGATCATTTCCACGGGCTCTCACGCCTAAGCATTCGGGCTACTGTTAGGTTGATCGCAGGTCAATTTGTCTGGCACAATATGCCCTCGGACATTCAACAGTGTACAAAGCACTGAATTACTTGTCAGAACAGCAAGGTTCATCACAATACAATCACTGTCCCCAGCACTTTTCCGCTACCGGACGCTCGCTTAAAGTATGTCCGTTGGGATATTGTTGATCCATTGCCTCCTTCCAACGGTTATCAGTACTTGCTGACACGTGTTGATAGAATTACGCGTTGTCCGCAAGCAGTGCCATTGCGTGAGGTTTCCTCTGAAACGGTAGCGCGAACCTTCATCGAAAGTTGCATTTCTTTCTTAGGTATACCTGCTACTATCAAGACCAACAGAGGGCGGCCGTTCACTTCTTCGTTTTTTCGTGACCTGAGTCGTTTGGTTGACTGTACTGTTACGCACAACCGCTTACCATCCCGCTGCCAATGGTTTGGTCGAAGGCATCCATCGCCCACTGTAAGCTTCGATTATCGCTCCTCAATCGAGCACGCAATGCTCGGAGCGTTTGCTAATTATCCTCCTTGGCATACGTAACACTGTCAAGGAAGATATAGGCTGTTTCCTCGAAGAGTTATTTTTTGGTACGCCACTTAGAATTCCTGGAGAGATGGTGCTGGATTTAAGGGTTATTGGCGAAGCGGATCCAACCTATGCCACACGATTGAGGAGTCACTTTAGCTCGGTACGCCCAACACCTCCACGACTTATGTCTCGTAACCCGCAGGTTCATTCTGACCTTCGCGATTGTCCCTACGTTTTTGTGCACATCAATGCGGTTCGTAAACCTTTAAAATCACCGTACGAGGGTCCTTACCAAGTTGTCAACCGCAAGCACAAATATTTTGTGTTGGACCGAAATGGTTGTAAAGACTCTGTGAGCATCGGTTGTTTGAAACCTGCTTACATCGAACTTTCCTTGTCGCAGCAATCTACAGACACATATGTTCCCGATGATGATCCAGCACCGAGCACTCCTCCTACGCAGCCTATGTGTGCTCATAGCTTACCTTCTTCGCAATCCCGTGCAACACCAAGCACAACCACCCATATACACAGGCGCACATATTTGGTCGTACAGTGGTTCCCCTTATAAACTAGCGTTTTACAATCCGTGATACGTAGATTTCGAGCATTCGCTTGCTCACTCACGCTCTAGGAGGCCAGTCCTGGAGCGTTCATAGTTTTCCTTTTTGCAACTTTATCTCACTTCGTTTTTCTATCAGTGTTGTACCGTTGTTTTAATTGACCACTTTTCCGCTACACTATTCTCGACCTCCAACGGCGCGTTCTGCTTTCCTTCGGCGGCATGTTGAGGTTGTTTCATCTGTATGCTTGGGAAATCTGAGTTTCGCTGAACCAACACTCTGGAATATCATCTTTCGACTATTCCGTCCGGGAGTGTGAATTGTCCGTGGAGTTATTCCAGCTGGTCACATCTGAACGTCAGCGTAATCCCATCTTTTCTCTTATATTGATTCGTTCCTTCTGGTGTGGTAATCTAGGACTAGTTTTCACTCCACTTCAAGTTGGTCTGTCCGTGCGCCTGTTGGTGTTACTCGAGCGCATCTTCGTGTACCTGTCACATTGGTTAGGCGCTGTCAGCCAATAGGATATCGGTGCGAATGGGGAGCAATGTTTAATGATATAGCACACACAGCACAATAGTGCATGCTGGAAATGCTGGCGATGACGAGTTGGACGACGGATGTGAGGTTGTAAATGCTTTGTGTCATCAGCTGCGGGATAGGATGAAATTGGGTCAATGTAAGATAATTATTTGGAGCACGCCCTACCTTCACCCATATAAAAATGCCCGCTAGCAGAATTAGCTACTATTTGTTTACATTCTATCACGACCAGTAGTGGGTCCTTGCGCCTAGGCTACCGGTCGCTTGTCCGTGCAAATAATTGCATGCGATGGCCACATTACACGTGCTCGTCAACAGGCGCAAAAAGAGTGACACATTAAAACGCGGAATCACATTTGCCTAGGATCAAATGCATATATCGCATATAAACCATTGCTAGTCGGTAGCTACCCTGGTGGGATGACCGCAGCGCACAAATATTTCTGACTTCCTAAGATCGCCATGGTTTGTATATCAAGCTTCGCACTTACCTTTTAGTGTAACTAATAAAATGAAGGTTTTAGTGACTTTTCAACGGACAGAACTCATTGTTTTCAAGGATGGTGTAACATTTGCAATGTAAAATGGGACAGCCCGAGCAGTAAGCAGAGTGATTAACAAGTTTGGCGTGTTTTTGGTACGTGAACCATTAAAGCTAGTTTATAAATGCAACGGTGACCAGTAGATGTGCTACTATAGAGAAGTTCTAATAAAATATGTAGTTGGATGTGAGATGACTGCAATGAGAACACGTACCTGAACCGCTGGAATTAAGGTCTATGATGGCAACAACGGAATTCTACTTTTTGGCTTAGTTACTGCATTATGTTAGAGCGAGCTTTGTAGTTACAGCTATTCTGCTGCTGGCTATGCGTCTATGTCCCGATCCCAGAAGAAAAAGAAGAAGGTGGTTCCGGAAGGCCTAACTTTGCTTACTCTTGTGTTTCAAATAACAGGCATGTTTGCAATCTACCTTTGAGTTAACTTACTGATAAATATCTGGAGGTACACTCGCCGCTTGTGGTTATCTCGAAGCTAATGCTTCGACATCAAGATTGTCTCTTCCACAGCAGTCAAAGTTTGTTTCACTCGTTATGCACGGATTTGAAGTGAGACTTGGGATATCTTAAAGTAACGGCTCCAGACCAACTTCCGATTCCGTCACAAACTGAGTTGCACTTGTTACCAGCTTCCAGCGACATACCTTTTATCTTAGCTTTCTTGAACTCGGGAAAATTGATGCACACCATATTGACTTCACCGTCATTCTTTCTGGTGACTAACGGGTTGAGATCAGTTAGTGCCAGTGTATCGGGCTGCTTGATAAGGAGCGACAACGGTGACCGGTTATTGTGGGACTCACAGCTCTTGCTTAATTAGGTATCATGACTTGCGGACTTTACGGCTCTAAGACGGAGTCGTTTGCGTTGTCCGAAAAATGGTTACACGGTAATCAACAGTCCAGAAGCCAGTATGACACTCTGGTTGTCGAACAATCAGAAACTAAGGCTGTCCATTCGAGAAACATGGTCTTTTTAGTGCCAATCAGGACACGCAAATGTATAAGGACGCGAAACTCGGCCTGCCAAATCTATAATCGCTGACCATGCACCAAGAGCTGGATGGTTTATGAGACGCAACATAACCATTGTATGCAACTAGTTCCTGATGATGGAATGGCGTACAATCAAAAGTTGACAATGTGCATGTTCAAAAATCACTGGTTGCTGTACCAACATGTAAACAGCCTAAGTAAGGTGAAACCAGGAATTCCTCCTCTTTCAATACCGGAGGGACTAACACTGATCCCGAAGGATGCATCTAATACCCTGCGCCTGCAATATTCTCCGAACTTCAGGGTAATCAGTGGCCACGTAAGCTTATGGCAAGGGTTGTCACACTCGCAAAACTTACCCAATTATACTGCGTAGCAGAAACTGTACTCAAATGCTGATGAGTAGGCGCAAGCACAGCTCTCCTGGAGTTAATAAGATCCACCAGAAGTAGCTTGCGGTGGTAAGTGAGAGCTACGTAAGCCTTTGGCTCGATTCTTACAAGTTTTGACGAAATAAACGTGCCCGACACGTGGAAACATGGGGGCATTAGTCCTATCCACGAGTGAGGTAATCGTGCCGATCCAGCCAACTACCATCCCATAATTCTATTACCAGTAAAATCCAACATGATGGAAGCCATTATTGCTGATACGCTAATAGCCCAGTTGGAATAATTTAACTATCTTGCAGCAGAGCAGTATGGATTCCTACGAATTTGATGGTGCACTACTTATCTACTGCTAGTTTGATCTAGCTGAACAGAAGCAGTAGACACTGGCATAGGAGTTATACACGTTTTCGACTTCCGACTGTGTAGACCAGGGTGTCAAACTCATTGAGTGTGCGCCGGGCCAGATGTGTGTTTGATACATGTGATCTAGACCATGATATTTTGTTATTTAAACTCCTGACCTGTGGTCTTGGTTATCGCCTTCTAGGGTGGATCAGAAGCTGTCTTCAACACCAGCTCTTAGAGGTAAGAGTTTGTGAACCACTATCATACCCCATCCAGTTTGAATGCGGAGTACCACAGGGCTCGGTTCCGAGACAATGGTTGCTTATGACGTCTGTCAACGACGTACCATGCCTCATAAACTCAAGCTGCCTGTTCTATGCCAGTGGCATCAAGGTGAAGAGAGCGATCGATACAGAAGGTGAGATTACACTAATCCAAGCCGACCAGGTTAGGGTTAACGCATGGTTACTCGATAATCTACTTCGGTTTAATGTGGAAAGATATGGAATGCTGCACTTACGCTACCAGCTGGCGTGCTCCCACAAACTCGCTAATCAGGAGCTTCAACCGTTTTCTGGCAAAAGGGGTCTGAGCGTTTTGGTCCAGGTCGACCTTGGATGATTGAATCAGGTTGAACAGGCGTCAAGAAGGAGCATCCAACAAGTGAGCCTTAGGAGGTGTACATTGACACATTTCGGCCGGTCGATTTTTCAACAGCTTTTCGACTCATATGTACCTTCACGTGTGGAATACGCAACACAGTTCTGGCATCCCGGGCAGACGGATGATCGCACTGCCTTGCAGATCTCCAACGCCGGGCATCCAAGAATGTCAGACGTCTGTATCATTTGCCGTATGAAGCAAAGCTCCGATTGCTCGTGGTCTTCAGTGGACCATATCGGCGATTACGTTGGGATTTCATTTTGAATTGACAGATTTTGCGTTATCCCAAACACACGTGCCGCCATTTGCTAGAGCTCAGTCACAACAGGAATCTGAGAGGCCACCATCACAAGCTGGCAGAGCAGTAAAGTAGTTTGGAATGCCGTCTGAAATTCTTTTCCGCGCGCGTTTGCTATACATGGAATGTCCTGCTGGGATCCGTTATGTGTTCACATGCTGGTAGAGTTCAAAATCCGAGTTGTCCGTGCACTCATTTCGCTGAACCATCTCCCATGACTCAGTGCCCATGGCTAAACACAAATGTGTCGGGGATCTCAATGATGGTTAACTTTTAGAATACCTTCCAACTTTTTCACCTGCTGTACATATTCACAGGAGGCGCCACAATGTTCACTAATGTCCCGTTTGTCATCACTATTTATGAAGTTACAGTCGATTTACAGTTTTTGATACATATACTTCCGAAAGTTCCTTGGTGTGAATACCTTCGTTTTGACAATTCTCCAACATTTTTCCAGAGTTATCATGACCACCCTACGGGATCTGTTTAGGTTTGGCTTATAAACCCGTATAAAACCGCTGTTTCTTTGTTAACAGTATTGTGAATTTGTTGGTCCAAGAATGGTGTTCGGCGCGAAACTGTGGAATCATAAGGTCCTCGTAGCAGATCTATTAAAACTCTGTGTACAGATCATAGTTGATCAACTGAGTTGGGCTAACTTCCCATATGGAGAGAAGTCTATGTCTGATATCAGTCCTTACCGCCAAGCCGTGGAACAGGAGGAGTGCATGTAAATGAACGGTTGCACAGCGAAGGTTACTTTTTACTTCCATCATGATTTTAGTGAGGCAGAGTTAAACGATATCAAGCCTGCCTGTAGTGTGTCACACACAAAGTATAAGTCAGCCTATACATCAAACATTACACATCTCACCTTAAAAGATCAACAATTGCGCTAGCAGGCACCTCCAAGAGTAGTAGTTGCGATTGTTGAGACCAGGAAGATGAAATATACTACGGCAATGGTGGAAGAACATCGAGATTTAGAATCTAAAGGTTGGCTTCCATGCAACTGGGACATATGACAAACAAAGGAACTGCCTTCATGGGGGCCGATTTTTGCACAACTGTTCATGTTTTCTCCTCGTGTTCGGAGGGATGGCGCAGAAATATGCCTACGGCTCATTCCAAAATTCTAGCCTTAGGAAGTGCAAAGGTCGTTGTCTGTTGAATCTATGAACCATCCACTGATGTGGGGTAAGTCCACCCTAACCCTAAAAATGCACCTGATTCATCAATTGTAAAGCTTGGCGCTCCCAAGTATAAAAAAATCCGGCCTCATCATAATTTACTGATCTGCAGGTCGCCGTCTACTTCCATAATCAAATTCAACGAATGTGCAGATCGTGTTGATCATGGAACACGACAATAGCCATGTTTCGCCTTTGTAATTTGTAAACGTTGAACCCAGTGCTACAGATCATCATCATTATCCTTATACATGTTAGCTAGGAGTAGGCAACACCTCAGCTACTGTGCCGCAATACAGAGAGGAAAAACTGGAGAAAAATCTGCAACAGGAGCAAGTCAGCCGAACTACCAGCAACGGATGGATATCGTTACGGTAAGATATCAGTCGGTTGCTATTCAGCAAAAAAATACTACGCAAAATTATATAAGACTAAATAGGGAGATCGTGGTTGGAGGAGGAGGCTAAGAGGGATGTGGAGGGACAAAGAAACTCACAGCAAGAACGCCACTGTTGTCGGCTCCTAACCTTATCAGCAAGTGTACCCAGCCAAACGTGTTCATTATCTTTCGGACACCAACCAGGGAGCCGAGACCCTCCAACCGAGGCCAGCTTTGAAGTGAGGGCCGTCATTCCTCTCGACCAGTTCCTCGCTTGGCCACCTCTACTCTTCTTCCATCCAAACCCCTGGCGCGCAATCAACACACGTCGCGGAAGTCGGTGGGCTGGCATGTGTAACACGTAGCCGAGCCATCGGAGTCTGATGTGTGAAATAACTGTGCTGAGCGGTTCAGTTCCTTTCCATGTGTCTCAAACAAAGCGTCGAACAGTACGTTGCTCACGCGGTGTTCCCATCAGCTGTGAGCCAAATTGCGAAGGCACCGGTGGTCGAACGTAACTAGCCTCCTTATATCCGTTGAACGAAGAGGTCAGGTTTCACAACCGTACAGTAGGATGGAACGTACCGCTGCATGGTACACTCTACCCTTCAAGGCAAGAGTGATGTCGTGCCAGCGCCATAAGTGGCGAAAGTTAGCAAAAGCTCCTTGAGCTTTTGCTATGCGGTTCGTTATCTCATCTTCAATCCCACGGGTGCTGATACAACTTCCCAGGTAGTTGAATTTTTGAACGACTTCTAGCTGATCGCCACCAAGGGTCAGCGTAGGAGGCGGTCCAGACCAATCTTGGAGGAAAGCTTTTCACTTCGATGGTGCGAAGTAAAGCCTGAAGTGACGGACAGCTAGTGCTAATCTGTCCAGTGCCGCTTGGCACGCCTGGCAGCTGTCATAGATTAGATTAGATCAACACACTCCAAGTCAAGAAGTCGTTCTCCTGCGAGCAGATCCACACCTTCTAAGTCGTGTCTTGTTAACGTGATTTCTATGACTTTATCAATAGCGAAGTTGATGAGTAAAGGGGACAGCGGGAATCCTTGTCTCACGCCGCTGGAAATATTAAAGGGCGACGACAGCTTGCCATAAGCCGTCTCTCTGCCCGAGCTACGCGCGTATAATGCACGAATAATATTTACATATTTTTAGGTACACCTTTCCTGAGTAGACAGACCCAAAGTGTAAGTCTATCCACCGAATCGAATGCACCTTTGATATCGAGGAACACGACAATGGTCGGCCGCCAATATGTGTGACGTGCTTCAACAGCTGATGCAAAGTGAAGATGTGGTCAATGCAGCCACGACCTCGACGAAACCCGGCTTGTGCTTCACGAATATGGCTTTCATGAGAGGGAGGCAGTCTTTGAAGAACGATAGACGCAAGCAATTTGGACGCTATGGAAATCAGACTGATTCCTCCATGGTGGCCACATTCTGATCGTAAGCCACCATTGAAAATTGGGACTATGACGGAACGGTTCCAGTCGGTTGGGACAGTTTCCTGCTCCCACAGTTTCATTAGTAACTTGTATAAATTATCCACAAGATCCGGTCCCCCGAATTTAAAGAGGCCTGGAGGAAGATCATCTGGTCCTGCGACTGTATGTAACATCAAGCCTCCGATTTCAAGTTCGACTTCCGAGCGAGAGGGTGGAGCCAAAGGGACAGCCCAGGGAACGGGGCGATCAGTGGCCGGCGAGAAATCTAAAAATTTTGACCGATTAAAATGCCTTTCAAAGTGCTCAGTCTAACGCTCCAAGCGTTTTGACAAGTTATGGATAGGCTGTCCACTCTCGTCATGTAAAGTTTCACTATCACCAGGTTTCCTGCTGTCCGTTTCTCATATCAGCTGGAATAACTTACGATGGTTGCCAAGGGCAGCGGTCATTTCCATCTCTGAAGCACTGTGAGACCATCAGGACTCGCGGTCTCTCTTCAGACTAGCACGGAATTTTACCCAGAGCTCTTTGCGAGTTTCATTGTGTTCGCTTCCAGTCGAAATATATCGGCGAGCATCTATAAGTTCCAGCGACTGCGAAGAGACTTAATGTTCATCTGAACGATTAGACTCACCACATGAAAATTTTCCTTGTGCTAGTAAGGTCTGGTGAATATGAGACCAGTGAGCTTCGATTGCATCCAGTGAGCGTTTATTCGCCTTACATGACAGCGGACTTTGATAGGCATTCGGAACAGATGGCTTCGCCAGTTGGCTAGTGCCAATGCGCTCACAGTGTCGTCGTGGCCGTCCGCTAAAGCGCATCCGCAGGTCGACACATACAAGTGCATAGTCGGTGTCTTCACAGGTGCTCCACAAATCGAGCGACAGTTCTGGGCGCAGCCTCGCCAGCGGTAACTTATTGCAATGTGATCGATTTGCGCCCATAGCTGGTTCGAGGCTGGTGGGCACCAAGTCACCCTCCGGCGGGTGCTGTGTCGGAAATTAGTGCTCGCAAGAAATAAGCGAGCATTCTGACACAAATGAAGAAACCGATCACCGTTATCATTACGGGAGCCTATACCATGTTGGCCGCCCAGATGCAGCTCATCTGTGGATAATTTTCCAACTTGAGCGTTCAGATCCCCAGCCAGCACTACAATGTCCGAGCTCCTTCTGTGGCGAAGGAGCTCGTTCAGTTGGCGATAGAAGTCGTCTTTTACCGAGTCATCACTACAGTTTGTCGGTGCATAGGCAGCGAAAACGAATAGACACCTGTTAGTCCCACGCGACTTCGAAGTTTTGATCAAGCCAGCCAATCGGACCGCACACATCCGGTTACTGCTTGGGATTCAATCAACCAGAGTAGCTTCGACCCGGGGACTCAGGGCAATACGAACACCGGCTTGGCGGGTACTCGAGGCTATCTCGTCACCGGATAGGCGCAATAAAATGGTGCTGCTAGTGTCACCTGAACGGGATCGCAAAGTGAGCACATGGCTCGGGTCTTGAACAATGAACAACGAACAACAATGAACAATGATTTATCACGGGATAAAAGCAAGTGCTTGACATGGCCCGTAGGAAGCAACGGGTGAATATGATGAAATCAAAATATATCTGGGTCGTCTACTGAACGTCTGCCTAGATGAATTTTCGATAATTAACATCAGTGTAAAATAAAAAACATATCCAGAGTAAACGTTCAGAAAAACACTGGGGTTCAGTGGTTGTTGATGTAAGGCATGAGAAAAGTAAAATATGGTCGTTCACTTGGGTCCATTTGATACATAAATCCTATTGAAAAGCATACTTGGCGTAATCCACAATAGAGAAGTTTAGGTAGCAAAGTGCTGGGGGCTAAGGGTAACATCTAATCATTTTTTGAAAACGTCCAAGGTAAGAGAGGATACAAATGAGTATGGGAGTGCGTTCCAGGGTTGGTAAACCCGAAGGGAAAAGTAATTCCGTCGACACTCTAGACGGCTATATTGTTCCTTCAATTTTAAGCAGTTACTCCTGAGATGCGTGTTATGGCTGAGTTTCAGCAACTGGCGACATACGTGCTCAGGGTCATTCAATATCTGGTACGCTAATATGAGGTCGCCGCGCAACCTTCGATAGCTTCCGCTGAAAATTTCCAGCAACTTCAGCCTTCGGTGGTAAGAGTGATAGCGCAAGCCCTTTACATTCTTTGTTGCCCTTCGTTTTGGTGCCTCTAATGCCGCTAGGTCGCGCTTCAACCAAGCTTGCCAAACTTAGATAGTGTATTCAAGATGCGGGCGCATGTAGGAATTGTGCATCAGTGGGGGCATTGATGGGTTAAATCTCCCGAATACACTTCGCAGCATGCCGACGTGCTGGTTGTCTCTTTTCGTAGTTACCTCAGCCTGTTTCGTACAGTTGAGGAAGCTCTGTAGGAGCACACCAAGATCACGTTCCTGGGAGCTGGTCTGCAATCTGGTTGTTCCAAGCAAATACGTGTAGTTGTTTATGGCGTAATTGTACAACGCGACCTTTTTCTATGTTGAATGGTAGGGTGTTTTGAATTGACCAGTTTGACAAAGTGTTAAGATCGCACAGGAGCAGTTCGTGGTCGTCCAGCCCTCTGATCCTTCGCCATATGTTGATATTATCGGCGAAAAATAGGAAATCGGAAGCAATTGATATCGCCAAACCGTTTATGTACACCAAGAATAAACGAGATCCAAGCACCGATCTTTGTGGTACTCTAAATGCCAGATGGTTTGCATCAGACAATGAGACTCGGACTCTCACCACTAGCCGTCGTTCTTGTAGAAAATTACTAATCTAACTCAGGATTGGGTCGCAAATGCCGTAGTTCCAAAACTTCTGAAGCAGAATTCGATGGTCTAAGCGATCAAACGCTTTTGCGAAGTTCAGGCAGATGACATCAACGCATGCTCCATCACCAGCAGTTGCAGTCCAGCTATTACGTGCAATTAATAAATTAGTATTACACGAATGCTTCTGACGAAAGCCATGTTGCTCTGGAGCTATTAAGTCGTGGATTTCCAGATACTTCATCAGCGCATCTGCGATGATTGATTCCATCACTTTGGATAGTACGGGAAGTAGTGTTATTGGACGGTAATTGGTAGGGTTAGTGTGGCTACCTCCTTTATGGATAGGAGTGATGACCCCTCGCTTCAAAACCGGTGGAATATGATTCGCCTCTAGATATCGCTGATAGAAAACAGCCAGTGGTTCTGCTAGACCACTAGCTACCACCTGCAGTGCCTTTGGTCGGATGTTGTTTTCTCCGGGAGAACTGTGGATACGCAACAAGGTCCAACCAAGTCATCCCCATACACGCGACACGTGCGTGCTCCTGGTTCATTTGGATTATTCCCCTCTATCCCCTCTCCATCTTCTCGCAGCGTTGTCACTGTACGCTCATTCAAACCGGATTTACCAGCTCTACACAGTGATCCATCATACGTGGAAATATCTTCTACGATTAGAGGCTGTGCCACCACTAAGCGTTTTCACTGGCATCTGTGATTAAGCACAAGCGTTTAATTCAATCCTATTGAGCCGATTGCCTTTCTGTGTGACACCATTCGATACAGAATTCTCGAGGCAGGCCGAAAAGCCTTAGCTTACTCAGATCCAGTGTTTCTCAACACAGCTGTGAAAGAATCTGTGTTCAGCGCTCTGTTCAGGTTGCAGTCACTCGCCATTCCTTGTGACCTTGTCAGTCAGTGCGGCCGCATAATCCATCACACGGACCGCGCGACCACGCCGACGGCTCATTTGACCTTGCAACCTCCACGCTCGCCTGACCGATTAGCGCCGTTCTCAAAGCTGGAAAACTACAGAACGCTCACCAACCCACTGGGTCAGGTAACGACACCAAATTGAATGGGAGAAATGCGAAACCGAAAAGGCTCCAAGCGATAGGCATTTGCGGATAAGGAGAATGTCATCGATCAGTAAAAATCGGTCTAGCTTGTCCGCACTGTTTGGAATGGTATCATCCGAAATGTGCAAATGTGTCCCGACAACAGGTACGAGAGCGAAATAGCTCCCAAGATGCATTTTGGTTCTGTACTGCGTGTTTCACCATCCCCCTCGTTAAATGCTTGCTTATCCTAGCTGTGAAATGCGACCGGTTAATCGCAGAAGCAGAGCAGAGGATAAACAGTAAGATTACTTTAATGGAAGCGAGTATAGACCACAGAAGCGTAGCGGCTGCTAAGCAACGGAAAGCTGAACGAATCGCTTCCCCTGCACCGCAATCAGCCACGTTTCCATCTCCGTTGTCTTCTCCAACTCTGGTAGAACGCCGGGCGAAAACAGCCTGTTCCTACGTGAATCAAGCAGTACACAGCAAAGAAAATCAGGCACTAATCAAAACGTCTGGTTAAGCACATTCCACTAGACCTGACATCTAGCATTAACAAGGATGAAGCAGCCGAACACCAACCCCCTGTATCTGTAGCTCAAATATCTCTTGTCGAGACTAAGCCTCCCAGAACATCGGTTACATATGCAGAGATTGCTGCAAGGGTCCACCGAGAGGCCGCCGTTGCGTCCTCTTCCATTGTAAACACCGTTAACGCGAATAGAGAGACAAACAGCAAACAATCAACACTTGTCAACAGGTCAGGACAAACGAGTACCATACCTTGTAGATCAATGAAAAAGGGACTCAACAACAGTGACCGGACTGTTGTATGTTCAAATGTCTCTGAATCTACTGCCATCACATTGCGGGATAAGTTATCAGACGACCAAGACAAATGCAACTGACTGTGAATGCAGATGAGTATCAAAGCCAAGCGCATAAACTTGTTACGGATTACTCATCATCCGAACTCGCAACACTGTGGAGAACCCAGACTTATTCGAATAACACTAGAATCCTCTGCCGACGTAGAAAACGTTTTGCTCTCTGCAAGTGCACTAAAACACGGATTCTGTAGGAAACCTATCTATCCTGATGTACCTTGAAGCTCGCGACAATCAAAAAGAAACACCGAAGAGGGGCACAGCAAGCAAGACCGCCTAAACGCAATCTTCTTACATGGCGTGCCAGAATATCCTTCTAACAATGTTCAAGAGACCGGAAAGCACGTTAGAGAACAGTGGCGGTTCATTCGTGAAACACTTTCATGGATAATATTGTGGCACTAGGGTTCACCAGGAAACCTCTCACCAAATTATAGAGGATGCAGCCCTAGAATCCTAAAACTTGTGGTTCAATCAGAGCAACAGGCAAAGGATGTTTTAGATCGATGGCGGAGAAATCGGAAATATCTTCCTTCCGAAATTCGGTTAAAGGTCGCAAACACTTTGCACAGCTCAAATATTAAAGCAACTGAAGCAGCAAGCATACCAACGAATGTGCACAAGCGTAACTTGACTGCTGCTTTAATTGACTCTGCCGTAGGTCTAAACGTAGGTTGGGACGCACCTTGGCTGAATCAAGTTGCAAACGAGGTATCATTGACCCATCAAAAAACGAGTAACTGCCGACCTCCCATCGGTCGGCATTCTCCCACACGTGACCGCCTCACCCCACTGTGGGCTCCTAGAGACCGAGAAACTGGCCTGCTTGTATACGAATGCTCAGGGTCTGTCTAACAAACTGGCTGAACTGAAAGATCGACTAGCTGACGGGTCGTATGATGTCATTGGTATCACCGAGACATGGTTGCACACGGGAATGACGGACGCTGAAGTTTCGCTACCGGGCATGTCGCTGATCCGGAACGATAGGCTCACAAAAGGAGGAGGGGTAATCCTATATTATCGAAATGACTTACAGTGCGAAGCCATGAAAGATTCAGACTCGCAGTTCGCCGACTCTGTCTGGTGCCGGTTACAGTTAAAAGGCAGGAACGCTTGTCTTATTGTCTTGGTGTACCGCGTCCCTAACTCAACACCCGAAACCGATTACCACCTAGCGGCTGCTTTAAGATACAGTTTACAACAAAAGTACACTCACTAACTTATCATGGGTGATTTCAAGGTACATGGTTTAGAAACTCCTACCACAATCGGAGAACAATTCAAAGCCTATCTACAAAACATAGTAACTACTGTTCCTCTTTACAATCACATCACTTTGCCCACTCGGTTCAGAACTGGTAACAGGCCATCTGTGCTGGATCTTGTGTTTACCAACTAGGAGCATATGATTGATGCGTTGGTTTTGGACTGCCCGCTGGGTCGCTGTGAACAAACCGTGATCAGTTTCAACTTCGTCTGCTATGTAGAATATCTGAATGAGAACGATGAGACTGTGCGAACCACCACAAGCTTCGATCGCTTAGCCCAGTTTGTCAGCGCCACAACTTGGTCTTTCCTCGAAGAAGAACCTTTGGAAGTCGCCTGCCTCGGGTTCGTCAAAAAAATCAGTCAGCTGATTGCAGAGGCTTCAGAGATAAAAGTTTGCTATAAGTGTAAATCGGTTTCTTACCTTAGGAGCAGAACTCGAAAATGGATGACAGTACGCAACGCAGCATGGCGAGCGTACAGAGATGCTCCAGCACCAGAAACTTGGGATAACTACGTAGCCCAACGTAACCGCTGCACACAACTGTCAAGAGAAGGCAAAGCCGCCTGGCAGCAGTACGCCGCAAAAACCTTCAGGGCTAACCACAAACTGCTGTACAAGCACATTAATAGCCTATGAAAGTTAAGGCAAGGATTTCCTCCACTCAGGACGACCGATGGCTCAACAAGAAAGGCTGTGGAAGCAGCAAACGCGCTGCAGATGCAATACACCCCTACGATTCAAAGGGTCGTGCCACCAAGCGATCTACCAAGCGTTGTCTTCTCCTTGCCAGGACTAACCCACACCTCTATTACCGCGGAGGCTGTATTGCAAAAGCTAACTTCTCTACGCAAACAGAGCACGTAGGGTGTCGAGACCATTCGTCCAAACTCACTGGAAGCAGCAACAAGCCAACTGGCAAGACCTTTAGCTCAGCTTTTCTAGCGCTGCTTAGACCAGAACCAAGTTCCCGCCATGTTGAAGCTTGAAATAATAACCCGGATTCACAAAGGTGGAAGCAGAACTGATCCCTCCAACTACCGCCCAGTATCCCTTCTTCCTATACTATCCAAGGTTATGGAATCCATAGTTGCCGATGCACTGGTGTGCTGTCTGGAAAACTGCAAAATTATCACTCCTGGACAGCACAGTTGCCGTCGACAGCACTCAATTACAACAAATTTACTAATAGCACGCAATAGTTGGACCGAGGCAGCTGCCGCTGCAGGTGTTGATGCGATCTACCTGGATTTTTCCAAGGCTTTCGATCGTCTAGATCATCGGATACTACTATCCAAGCTGCAGCATTACGGGATCGGCGGTCCTCTTTTAAGCTGGATCTCCAACTTCCTACTTCAACTGCAATTAGTGGTCAGAGTTCGGAGCTCTTTATCGGACCCCATACAAGTTGTGTGTGGTGTGTCACAAGGCTCAGTTCTATGCCCACGTTTGTTTTTGTTGTTTATTAATGACCTTGCACAGGGAATCGCTTCAAACTTCCTAATGTTTGCCAACGATATCAAGATCTGGCGCAGGATCCAGGCGAACACCGACCAACATGTGCTTCAGAGTGATCTAGATACGATGTATCAATGGTCGACACAAAACTTATTGCATTTCAACATCAGCAAATGCAAGGTGATTTCCATCCGACATCAAAGCACCTACTCATACCGACTCGGAACGAATATACTACAACAATCAACTATAGAACGTGACTTGGGTGTCCTGGTTCAAGATGACCTGTGCTACTCCAGGCAATCCGAGAAGGCGTCGAAGACCGGGAATCAGCACGTCGGGCTGTTGAGGCGGGCGTTTGGACAAATAAACAGTTCCATTTTTCAACCAATGTTCAGTGCGTATGTTCGCCCCCTTATCGAATACGCAATTCAAGCCTGGCATCCATGGCTGAAACGCGACCTTAATGCACTGGAGCAGCCACAATGCCGGGCATCAAAGAACGTAATTGGAATGCGCAATCTTTCCTACCAGGGGAGGCTGCGACGACTGAGATTGTTCAGTGGAAGCTATCTCAGACTACGAGGCGACCTGATTATGGCATACTTGATTCTGCGAGACCCACTTCATGTGTGCCGCCCTTTACTGCAAGTCAGCAGCAATACAAACCTGAGGGGCCACTCATTAAAACTCGCAGAACAATACAGTCGTCTGGAGTGCCGCAGAAATTTCATTTCCATTTGTGTCTGTCACCCGTGGAATTCTTTGCCAGAATCGGTCGTCTCTTCACTTCATCAACAGTATTTAAAAGACGGTTGGATGATGCATTTATCCACTTACAATTTGTTACTTAACACTACTCCTCCATCCTACACCTGGAGTTTACCATGGAATTATTTTTGATTAACTGTGAGTGTTGTGAATCTGAGAGAATCGCAGGACTACAGTGGAGCAAACGATAAGTACTCATCTGCATATTTAAATTATTAACTATATTACTATTCTTATCAGCATTGTTGTAATGTTGATGTCCCCACTAACTGTCTAACGTGACTTGTAAAGCAACGCTTCTTAACCCGTATAAATTCCTTGTTCATTGTTCATAGTTCAAGGATAACAACTTTTTCAACATGGCTACCGCAGTGAAGGTGATGTTGTCTAAACCTGATGGTGGAGTATTAAAAATGAGGAGAATGTTTGGACTCGTTACCTGCTGGAAAGTTTGGGAGTAATGAAGCCGTAGGAGATCAGCTGCTTCCATTGCTGATCGCGTGCACCCATCAGCCGTGACAAGTGCTTCACCTTTCGAAGACCGTTAACGTGCGTGTACAGAAGTTTCCGGTTCGTGCAGAATCGCTTCATTAACCTGCTGTTGCGTGACCTTATATCGTGTATCAGTTTCACACAGAATTTACGATGTGTCACGTAGCCAGTCCAGGTTTCGGCATTCGAGCAGTTCTGTTGATCTCGTCATGCCAAATCCACATGGGATATACATTTACGTGTTCAGCTCCTTAGAAATGAATTGTGCTTGTTTTTGGGTTGGAAGGACTTCTGTTCCGATGCGTGCGCAACCAGTGTGCTAAATGTCCTTGTAAAGGTTTCCCAGGCAAAATCTGGGGGGCATTCGGTAAAGAAAGTCCAAGATGTATCCTTAACAAGATTGGATAATACATGGTAGTGCGTGACAGTATGCACTTTATCATCCGCCTTTTTAGGATACTCCGCATAGCATATATAGCCAAAGAGTAGAGTAAAATGATCACTACGACCTAGCGGTGTGCTTGTAACTATCCCGTCGATCATGAGTTCTTCGTTAGTTAGCACAAGGTCCAGCATCAACGGCTTGTTAGCCGTTCGAAATCTGGTGGGAGGGGTTACGTGGTTGTACAGAGGGTGGCTAGCAATTAGCTCTCACAAGCAGATTTTAAACTGCGTACCTTTGGTTGCCGGTGTTTCTAGGTCGTACACGTTAAAGTCTCCAGCAATAAGAATGTGGGAGTAGGATTTGTTCAAAGCAAACTGAAAGACGTGGTTCAGTTTGGAGTCCCTTTCCGACGCTGAGTTTGCTAGGTGGTAAATCACGGCTAGTAGACATGTGGTCTTGTTTCGCAACCATAGGGGGCACCAAAGCGAATCGGGAGTTCGGATTTCCGGGTGATCGATAACTTCACGTCGGAGGTTTGTATTATAGTGAAGAATCACACCGCCACCCCTTCCGGTTCTATCGGTCCGAATCGGCGACATACCGGGTAAATTGATCTCAGAATCGGTTAACTCAGGCTTTGACCATGTCGCTGTAATCATGACCAGGTCCCGCGGTTGTGAGGCATGGAGTTCTCTAAGTTCCGCCAACTTACTTAGAAGGCCGTGGGCGTTTGTGTGCTTGCAACATAGGGCTTCTGTTGTCAGGAGTGCGTAGACGGATATCAACTTTGTGTTAGTTTTAAAGCCGGCCATCAGGTGGGCGGTCATTATTCGTTTTTTGGTTTAAGTATTTCAGTAATGTTGCATGGCATTATTGAGCGTTCCCGAACAGACGTTTCACTGGTGCTTTGCTCTGTCCTGTTTTATGCCGTGGGCGCTGTTGTGTCGGTCTCTCCGCAGGACTGTGCAAACAAAGAATTTGTAGCGTCTGAAAGTTCCATCGACTTGCTTTCCACTTTTGGCCGTTCGCTTACTGCCGGATACCTGTTGGCAACCTAGCTCGAAACTTTAACCAGCTATCCAACAGAACTTGCGTCATTCCCTCGGAGTGTAGTATTACTCTCATTAGTCTTGCACCCCAGCCCTTGTAGCTAGGTGATGTCAGAACTCTTGTCAGGGATTTGGCAATAAGATTGTCAACAGAGAGCGCTTCGCGGACGTAGCACCACTGCTCTCGGTCATGTGTTTGCCACAGTGATCAGAAGAATGCAGAAGCTCGGGAACACCATGAACAAATATTGTTTTCTTGCTATCCCTATTAGGAATGCTGCATTGCTCAACTGCTTCTTCTGGGCGATCTTTTCAAGGTAGATCAGGTAATATGCGCAGGCGGGTCTCCGATAAGCAGCAGATATGGATCGAGAGGGTCTCCAATGTTCGAGCAAGTGCTGCCTGTTGACCGACCTGGAGCAATGTGCGTTTGAGGCATGCCAATCTGAAGGAGGGGCGAGGGTTCCAAATGCAAGTCGATGAACTGGGCTTGACCGCTAGCTTAGATATGGGCCTGTTGACAGGGCAGGAATGACGCTCCGCGTTCACGTATGAGTAGAAAGTAGAACAGCCTAGCAAAACAAGATGGGGGAAGACCAAGAATTGGGGGTTGAAAACAGAGGGATAAAAGTGAAGCTTGAACGGGTCGATAAGAGTGAAAAAGCGTAAGAGGGTTAATAAGACAACGGGAAGGCTTGAGCAGTAGCCTCCAAATCCCTATCCACCCTGCTCGATGCAGCAGATAGGGCACCGTTGATTACCCTCTGCGGTGGCCAGGGCATCAGGAAATTGATTGCGGAAAGCTTCATAGGATAATGTGGACAGCATACTGTCAGGTTACCCAGGCCTAGACAGGAGAACGATTAAGGTTCTCAACCAAAGCCTTTGGTTCAAAAACCTGACCGCAAGGCAACGGGTTTGGCTTTTGGCTACATGGAGTCCGTTTTAAGGAATAAGGGGCCACCCTCATTCCAACCCCCAACCTGGAGGACCAGGAGGCTGAGTTTGTCTGGCCTCTAACCATTGACCAATTTGGTATGAGTGACTCTGAAGGTGCAAAAATGCACCACCCAGTATAGCTCAATGGATGACTGAGGCATACAGACCATCGCACCACGGTAAGGTCCAGCCTCATTGCGATGGTGCGTAAGAGTTGACCATTTATTGGTTTAAATAGATAATAAGATGTTATCTACCCACCAGAAACAGGTAAATCTGGGGACCCTGACTCCGAGGTGTATATTCTTTATTGGCTATTCCAATTGCGGCCAACATCGTAAATGGTTGTACGATAGGATTTATCAAAGCAAATCCTTAGTCAACTTGAATCTATCACCTCGATATCAGCTTGTCGTTCGTCTCATATCTCCTGGAATTCGGTGATAGATATATTTATACCCAAGCGAATTATGAGTCTATGTTGATTTTGCGAAGCATGATTGAGAGTAATTGCAGTTTGCGGTTGTTCAGATTCTCTCTCTGACGTTATCTGAACAGGATTCTGCCCCTATGAAAAACGGTTAAGCTAGTCGGGACATGGTAAGAAAGAATTCCATGACAGAATGACGCCGTCAAATCCATGGACGGTATATGCGCCGCCTGATGACAATTCCCTCAATCTCATGTACGTAGGTTAGCTGCTGATGATGTGACGGCGCACAACTCACAAACTCGCAGTTTTGAATCACTGCAATGCACACCCAAAAGAAACATCGTATGTCAAATTGCGTCCTCCCTTTAAAAACGAGAAGCTAGTTGTCGCAAAATGAGTCATTTGCCAAGTGGTGCCGAGTGGCGGATGTAGTTATGCTTACATCTCAATAACTTTTACTGATTCCGTATAGCGGACGCTTCAGAGCGAACTCTTTACTCTCCGATTTATTAGCTAAAATCTAGGGACACTGGCAAATATCCAGCTAAATTTTAGTGGCAATTATGTGGCGGGGCACAACACATAAAACCGCGACTATGACGTCAACCCGACTTCAGGCAACTCGACATCAAGTGAACCCGGAGACTGCGTTCAAGGTGTTATTACAACAATCCAACAACAACAATTACGACAATCCAATAATCTTGGAAATTAGTGAGGCTTTGCTAATTAGGGCTTATCAACCTGTGTTGTGTGCACAGAAACTATTGAGACAATCCATTAGGTTACCTTGGTCTTGATTTTGACATTTTGATTGGTGTACCAACTTTTCCCCCTGAATATAACTGTCCATGAATCCCGATTGTATTGCGTTTGCGACTGATGAGAACAATCGAAATGTTAACATATCTCAACTTATGTCTTCTCACAGCTCGGACTAAGACGGCACTGGGATGAGCAGTATAAACCGAAGTAGCAAGTGTTCATTTGCTGAAAGGCATCTTCAAGGAACGCGTGCTATCAAATGATCCGAATTTCCAGCTCATCAGACCTCAGCAATTAAAAGGACGGATTTGGCCATATTCTCTGGACGCTTGCATTCTATTGTTTGATGGTGTTTGAGTCTGGAGAGTGATTCATTGTTTGGCCCCTGGACAGTCAAGTCAGTGCGTGCAACAGATCATCGAAATAATGAGCAAAGGTGCGTGCACTCTAAGTGGACAAGAGGCAATGTCCTATCCAATTATCCCTACAAGAGGGTTCGTCAAAAACAATAACTGAACGATTTGGCACACTTCACAATTATCACTGCGTTACCCGAATCAGATGGGGAAGTCGAATGAGCCTTCTGCTTTTATCTCGGATGCGTGATATTTTTAGTGATGCTCGAAAGTTGTTTGGAACATAATCAATCAGACATCGCCAGGGTATTGCTTAACCCGTATTCTGCTTAGCTATTATTTATTCTTCCTTTTACCTATGCAATAGAAAATAATGAAGAAAACAAACACAAAATTTACTTAAAGCAATTAGTTCCCTTCAACAATTTGAAAAGCACGGAAAGAAGACGAAGGCTGGTAGATGCATGCGTATAATTTCGGCTACACAAGGAAGTTACTATGCTGCACAAGTTGTCGTTATCAACCGAACCCGAAATTTGCCCATACCTCCAACGAAGGAAGATCAGCCTATTGGGGCCAACTCACACTGTGTATACCAATTTGTATGTGACTGCGGAAAAAGTTATATAGGCAGAACCAATAGAACGCTGACTTCCCGAATAAAGGAACATGTGCCAAAATGGGTTCAACGTGAATTTGCTCAGATTTCCTACCGCCGTCAGATTCCATGTTCGCGCAGACCGCCGGCTTCCTCGATAGGCAAACACCTATTAGACTCGGGTCACCAATTAGAGCTGAGCTCAGCGTTTACCGTCGTGTAACGTCACACTAATCCCCGCTTCCTTCGGTTTGCTGAGGCTGTCGCAATAAGCCGGATGAAGCCAGCCTTGAGTTTTCAGAAACAATTATTTGTCAAATTTTCAAATTTCAAATTTCTGAAGGGAACTAACTGCTTTAAATTTCTCAAACGACGAATTCCCGCTGAAACTATCAAATTGCTTCATCGTATAGTCAGCCTGAGGTGCAAGATCGTGTGTGCACGTGTGGAAATATCCTTTGTTAGGAAATGTATTCTCCTGCGTAGATACCCTCGCTCGGTTCTCACACTGCTGCGTAGAAATAAGCTCAAACCATCTGTGGCTAACCTCAAACGTGTGGCATCTGCTCATTTGGAGACGGCCGAGTCCAAACTTCTGAGTTTACTGGAAACTCACGCACGCCTGCTACATGTGGTAGAGGATCTATCCTTGTGTTGTCGTATTGTGTTCGCTAACTTTTGCAAATCCACTCTCCACCGTACAAGGCGAAATCGGAATAATCGGTTGGAGAACTCGCTTACGAACAGCCAGGATGAGGAGCCAATCGTTCGTGATCCTAGTAAGTACGTGGTGAATTTATCAGACGTACAACTAGACGCTTTGCAGTTAGAAGCTTTGTCATATGGGCTTGATTACAAAATTCCTCCTAGAAGACTGAACGGGTTGTTTATAGAAGCTCAGTTTGAGAACTTTTTTGATCAATTTAAGGAGCTTCAACCATCCAGTCCTGAGAGTGTTGTTTGGTTTAGAAACAAATTGACCGACATTGTCCACGAAGTTAAGACTGTGCCAGTGACTGAAAAATGCGCACTTACAGGCCGACATCTTCAGGCGCTGCTGGTGAACTGCGTACTAAGAACGTAGTTGTGATGAAACCGGATAAGGGCTCTGGAGTTGTGGTCATGAATAAGGCCGAGTACACTCAGAAAAGGAGTAACATACTCAACGACACGAGCAAATTCGAACGACTTAATAAGATGGAGAACCTAGCCGACGTTGAAACTAACATTTCTGCTCATGTTGAAATGCATCTCCTTCATCGCGTGATTGATAGTGACACCTATAATTGTTTGAAGCCATGTGGCAGCACTACTCCGCAGTTATATGGGTCACCGAAGACACACAAGAGTGGAGTACCACTTAGGCCGGTTTTATCAATGGTAAATGCGCCGCAGCATAAATTGGCTCGCTGGCTAGTGAAGATACTTTCGCCTCTGAGACAAATGTCAAATCCATTTAGTCTTAAAGATACGTTTCAACTTATCGATGATTTAGATGACATCAACCTCTCCGATAAGGTCATGTGTTCCTTGGATGTGGAATCTCTATTCACCAACGTTCCACTACAGCAAACTATTGATTACATATGTGAGTTAGTTGAGCAATCTAGTTATTCGTTACCAATTCCAGTCGAATTTCTAAAGGAATCCTTACTTCTATGTACAGCAAATGTTGGCTTCCACTTTCAGAACATCCCGTATCGTCAAATCGATAGTGTGGCAATGGATAGCCCACTAGGCCCCGAACTTGCCGATTTCTTCATGTTGATGATAGAAAGAGGCATATCCGCAGAAATAGCCCAGTTCCCATATTATAAGCGTTATGTGGATGACATATTGGCCTTTTGTTCATCGGAGCAGCAGATTGTCCAGTTTGTGCAGCAACTCAACAGTGCACATACCAACTTGCGGGTCACCTGCGAAGTGGAACAAAACAACTGTCTGCCATTCTTAGACATCCTCATCAGTCGCAGGGATGATGGGCTCATTAAAAGGTCTATCTACAGGAAAACAACCTGGTCCGGCCAATACCTGCAATTCACCAGCTTCACACCAGTGCGGTGAAAAGTTTAGTTGCTCCTGCTAGACGAATTTGCTCGACTGATTGCCTAGCCGACGAGCTAAAGTTAATTACAACAACACTCATTGCAAATGGTTATCCACATAGATTTATAGAGAAGCACAGCCAACAGCGAGACCCGAAAGACTTGGTGCAGACGGCAGCCAAGAAAAAGATCTATATAGAGTTGCGTTTCAAAGGTGACTTTACTGTATTGAAAACTACGAAACGTCTAATCTCTGCTACACAGAGAAGTTACTGTGCCGCTCAGGTTGTGGTCATCAATAGAACCTGTGACTTGCCGGTGCCTCCAACGAAGGAAGCTCAACCGATAGGGGCCAACTCACACTGCATTTACAAATTCGTGTGCGACTGCGGAAACAGTTACATAGGCAGAACCAATCGGTCTTTGACTTCCCGAATAAAGGAACATGTGTCAAGGTGGGTTCAACGTGAAATTGACCAGCATCCCTGTCCCACTGAAGTTCCGTGCTTGCGCAAGGCGTCAGCTTCCTCAATAGGTAAACACCTACTGACTACGCGTCACCGGATAGAGCTTGGATCAGCGTTCACACTTGTATTACGTCACCCTAATCCCCGCTTCCTCCGTTTCGCCGAGGCGGTTGCGATAAGCCGGATGAAGCCGGCCCTGTGTGTTCAAAAGCAATTATTTATCAGCTTAAGACTGCCGTGGACATAGGGGTGAAACTTCCGTCATTCATTTCGCACCCCATGCTTATTCGGTCACACACATATTTAAGTATATAGTTACATACCGGTTATTGTTAATGGTACTGAGGAGACAATACGAAATGCATGCATCTACCAGTTTTCGTCTTCTTACCGTGCTTTTCAAATTATTTGTCAGCCTAAAGCTGCCTTGGACGTAGGTGTGAACTTCCGTCATTCGTTTTGCACCTTAAGCTTGTCTGGTTGCACCCACTGTTAGCTATATCTATGCATACCGGTTATTGTTCATGGTACTGAGGAGACAATACGAAATGCATGCATCTACCAGCCTTCGTCTTCTTTCCGTGCTTTACAAAATTTATTTTTAAATATCTAGATTTTTTGGAAAATATGGTAACTTTTCATGTCCTTTTTTAAGCTCGGCAGCATAGAATCTTGCTGTAACATGGAAATTTAGAAGAAAACACTAAACCACTGTTTTGAGCGAATACACACTGTTCCAGATTTACAGCGACAGTGTTTAGTGATTCATTCAAACAGGTACTATAGCAGGTTTTTACACGTTAGAAAAGTATATGTAGACCACCGTACAGATAAAAGTTGTTTCATTGTTCATACCTGGTATGCAGCAAAGAAAAGCAATAGGGCGAGCACCAACAAATTTCACTTCAAAAGATGATTCTACCAAGCAACATTTTGGTCCCATCGATCCACTCCTCTCATCAAACTTTCATAGTCACTAACAAAGCCATGTTGTTCAATAATTATGTGCTTTTAGGCTTTGCTGACTTCCTTTTCACATCTGTTAAAGCATATGCACCAACAGTGTGGTTGGCAAGAGTCAAAGCGTAGCTGTCATTCAAAGACAAAACAAACACATCAATCAGCCTGACAAACATGTAGCCATAAATATTTCAATGGTACCCCGAGAAACAAAAATGAAGTCTGGATATTGCTCTATATTCCGTCATGCAAAGAACAACAAAACTATTTTCTATTTCGCACTAATTGGATGCACTTACAACGTGGCGGATTTCCACCAGCTGTTTCCCTCGTGACATCAGCCTAAAAGTTGTTTGCGTCATTTCAAATCTGTTTTACAGTCGATGTTATGTAAACAATCAATCGGGGTCTGTTTGGAGTTATTGACGTCAACAAGGAAGAAGTGAGCCCGGGATTATTACTTTTCGCCCAAAAGCCATCACCATCTCCTACTTATTTTCGCTATTAGTAATGCTTGTATTGCAGTTTGTATATTCCCGTCCACTACGTACGAGCTTACGGTCTAGCAGAATGGTAGTCTTAAAGAGCAGTAGAAATTGTGCTGTTGGTAGAAACATCTTTTTTTGTGACTGGATAGAAGCTGTACTGGCATATTGCGGATTTCGGTAAAAGGTGCCGAGAGTTTCATGTCTATTGGGCACCTGTATGTTCTAATTTCCCGAACTGTGTATTGTTGCACTTATGCGTTTTTGCTTAAGTCTTTCATGACTGGTAGACCCATAAATAATTGCCAAAAAGTACACGATAGGACTGTCCCTTCGAAAACTTGTTCACTGTTCTTATGCCGATGCAATATCCCATATATCACATTTTGTCCCATATGATCTGAGCTTCATGGTGGATAGCTACATAAGGCGGGATAGCCCAGAGGGGTCTTAATGACACATTGGACTATGGGAAATGCTTTCTAACGGGTGGAAAAGCAATTGCTTGAGAGATCCCGTAGGATGAGTGGAGTGGGGATTATAAAACCAAAGGTAAAAAATGACAGAAGAAGAGGGGAAATACGGGTTCAATTTGGCGCACTAATCGATTCACATGAACTTCGATGTAGGTTTATCCACTGCTTTGCTAAGGAGAGGACGGCTGAGCACACCGTTTGGTTCACATTATTCCATCAGCCGAATGAAACGTATTGTAACAAGTAATGCAAATGGGACGGCCTCTCAGTAAGGCGGTTTCTAAAGTGCTTTTATGTGGAGGTAAAGATTGTGCGAGTTGGAAAGGTGATTCATGTTCGGGACACTCAAAAGACGAAAACATTTCGTTGACAATCAAGTCGACTGTAGTGCGCCACAAGTTTGAACTGGTGGCACCTCAAGTTAGTATTGTGGCTGAGTCGCAGCAGGTCACGACAGGCGTAATTAGGATTCGCCAGTAGTAGGCACATCGTGAGAAATTTCCTCGTAGACGCTTATATTTACCGACGTACAAGCCAAAGACTTACTTTATGCGTTGGTAGAGGAAATGTAACAAGCCTCTAATGAGTTTGATCGCTGTACATTGTGGAGCTTCAAGCACATTAACGTTGTGTTTGCCTCAAGTATGCCATACTTAGACCGCGTATTTCACGTGACACCTCACATAGACTTACAGCGTTTTCGGAAAGATAGACGGCTCAGAATTTCTGAAAGTCTTCCGTAACAACCTAAGGTGCTGGCTGGCTGTTATGGATACCATTTCAGCTTATTATGGGCAGCCAAGATCTTCTTGCACGATCACCCCGATGTCGCTTTCCTTGGTAGCATGTTGCCACTGCTGGTTACAAGTTCGATATTCATGGGTAAATTGATGGCGTATGCTCACAAATTCTTGTTTCGTCACGTTGAACTGGAGTCGGTTTTCGGATGACTACTTATAAGCCCCGTCACGAGCACTCTACAGTGCAGTGCGGTCGCCCACTGCCTTGCTATCTTGCCTGATTTTGACATCGTCGGCAAGTACTAGGAAGCTAAACTGAAAGACATTAACAAGATCATTGATATATGCTAGGAATACACTTAGTCCCAATAGCTGTGCTTGGAGCACATAAGACTGGACTTCAAATTGGTTGGAAATGCAGCTACGTACTCTCACATTCAGCTGGCGTTTAAGGAGGAAACTGCTTATGCTACCGGGCGTATGATCACGGATTTCATGGCTTCCAAACTTTAGAAGGGGGCAATCAAACGCTTTAGGGAAGCCCACTTAGGGGACTTTGACTCTTACTCTAACATCGACTGATTCTGTCCAGCATGCTCTTGCCAACAACAAGTTCGTATGACAAGACCGATTGCTGCTGACACTATGATGTTCCCTTAAGGTTTCGCTGACCATGACTACGTCCCAATGCGTGGAGACCTGAGGAATACGAATAATTTGTGGATTGGTTTACAACGGTGTGAGGGTTTTGGAGGCTGGAATCGTGTTCATGAATGTTGGTTTCGGGTGACGTATTATGCCGACCCACGTTGAGTCAGCTGTCAGTCATTCTTTGTAGAACCGCCGATTTCGACTGTTGGGCTATTCCGGGTTGGTATATAGTACTCAGTGTCAACAAGTGAATGATAATCTTGTACATCTTCAGCTGCCCAGGTGTTTTGGCAGTGTCCCGCTTATGGGCTACATGGTAGGTTTGCGCAGCTGATCTGTTTGTTCAGTATTATCTTGTCTATTTATAGCCGGGTTCCAGTCGCCTTTATACGTATTCCGAATGGCAACACTTAACACATTTTGCACCAGAATTTGAGCAGCATTGCTGCCATTGTTTTGGATTGTAATGTCACCTACATCATTTTGGGACCACTCCTTTTGTAGTTAGCTGAAGACGGTAACAGTGATTTCAAATTGGCAAAAACACTTTCAACTGAGAACACTTTACGCATGAAGCACTATTCATCTCAGTCATGCGCCTTGACTTCTAGCTTGATTGAAGTCTGAAGCACGGGGACACCATGGACAAGGGTTGGATTTAGGTCATATTGCTTACGGAAGTTACTCATTATTTTGCCTTTCGGACGTCAGCTCCAAGTCACATATGGAAAATACGGACAGTGCTTGAGGTAGTACGTAGTCAAGTGGCTGATCGGAAAACTACCATTGCATCAGCTCCGTACTGAAGCGTTACTTGGAGTAATCACGGTCCACTGTAGTCTACTGACTTGGAATGACAGACGAGGCTCATCATACCGGCCGGCTAATTTTGGACCTCTGTTTCCGGTTGTCCAGCATCTTGTCTTTGATGGAGTTCGCACCGGATTCATGCACATTTGAGTATATAATTGTCAGGGAATGCTGATGCTATCTGAGGTTGTCTGATGTTTTCCAGTTTGAAATAACCCGTGGCTGCTTACTTTAGTTGGGCAATTGATTGGTGGAACAACGGTAACCTCAATGCAGAAGCAACCGGAATCGCTTGTATATTTAACCATATTACCCTTATTTGGAATTAATCCAAAACAACTGATATGGTTTTGTAATAATATAAATATAAGTAAGTGTTATTTGTCACAGGAGACCATATCATGGAGACGCAGTAATGTACACTACGTGGACGCTAGACTGATGAGAAGTAATCAAATGAATAGCCAACAGTGACAAGGTTTGGTGTGTAGGATCCTATATTTGATATGTAGCAAGACCACAGAAAACTTCTTAAATAAATATTTGGATCTAAGTAGTGGGAATAAATGGATAATTAACCGGTTTTACAGATAGAGGGAGTGTTCCCTCGGAAATGTGTTATTTTTAAGGACGTGCCACCGATCTGTGGTTAAATGAAAGATTTGTTATTCTCAGTTTTCATGTCCTCCAAATTACGGCTGTTTCTGTGTAGGTAGCACATTCCGGGAGATGGCACACGGAGCTTGGTTATTTGATAGCAAAGCCATATAGATTCATTTTTCGAAATCCATCAAAGATAAGCGGTAAGATTGCCTTAAATAAAAAGGTTAGATTATTCGGAATGCTCCCCACTGGTAATGTGGAGTAGTATGCAATTTGAGGTGACGCCATGTGATTTCAAATCGGCCCAGGGAAGAGAAAATACCTGCTATCCGGTGAATTCCTATAGTGTTTGGTCTTCCGGATAATTAGCCCACTGGCCGCGTAACACTTGATAATAGTAAAAACAGTGTAATTTACAGTGATGCAAGCCCATGGTAAAGAGAGTGAATGTTAACTTGAATAAAGAAAGTGGGACAATGTTCCCTGGAAAAAATTAACCACTAGACAGGGGATATAGGTGCACTCCTGGTAACTCCAAATAAAATATGCTTTTAATCATATTCTTGGAAAAAGTGACTAAGTCGAACATAATTGTTCAAACCACACGGAAAATCAATCAACAATTGCAATGTTTCAGATAAGTTAAGTAGAGACAGCCGATTACCGATCTCTTCTCAAATGTCAAGCATGTGCCAAAACAGTTAAAGCATGCTATTCCAAGTCCTAACCCTGAAACGAGTTTGCCGCATAGGGTATTTTTAAGAAATAATCGTAATCGAAATCCACCTAGTTCGGACTAGTCAGAATTTAAATAGGCTTGATTCAGACGCAGAGCGGAGATAACAACGCACAGCGAGCGCACGTGGAAATTGTATTAACCAATTTGAAATTACACTAACTAAATATGTACATTAAATCAGCTACCATAAAATATTGTTCAAGGGTCATTACCATATTCGCCACAGTATATATGAAGTTCTGGTTTGCTGTAGTTATGATGTTCGTTGTTCTTCAGCCGTTCAGAGCTTCGTGCTTGCTCCGATTAATTTTCCTGTCCTTATTCGCACTAATCATGCTTCTCTGAAATGCACCCAGAAAAAGAAGTGTTAGGTGAACTTAAAAATTCGGTATTGTTTGTCACGTTACGTAGCAACTGATCATAGTATCTGCTGGGAAGATGCCAGTCAGATAGATCAAGTATTCAGCGCATCCATGAAGACAGATTACAAAGGATTATTCCAGGAGGTGGTCGGCGATCATTTTCACAGTGGTAACCAGACTCGGTAGATTCAAGCGCAAATGTTTGTCCTGAACCCACGCCTCCTGCAGGTGTCCTGAAGTTGTATCAAAGTACGTCGACGCCCTGGCTGAATGAGCGCTATCTGAGCAAAGTAGAGGGCCACTGATCGTATATTCACCAGATGTTATTAGCAGCAGTCATGTCTTCATGCAGCAAATCAAGTTGAGAAGCTGGATATTAGGACTCTCTGCAGTATCTGGAACGTTTGCATGCTGGCCGACATATTCTGGCTGGGAACGAACACGAGACTTGCACAGATCACAGGGTGAAACCGCGCGTTAGCCTGAAGAGAGACTGCGAAGCACGGTGACCTCATCGTGTATCGGAAATGGAGCGGAAGTTATTCCGTTTGATACGCGAAACGGGCGGAAGGAGACCTTGCGTTAGCGAAACCATACGTGACGAGGGTGGACGGCCGATCCACAGTGTGTCAAAACGCTTAAGGCGTTACGCCGAACAAGCCTTCGTAAAGCAGCTTAATCAATCAGAGTTACCAGACTTTCTTTCGGCCATTGAGCGATTTTCTCGCTGCGATGCCCCCATAGATCTGCCTACACGCACATAAGTCGAACGTGAGATCAGAACATTAAAAGCAAAAAAGGCCACATGAATAGATAAAATCTCTTTAGTTCTCTTCAACTTCCTGTGACCCGCTTTTATCAATGCTCTACACAACTCATGTGCCAGATGCTCCACGTAAAATCTTTTCTCGCAGCTGCCTGTATATCGGATCTAAATCTATTCGTCGGTTTATTGAACTGACTGTAGAAAACCAGGCTTCAAGGAATTCACCCCTTTTCTTGGTCTCTCCTTGCGCTAGTATCTCCCTTTTCTCCCAGTCAAATATGTGCTCTTCTTCATCAACGTGTGTCGAGACCAAGGATGACGGATAATGGTTTCGACAGACTCGTTTGTGTTCTTGTAGCCTTGTAGACAATTTTCTTCCCGTTTGGCCCACGTAGTTCTTATCACAATTTTTACACTGTATCCTGTAAATAACGTTCCGGCGTTCGTGTGCTCTCGTCTTCCCTTTCGGTCTAGACAGGGTTCCTTTCAGAGTGTTGGTGGGTATGTGAGTCAAAAACAAATGGTGAGGCTTGAGGAGTCTAGCAATCAGTTCCGATACGTTTTTGATGTATGGTAGAGCGATCTGTTTCGTTGTTGTAGGTTCAGGTGTGGTGTTTGTACTCTTGTGGTTCATGTATCTTCGGATGAAGCTGCGTGGATATCCGTTGCGCATGAATGATGTAAACAAATGGTTTTCTTCTTCGCGTTTCGCTTCTGCAGTATTACAATGTGATTCTATCCTGCGGAACAAGGTGCGTATGCAGCTCATTTTGTGACATTTTGGATGGTTGCTGTGGAAATTTAATATTTGATCTGCATGCGTGTCTTTTCTGTAAACTGATGTTTGTAGTTCTCCGTCCGTTGTTCTAGTAACCAATACATCCAAGAAAGGTAGTTTGTTCTCCATTTCTGGCTCCATAGTGAAGTGAATACAGTCTAGTACATCGTTCAGCAGGCTTTGTGCGGTCTGCAACTGGCCGCGTTTGAGTATGACAAACGTGTCGTCAACATATCTGACGCACAATTTCGGATTCATGACTGGGAGTAGATTTTCTTCTAACGTTTACATGACAACCTCTGCAATGAGTCCAGATATTGGTGATCCCATTGGGGATCCTCTCACTTGTTCATACAGTGCTCCACCGAAATTAAAGTAGGTCGTGAGACACAAGTCAAGAAGCTCGCATATACTACCAGTCGTCCGATTTCTAATTGCTCCTCCGCCAACATTTAGGGGTTCTCTGATGTTTTCTTTCTCCACTTGTAAGTTGACAGAAGTGGACAGTGCAGTAACGTAGGACGATGCCATTATTTCTTTATGATCAATCAGTAGCCCTTTGAGATTCTCCAAAAACTGCTGAGCGTTGTTTATGGAATACCGCCAGCCGCTAAACAAGTGTTTAAGGCGCCTCCAGCTAGACGGTTAACGATGCCGAAATGCAAGTTCTTATAAAAGTGTTGAACTATAACTACAAAGACGCCAGACCGACAGATTTTCTTGCCGGGTTCGAAAATGTTTTGCAATCCAATGGCTTTGACTAATAGACGAAAACACAGTTAAGACATGCGGTTGTTCCAATACTAACCCACACCAAGCAAACAAAAGTGTTTAGCACGGCAATAGCAGAAAGCAATCAAATCTTTAAAGGATGATGAAACTATCGTGATCCTGCCTGCGGACAAAGGACGTATGTGTGCTTTAATGGATAAAACATAATACGTTGAAAATACAGTGATGCTCCTAAGCGACCGTACAACATACCACTGCCTAGAAAGCGATCTAACAGTACCACTGACAACTAAAATTAATAAGACCTTAAAAAGACTTCAGGATTTCAAGCAACTCACAAAAGAAGAGCACAACAGGATGAAAGCTCGTGACTCAAACATCGCCCGATTCTACGGACTCCCGAAGGTGCACAAAGTTGGTGTACCACTTCGGCCAATCGTGTCACTCCCTGGTACGCCCAACTACAACTTAGCTAAAGAATTATGTAGGTGTCTTAAACACTTGTTTAGCGGCTGGCGGTATTCCATAAACAACGCTCAGCAGTTTTTGGAGAATCTCAAAGGGCTACTGATTGATCATAAAGAAATAATGGCATCGTCCTACGTTACTGCACTGTCCACTTCTGTCAACTTACAAGTGGAGAAAGAAAACATCAGAGAACCCCTAAATGTTGGCGGAGGAGCAATTAGAAATCGGACGACTGGTAGTATATGCGAGCTTCTTGACTTGTGTCTCACGACCTACTTTAATTTCGGTGGAGCACTGTATGAACAAGTGAGAGGATCCCCAATGGGATCACCAATATCTGGACTCATTGCAGAGGTTGTCATGTAAACGTTAGAAGAAAATCTACTCCCAGTCATGAATCCGAAATTGTGCGTCAGATATGTTGACGACACGTTTGTCATACTCAAACGCGGCCAGTTGCAGACCGCACAAAGCCTGCTGAACGATGTACTAGACTGTATTCACTTCACTATGGAGCCAGAAATGGAGAACAAACTACCGTTCTTGGATGTATTGGTTACTAGAACAACGGACGGAGAACTACAGACATCAGTTTACTGGAAAGACACGCATGCAGATCAAATATTAAATTTCCACA